>CM018031.1:51008095-51745595 GCA_008638375.1 Nyssa sinensis | reverse complement strand
TAATAGAGCCAATCCTTAGCCAAATCCTTTAAAGAAAATAGAAAGGCACTTACTTTAATTTGTTCTTCAGTCACCCCCGTGGGTCTCATACTCGTGCATACTACATGAAACTCCTTTAGATGTTTGTGAGGATTTTCACCTGCAAGGCCATGAAAAGTGGGCAAGAGATGTATTAGTCCAGATTTTAATTCAAAAGTAGTAATAACATCTAAAGTAGGGAACGTTATGCATAAGGGTTGTTGATTCAAATCAGGGGCGGCAAGCTCTTTCAAAGTTCGATTTCCAGCCATGACTTCTTCCTCTTCTAAATCAGAATCACTATCAAATAGGGAATCAAAATCTAGATCGTTCTCTTCAGAATTTCTCCAAACTTCCCTCCTTAACTTGCGTAAAGTTCTCTCTATTTCTGGATCGTACTGCAAATCACCTTGATTAGAAGATCGAATTATAGTCATAAATAATCAAGGAAACTCTAATAAATCATGAAAAACAAATTAGGAAAAATCTAGAGTAAGAAAATAAAAAAAAATAAAAAAAATAAAAAAAAAAATTCTACGCTAAAACTCTTTTTTTTTTGCAAAAATTTCAAGAACGAAATAAGGATTACAAGAAGCACAAAAATCAACTAGAATCACTCCCCGGCAACGATGCCAAAATTTGGTGTGCTGTCGCAGGCAACCAAAAAAATAAAACCTAAACTCCTAAAAATATATGTAGTAGTGCGAGTAAGGATCGTTCCCACAGAGAGTATTTAGCCTAGTTTTATGCTATGTGAACAAGGATGGGGGGTATTTGAGTATAACGAAAATAATTTTAAGAAAAACAACTAAGGAATAATTCAACTTAAAGTATCGAAATCAATCAAAAGAACAAGCATTGATCTAAGTCAACACCCACCATTGAAATTTTACAACTGATCATCGATGAGAGTATATATCAATTCACACTTTGAATATTCACCGTTGGAACTATTTTCCTATCTCTCCTTAGTCGTAGTTAATTAAAAAATAAGCGATCTAATTAATCCTAACTACTAAACAACCGAAGACAAACTCTAAAGGTTTAATCTAGTAACAACCTTAAGAATTAGAGAGATCGATGAAGCTAAACAACACAAGCACAAGCGGTTGCATTTAATTTAGTCGAGCGTTCTTCCTAAGATCTAATAATTTTTGCCGTAGCAAATCATTAAATCTTAATTGCTTCGCAAATTAGAAGGATCAAACAATTACGGATTTGATATCTAACCTAGCAGTAGATTGCAACGAATAATAAACTAGTAGACCTCTTAGTAATTAAACGAGACAATCATGAAAATAAGCACAGAAGAACATCCGATATTCAAAGCATAAATTGAACAATAAAAATAAATTAGATCTCACAGTTTTATTGATTCTGAGGCTTCCGTTTCTTTCGACTAATTATAAAAGTTTAGCCACATAAGGCCATCAAAACTTGAAAGAGAAATTAGAGAATAAAAGGAAAAGAGAGAGAGAGAGAGAGAGAGAGAGAGAGAGAGAGAGAGAGAAAGAGGCGTGTGAGAAATCTAATCTTCTCCTCCCCCTTTTACACATTAATTCAGTCTTTGAAGCCTAATCAAACTTCTAAAGATATTCTAAATATTATTCTAAAGTGAAAATACCCAAATGAAATTAATTAAGGGAAATATTAAAAATAAAATCAAGTCCTAATATAACTAGGAAAGTGGTATTTTCAGCTAGAATTTTCGTGCACCAGATCTGGAATTTCCAAAAATAAATCGCGTGGACCCGTGCATTAGAATTTCGCGTAGCTAAGGAACATTAGTAATGCAGGTGTAACAACTTCAAGCCTGATTTTGACCTTGATTTTGCTAGAATGGATCAAAAAGAGAAACATAAAAGTTGTAGATCGGTTTCTTGTCTTTCCATATCATCTTGAATAATCTCAATTGGAGCTCGGATGAGAGAGTTATGCACTTAACGCCTCCATTTGCATCCTAAATCAAAATATAAGAATAATGAGTACATTTAGGCACCAAATAAGTATAAAAGACTAAAATTTAAGGGAGAAAAATATGACATTTTGCATTCTCATCAAGGATGGAATAATTTTCTAGAATGAGAAAAGAAATCCTAAAGGTTAGGAAGATACAATCCCAATGGAATTGATTAGACCTTACCAGAGAGGTCAAGATGAACCTTGATTGACGAGATGAGGATCCTAAAAAGAGGTAACTCTTGAAAGGGAATTGAAAACCTATCTCAAGTAGTTGGCATGATAGGAAGAATTGGGAGGGGCCACAAATTGGAGCCTGAATTGGGAGGGGCCACAATCCAGATTGTGAAATCTTAGAAGTCATACCTCGCTCTTAAATTTTGGCATAATGGGGGACTTGAATGACAATCATTTCTAGGTTTTGAGGGAAAGATTCCGAAAGATTCAAATCCTAACAAACATAACCTAGACCTTTACTAGAATCAAACTATAAAGTGTGATACTTGATTAGAAATCAAGTTGATTATGTGATGAGAAGAAACCCAAAAAGTTCCTTGTGAAAGTCATTTTGTTAGCCTTGGCTAGCCCATTTCCAAGCCAGTTTTGGGTACCTATTTTTGGAAAACAAATGTGGTATTAAGTTGTTTGGTCTTAAGGAAAAAGCAAGAAAGTCTCATTTGTAGTCCCGTTGTAGCTTGCAAAATTGATTTTTCAAGAAAAAATTCGAGTTTCTTAGAAAAGTTTCAGAAAATAGGAAACATTTTATAGAGTGGGAGGGCAACTCTCTGTGTGTCAATCGACACACAGAGGCTTTTAACCTCGATGTTGATCGGCCAACAGAAAGGGGTATTTTTTTTTGAAATTTTAAATTTTTCTGACTTTGTGAAATTGTGCGAAAAGGTCTATGTGTGTATTACCAAAACAAAGTCCTGAATCATGAATCTAAGGTAGATTATATGCATGATACTTCGATCGAGTAAAGGTTCAAGGTTCCCCTTCTGACAAGATGTGCCATATACCTCCCACAATCACTAGATTGTAATGACTATGTTCAAATGGTTCCGCATCGCCTTTTTGCATACCATCCAAAGGCCACTAGAGTGTAGTGTCCCCGATCAAGTAGTATTTGATCAAGGAGTGGAGGAATTTCACAAGCGACACCCGTCAAACTGAGTAAGCATACGGCGTGATGGCTACTAACTATTCGAGGTTTGGAGGGTAGGTAGTGCAAATGCAATGTATGAAAGTGATGTGTGTGCAAGATATTTAGATTTGAGTCCTTTTTCATTCATCCATCCATACATTCAAGTATACATCTATACATCCATTCATCCATCATAAAGTATAAAAATAAATGAATGTAAAGTAAGTAAACAAAATAGCCTTGAAGTCAATACTTCATTGAGTCTAATGCTCTTTAGTCCCCAGTGGAATCGCCACTATAGGTGCTAGCACCGAAAAAAAGGAAAGTATGTCATCCTTTTTATAGATTTAGAAGGATCAAGGTTGTCCCCTTCCCTTAAAGTGGGAAGGAACACCTCTTATGAAAGAGAGAGAAGTTGAAAAGCTGTCAGCTTGTTTTTGGGCAAGAAACAAGTAGACCTGTTACAGATTGAGCAATACATATGAAGAAAATTAAAAGCAATGGAATGAAAATTACATCACTTTTATCCTAAACGCATACTAAAGGATCCCTTGACATGAATCAAATAAAGATAAAGCACTGAGAAATCGAAACACCAGGAAAATAGGCTAGGGGGCTAAAGTACGGAGTGAGAAGGTGTTAGGTACCCAACCCGTCCAATCCGAATGGATCGGCCTCGAATATTCACTTGTAAAACTATTTTTTCATGAGAAAAAAAACTTGAAAGAAGATATGTGAGACTGGAAGAGATGAATAACACAAGATCAAGTGTAAAGAAATAAAATAGAACAAAAAAGATAAAAGATAAATCTGACTTAGGGCCAAAGGCTTCATACATATCCGTTCAGAAAAATAGAATCAGAGTCACGTAGTTCTCCGGATTATTCTCTTTTATCAAGAGTGATAAAAGAGATGAGATCAACTGGATCTAAAGGAAAATAAACTGTCAAGGGTTTGAGAGCATACCTTATTCAGTCATGGTAGTCGGGTAGCGCTTTGGCTAATAAAGTCTAGATCGGAGGCTTCTGTCGGGCAAATCTGCGGTTTGTTCTTCGGTTTGGAAAGCATCGCTTTGACTGGTTTCGCAGAGAGAGGTTGTCACTTCGGTAGGGGTTCGGTCTCAAGAGAGGGAGGGTTTTTGTAGAGAGAACATTAGAATTAAATTAACAGTGTAAGGCTATGAAAATCATCTTCCCTTCGTATATTTTTGTGTCCTTTAAACTTATGGCCTCTATTTATAGGGAAATATTGAGATTTGATCCAAGGGTATAAGATGAAACCCTAAAATGGAGGGTTAGGATCATGTCCTGAATGATAATTATCTAGATAATTAAATAAAAAATTAAATAAGAATGATTAGCCTAACTAAATGAATTAATAAATAATTATGACAATGCACAAACCAATAGAATTGGTGTCTACATGCAAGAGCCAATATGATAAAAGAGAAATAGAATTTAAATAGAAAATAAACTCTAAAATGAAAGCGTCCTGGGTCGATGTATTTTCATTTGAGGAAATATCAAGCAACCAGATTTATGGAAACTCTAAAAGTGGAAAGTCCTAGTTAAGCTTAAATAGACTACTATCACTCAAGATTACCAAATTGTCCCCAATTCGGTAGAGAATCTCTAAATTGCCACAAGACATGTGAAAAGACCAAATTATCCTTAATTCGTCACCAAATGGCTAAAATTACCAAATTACCCCCATATGGGTAAAATGATATAAAAATTATGAAAATACCCCTTAAGTAACTAGGAAGTCCTATTGAGGGTAGAATTGTGCCAAAATTACCAAAATGCCCTTAGTGGGCAAAAAGGTGCCAAAATTATCGAAACGCCCTCCAGTGGGCAAAAGAGTCTTAACAGGAGTGTGACTCTATTATGAAGAGTCCTACTTGGACTGGGACTCTGGTAGGAGAGTCTTAATAGGAGTGAGACTCTATCGGGAAGAGTCCTACTTGGACTAAGACTCTAGTGGGAAAGTCCTAATAGGAGTGAGACTCTATTGGAAAAAGTCTTACTTGGACTCAGACTCTAACAAGAGATTCCTAACAGGAATAGGACTTTGTCAAGAGGTGTCCTAATGGGAATAAGACTCAATTGGGAAGAGTCCTTACTTGAAGAAGGTTTCTTAGCATAATCATCGATTTTACTATTTAAACAAGGTCACAAAATGAGGTGTCTACACTATGTATTTGGGATAAAAAGAAATTTGTTCGTGAAGATAGTTATATGGAAATGAACTTCATATTATTAAAAGGTAAGGTTTTGCTTGATTTTAATTGTACAATTGGGTGTGTGTATGCATCTAATGGAGTTGAAGAGAGGAAAGTGGTATGAGAAAGGATAGTGTCACTGAAAGAAAAATTTGAAGATCTGTGGTGTTTGGGGGGAGATTTTAATGAAATTAGAAAAATTAGCAAAAGAAAAAAGTGTTTGAAAGAGATAGGGGAATGAGAGAGTTTAATGATTTTATCGAAAAGTTGGAAGCAGTGGATATTCTGATGTTAGGTAGAAAATTTACATGGTGTAGAGTTCAAGCTAAAAATAAATAGAACAAATTGGATAGGTTCTTACTGCACCCTCAATGGTTGGAGAAATTTGAGTTTAAGTTATGGGGGCTCGAAAGATCTCTCTCTGATCATTTCCCTTTATTATTGAAGGAGGATGAAAGAAATTAGGGGCCCAAATCCATTAAGGTTCTTAAATGCTTGGGTCCTTCATCTTAAGTTTTTGTCATTTATAGAGGAAATGTGGAAAGGTTGTCAAGTTAATGGATGGGTTGGTTATAAGCTGTTAAGAAAATTTCAGGGGTTGAAAAATGCATTCAAAAGATGGAATAGGGAGGAATTTGGCAACGTGGGAGAAAAATTGAAGAAATTGGAATCAGAGATTGATGATCTAGATTTAATATTTGAAAACAAACCTCTGGAGAATGATGAACTTGTTAGAAGGAGAGAGATTAAGGGGAAACTTTGAGAGTAAGTAGAATGGCTGAGTGGTTTTGGCTTCAGAAATCAAGATTGAGTTGGACCATGAAAGGAGACAAAAATATGAGATTTTTTCACATTATAGCCAAAGGTCGGCAAAGAAGGAATATGTTGAGTTCATTGACAATTAATGGGGAACGTGTTGAGGATCCAGATCAGATTAAGAGAGTAGTGTTTCAACATTTCCAAAGGGAATTTTCTAAGAATGGAATGTTAGACCATGGCTCACCAGAAACTTTTTGATAAGTTTGAATAGAAATTTGGCTGCATCTATAGAGGTGGAGTTTTCTGAAAAAGAGATATGGGAAGTTATTTGTGATTGTGATAGCAACAAAGCCGTAAGGCTGGATGGATTTATTATGATGTCTACCCAAAAGTGTTGGAAGATCTTTAAAGGAGATGTCTTACAATTTATGAAAGAATTTCAAGCTAATGGAAGGCTGGTAAAAGGATTAAATTCTTATTTCTTAGTATTATTACCAAAGAATGATGATCCGGTAGGTCTAGGTAACTGTAGACCTATTAGTCTGATTGGTTGTATTTATAAAATATTATCAAAAGTATTTGAAAATATATTGAAAAAGGTATTGCCAGTGATCATTGGGGACATTCAGTCCTCCTTTTTGGGAAATAGAAATATTCTTGATGGAGTTCTAATTGTGAATGAAGTGTTGGATTGATAGAAACGTCGTAAAAAGAAAGGTATTTTGATAAAATTGACTTTGAAAATTTTACGATAGTGTGAATTGGAATTGTCTGTTCAAGATGATGGAATTGTTTTGCTTTGGAGCTAAATGGGGGAGCTGGATTAAAGAATGTGTTTCTACTACAACCATTTCAATTCTGATTAATGGTTAACCTACTGATGAGTTTGGTCTTGGTAAAGGATTGAGACAAGGAGATCCCTTATCTTCGTTCTTGTTTCTAATTGTGGTAGAGGGGCTTAATATCCTTTTTATGAGAGCAAAAGAGATAGGATTGTTAAAGGGGTTCAAGTGGGTATGAATGTTCCATCTATGACACATCTATAATTTGTAGATGATACACTAATTTTTAGCGAAGCAGTTGAAGGAGAAGTCAAGAATATTAAACTGATCTTAAAGTGTTTCGAAATAATGTTAGGGCTGAGAGTAAATTTTCATAAATCAGTGGTTTATGGTGTGGGGATTTTTGAAGAAGAAGGGGAAGCTTTGGCTGAAATCCTTGTGTGTCAATATCATAATTTGCCAATCAAATATATGGGTCTTCCTTTGGGGGCTAGTGTTGTCCAATATATATAAATACATATAAAACAGTTTGAAACATAATCTATTATATATATATATATATCTGTTCTTTGAAGAACAAGAATCAAAACAGAAAAGAAATAAAATAGAAACTTAGTTTATGAAAATAAGAAAAGTATAGAAAGTAATTTTTCTAAAACAATAAAGTAGAAAACTATTTTGAAAACAAACCAGAATCAGAAATTGGAAACACTTACAGAAACAAAAACTTTCAGTATAACAATACAGAAATAAACACTTACAAAAATCTAAATTAGATCAAGGATAGTGTTTGACACTATGTCCTTAAGACAAATTTCATCTTTGCTATGATGCTCATGATCATGGAAGTTTTCCTCCCAAGATACAATGATCTGAATCTCACAGAAATAGCACTTCAATCTGTGGGCCTAGCGAACCAACAGTAGTTAACTCTCTCTCAAACTCAAACATAGAATGCATAAAACTTATGAAAATCAAATGTGTGAGTATGTGTATATTTATAGACCTCGTCATGGCTGTTTGGTATAGTCATGAAGGTTTATTTGTGTCTTTTCATGGTGAACAGACACAGTCGCACCCACAAAGAAGATGACTATTCAGTCAAAATTCAAACCAACGCAATCGCAAAACGACGTCATTTTGGATTTAAACCAAAACTAAAAAACATAGTTGTAGAATGGGGACCTTTTGGTTTTAATTAATCTAGTAACTAAACTGCAGCGTTTTGATTTATTTTTAACAGCAACAAAATGACAACATTTAATGAAAAATTATTTAAATTAATTTTCTTCAAAAAGATATAAATACAATGGGCTAAACCTAAGTCCAAGCTCGAACCTGACCCGAGCCGACCCGGCCCGGCTGGGTTCAGTTCGGTGTAGGGCGGGGCGGCGGCGGCGGCGTGCTTGTGTGGTGAACCAAGCATTTGCTAGGTCCTCCCCCTTCCACAAAACTTGGCACCTCTTAGGGCCCAAACCCTCCTCTAAGGTAAGTGTATATATACTCTTTAAAAGCCTTGTACCCATCCTATGTGGGACACAAGCTTTTTGCACAAGCTTCAAGATTTTGTTACCATTTCCAAGTAGTGATGTTTGGAGGAAATTTCTCATTCACTCCTTAATGGTTTTGAGCAGCCTAATATATAATATTAATCTCTTCATGGAGGAGAACTCATTCGCATATGGACCCACCAAAATTAATTTATGGGATCCACTTTAATTTTATCTCAAAGATAGGTAATTATAATGCTTAAAAATTTATTTTTTCAACAATCCCCCACATGAATGAAATTGACTGAAAGTAATGTAAATGACATGCAGACACTAAGAAAAAGTTCAGTTGAAAATTTCCTGCATAGAAAAAGGTGGCTTATGGCCTTGAACCTTCTTTTGTGAAATGCTATCGGGGTTACTAATTGATCAGTGAACATGATGTCTTGAACTATTCAATTGTTTGTGTAAACCAAGACAACAACATTCACACAGAATATTTCCTGACATAGTTGGTTCTCATGATTGTGTTCATTTTAGCCCTGAACAATTCCTGGTTTCATGAGTGCTCCTAGAGAATTTAGCCTTTATCATTCTCATAAAACTGGCCCAATTCACACTCACTTAGGTTATTTCTTATTAATAGTATCCTGCTATACCCACTTGTATATTAATAAGGTATAAGAATCATTAGAATCTTAGCTTATCATTTTCAATGCTACATGCATCACTATTATTATCATAGGAATGGGTAGAAGATTTTATCTCCATAATGATCTTCAATGAGTCTTACATAATTCGGTTGTCCCTTTGAACCTAGATCTTGGGATCTCTAGTTAGCTAGGTTGGGTTGCCATTATGGCGACTTTTAGTGCATAGGCTTTAGGCCTATTCCCTTTGATGGTTTATTCACTTGCTCTCTGATTAAACCTTTGGTTAACGGATCTGCAATGTTATCTTTTGACCTTATATATTCAATAGTCATAATACCATTAGAGAGAAGTTGTTTCATGGTATTATGTCTTTGATGAATATGTCGAGACTTACCGTTATATATATAACTCTGTGCCCTACCAATTGCTGATTGACTATTGCAATGAATATAGATAGCGGGCACAGGTTTTGGCCACATTGGAATATCTTCTAGGAAGTAATGAAGCCATTCTGCGTCTTCACCAGCTTTATCAAGTGCAACAAATTCAGATTCCATTGCGGATCTGGCAATACATGTTTGTTTAGAAGATTTTCATGATACTGCTCCACCACCAAGTGTAAACAAATAACTACTTGTGGATTTTGCGTCTTTGGTATCGAATATCCAATTCACAATACAATATCCTTCAAGTACTACTGGATATTTAAGTAGTGCAATCCATAGTTTTGGGTGTATTTTAGATACCTCAAAACCCTAACTATTGCCTTCCAATGGTCCATGCCTGGATTATTTGTGTATCTACTCAATTTGCTGACTGCGTAACCTATGTCTGCACGGGTACAATTCATCACGTACATTAGGCTGCCGATGATCTGTGCATATTCTAGTTCTGATATGCTTTTGCCATTATTTTTGAATAAATGTAGATTTACATCTACAGGTGTTCTCGCTGGACTGTTATCATATTGTTAAAATTTATTAAGAATTTTCTCAATGTAATGTGATTGAGATAATATCAGTCCATCTAATGTTCTAGAGATTTTTATCCCAAGTATAACATCAGTAACACCTAAGTCCTTCATATCAAACTTATTGTTTAATATTTTCTTGGTAGCTTTAATGACTTCATTATTACTATCCATAATGAGCATATAATCAACATAGAGACAAGGAATGACAAAACCATATTTCGTGTTCTTGACATATGTGTTACACTCATTGATTTTGAACCCATTTAATATCATTACATTGTCAAATTTCTCATACCACTGCTATGGTGCTCGTTTTAATCCATAAAGAGATTTAACAAGCCGATATACTTTCCTTTCTTAACCTAGAACAATAAACCCTTCGAGTTGTTCCATGTATATTTCTTCATCTAATTCACCATTTAAAAAAGCTGTCTTTACATCTATTTGATGTGTTTCAAGGTTGTGTATAGCTGTAATAGCTATTAACATTCGAATGGATGATATTCTTGTAACAGGTAAATATGTATCAAAATAGTTTAAGCCTTCCTTTTGCTTGTATCATTTGATAACAAGTCCGGCGTTGTATTTATCAATAGATCCATCTGCTTTCATTTTCTTCTTGAATATCCATTTATATCCAAGAAGTTTTGAACCTGGTGGAAGATCCACTAGTTCCCACGTATGATTTTGCAGAATTGATTCTACTTCATTGTTTAGAACCTCTTTCCAATATGGAGCGTCAGGACTCGACATTACTTCTTCAAAGTTTTGAGGCTCATGTTCTAAAAAACACGTTAAAAAATCTTGACCAAATTTTTTTGATGTTCTAGCTCTTTTGCTATGTCTAGGTTCATCATTATCTTATTGGTCTTGACTACAGCTTATTACAGTGTCACGAGTTCTTTTAATTGAACTCGGCTCTTGTGTTGATTTGTAAGGAAATACATTTTCAAAGAAAGATACATTTCTTGACTCAATAATAGTATTAATGTGCATATCGAGAATTTTTGATTTGTGAATCAGAAATTGATATGCACTACTATTATAAGCATACCCAATGAAAACACAATCAGCTATTTTTGGTCCTATTTTAACCTTTTTTGGTATAGGAACTGCCACTTTAGCCAAACACCTCTACACTTTTAAGTATTTGTAAGAAGGTTTGTGACCTTTCCACAACTCGAAAGGGGATTTATTGGTTTTCTTCTGAGGTATTCGGTTGAGACTATAATTTATGAAAATAATTGCTTCCCCCTACAAATTCTGAGGTAGTCTAAAACTTAATAATAATGCATTAACCATTTCTTTTAAAGTTCTGTTCTTACGTTCAGCAACCCTATTTTGTTGAGGTGAATAGGGTGCATTTGTTTGGTGTACAATACCATGTTGAGAACAAAATTGACTAAAAGGTGCTTCATATTCACCATCTCTATCACTTCTCAATCTCTTGATCTTCTTACCAAGTTGATTCTCAACCTTATTTTTGAAATGAATAAACATTTCCAATGCCTCATCTTTACTTCTCAATAAGTAAACATAACAATATCTTGTGTAGTCATTAATAAAGGTAAGAAAATATTTCTTACCACCTCTTGTTTGAATAAATTTCATATCACAAATATTTGAATGTATCAAACCTAGATGTTCTGTACTTCTTTCAATTGATTGAAAAGAAGTTCTTGTGAGTTTAGCCTCTACAGAAGTTTCACATTTATGCTTTGGATCAAATTCAATTTTAGGCAAACATTCCATATTAACTAATCTACGCAAAATATTATAATTACCACGTCCTAGTCTACCATGTTACATATTTGAAGACTCAAGCATATAAGCAGAAGATGTGTTGTTGTTCTTATTATTGTTGATAGGAGGTACAATGGTCATCACATTCATTTTAAAGAGCCCATTGCTCATATATCCCTTCCTCACATACATCCCATTTTTGGTAAGGATAAACTTGTCAGATACAACGACCAATTTAAAACCCTTTTTGCTCAATAATGATCCAAACACTAGATTCTTTCGAATATCTGACACATGCAGCACATCATTGAGAGTAAGCTCCTTGCTTAAAGTCATCTTCAATACCACCTTTCCTTGGCCTTCAACCTTGGAAGAAGAAGAGTTGCCCATAAAAAGTTGTTCTCTATTATCTATGCTATGATATGATGGAAACATCTTCTTATCTGAATAAACATGGCGAGTAGCTCTAGTGTCCACTTACTATTCCTTGGTATTGTTGCCAAACAGATTTACCTCGGATACCACTGCTGAGAGGTTCATTTCTGAGACATCTTTAGAAAGGTTGCCCACTTGGGTTATATTGGCTTGAGTACGTCTCTTGCTTGGATTCCCTTGGTCCTTGCGAGTGTGATAGTCCTTAGCACGATGCCCTTGTTTGTTACACACATAGAACTTACCTTAGAACTTTTTATTGGGACCTTGTCTGGGACTATTGCCATTGTGCTTCCTCTTCTTGTTTTGAGAGCTTTGTCCTTGTTCCACAACATTGGCCTTGGATTCCATGACCATCTTTCATGCTTTCTTTTCGGAAGTATGATTATCTTCCTTTATCCTTAGTCGGATGATCAAGTCTTCAAGTTTCATTTCCTTGCTCTTGTGCTTAAGGTAATTCTTGAATTCCTTCCATAATTATGGCAATTCTCAATAATTGCAGCCACTTGGAATGATTCACTTAAAGACATTCCTTTTGCATGAATCTCATGTAGGATGACTTGCAAATCTTGAACTTGATTAATCACGATCTTAAAATCCACCATTTTGTAATCGAGGAATCTGCCAACAAATTTTTTCATACCAACATCTTCCATTTTGTACTTCTTGTCAAGTGAATCCCACAATTCCCTTGCAGTCTTGATGGTGCAATACACATTATATAATGTGTTGTCTAAACCGTTGAGGACGTAATTCCGGCATAGGAAATTTGCATGCTTCTATGCCTCCATGGCGGAATCCACTTGCCTATCTGTCTCATTTTCCCTCAAAACAAGATCATCTTTCGAAAGAACCGAGCCAAATTCAAGGTGGTAAGATAAAATAACATATTTGTTGCCATATTTTGAAATCAGACCCATTGAATTTCTCATGCTTTTCTCCATGGTTCACGGGCACAGTTCCGACCATAGGAGCAGATACTATAATAGGGGCAGGTGTCACAATAGTAGTAGTAGGGGTAGAAGGAGGATCAGTTGTCATTCACTGAAATTTTTCATAAATATATATAAGCTAATCAATAAACATAAAACTCTGTATTTAAACATATTATTCAATTACTGAATTTCTCAGTAAGTATATATATTTTTTTAAATAAACAGAAATATAAGTAGAACCTTTAATTTATGTATTTTTTCAAGTTCTGAAAATTTTTGACAGAATGAAAAACTTACAATAACTGAATTAATAAATGAAGAAATCTTCAATTAAATAAAATAAAGAAGTAAATTTGTGTACTAAACATATTTTTTTTTCTCTATTTTGAATTTTTTCACTCTTTGAATATCAATAGCAGTATGAGATACAACAACATATAAACTGACATTTATATATAAAGGATATACTAAGTTTGTGTTAAGATTGTTGTCCAATATATATAAATATATATAAAACAGTTTGAAACAAAATCTATTATATATATATATATATATTTATTCTTTAAAGAACAAGAATAAAAAAAAAAAGAAATAAAACTGTCACGCCCCAAATTCCAGCCAACCCGAGGCGTGAGTAACGAGACAAAAAGAAATAAAATAATAAAGGAATAAAAGATAATTAAGGACGATCTCATACATTCTACATGCTGTTTTGATACATACATAAGGTCTGGTCATTTGTTCACAACATACAAAATAAAATACAGTCTCGGGCTTATGCCCTTACACAATATCAAAAGCGCCCCTTGGGCCCAACATAATCCCCAATCAGACCGTCTCTATGTCTTGTACAGCTGGGACATCATCTGAAATGTTTGCCCCACTAAAGGGGTCAGCTCAACATGCTGGTACAATATAATGCTAATGCAAGAAACAAAACTAAGGTCGTGGCATGTGCAAGTGTACAGTTATTTCTATATGGCATTCGATATCATGATGGCAGTATATAAACAGTATACAGTATATGAGTAGTATGCGTGACACACCCATGCAACTCTATGCCACGCATGTCTCATGATACGGTCATTCTCCGCTGGCATGAGTACCGCCACTTATGTCTCGCTTCACGGTCCGGAATCCGTCAGGCTTGTAAGTACCTAATGGCCGATTTTGGGTTTTTCACCACAGGATCTGCACCCTCATAATGCAAAGCACCAAGTGCTTACCCACGCCATGTCCAAGGAATCACACTATGCCAATATGCTCTGATCTCATCATGTCATAATGCAATCTCAATGATGCATCTCATTCATACATAAAACATGCTTTCAAGTACATATTTCATAATGTCGACAGTTCTCCAAGCATGTGATTCACACACTACACTAACACATTCAATATACACATAATCATCTTCCACATCATCACCCAACATCAGCAAGATATCATGGAACACGTAAGCATGTAAACATTCAAGCAACAAGTGAACAATCAAGGCAGCAAATCAAGTATTCGTAATCTTAATTCTATTTCTTACTTAGCACAATATATCGTACCTGTAAATCGGTCTCAACTCAAGAAGTGCACTCGAGGTATGGTAGGATCACCGTGAAAATACTAAAGGTCAGAGCACCTTCTCCTTGCCCTTTCGCGTTCCTATAAGCATAACAGGTAATTCAGTTCATTGTCATTTGGATTTATTCTATTCGTCAAATTTTATGTCTTTAATTCATAAGTTTCTATTTTACTAATTTAGACTCCACTATTGAGTCCGGGATGTCGAAGAAACTAAGTTTAGGCTTTCGTAGAATTCAATTCGGGCACCTGGGTTAAAAAGGGCAAAACAGTCATTTTGCACTTTACACGGGTCCTTACATTTCGTGACCACTTTTCACAAATCGGACTCCACGGTTGAGTCCGAAATGCTCGAGATAATAAAGTTTCACTATTTGTTTACCTAATTCGGAGTTCATTTGACTGTATTTCAATTCAGGGGTATTTTGGTAATTTTATACGTTGCTACGTGTCTTTTATTTTTTGGGACCCCGTCTCGTAAAACGGACCTCACCATTGGTCTCAGAATGGCCGAGATAGTCGAAATACACTAATGACTTGTCACATTTGGACTCCGGAATATTTTAGAATATTTAATTAATTAAATTAATTAAATTAAATAATTAATTTAATTATTATTTTATTAATATTTAAATCTGGTGGGTCTAATTGTAATTTCTCTAAAGTTTGGGGGTTAAAAGGTAATTTTCGTAAGTTAGGACAGAATGGTAATTTTCAGAAAGTTCAGGGGCAATTTCGTAATTTGTAAAACCCTATTCTATATTCGGATATCCAAACAGTGTATAGCGACAGAACAGGGATAGGATATCCCTATTCTGATTTCAATTTCTATTTCAATTTCTTATGTCCGTGACCAAACACTCCCAACCCAAGTTTAATTTAAAACAAGAATGCGACACGTGGCAGGGGCAGACCGGCCCAAGCCCGACCCGACCCGAACCAACCCGACCCAGGTCCAGAACAGCCCCCCCTTCGTCCCCGATTTTCCGACGATGGCCAGTAGGGTTCCGGCGCCTTCTCCGGCGCCGACGACCGATCTCCGGCGGCTTTTTAGGGTTTTCAAAATGTGATTTTCTTCCATTTTCCAAGTAGATTCCATATTTAAAGTTATTTTTGGCTCCCACCCATTGGATTTTCACGAAATAGAGGGTCAAACCCTCGGTCAACATTCCGGCCAACTCTCTCTCCTCCATTTTCGTGGCAGTTTGGTCATGGGTTAACCCCCATTTTTATCCTAGTGTATTTCTGTACTCGAGGGGACTATTTTCCCAACAACCAAGCAAAGTTTTTTACATAAAATGTCGACCCAACCCCCCCATGACCGTGACCTGCTACTAGGTCTTATTCCCTCATTTCTCACCCATTTAACTTGGTTCTTCTTCCTAATTACTCTATATTTCATGCACTAGAAGTCCCAAAAATCAAATCTAAACAATAAGCTACAAAACAGATTGTGTATATATGAGATTTCTAGAAAGAGAAAATAATGGGTTTTGTTGTTTTACCTCTGTTTCTCTCTCCTTCTCTTGGTTCAACCACTGGTCCTTAGTGTGCTCTTCACCTTGAAGCTCCTCCCTCTGTTTCCCTTCCAAAATCAGAATACTCTCCCTTCTCCCTTTTTCTCTTCACTTTCTCTCTCTATATATCTCTCTCTCTCTCTAACCCTCACGACAGATCTGCTCCTCCCCACTCTCTTCACTCACTTATACATACAAAATCCCACTCATGCACTCACCTAACCCCTTACACACCCACTGCCATACACCACCTCAAGCATGCTCTCTTGAGTGTGCAACACTCAACATATACACACACACACGGCACACACACACACACTGCCTTATACATATATATATATATATACCCACTTGCACACACACCAATCAGAATATATATATATATATCCATATACACATATATTTACACACTTAAATAATTTAATATATATATATATATGTTCATGTATATATTCCACACATCACATACATACACTCCTCCATTTTAATAATAATAATAATAATAATAATAATAATAACAATAATAATAATGATAATAATAATAATAATAACTTGAAAATTTTATTTATTTAAAAAAAAAATTTTCAGGTTGTTACATCCTTCCCTCCTTACAGAAATTTCATCCCGAAATTTAAAACAACATAAAATAAAAGGAAATACATCACTGATCAAACAACTCGGGATACCTAGCACGGACCTCAGCCTCACGCTCCCAAGTAGCTTCCTCGACCCCATGATGGTTCCAACGAACCTTGACCAAAGGGATGGTCCTGCCTCGCAAAACCTGGTCCCTCGAGTCCAATATCTCCACGGGTCTCTGGTCATAGGAAGCGTCCCCCTCTAGCTGAAGATCTACCCAATCAAGTACATGTGAGGGGTCGGGATGGTACTTCCTCAGCATCGATACATGAAAAACGTCGTGAACCCCAGATAGCTGTGGTGGTAAGGCTAGCTTATAAGCCACCTCACCAACTCTCCCAAGAATCTCAAAGGGGCCAATAAATCGTGGCGACAGTTTCCCACCACGTCCAAATCTCCTCAAGCCCCGTCTGGGAGATACCTTGAGGAACACATGGTCCCCCACCTCAAATGCCAAGGGTCGCCGCCTCCTATCTGCATAACTCCTCTGGCGACTCTGGGCTGTTAATAGACGCTGCCTGATCACCTGTATCTTGTCCGTGGTCTCACGGACTATATCGGGCCCCAAGGCAGCTGTCTCTCCCACCTCAGTCCAACATACTGGGGAACGGTACGGCCTACCATACAACGCCTCAAATGGTGCCATCTCTATACTGGACTGATAGCTGTTGTTGTAGGCAAACTCGACCAAGGCGAGGTGATCCTCCCAGCTACCCCTGAAATCCATGACACAAGCCCTAAGCATGTCCTCGAGGATCTGAATGGTACGCTCTGACTGGCCGTCGGTCTGGGGGTGAAAGGGAGTACTAAACTGGAGCTGTGTCCCTAAGGCTGTCTGGAGACTCTGCCAAAACTGGGCAGTGAAACGTGGGTCCCTATCTGAGACAATGGATACCGGCACCCCATGTATTCGTACAATCTCTCTAATATACAATCTACTGAGGGCATCTGATGAATCAGTCACTCTGATCGGCAAAAAGTGAGCAGACTTCGTCAGCCTGTCCACGATAACCCAAACTGCATCATGGCCCCTCGGTGACCTCGGAAGACCCATCACGAAATCCATAGTAACGTGCTCCCACTTCCACTCGGCCACTGGCAATGGCTGCAACAATCCCCCAGGTCTCTGGTGCTCAGCCTTCACCTGCTGGCACGTGAGACATCTCGACACGAACTGCGCCACATCTCTCTTCATCCCCGCCCACCAATACTGACGGCTGCAGATCGTGATACATCTTAGTGCCCCCTGGGTGCACTGCCAGACGTGAGTGGTGGAAATCCCTAAGGACCTCAGCCCTGAGAGACTCTGGGACAAAAACTCTACCCAAATACCTCAGACTAAGGTCAGAATGCACCGTCCATCCCGCAAATCCCTCGGGACTAGCAATCCGTACTCTGATCTGATCTGCCTCAACATCCACTAGCTGTGCCTCTATCACTCTGGTCAAAAGGGTGGGCTGTGCACACAAGCTGAACAGAGTGGCCTGTCCCTCAAACTCAGCAATATCTAGATCAAACTCGCCAATATCCCCCATCATCTCCCACTCCCTGATGGCAATACTGGCAAGAGTACCCCTCGACCTCCTGCTGAGTGCATCAGCCACGACATTGGCCCTCCCTGGGTGGTACTGAAGGTCAAAATCATAATCCTCCATGTACTCCATCCACCTCCTCTGCCTCAGGTTTAGGTCCTTCTGCGTGAAGATATACCTGAGACTCTTGTGGTCAGAAAATACCTCGAATCTCTCCCCGTATAAGTAGTGTCGCCAGCTCTTCAGTGCAAAGATGATGGCAGCTAACTCCAAGTCATGTGTGGGGTAGTTCCGCTCGTGGTTCTTCAACTGACGAGAACCGTAGGCTACCACTCTGCATCAATACACAACCTAGTCCCTCTCGGGAAGCATCACAGTACACAGCATAGCCCACTCCCCTCTCAGGTATGATCAAAACAGGCGCTGAAGTCAATCTCCTCTTCAGCTCCTGAAAAGACTGCTCACAGTCATCTGTTCATAAAAATTTGATGCCCTTGCGCGTCAGACGAGTCATCGGCGCGGCAAGACGGGAGAAACCCTCCACAAATCGTCGGTAGTATCCGGCTAACCCCAGAAAACTCCGAATCTCAAATACACTGCTCGGCCTCTCCCAGCTCATGACAACCTCAATCTTGGAGGGATCCACAGATACCCCTCCACTAGATACTACATGTCCCAAGAACTGTACCTCTCGAAGCCAGAACTCACACCTCGAGAACTTGGCAAATAGCCGATGCTCTCTCAAAATCTGTAGTACAGTCCTCAAATGATAGGCATGCACATCCTCAGCAGGTGAATACACTAAGATGTCATCTACAAATACCACGACGAACTGATCCAGGTAAGGACTGAAAATGCGGTGCATCAAGTCCATGAATGCCGCTGGGGCATTCGTCACTCCAAAGGGCATGACCACAAACTCATAGTGACCATAGCGAGTGCGGAAGGCTGTCTTCGCTATGTCCTCCTCCCTGACCCTCAACTGGTGGTAACCCGATCTAAGATCAATCTTCGAGAAGCATCTCGAACCTCTCAGCTGATCAAATAAATCGTCGATCCTCAACAACGGGTACTTATTCTTGATAGTAACCCGGTTCAGCCTCCTGTAGTCTACACATAATCGTAGTGTCCCGTCCTTTTTCTTAGCGAACAGTGCCGAGGCACCCCACGGAGAAGTGCTAGGACGGATAAACCCCTTCCGCTGGAGGTCAGTCAACTGCTCCCTCAGCTCTCTCAACTCAGCTGGGGCCATGCGGTAAGGTGGTATGGAAATGGGTGTAGTGCCAGGAATGAGCTCTATAGTGAACTCGATCTCTCGTCTAGGGGGTAGACAAGTCAAGTCACTCGGGAAGACGTCGGGGAACTCATCCACGATTGGGGGTCACACAATCTCTGCAGCCTCAAAATCACCCGCAATCAGACTAGCCAACATATAACTGTGGCCTCCCCAGCTCCTAGAATCACGCACTGGTGGAACCAAGAAATCCCCCCTATCCCCCGTGAAATAAAAGCAGTCTCCCTCCGGAGTGCATACAGTCACCCTCCCCCTATAGCAGTCTATACTCGCCCGATAGGTGAACAACCAATCCATCCCCAGAATCACATCAAACCCAGACATATCAAGTACAATAAGATCAAAGTGGAGAATACGATCAGCTATCTCTATCGAGCAATCTCTACAGATCCTCGTCAGTACTACAACACCCCCAACTGGCGTACCAACATGCAACGGGGGGTCCAACCAAGCTATATCCAGACCCAATGACATGGCAAGTGCAGTAGAAATGAATGAATGTGATGCTCCTGAATCTATCAATACATTGGCCCATGAACTGGATATGAGAAATGTACCTCGGACTACTGACGGTCCGGCAGCAGAGGTCTCCAGGGTGGCTACTGCGTAGACTCGGCCCTGTATGGTCTGGCCCTGTCTGCCTCCCCCTCTCTGTGTCTGCTGGCCTCCTCCCCTAGGTGCTGGAGCTTTAACGCTCTGCGCGGAGGGTGTAGGCTGATGATAGGGCGCTAGGAGTCCCTGAACTGACTGTGGCTGTGGTAGAGGCACCTGCGTATGCTGATAATAGTGTGACCTCGGCGCACTCTGCGAAGTCTGCCCCTGAGGGCAGTTGGCCCTAACATGGCCAGGCTGCTGACAAGTGAAACAAATCGGCGGGGCCCTCTGACTCGGTGCCGGTAGAGGTAGTGGAAATAACCCCTGACTGGATCCGACACCCTGTGCACTGCTGGGTCCCCTCAAGGGACAGTCGGCCCTCCTATGGCCAGGCTGCCGGCAGGTATAACATGTGCTAGGTCGCTGCGACCCTCCTCCCCTAGGAGTAGATGGCAAGGCAGGACGGGGAGCTACCGAATGAAGGGGTCCGGCTGGTGGCTATGAGGAAGAAGTACTGGCTCGGTACCTCTTCGGCTGTCTATATGTCGGGGCAGGTGTAGAGGTCTGTACTGTGGGTGCCCTGCCCTGTGCTCTGGTCTCTCTAATCCCTCTAAGATCAGCCAGCTCCCTCTCCACCTTGGAGGCCCTGATCACTGCCTCCTCGTAGGTCTCTATAATATGGCCAGCCAGTCTGTCCCTGATAGAGGTCTTCAACCCCTTGAGGAAATTATACACCCTCAAATCCTCCTGTCCAATAATGTGCGGGGCAAATCTCCCCAAAGCAGTAAACCGTGACTCATACTGAGCCACTGTCATGTCCCTCTGAAGGAGTGCCTCGAACTCCTCTCTAAACCCAACTCTGGCAGATATCGGGAAGTAGTGGTCATTGAACATGGCCACAAATGCATCCCATCCCTCTCCGTACCGATGTAGTCTGTCAGCAGCTACCTCCCACCACTGACTAGCCAGGTCTGTAAACTAGAATGTAGCGCATCTGATCCTCAGGTGGGGCTCAGTGATCCCCTGTGAATCCAAAATTTGAGTAATCTGTCTCAACCACTCCTCTGCTACAAGTGGGTCTGGCTACCCGGCAAAGGTAGGTGGTCTTATCCTCTGGAACACCTTCATCACGAAGGTATCCCTGGTCTCACTGCCAGTGGTCCGCGCCTCCATCACGGTGCGGAGACACTCCTGCAAAAGGGCCGCCATATCTCTGGCGCCAACCATCTGCTCTACCTCCTGTGCTGGAGCGGGAGCAGGAATAGGGGCAGGGGCGGGAGCAACATCCTCCTCAGCTGCACTGTGCTCTGGTGTGTCAGCCGGGGCAATAACTTCCTCAACTATATCGGGAACAGGGGCAGCAGCTCTAGGTCTGCCATGACGAGGCTGGGCAGCGCCTCTAGGCTGGGCAGCGCCTCTAGGCCTACCCCTACCCCGTCGGGGTGGTCCAGCTCTCGCAGGAGCTCGTCTGGGAGGCATATCTACAAGTTCAAGAGAAAAATATTTCAATATCACTTTTTCACACTCAAATATAGGCATTTAAGTGGGATCTCAGTCATGTTCTTATCAATAGCCTATGCTTCAATAGGTAGTACATATAGCAAGTCGTGATACATATACTTAACAAGTTGTTCACACATCATACATGTCATGCCTCCAAACATAACATCAATCAGCACATAATCTCAATAAGTCATGCATCAGGGCATATGATCACATAGCACATAAAGTCCTATCGCATGTTACTAACAGTTCACACTAAGTCATCACTTCTACTCTAGGGCCTCATGGTGTTTTAACAACACCCCACGGTCTCTAGGTATTCGAACCTAAGCTCTGATACCACGTTGTCACGCCCCAAATTCCAGCGAACCCGAGGCGTGAGTAATGAGACAAAAAGAAATAAAATAATAAAGGAATAAAAGATAATTAAGGACGATCTCATACATTCTACATGCTGTTTTGATACATACATAAGGTCTGGTCATTTGTTCACAACATATAAAATAAAATACAGTCTCGGGCTTATGCCCTTACACAATATCAAAAGCACCCCTTGGGCCCAACATAATCCCTAATCAGACCGTCTCTATGTCTCGTACAGCTGGGACATCATCTGAAATGTTTGCCCCACTAAAGGGGTCAGCTCAACATGCTGGTACAATATAATGCTAATGCAAGAAACAAAACTAAGGTCGTGGCATGTGCAAGTGTATAGTTATTTCTATATGGCATTCGATATCATGATGGCAGTATATAAACAGTATACAGTATATGAGTAGTATGCGTGACACACCCATGCAACTCTATGCCACCCATGTCTCATGATACGGTCATTCTCCGCTGGCATGAGTACCGCCACTTATGTCTCGCTGCACGGTCCGGAATCCGTCAGGCTTGCAAGTACCTAATGGCCGATTTTGGGTTTTTCACCACAGGATCTGCACCCTCATAATGCAAAGCACCAAGTGCTTACCCACGCCATGTCCAAGGAATCACACTATGCCAATATGCTCTGATCTCATCATGTCATAATACAATCTCAATGATGCATCTCATTCATACATAAAACATGCTTTCAAGTACATATTTCATAATGTCGACAGTTCTCCAAGCATGTGATTCACACACTACACTAACACATTCAATATACACATAATCATCTTCCACATCATCACCCAACATCAGCAAGATATCATGGAACACGTAAGCATGTAAACATTCAAGCAACAAGTGAACAATCAAGGCAGCAAATCAAGTATTCGTAATCTTAATTCTATTTCTTACTTAGCACAATATATCGTACCTGTAAATCGGTCTCAACTCAAGAAGTGCACTCGAGGTATGGTAGGATCACCGTGAAAATACTGAAGGTCAGAGCACCTTCTCCTTGCCCTTTCGCGTTCCTATAAGCATAACAGGTAATTCAGTTCATTGTCATTTGGATTTATTCTATTCGTCAAATTTTATGTCTTTAATTCATAAGTTTCTATTTTACTAATTTAGACTCCACTATTGAGTCCGGGATGTCGAAGAAACTAAGTTTAGGCTTTCGTAGAATTCAATTCGGGCACCTGGGTTAAAAAGGGCAAAACAGTCATTTTGCACTTTACACGGGTCCTTACATTTTGTGACCTCTTTTCACAAATCGGACTCCACGGTTGAGTCCGGAATGCTCGAGATAATAAAGTTTCACTATTTGTTTACCTAATTCGGAGTTCATTTGACTGTATTTCAATTCAGGGGTATTTTGGTAATTTTATACGTTGCTACGTGTCTTTTATTTTTTGGGACCCCGTCTCGTAAAACAGACCTCACCATTGGTCTCAGAATGGCTGAGATAGTCGAAATACACTAATGACTTGTCCCATTTGGACTCCGGAATATTTTAGAATATTTAATTAATTAAATTAATTAAATTAATTAAATTAAATAATTAATTTAATTATTATTTTATTAATATTTAAATCTGGTGGGTCTAATTGTAATTTCTCTAAAGTTTGGGGGTTAAAAGGTAATTTTCGTAAGTTAGGACAGAATGGTAATTTTCAGAAAGTTCAGGGGCAATTTCGTAATTTGCAAAACCCTATTGTATATTCGGATATCCAAACAGTGTATAGCGACAGAACAGGGATAGGATATCCCTGTTCTGATTTCAATTTCTATTTCAATTTCTTATGTCCGTGACCAAACACTCCCAACCCAAGTTTAATTTAAAACAAGAATGCGACACGTGGCAGGGGCAGACCGGCCCAAGCCCGACCCGACCCGAACCGACCCGACCCAGGTCCAGAACAGCCCCCCCCTTCGTCCCCGATTTTCCGACGATGGCCAGTAGGGTTCCGGCGCCTTCTCCGGCGCCGACGACCGATCTCCGGCGGCTTTTTAGGGTTTTCAAAATGTGATTTTCTTCCATTTTCCAAGTAGATTCCATATTTAAAGTTATTTTTGGCTCCCACCCATTGGATTTTCACGAAATAGAGGGTCAAACCCTCGGTCAACATTCCGGCCAACTCTCTCTCCTCCATTTTCGTGGCAGTTTGGTCATGGGTTAACCCCCATTTTTATCCTAGTGTATTTCTGTACTCGAGGGGACTATTTTCCCAACAACCAAGCAAAGTTTTTTACATAAAATGTCGACCCAACCCCCCCATGACCGTGACCTGCTACTAGGTCTTATTCCCTCATTTCTCACCCATTTAACTTGGTTCTTCTTCCTAATTACTCTATATTTCATGCACTAGAAGTCCCAAAAATCAAATCTAAACAATAAGCTACAAAACAGATTGTGTATATATGAGATTTCTAGAAAGAGAAAATAATGGGTTTTGTTGTTTTACCTCTGTTTCTCTCTCCTTCTCTTGGTTCAACCACTGGTCCTTAGTGTGCTCTTCACCTTGAAGCTCCTCCCTCTGTTTCCCTTCCAAAATCAGAATACTCTCCCTTCTCCCTTTTTCTCTTCACTTTCTCTCTCTATATATCTCTCTCTCTCTCTAACCCTCACGACAGATCTGCTCCTCCCCACTCTCTTCACTCACTTATACATACAAAATCCCACTCATGCACTCACCTAACCCCTTACACACCCACTGCCATACACCACCTCAAGCATGCTCTCTTGAGTGTGCAACACTCAACATATACACACACACACGGCACACACACACACACTGCCTTATACATATATATATATATATATATATACCCACTTGCACACACACCAATCAGAATATATATATATCCATATACACATATATTTACACACTTAAATAATTTAATATATATATATATATATATGTTCATGTATATATTCCACACATCACATACATACACTCCTCCATTTTAATAATAATAATAATAATAATAATAACAATAATAATAATGATAATAATAATAATAATAATAACTTGAAAATTTTATTTATTTAAAAAAAAAATTTCCAGGTTGTTACAAAAACAGAAACTTAGTTTATGAAAATAAGAAAAGTTTAGAAAGTAATTTTTCCAAAATAGTAAAGTAGAAAACTATTTTGGAAACAAACTAGAATCGAAAATTGGAAACACTTACAGAAACAAACACTTTCAGTATAACAGTACATAAATAAACACTTACAGAAATCTGAATTAGATCAAGAATAGTGTTTGACACTATGTCCTTAAAACAAATTTTAAAACAAATTTCGTTCTCGCTATGGTGCTCACGATCTTGGACGTTTGCCTCTTAGGATACAATGATTTGAATGTCACAGAAGCAGCACTTCAATCTGTGAGCTTGGCAAGCCAACAGTGGTTAACTCTCTCTCAAACTCGCAAAATGACGTTGTTTTGGATTTAAACTAAAACAAAAAAATGTACTCGCAAAACGGTGACATTTTTAGTTTTAATTAATCTGGTAACTAAACGGTTAAGTTTTGATTTGTTTTTAATAGTAACAAAATGACAACGTTTAATAGAAAATTATTTAAATTAATTTTCTCCAAAAAGATATATATATGATGGGCCAAGCCCAAGCCCGAACCCGACCCGAACTGGGGAGACGACGGCGCGTGCGTGGTGAACCAAGCATGTGCTAGGTCCTCCCCCTTCCACAAAACTTGGGTACCCCTTGGGGCCAAACCCTCCTCCAAGGTAAGTGTATATATACTCTTTAAAAGCCTTGTAAGCTTTTTTCACAAGTTTCAAGCTTTTGTTACCATTTCCAAGTGGTGATATTTGGAGGCAATTTCTCATTCATTCCTTAATGGTTTTGATCAACCCAATATATAATCTTAATTTCCTCATGTAGGAGAACACATTCCCATATAGACCCATCAAAATTAATTTGTGGAACTTACTTTAATTTTAACTCAAAGATAACTAATTATAATGCTCAAAAATCTATTTTTCCAACAGCTAGCACTAAGAAGGTGACAACTTGGGATCTAGTGATTGAAAAGTTTAAAAAGAAGTACGCAATGTGGAAGAATAGATTCTTGTCTTTTGCAGGAAGACTAACTTTAACAAAGTCGGTTTTATGTAGTTTGCTTGTCTTTTACATGTATTTATTCAAGATTCCAGGGAAAGTGCCAAAGGCGATTGAAGGGATTCAAGCGTGGTTTTTATGAGGGGGAGTTGAGCCTAAGAGAAAGTTTCATATGCTGAACTAGGAAAGAATGGCAAGGAGAAGGGACAGAAGAGTGCTTAGGGGTTAGAAACATCAATATTATGAATTCTTGTTTGTTACTCAAGTAGTGGTGGAGGATTGGAGTGGTGAGGAATGCCTTATGGAGAAAGGTAATAAGTGAAAAATATAAGTTTTCTAAAAATCAGTGGCTGCCGGGAAGAATGGTGATTAAGAGGGGTTCTAAAATCTGTCCGGATATCGTAAATGTGGAATTTTTAATTTTTTTTTATTTCTAACATTGTTTTGCAAGTGGGCGACAGTCGCAGTATTTCTTTTTGGAAGGACTGTTGGAGTGATGGAATTCCTTTTGTGATCATGTTCTCGAGATTGTTCAGTTTGGCAGTGAAAAAAGATATTACTTTGGCTGATATAAAAGAGATGAGCAATGGGAATCCAATATGGTCCTTGGAATTTAGAAGACAACTTTATTCTTGGGAGTTTGAAGGTCTAAAGAAAATTCAAGATTTGGTTGTCAGTAGTCTTCTTTCAGCCAGATCCAGAGCCGATTGTATCAGATGGAAGGCAAATTCATCAAGTTAATTCTCGGTCCAGGCGATTTATAATTGGTATGATTCCCAGTTGAATTCCAAAATCCATATTATGAAATTTATTTGGTGTAATGCTGCTCTCCCTCAGGTTCAATTCTTGGTTTGGTTATCGTGGTAGGGTAGAATCAAAACAAGGGAGTATTTGTTGAGAATTGGTGTGTTGAAAGAAAGGGAGGAAGGATGGTGTTGTTTTTGTGGGGAAAATTTAGAATCAGTAGATCATTTAATGTTGACTTATAATCAAGTGTGGCGGATCTGGGCAGAGTGTATCAAGTGGTGAGGGTTATGTTGGGTGTTGCTTGGGTCAGTGAAATAATTGCTGAGCTAGTGGAAAGGGGTAAAGTTTAAGAAAAAAATAAAGATAATATGGGATGTTGTCCCTTTTGTGATAATGTGGTCCATTTCGAAATTGCGAAATGAATGTATGTTTAGTGGAAGTCAACCTGATTGGTCAGTCATTAGTGAGTTGATTAAGTTAAGAATTGCAATTTGGAGTAAGAGAAAGAGCAAGATGGATAATTGTCAATATTCAATTACCAATTTCTTATTTAATTTTTAGCAATTACTAGAGGTTTTATAAAGTAGGAGTCTGGTTATGGAGATGAGCCAACTGTTTGAGGTCATCTACTCGATTAGTATTGAGTTTTTGTTTTATATTTGTTGGTTCCTTGCCAACTTTTTTAGATGTTATGGAGGGTGATGCTGCATATGATATTGGTGTGGTCCATTGTGCCAACTTGTTTAGGATAATGGTTTTCTCACTTTGATGCCTATGCATCTTCCTTTTTTTTTTCCTTTTCTTCTTCTTCTTCTTTTATTGGTGAATCTTGAGCTTCCTTTGTACTCTGTTTTGATTAATAAAAATTTCTTTGCTTATAAAAAAAAATTTACTCCACCATAATCGACCTTAACCCTCCTCAACAGAGAAGAAGTGGTCGCCCTCTTCATTGCTCAGAACCTTAGGGGTCAAGTTCACTAGATTGATGCATTCTTGATCTTCGGGAGTGGCCTCAGCACAACAATCTAAAACGGCTATTGCCCACCGAAGATGACCCAACCATTCTCTTCCTTGAACTCGCTAACCACCTTTACGACACTAATGGACTCGCTGACCACCTTTCAACGCTAAGAACTTGTACAGAAAAAAGGGTTACTAACATGGAGTTTGCATCGCAATGAGAATAAAAGTTGGTGATGTCCGTAGCTTTGGGGTGGTGTTGGTGGAATTGATAATGGTGATGAAGGTGGTGGACCACAGGAAAGAGAAAAGTGAGATGGTGTTGGTGACGTAGCGGAAGCTTATAAAGAAGTAGGGCACCGCCTGCTTCTTAGAGAATTGTTCGAATCCATGAACAAGAAAAGTAACACACCCAAATCCACGAGCTTAGAGAATAAGATCTCAAAATGAAAATTCTTTATTGAATGAAAAGAAATAGCCTTTATATAGGCTACAAAACCTAATTCGACTAGAACTATAACTCTAGGAAAGAAATAACTAAAATAAAGAAAAATACTAAAAATTCCAAAAATAGAAAAATTCTAAAGAAAAGCATAAATCAAAAACCATAAACTTAAGTAGCAATCTGGTAAAAGGACAACTCCAAACGACAACTGTAGCTCTCGAAATTAAGTAGCACATTATTACTAAAAATAGCAAAAATGCACTTTTGAAGGCCAAAACGAAGGAATTTACCCGAAAAGCGGCATAGGTCCTAGCATAGCAAGGAGTATTGAACAACACATCGATTCCAAGTCACCCACCAAATTTCACGCAATTATGACATTTGACCCTTCTCTCCCTACTAGTGTTTTTCTGATTTTGTTTTTGGAGGTCCCTCCGTGCTAGGAATTCTTCTACAATATGTTCTACATCAGTCTCCCTTGCTTGAAAAGAACTCAACCTTGAGTTAATTAATTGAGAAGACGACACATCAGGAGGATGATATTCAAACAAATCAGTAACATTTAAAGTAGGAGAAATGGCCATATCTGTAGGAAGGTCCACGACATAGGCATTATCATTAATTTTTTGTAGAATCTGGAAAGGACCATGTTTCTTGTCTTTCATCTTGTTGTACGTGCCCACTGGCAGACGCCCTTTGCGTAAATAAACCATCACTAGATCCCTCTTTTGAAATACGTGAGCCCGTTTCTTCTTATCAGCAATTGCCTTGTATTTGGCATTAGATTCCTCCAAATTTTTTAGCACCTCTTCTTGAATAGCCTTGATATGATCCGCCATATTTTCTGTTGCAATACTCAAACCAGGAAGTTTTGGCAAAGGAACCAAGTTTAAAGTATGGCGTGGAGGACAGCAATAAACAATTTGGAATGGGGTTTTCCCAATAGACCGATTTAGCATACTATTATAAATAAATTCAGCCTGTGTAAGAGCAAGATCCCATTGTTTCGGATTTTCTCTAGAAATGTAATGAATTAAATTTCCAAAAGTGCCGTTCACCACTTCCGTTTGACCATTGGACTGAGGATGACTCGTGCTACTAAAATTCAGGGATGTGTCAAACCGCCTCCATAAGGTTTGCCAAAAATGACTTAAGAATTTGGTGTCCCTATCTGAAGTGATGGATTTGGGGACCCCATGCAAACGGATAACCTCTTTGAAAAACAAATTTGCCACGTGCACTGCATTTGAGGTTTTTTTGTAAGCAATAAAGTGAGCCATGTTGGAATACCTATCAACCACCCCAAATACAGAATCAAATCCACGTTGGGTTCACGGAAAGCCCAAGACAAAGTCCATGGAAAGATCCTCCCAAGGTGCTCTTGGGATGGGCAAAGGCATGTGCAAACCCGTATTTTGAGATTGGCCTTTAGCAGTTTGACAAATGGGGTATCTTTTAACATGACTGCCGATGTCTCGTTTAAGTTGGGGCTAATAATACCTCTCCTCAGCAAGAGCTACTGTTTTGTCACGGCCCAAGTGTCCGCCCAAGTCTCCACCATGTAATTCATGAATTATCTAATCTCGTAATGAACTCCTCGGGATGCACAATTGGTTGCCTTGAAACAGATAACCCTCTTGAATATGCATTTCGCCAATGGAAGGTCCCGACTGACATTTTGCCAAATTATCCTAACAATCTTCATCGTTTGCATGCAGCTCCTTAAGATAGTCAAACCCAACCACTTCAGTCCATATTGTGACAAGCAACAACGCCCTCTTGCTTAGACCATCAGCTACCCGGTTTAATTGACCCGCCTTATGCTTCAAAGTGAAAATGAAGAGTTGTATAAAATAAATCCAGCGGGAATGCATTCGGTTGACACTATTCTGGCTATTGATAAATTTCAGCGCTTGGTGGTCTTTGAATAAGACAAACTCCCTTTGTACCAGATAGTGTTCCCAAACCTTCAAGGTGTGAAAAATAACATACAATTCTAGCTCATAAGTGGACCACTTCTGGCGAGCTTCACTGAGTTTCTCGCTATAAAACGCAACCGGTCTGCTTTCTTGAGAAAGTACAGCACTAATGCCAATAATAGAGGCATCACACTCTACCTAAAAAGCTTGTTAAAATCTGGCAGTGCTAAAACTAGGGCATATGATAATTTTTCCTTGATTAGCGTGAAACTCTGTTCTGCTTCTGTTATAACATGGAAATTTTTTTTTATTATTATTTATTATTCTTGCAATTGTTAATTAATTAATTTTATTATTATTATTATCATTATTATTATTATTAATGTTGGATATATGTGTATGGAAAATTAAAATTCTTTTTTTTATTATTTGTATGTATGTATAAAATGTGTAAAAATTATATGAGTGTATATAAATAAATGTGTGATTATATGTGTGTATATGTATATATAAATGGGTGTAGAACAGTGTGTGTATGTGTGTGTAACCGTGTGTGTGTGTGTGTGTGGCTTTGAGTGTTACACACTCAAAGAGGTATGGGTGAGGTTGAGTGTGTGAGTAGGGATTCAGGGAGTGGGGAGAGTGCAGAAGTGGGCAGAGGGTGGTTGGTCTTGGAGAGAGAGAGAGAGAGAGATAGAGAGAGAGAGAGTGAAGAAAATAAGAGAGGTGTCTCGGGTGGAAAGAAAAGAGAAGGAAAGAAAGAGAAAGAAGAGAGAAACAGAGAGAGAGAGAGGGTTCTAGATTGTGAAGAAGGAGAGGAGGCTCGAGGAGGAACCAGAAAGGTGGAAGTGGGCACGGCTAGAGAGAGAAACAGGCCAAGAAAATTGTAAGTGGTTCCTTCTGTTTCAATTTTTTTAAAAGCATTTCAATTGATTTGAACTATAGGGATCTTAGAGAGCATAACTGTAGGGATCATTTTGCAAGAAGAATGAGAATGAATGGTTGAGAAACTAGGGAGAAATCCCTAGTTGCAGGTTTCGGCCATGGAGGTTGAACCTCAACATTTCATGTGTAAAACTTCCTCCAAATGATCCTAAAATAACCCTATGAGGTGCAGAAAGTGAATGGGGTTGAATGGGGTTCAAAACCGTGGGGGAAAATGGGGGAAAAAGGGGTGGCCGGAGAGTTGACCGAGGGTTTGACCCTCTATTTCGTGGAGATGGAGGGGGTTTTGAGGGAAATGGGGGTTGGGGATGTGCTCTACGTGAAAAAAGGGAGGAAATAGCATTTTGAAAATGGGGAAAATACGCCGGAGGTCGGTCGCCGGCGCCGGAGAAGGCGCCGGAACCCTACCGCTGCTTCACCGGAGAATCGGGGAAGAAGGTAGGGGTGTCGGGTCGGGTCTCGGGTCGGATCCGGGTTTGGTTCGGGCGGGTACGGGTTGCCCCTGCCACGTGTCAGCCATTGTTTTAAATTAAAAGAATTTGAACCTTTTAGAAATTAAACCTTTGGATTTGAACCTTTTAGAAATTAAACCTTTGGATTTGAACCTTTTAAATTTGAACCTTAACCTGAACTTTCAGAAATTACGAATTGACCCCCCAACTGTTAGAAATTACACTTTGACCCACCTGATTAAATTATTAATAAAATATTAATTAAATTAATTAATTAATTATTTAATTAAATTAATTTAATTAATTAAATATTCAAAAATATCCCGGAGTCCAAATGGGACAAGTCATAGGTGTATTTTGACTATCTCGACCATTCTGAGATCAATGGTGAGGTCCGTTTTACGAGACGGGGTCCCGAAAAATAAAAGACCCGTAGTAACCCTTAAAATTACCAAAATGCCCCTAGATTGAAACACAGTCAAACGAACTCCGAATTAGGTAAACAAATAGTGGAATTTTATTATCTCGAACATTCCGGACTCAACCGTGGAGTCCGATTTGTGAAAAGAGGTCACGAAATGTAAGGACACAGTGTAAAGTGCAAAATGACTGTTTTGCCCTTTTCAACCCAGGTGTCCGAATTGAGTTCTACGAAAACCTAGACTTACTTTCTTAAACGTTCTAAAACCAATGGTAGAGTTTAATTTAGCAGAATAGAAACCTATGAATTTAAAGACATAAAATTTGATGAATAGCATACATTCAAACAACAATGGACTGAATTGTAATTCCTACTTTTAGGGACACTGACAGGACAGGAGGAGGCGATCTGATCTCTTACATTTTCATCCGTCTGTTCAGTTACATATAGTTCACGATCTTCTAGGGTTGATACCAACCCATCAGGTATGGTGTTTTGCTAGTGTTAGAAATGAAGTTAAGTTAGGAATATTGTGAATGACTGAATGTCGTATGTGTTTATCTGTAATGTGTTTACCGTTTATTTGGAATTGGTTGTTCACATGCTTACATGTTACTTGTACTTATGAATATTAGTGAATGATGAATGTGACTCACGACATGTGTATATGTTTATTTTACGAGATATGATTGCATGTGGAATCAGTTAGGTGATTTATATATTATTGTCTCGAGCATGCTATATTGTGGAAACCATGTATCATTGAGATTGCATTGGCATATTGGCATATGATGAATCCTTTGAGAACATGGCGTGGGTAAGCACGTGGTGCTTTGCATTATGAGGGTGTAGATCCTGTGGTGAAAAACCCAAAATTGGCCATTGCATTGGTACTCCGTAGCCATCGGGGAGTACCCGTAAACGAGACATGGGTGTGGCATAGAGTTGTGCATGGGTGTGTCACGCATACTATTCATATATACTACTGCGATGCTTGAATGTCATTTAGAAATAAATGTACACTTTGCACATGCCACGCCTTAGCTTTATTTCTGGCATTAGCACTTCATCATACCAGCAGTTGATGCTGACCCATTCGTGGGCAACATTTTTCAGATGAGGACCCCCCAGCTGCTTGAGACCCAGTGATGCTTTGATAAGGGGAAACACTTGTTATATTTTGTCCATGAGACTCGTATATTGAAATGTAAGGGCTTAAGCCCGAATGACTCCTGAACGATGTATCTTATGTTATTTTGTGTATGGATGATGATGGACGCATGTTTATTGAATTTAATTACTTTTGTCCTTTTATTTATTTTACTTTCTGTCTCGTTACTCGCGCCCCGGGTTCGTGGGAAATTCGGGGCGTGACAACGTGGTATCAGAGCATAGGTTCGAATACCTAGAGACTGTGGGGTGTTGTTTAACACCATGAGACCCTAGAGAAGAGAATGAGACTTAGTGTGAACTGTTAGTAGCATGTGATAGGATCTTATGTGCTACGTGATTATGTGTCTTAATGCATGCCTTATTATGATTACGTGAAAAAGTGATATCGAATTTTTCTTTTGGACTTGTAGATATGCCTCCTAGACGAGCTCCTACGAGAGGCAGACCACCCAGAGGGGGTAGGGGTAGGGGTGTGCCTCGAGGTGCCGCCCAGCCTCGTCGTGGCAGACCCAGAGCTGCTGCCCCTATTCCTGACGTGGTTGAGGAGGTAGTTGCCCCAGCTGACGTTCCCGAGCATAGTGCAGCTGGGGAGGGTATTGCTCCAGCCCCTGTGGAGGAGGTGGGGCAGACTATTGGCGCCAGAGATTTGGCGACCATTATACAGGAGTGCTTCCGTGCTATGCAGGAGGCCAGGACTACTGATGCTGAGGCCAGAGCTACTGAGGCCGAGGCCAGGGCTGCCGGTGCCGCGGCCAGAGCGGCCGGTGGGGAGACCAGAGACACCTTCGTCATGAAGGCGTTTCAGCGTATGAGGCCACCGTCATTTGCAGGACAGCCTGATCCTTTGGTGGCCGAGGAGTGGCTGGATCAGATTGTGAGGATCCTGGACTCACTAGGGATTGTTGAGCCACACCTGAGGATACGATGTGCCACCTTCCAGTTTACAGGGCTAGCGAGCCAGTGGTGGAAGGTATCTGCCGGCAGGATTAGCAGGTTCGGAGAGGGGTGGGATGCATTTGTGGCCATGTTCAATGACCACTACTTTCCAGCGACTGCTAGGGTCGGGTTCAGGAGAGAGTTTGAGACCTTACTACAGAGGGACATGACCGTGACGCAGTATGAGTCCCAGTTTACCGCATTGGGCAGGTTTGCCCCGCACATTGTTGGGGTAGAGGAGCTGAGAGTTTATCATTTTCTAGAGGGGCTGAAGACCTCTATTAGGGATAGACTGGCGGGTCACATCATTGACACTTACGAGGAGGCTGTGATCAGGGCCACGAGAGTAGAGAGGGAGTTGACAGCTCTTAGAGGGATTAGGGAGTCCCGGACTCAGACCAGGCCAGCCACAGCACTAGCATTTACACCAGCTCAGCCTACTGTGACCGTCCCAGCTCATTCAGGTGGGAGACCACCGAAGAGGTTCCGGGGCAGTACCTCTTCTCCATCTACATCCCAGAGACCTATGCAGCTTTTAGCTCCCCAGCCCACTATGTCTACTACTCCTCGAGGAGGGGCACCACAGCTGACCCTCACATGCTACCAGTGTGGACAGCCTGGCCACAGGATGGCTGATTGCCCACAGAGAGATCCTAGTCAGGGATCAGGGGCAGGACCGAGCCAGCTACCACTTCCATCCCAGTCTCAGAGTCAGGCCTGGAGGGCCACACCAGTGTGCTATACATGTCAGCAGCCGGGCCATATCAAGGCCCACTGCCCTCAGGGGCAGACCTCACAGAGCACACCGAGCCCCCACTATTACCAGCACACCCAGGTGCCTTTGCCCCAGCCACAGTCGGACTATAGACCCCCAACACCTATTTATCAGCCAGCACCCTCAGCATTGAGTGTTAGAGCCCCCGCCCCGAGAGGAGGAGGCAGACAGGGTCAGACCGTACAGGGCAGAGTGTATGCGGTTGCCACCCCAGAGGCTTCTGCTGCTGGACCGTCCGTAGTACGAGGTACATCTTTTATGTTTAGTTTATGGACTAGCATATTGATAGATCATAGTGCATCTCATTCATTCATATTTACTATGTTGACATGATGTTAGGGATAGAGTGATGCTTACAAGAATCTGTAGAGATTACTCAGTGGAGATGGCTGACCGCGTACCTTATTTAGATTTTTCAGCTTATTTGATGCGTCTAGTATTGGTATTATGCTGGAGATAGATCGGTTATCTACACCTTAGACGAGCATAGGCTGCTACAGGGAAAGAGAGGCGGTGTATACTTCTGAGGGAGATGTTTTCTTTGATTCATGAGATAGGAACCCACGTTTCACTGCCCGGTTTTGGCAGAGCCTTCAGACGGCCTTAGGGACTCAGCTAAGTTTAGTGCTACCTGTCGTCCCCGGACTGATGGTCAGTCAGGGTGTACCATTCAGATCCTAGAGGACATACTTAGAGACTGCGTTATGGACTTCAGGGGTAGCTGAGAGGATCACCTTGCTTTAGTAGAGTTGCCTGCAACCGTAGCTAGTAGTTCACCGGTGTATTGGACAGGAGTAAAGAGACAAGTGTTTTAGGATCTGATATAGTCCGTGAGACCACAGACAAGATACAAGTGATCAGGCAGCGCTTGTTGCCAGCCAGAGTCGCCAAAGGAGTTATGCAGATAGGAGACGACGACTCTTGTCATTTGAGGTGAGGGACCATGTGTTCCTCAAGGTAACTCCCAGATGAGGTTTGAGGAGATTTGGGCGCGGTGGGAAGCTATCGCCACGATTCATAGGTCCTTTTGAGATACTTGGGAGAGTTGGTGAGGTGGCTTATAAGCTAGCCTTACCACCACAGCTATCAGGGGTTCATGACGTCTTCCATGTATCTATGCTGAGGAAGTACCATCCCGACCCCTCACATGTACTTGACTGGGTAGATCTTCAGTTAGAGGGGGACGCTTCCTATGACCAGAGACCCGTAGAGATATTGGACTCGAGGGACCAGGTTTTGCGAGGCAGGACCATCCCTTTGGTCAAGGTTCGTTGGAACCACCATGGGTTGAGGAGGCTACGTGGGAGCGTGAGGCCGAGGTTCGAGTTAGGTACCCTGAGTTGTTTGATCAGTGATGTATTTTCTTTTGGTTCTATGTTATTTTAAATTTCGGGACGAAATTTTTGTAAGGAGGGAAGGATGTTATAACATGGAAAATTTTTTTTATTATTATTATTATTCTTGCAATTGTTAATTAATTAATTTTATTATTATTATTATCATTATTATTATTATTAATGTTGGATATATGTGTATGGAAAATTAAAATTCTTTTTTTTATTATTTGTATGTATGTATAAAATGTGTAAAAATTATATGAGTGTATATAAATAAATGTGTGATTTATGTGTGTATATGTATATATAAATGGGTGTAGAACAGTGTGTGTATGTGTGTGTAACCGTGTTGTGTGTGTGTGTGTGGCTTTGAGTGTTACCACACTCAAAGGGGTGTGGGTGAGGTTGAGTGTGTGAGTAGGATTCAGGGAGTGGGGGAGTGCAGAAGTGGGCAGAGGGTGGTTGGTCTTGGAGAGAGAGAGAGAGAGAGAGAGAGAGAGAGAGAGAGAGAGAGAGAGAGAGAGAGAGAGAGAGAGAGAGAGAGAGAGAGAGAGAGAGAGAGAGATATAGAGGAATGAGGGTGTGTCCTCGGGTGAGAAGAAAAGAGAAGGAAAGAAGAGAAAGAAGAGAGAAACAGAGAGAGAGAGAGGGTTCTAGACTGTGAAGAAGGAGAGGAGGCTCGAGGAGGAACCAGAAAGGTGGAGGTGGGCACGGCTAGAGAGAGAAACGGCCAAGAAAATTGTAAGTGGTTCCTTCTGTTTCAATTTTTTTAAAGCATTTCAATTGATTTGAACTATAGGGATCTTAGAGAGCATAACGTAGGGATCATTTTGCAAGAAGAATGAGAATGAATGGTTGAGAAACTAGGGAGAAATCCCTAGTTGCAGGTTTCGGCCATGGAGGTTGAACCTCAACATTTCATGTGTAAAACTTCCTCCAAATGATCCTAAAATAACCCTATGAGGTGCAGAAAGTGAATGGGGTTGAATGGGGTTCAAAACCGTGGGGGAAAATGGGGGAAAAAGGGGTGGCCGGAGAGTTGACCGAGGGTTTGACCCTCTATTTCGTGGAGATGGAGGGGGTTTTGAGGGAAATGGGGGTTGGGGATGTGCTCTACGTGAAAAAAGGGAGGAAATAGCATTTTGAAAATGGGGAAAATACGCCGGAGGTCGGTCGCCGGCGCCGGAGAAGGCGCCGGAACCCTACCGCTGCTTCACCGGAGAATCGGGGAAGAAGGTAGGGTCGTCGGGTCGGGTCTCGGGTCGGATCCGGGTTTGGTTCGGGCGGGTACGGGTTGCCCCTGCCACGTGTCAGCCATTGTTTTAAATTAAAAGAATTTGAACCTTTTAGAAATTAAACCTTTGGATTTGAACCTTTTAGAAATTAAACCTTTGGATTTGAACCTTTTAAATTTGAACCTTAACCTGAACTTTCAGAAATTACGAATTGACCCCCCAACTGTTAGAAATTACACTTTGACCCACCTGATTAAATTATTAATAAAATATTAATTAAATTAATTAATTAATTATTTAATTAAATTAATTTAATTAATTAAATATTCAAAAATATCCCGGAGTCCAAATGGGACAAGTCATAGGTGTATTTTGACTATCTCGACCATTCTGAGATCAATGGTGAGGTCCGTTTTACGAGACGGGGTCCCGAAAAATAAAAGACCCGTAGTAACCCTTAAAATTACCAAAATGCCCCTAGATTGAAACACAGTCAAACGAACTCCGAATTAGGTAAACAAATAGTGGAATTTTATTATCTCGAACATTCCGGACTCAACCGTGGAGTCCGATTTGTGAAAAGAGGTCACGAAATGTAAGGAACACGCTGTAAAGTGCAAAATGACTGTTTTGCCCTTTTCAACCCAGGTGTCCGAATTGAGTTCTACGAAAACCTAGACTTACTTTCTTAAACGTTCTAAAACCAATGGTAGAGTTTAATTTAGCAGAATAGAAACCTATGAATTTAAAGACATAAAATTTGATGAATAGCATACATTCAAACAACAATGGACTGAATTGTAATTCCTACTTTTAGGGACACTGACAGGACAGGAGGAGGCGATCTGATCTCTTACATTTTCATCCGTCTGTTCAGTTACATATAGTTCACGATCTTCTAGGGTTGATACCAACCCATCAGGTATGGTGTTTTGCTAGTGTTAGAAATGAAGTTAAGTTAGGAATAATTGTGAATGACTGAATGTCGTATGTGTTTATCTGTAATGTGTTTACCTGTTTATTTGGAATTGGTTGTTCACACGCTTACATGTTACTTGTACTTTATGAATAGTTAGTGAATGATGAATGTGACTCACTACAGTGTGTATATGTTATTTTACGAGATATGCTTGCATGTGGAATCAGGCTAGGTGAATTATAGTATTATTGTCTCGAGCATGCTATATTGTGGAAACCATGTATCATTGAGATTGCATTGGCATATTGGCATATGATGAATCCTTTGAGAACATGGCGTGGGTAAGCACGTGGTGCTTTGCATTATGAGGGTGTAGATCCTGTGGTGAAAAACCCAAAATTGGCCATTGCATTGGTACTCCGTAGCCATCGGGGAGTACCCGTAAACGAGACATGGGTGTGGCATAGAGTTGTGCATGGGTGTGTCACGCATACTATTCATATATACTACTGCGATGCTTGAATGTCATTTAGAAATAAATGTACACTTTGCACATGCCACGCCTTAGCTTTATTTCTGGCATTAGCATTTCATCATACCAGCAGTTGTGCTGACCCATTCGTGGGCAATATTTTCAGATGAGGACCCCCCAGCTGCTTGAGACCCAGTGATGCTTTGATAAGGGAAAACACTTGTTATATTTTGTCCATGAGACTTGCATATTGAAATGTAAGGGCTTAAGCCCGAATGACTCCTGAACGATGTATCTTATGTTATTTTGTGTATGGATGATGATGGACGCATGTTTATTGAATTTAATTACTTTTGTCCTTTTATTTATTTTACTTTCTGTCTCGTTACTCGCGCCCCGGGTTCGTGGGAAATTCGGGGCGTGACAGCTTCCTCTCCCCAATGGAATTTCCCCTTCTTCATGCATTCAGTAATTGGCTCGACTATCCGGCTAAAATCTTTGACAAACCGCTTGTAAAATGTTGCTAGACCATGAAAATTACGAACCTCGCCACTGTTTGTGGAGTTGGCCACTCCCGAATGGCATGAATCTTTTCTTCATCAACTTTAATCCCATCAGCACTTATCACAAATCCCAAAAATAACAAACTACTGGTCATAAAGTTGCACTTCTTTAAATTAACATACAACTTATTTTGTTGCAACATTGTAAGTACTTCCCTCAAGTGCGCAAAATAGTCAAATTTGTTCTGGCTATATATTAATATATCATCAAAGTATGCCACAACAAATTTTCTAGTGAATAGTTTTAATACCTGGTTCATGAGCCGCATGAAAATACTGGGCGCATTGGTGAGTCCAAACAACATCACTAACCATTCGTACAACCTTTCCTTGGTCTTAAAAGTAGTCTTCCATTCATCTCCAAGCCTGATCCGAATCTGATGGTACCCACTCCGCAAGTCAATTTTTGAAAAGACTTTGGATCTGGCCAGCATGTCTAGCATATCTTCCAATCGAGGAATAGGGAACCTATATTTAATGGTGATCTTGTTGATTGCCCGGCTGTCAATGCACATGCGCTAACTGCCATCCTTATTTGGGACTAACAAGGTTGGTAACGTATAAGGACTCATGCTCTCCTGCACCAATCCATTTTTAATCAACTCTTCTACCTGTTCTTGTAGAATCTGACTTTCCTTGGGACTCATTCGGTAATGTGGACGATTAGGCAAATTGGCTCCCGGTATGAGATCAATCTGATGCTATATGTCCCGTATAAGAGGCAACCCATCTGGTATCCTGATGGTATAATTTCTTGAAATTCCTTTAGTAAAGGTTTAAGTGCGGGTGAAATTTCCATAAACTCCCTGCCAACTTTTCCCCCTACTACCACAGCAAAAATCTCTCCAGATTCCTTAGTTTCCTCTATGAATTCGCCCCCATCCACCAGAAATACTGACTTGCCCTTTGACTTCGGTTCAACAATTGAAAATTTCTCTTTTATGGGCCCCAAAACGATCATTAGGCCCCCCTTTATGAAAACATATACGTTATCATGACCCCTGTATGTAGCATTCACATCGAACTACCATGGTCGTTCCAAAATCATATGGCAGGCATCCATCTCCACCACGTCACACATAACCTTATTTGCATAATTCTTTCTAATTGAAAAATTAATGCGGCAGATTTTAGTTACCTTCACTTCAGCACCCCGTTTAGTCCAGCCAATCTTATACGGTGAAGGGTGTTTCTCAGTCTTCAAGTCCAACTTGGTAACCATTGCTTTCGACACTATACTTTCACTACTGCCCTTATCAATAATGACATCACAAACCTTTTTGTTCATAGTACATCTGGTTTGGAATATATTATGCCGCTGCGCTGGTTCTTTCCACTTTGGTGCTAACAAAAGTCATTGAACCACTAGAGAGCATGACAGCAGCTCCCCTTCGTTGCCACCCATTACCTCTTCCTCTTCATAAGTATAGGACGCTTCATTCTCGTCCTCATCTATCTCAAATCTGCCATCTTCTTCTGGCTCCACTAAGTTAACGGTACCCCTTTTAGGACACTGGTTGGAACAATGCCGTGGCTATCAGCATCTATAGCACTTATCAGACCCCGGATGAGCATAAAGGTTACGTGGTGCCACTTCTGGTAGACTAGTGTTGGCTGGTTTTGTTGGACCTCCACTGCTACTTGGCCCGCGAGTGGTGTTAGACAAAGGTGGCTGAGTCATTGTGGGTTTTCCTTTATTTACTGCAGCACGATTGGAATCAAAGGAATTTCTTGCTACGACTGCCACCTTCGATCTGTCCAATTGAGGTTCCGCCTTAATAGCCAACGCAATGGCTTTGGTTAAGGTGTAGACTGTTTGCATCGCAACTCAATCCTGTATAGCCCAACGCAACCCCCCCAACAAACCTAGCAACCTGTTGCACAATTGTTTCTAGCAAGTTGTTACATGACGACAGCCTGTAGAATTCCTCTAGGTAAGCCCCGACTGTTTTACTTCCCTGCCTACAATCCTGATATTGTTGAAACAAAATTTGCTCATAATCTAGAGGCAAATACCTAGATCGTAACAGTCGCCTCATCTTAGCCCATGTTCAAACCGTCCCCTTTCATTGTCGCATCCGTGTAATTTTCAACTGCTCCCACCAAGCAGAAGCTCCCCCCAATAGTCTGTTCACGACTAATTTCACATTTTTATCTTCAAGAATATCCATATAATCGAAAAACCTCTTGACTAATACCAACCAATCAAGAAACCCCTCGATTTGAAGTTGACTATTAAAACTAGGCAGGTTTATCTTCATACGAAAGGTCTGTCGGTCCTGCTCCCCTCGGTAACCCCTCCGATTATTCTGGAGTATAGCTTCAGCATCTTCCTCATCCTTACTTAGGTTATCCTTATAGGCTAGCTGCCTACGTGGAATCTCTAGATGGTATTCACGAACAACTTCAAGCTTCTCTCGGTAAGGTTAACGATCCGTAGGACCGTCGTCCCGCTGATTATTCCCTGGTGTCAGCCTAGCAAGAGTTGCTTGGACCTCCCGCAACGCTTGTTGGGTCTCATGTTGAGCCTGCTAGGTCTCACGTTGGAAAATTATGAATTCAGCCCCTGTAACCATATTTTCCTCAAGGTCACCGCCGTCAAGGATTTTGCCCTCGTTCCGTGCTTTCGCCATCTGAACAGGATTAAGCCTGCTCTGATACCAACTAACGTAGCAGAAGCTTATGAAGAAGTAGAGCACCACCTGTTTCTTGGAGAATCGTTTGAATTCACGAACAAAAAAAGTAACACACCCGAATCCACAAGCTCAGATAATAAGATCTTAGAAAGAAAATTTTTTATTGAATAAAAAGTTAACCTTCCAATAAAAAGAAATAGCCTTTATATATGCTGAAAAACCTAATTCGACTAGAACTATAACTCTAGGAAAGAAATAACTAAAATAAGGAGAAATACTAAAAGTTTCAAAAATAGAAAAATTCTAATGAAAAGCAAAAATCAAAAGTCCTAAACTTAAACAGCAATTTGGTAAAAAGACAACTCCAAATGGCAATTGTAGCTAGCACATTATTACCAAAAATAGCAAAAATGCGTTTTTGAAGGCCAAAACAAAGAAATATGACAGAAAAGCGGCATAAGTCTTGGTAAAGTGAGGAGTATTGAACAACACATCAATTCTAAGTTACACACCGAATTTCACGCAATTTTGACGTTCGACCCTTCTTTTCCTACTAGTAATTTTTTTTGATTTTATTTTTTAAGTTCCCTCCATGTTAAAAATTCTTCGGCAATTTGTTTTAAATCAGTTAGCTGATCTGGTTGTGTCAAAGATATAAATGGGGACACGATTCTGGGGATGGAATGGAAGGCGGTGGAGGGCGTTGGGGCAGTGACGAGCTGGCATTCTGATGTATTATGGCCAACAAAGACGACCGTCTAGCTGCAAAGGAGGTGCCGGCAAAGCTGAAATGCATTCGAAGCCGTACACGTATAGTTATGGTCTAGGTGTCGACTTCGATGAATACAATATATGGGAGTGGGGAGCTGGTTCGAGTGCGCCGTGGTGTGTACATGTACGGGTCTTTGACTAGCAAAAACAAATTGGTGTGAGATGTGTTACAAATTTTAAAAATTATATATTTTGAAATAAATTATATTTTAAAAAGAAAAATATATTTAGAATTATGTTCAAATACATTTTTACAATTTTTAACGTTAAATTTAATTTAAATTGTCATATATAAATATACTTTTTTGCGAATCTTTAAAATTTAATTAAAATATTTAAAAATACATTTCAAAATCTCTATACAGAAAATCAGTTTTGAATTTCTATAATTTCTTATTTTCATTGTTCGAGTACTCTTGTATTAAATAATTTTCAATTCTACAATTGATAGGTATTTTGGATCCAACATTATTAGTTGTTGAAGACGTCATCGCCGCACTTTTTATTATACTGCCGACGGTGACTTCCACTTGCACCAATGGAAAGCACCTCGGTGGGTGTCAAGCTCAAATATGAACAGTAAAAGTTCTATATTTCCTGTTGCGGAATCAGCGCCTTTTTCCTCGGTGGTTCATTCTATAACAGTCTTCCATTCACTCCAAACGTGTAACTACTTGAAAGAAAAGAATAGAACAGAAGTTTGACATTGACCGACATAATTTGACTATATGTTCACACGAACATATATATATATATATATATATATATATATGTATGTTGGTTTCTTTGTTGTTCAAGTAACAGTAAAAGTTTTACTTTTACCTGAACAACAAAAAAAGAAAAACTGTAAAAGTGAGCCTAGACCTTGCTTCAGTGGCTTGTGAAAGAGCTGAATCTTTTTCTTTTTTTCTCTTTCTTTTCTGTCTTTGATTCTTGTTTCCTTAGCACCGAGAAGAAAAGAAAAGAAAAACTGTAAAAGTGAGCTATGTTCATGACATCAAAGCTAAGCTGTAATTTTACCGAGTATTAAGGTTTGTCTCTGTTCAAAAAATATGCCAGCATGGTGAATGGCATTTCAAAGAAATTAGATTTTGTTCTTGAAATCACCAAAATTTCTGAGTCAAAACCCAAAATATATAAACACATACAAGTTAAAGAATTAAGGTTTCATTTGATTTATGAATTTAAAGAGGGAAAAAAAATCTTAGACTATTTAATTATATATTTCAAAGCTTTTTTTGGGTCATTATAGGTAAAAAGATTCAAAAGAACAAAAACCAGTTAAACAATTCGAACTAGTCCAAAATACCATGATCTATTTTGCAATTGCAACACTTGCAAACAAGTGATCATTTTGCATTAACTTTAATAGCTCATTTGAAAGGAATAATTTGAAGAAAAAAGAAAAGATTTAAGTAGAAATATTCTGCAATCTCTCATTTAGATTTTTATGATGGAAGAAAATGAAAATATTATGAGAGAAAGATTGATTTACTAGGCTCATTTTTTTAATCCATCCAAAAGTAGAGAAATTTAGAGAAAAAAGAAACTTCATTTCATGAATTTCTTAAAACACCATATATGCCCATAAATGCATTTAAAAAATTAGGGCAATAGTTCTTCCATCTAAAGTTCATATAAGTGTAGAATTGTCAATTATTTTATCCACACTTTCTTTTCTCTCTTATTGGTTCTCCAAAACAGAAATCATAAATTTTTTCTTATTTCTCTCTCGGACATTCAAACAAGTTGAAAGTAAATATTTTCTTTTTTTCCCCTTCTCTTTCCCCTATTTTAAGTTATTTTATCTTTTCTTTTTTCTCTATGTCCCTCACCAATAATTCGTGATATATATATATATATATATATTCACACAGGTTAATTAGAGAGATAGATAAGTTCTTGTCCTATTTGTTAAGCAAAAGACTCAGTCCACTCTCAACACAGCAGACTTATCGCCAACGGCTTCAACATCTGCAACAACCTTATCAGCTCCAACAAACTGATTTCCTTTTAAACTCTGCTTCTGCATATCTTGTACTTGATATCTATTGTTTATTTCAAATGTATACTTATCCTTGTAAATTGTAACAACCTAAGCTGTATAAATAAACCAATACACTGGACTGGTTTGTATTAAGGCCAGAACCCTTTATTCATATCTCATTTCTTTCATGGTATCAGAGCCACTCTGCTCACGCTTGTCTACATTGATCCTTCAAAATTTTTTTTAACCTCCTCTAATGGCTACCTCATCATCTGTTAACTTTATTGCCCCCATTCTTAGTCAACTTGTTTCGACTAAGTTGGATTAGACCAACTATCTCATGTGGTTGTCTCAAATTGTTCCAGGTTCTCAAGAGTCATGATCTAATAGGCTTCGTGGATGGTTCTCTACTGTGCCCCTCTCAGTTTCTCATTGATGATCAAGGGAAACCAACAACTACTCTCAATCCTTGAGTATATCCTATGGAATCGAAAGGATCAATTTGTTTTGGGCTAGGATTAATGCTACTCTTTCTGATAAAGTGGCACCATCTGTGTATGGTCTCAATTCAGCATGACCTTCTTGGCTTGCCTTGGCCAACAAATTTACTTCTCCATCTCGATCTCAGCATTAACCATTTGAAGCGGCTCCTCCAAACTTTGAATCAAGGTTCCATGAAGTGTGCAGCTTACCTTGATTTGGCAAAGCAACTACCAGCACAACTAGGAGCTATTGGTAAGACCATTAATGGTGATGATTTAATTGCTTATATTATGAGTGGTTTGAATCATTCATATCACCCCTTTATCACCTCTCTGTCCCTTGCCACCCGAGACAAAGCTCTCTGATTTGAAGACTTCCAAGCCGAGCTACTATCCTATGAATTACTTCTAGAAAACCAACTCCATCCAATCCCACCTGAAACCAATAATTTAGCCCTGTTTGCTCCCAAACATCTCCAATAGCCTTACAACAGAAAACCAAAATACCCCACAAAATTCCACCCGCAAACTTCCAACCTCCATACTACTCAAAAAAGCCTGCACCTAATACCCAATCTTCTCCTTCTCCTTGACTAAACCATCCTCAACAAACCTTTAATACCCCACGCACACGTTGCCAAATCTGTGGCAAACCAAACCACCAGGCACTTGACTGTTTTCATCACATGGACTATGCTTATCAAGGTCGCCATCCTCCTACTTAATTAGCGGCTATGGTTGCTCAAATTAATGCTACTCTTGTTGCCAAAGATTAAAACGATTGAAAAATAGAGCAGCAGAGAAGCTTCGGGAAAAAGGAGATAATTGCCTCAATTGAGTATATTCTATTTGTCTATTTAAAAGAGTACAAAAATAGCCTATATATACACTTCTGTACAAATGATTCTGGAAGGAAAAAGAAGAATAACTAACTCTACCACTAATCTTTGTACAACTCAGCAACAAAAATAACAAACTATTAAAATACAATGCAGACCATGACTACCCATTCTCATCTGAAATGTGCCGAGGGCCCTTTGGTAAAGTAGTGGTGATTTGCAGCTGCATGTGATTTGCATTTTCAAGTCTAGTATTGTCAAATACCCCCCCTGCAAGATGGAGAATAGAGATTAACTATCCCCATCTTGGAAAGAAGAGTAGTAAGCACAGTAGAAGAGAGTGCTTTAGTGAATATATCGACTAACTGGGAGTGGCTAGGGACATGGGCAGTGGCAATGCTTCCCTCTTGAATTTTGTTTCGAATGATGTGACAATCCACTTATATGTGTTTGGTACGTTCGTGGAAAACGGGATGCGCAACAATATGTAAGGCTGCTTGATTGTCACAATAGAGAATGACAGGATTAGGATGTGGAATGTGCAAGTCATGAAATATTTGACGAATCTATGTAAACTTGCAACAAGTGGCTGTCATAGCACTGTACTCAGCCTCAGCAGAAGAATGAGATACAATGGACTGCTTTTTAGATTTTCAAAAGACAAGGGAATGTCCAATGAAGATTCAAAAACCAATGGTTGATTTTTGGGAATCAGGGCATGAAGCCTAGTCGGAATCACAATAACCATGCAATTGAAGAGGGGAGTTAGCCGAGAGGAGAAGACCCTGACCTGGGTTGCCTTTGAGATACTTTAAAATCTTGTGTTAGCTTGGAGGTGAATATCACTTGGCCGAGATATGAACTGACTGAGAAGTTGGACGGAATAACTGATATCTGGCCTAGTGATAGTCAAGTAAAGAAGCCTGCCAGTGAGTCTCTTGAAAGAGCTAGGATCGTAGAGTGGAGTGCCGGAGTCTTTACGTAGCTTGAGATTTTGATCCATAAGGAGTTTGGCAGGTTTGGAGCCGAGAGTACCAAAGTCGGAGAAGATATCCAGAGTGTATATTCGCTGACACAAATGAATTCCTTTGGTATATCTTGCTACCTCAATGCTGAGAAAATATCGAAGTGGACCCAAATCCTTAAGTTTGAGGCAAGTGTTCAGAAAGTGCTTGAGAGACTCAATGCAAGCAAGAGAGTTGGAAGCAACAGCAATGTCATCAACGTACACTAACAAATCTGTAAAAGAATCTTTAGTCAGCATGGTAAATAAACTATAATTGGAAGTGGACTGTGTAAAACTATAGTGAATGAGAGAATTGGAAAATTTTGCATGCCATTGATGAGAAGCTTGCTTGAGTCCATATAAACTTTTGAGGAGTTTACATACTTGACCAGGTTTGCCTTTTGTATATCTAGGGGGTTTTACCATATATATGTCTTCTTCTAAATCCCCGTGAAGGAAAGCATTATTGACGTCGAATTGCTGCAAATGCCAACCCTTAATGGCTGCAATAGCTAGGAGACATCGAACGGTGACAATCTTGGCTATAAGAGAAAAAGTCTCGAGATAATCGATCCTTTCCTGCTGAGTATAACCTTTGGCAACAAGCCTGATTTTTAATCTTTCAATCGTGCCATCTGAATGGTATTTTATCTTGTAAACATATTTACAAGCAATAGGTTAGATCCTCTGAGGCAGGTTAGTCAACACCCAACTGTTGTTTAGCTCGAGAGCTTCCAGTTCAGCCTGTATTGCCTCATACCATCTCGGGTCCTTAACAGCTTGTTTGTAAGTTTGTGGGTCAAGATGAGAGGAGATTGAAGTGGAAAAGGCATGAAAAATAGGTGATAAACAATGATATGAAAATGTGTGGTGTAAAGGAAAAACAGGACCTATTGTAGACATCTTGTCTAGCACTTGTGAAAAGGTGAAATGAGTCTGATTACAGTGATAATCATGTAGATATTAGGGTGCTGTCCGAGTTCTTGTGGACCTGCAGAGCTGTGGTGATGTTGAGGAATGGGTATATAGGGGCGAGGGTGAAGAGGGATGAGGGTTAGGTGAGGTTATAATGCTGTCTGGTTGGGGTAAATCTGAAGGGGAAATGGGAGGTGAAGTAGCTGTGTGGATTGGTTGAGGATTAGGAATGGGGAGGGGAGGTGAAGGAGCTGTTTGGACATGTGGAAGATGAGGAGTGGGGAGGGGAATGGGACTGAAAATTATGCGGAGGAGATTGTTGATGAAGAAAGGGAAAAATTGTTTCATGAAAAATGACATTCTGGGAGATGAAAATAGTATTAGTTTGCATATCAAGGAGCTTGTATCCTTTGACAGGAAATGGGTAGCCAATGAAAAGGGCTTGCCTAGCTTATGGATTGAATTTTGTTTGGCCATTAGAAATGGTTAAAGCAAAGCATAGGCACCCAAAATTTCTCATATGGGAATAGGTTGGAGGTTTATGAAAAGGTTGAAATTAAAAGATGGGACACAGAGAACATAATGAAGAGAGATGTGTGGTCCAAGATGAACGATGCCTATACGAATGACGGGTGCTTCAGCTCCAGTTGGCATTGTGATAGAGAATGAGACATTGTGAGTGATTGTGGTGAGAAGAGAGGTGCTACAGACCATATATCAATGATCCAAGGAGTATATAAGTGCCGAAATAGACAATGATAAGAGGTATGAAGCCAAAATACCAGACATAGTTGGAGCAGTAGTAGAGTTAGCATGGGGATGAAAAATTGTCTAGGATGAGTTGGTGGAAGAAAAAGGCATCAGCAGATGCTCTTAATGCTGTAACAAACTAAGGAGTTGATGATACTGGTCCTTTGTAAGGGCAACCGTGGCAGGGGAGTCTCCATCTGGTTTAGCTGAAGTAGAGTTTGCAAACACTGGTGAGGATTTAGCTTTGTTGAAGAGTTTGTGCCCTAAGGGATAATCGTGGAGTTTATAGCACTTTTTAGTAACATGGCCACTCATATGGCAATGAGTACAAGTGAGAGGCGCAATGTTGCCTGTTTTGAAGCAAGTCTCAAGAGTATGACTAGATAAATGGCAGTGAGTACAATAGGGGTGAGGTTTTTGTGTTTGGCCAGATTTGTTAGGTGGTTTGGAGGTGGGATAAAACTTCTTGATAGTGAGAGCCATGGAATCAAGGGAGGGGTTGGTACTGAGCATGATGTGTTGGTGATCTTGCCGCTAGATCAGGGAAAAGACTTTGCCAACAGAGGGGAGGGGATCAAGAAGCATAATTTGCTCATGAGAATTGGTGTATGAGTCGTTGAAGCCCATTAGAAATTGAATAACGCAATCTCTATGATATCGATCTGAAAGGATTTTCAATTGACCGCAAGTATAGTCAGGCAATGGGTCGAACAAGTTGAGTTCATCCTAAATAGCTTTCCATTTTCCAAAGTAAACGCTTGCCAGATCTTGACCTTGATAAAGTCCAGCGAGTGTTTTCTTGAGGTGAAAGATTCGAAAGCCATTTTGTTGAGTGAAACGCTCTCGTAGTTCAAGCCAAACAGCAGAGGCATCATCGATGAGCGCGATGCTGGATTTGATGGAGGAAGACATCGAGTTTTGGAGCCAAGAAGTAACCATGTCCTTACAACGTTCCTATGGTTGAAATAAAGAATCAGATGGGGCTGTGCGTTTGGTGAGTTCACCATTGATGAACCCTAATTTGTTCCTGGTTCGAGGAGCACGTTGCATTGCACGGGACCAAGTGGTGTAATTTTCGATAGTGAGGAGGTCGGGGACGAAAGAAACAGAAGGATTGTCCCCATGGTCAAGACAAAAAGGGTTGGTTGGGTTATTAAAATTAAGAAATCAGTTTGATGGAGGAGTAGAAGGTGGTGGATCGTGAACAGCAGAATCGTCGGAAGCCATGGATGGGCTCACTGCTCTGATACCATAACATGATTGAAAAACAGAGCAGTAGAGAAGCTTCGGGAAAAAGGAGATAATTGCTTCAATTGAGTATATTCTATTTGTATATTTAAAAGAGTATAAAAATAGCGCATATATACACTCCTGTAAAGATGATTCTAGAAGGAAAAAGAAGAATAACTAACTCTACCACTAATCTTTGTACAACTCAACAACAAAAATAACAGACTATTAAAATACAATGCAGACCATGACTACCCTTTATCATCTGAAATGTGTCGAGGGCCCTTTGGTAAAGTAGTGGTGATTTGTAGCTGCATGTGATCTGCATTTTCAAGTCTAGTATTGTCCAATAAAGATCCTTGGTTCGCTGACATTGGGGCTAATTAGCATATTACAACCAATCTTGAGCAACTGACTCTTGCACAACCGTACACTGGATAGGAACATGTTGCTGTTGGTAATGGACAAGGTTTGCATATCAAAAATATTGGTTCCATTGTTCTCCATACCCTTGCTTTTTCACTTAAACTTAGTCATGTTCTTCATTGCCCTCAAGCTTTTGCTAATTTACTCTCTATTAATCAATTTTGTCTTAACAATAATTGTTTCTTCATTCTAACTACTTCTCATTATTTTATCAAGAACAACCGCACGGGGAAGACACTGTTGGAAGGACAGAGTAGTGCTGGACTTTATCCTATCAATTTGCAATCGTTAGTTCTCAATAAACCACTTGCAATGGTAGTGGTAGTAGGAGTCAAAACATCGGTTCCAGTTTGGCATTCTAGATTAGGACATGCTTCCCATTCAGTTGTTACTCAGTTATTAAATAAAAATTCTCTACCTTATGTTGGTTCATTGAATAATAGTGAAGTTTGTGAGCCTTGTCAACTTGGTAAAGGCAAACAACTTCCCTTTTTACGTTCTCATCGAATAACAAGTTCACCTTTGGAACTTATTCATTCTGATGTTTGGTCTTGCTCAACTCAATCTCTTAGTGGCTGCCAGTTATTATGTTCTTTTCATTGATGATTTCTCTTGGTTTACATGGATTTATCCTTTTCAAAATAAATCTGATGTCTATGTATGTTTTCTCAAATTTAAAGTTCTTGTTGAAAATTAGTTATTTTGCAAAATTAAGAACTTTCAAATTGAATGGAGGTGGGGAATACATCTCTAAACCATTTCAATAATTTCCTACAACAAATGGCATTCATCATCGCATCACATGTTCCCACACTCCTCAACAAAATGGTACCTGCTGAGAGAAAACATAGACATATTACTGAAATGGGATTATCCTTACTTGCTCAATCTGATTTACCTCTAACATATTAGGTTGATGCCTTCTTAACTACCATATACCTTATTAATCGTTTGCCTACGTTGGTTCTTAACAATGACACACCATTCTTCAAATTGTTTGGCATCATTCCCGATTATACATCTCTTCGTACCTTTAGATGTGCTTGTTATCCGCTTTTAAGGCCATATGCATCACACAAACTCATGTTTCGTACTAAGAAGTGTATATTTTTGGGTTATAGTGCTAATCAATGCGGCTATAGGTGTCTAGATCCAATTTCTTATAAAAATTTTTATCTCTTGTCATGTGGTTTTTGATGAACTTACGTTTCCTGCAAAGGATGGCTTGAAGTCCTTACCACCTTTCACAATGGCTACCTCTCATGGTAATTCCTTCCCTATCTTGTTTCCTTCAAATTTTAATTCTGATTTTTCTCTCTAATATTGGACCTGATCGATCTCGTAGCACTCATGCAGATTCATCTGCCTCTCATAATTCTCCTAATCGACCCCTTTTCTCATCTTCATATGATTTTGTTGCTCCAACATCTAGTTCAAGTCCAGATATTTCTCCATCTCCTCCTCATTCCTTACCCGTACCTATAATTCCTCTTGCCTCTCACAGATCCCATCCTATGACCACTCGGTCTTAAACAGGCCATCTCAAACCCTGCACCTTCCCTGAGTATAAGACATTCTACTCCATAAAACATCCTCTTAAGGCTCTCACCAGTATACCAATGCCAATTGAACCTTGTTCTTACAAACAAGCCTCATTGCATCCTGAATGGTGAATAGCTATGCAAGAAGAATATGATGCTTTGATTGCAAGCCGTACATGAATACTCTACCCTCGACCATTGAATCATAATGTTATTGATAACAAATGGGTCTACAAGGTTAAACAAACATCCAATGGTCAGGTTGATCGACTTAAAGCTGGATTAGTTACTTAAGGTTTTGAACAAGAATGTGGCATAGATTTCACTGAGACATTCATTCCAGCTATTAAACCTTCCACAATTCGAGTTATTCTTGCTCTTGTTGTTTATTTTGATTGGAATATACGACAATTGGATGTTTCTAATGCTTTCTTGCATGGTGTTTTACAAGGAGACGTCTATATGAAACAAACTCAAGGATTTGTTCATCCGGATTTTCCTACCTATGTTTGCAAGCTTGAGAAGTCTTTATATGGACTCAAACAAGCCCCATAGGCTTGGTTCATGTGACTATTTTAGTCTCTACTTCAGTTTGGATTTGTTTCCTCACCAGTGGACTCTTCCTTATTTATTTATCATTAAGGAAATATTCACTTGTTTTTTCTTATCTATGTGGATGACATTCTTGTGATAGGCACACATCATTTTCTTATTGCTTCTCTTATTGCCAAGTTGTAACTGGAATTCAAAATGAAGGATCTTGGTTCATTAAATTATTTTCTTGGCATGCAAGCTCATCGAGACTCTACGGGCTTAAACCTCTGGCAATCAAAATACATTGGTGATCTTCTCCATTGCACAAAAATGATTGGTGCCAAACCTTATCCCTCACCATGCTCCTCAGGACTTAAGCTTTTAGCTCATGATGGTGAACCTCTCTTGGCAACTCAAATTACTGAGTATCGCCAAACTGTTGGTGCTTTACAATATTGCACTTTGACTCATTCAGATATTGCTTTCTTAGTTAACCAATTATGCCAACATATGCATTGTCCAAGATCCATTCACTGGTTTGTTGCTAAGCGGGTTCTCCGCTACCTCAAAGGAACAATTGACAACAACTTATGGTATCGAAAAGGATCTCTTACTCTTCAAGCTTATTGCGACTCCGATTAGGCTGGTAATCCTGATGATCGCCGTTTAACTACAGGTTATGGTGTTTTCTTGGTTCATGTTTAGTGTCTTGGACTGCTAAGAAACAAACAGTTGTAGCACGCTCCAGCACTTAGGCAGAATATTGAGCTTTAGCAATCACCACAGCCGAACTCTATTGGGTTAGAATGCTTCTCAAAGAACTTTGTATACCGCTCCCTATCCCTCCCACAATTTGGTATGACAACATTCGTGCATTAGCTTTAGCTTAAAATCCTGTCTTCCATGCTAGAACCAAGCATATCGAAGTAGACTACCATTTTATCCGTGAGAAAGTTCAAAATAAAGATATTACACTCCAGTTTATTTGTTCCCAAGATCAGATTACTGATGTTTTTATAAAAGGATTAAGCACCCGTCGCTTTTGTGAGTTTCGGAACAAGCCGTTAGTGTGCCTACCCCTTCCAGCTTGTAGGGGGATGTTAAGCAAGAGACTCAGTCCACTCTCAACACAACAGAATTATTGCCAACGGCTTGAACATCTGCAACAACCTTATCAGCTCCAACAAACTGATTTCCTTTTAAACTCTACTTCCGCATATCTTGTACCTGATATCTATTGTTTATTTCAAATGTATTCTTATCCTTGTAAATTGTAACAACCTGAGCTATATAAATAAAGCAATACACGGGCTGGGTTGTATTGAGGCTAGAATCCTTTATTCATATCTCATTTCTTTCACTATCTAGCTAGAGATGATGATATGGGTTAATTAGAGAGACAAGATAAGTTCTTACCCTATCTAGTTAGAAACGACCATAAAATCGATGTCAGTCTTACTCCAACTTGATGTCTGAAAAAATACTCTAATTTATATTATGAATATTCTATTTAAGTTGTTACCCCCAAGCTTACAAAAGTATAAGACAACTCTCTTTCCTTCCGGTTCTCTCTTTTCCATATTCTCACTCTAGCTTTCTCTTTCTTTCATTACTATCAAGAGATCATTGGCTTTGGATTATGGAGTGCTCATAGAAGACTTTAGTAGCCACTCTATTAATAAGAAAAATTGTACAATGTTCATGTTTATTTGAGATTGCTCATAACACAAGCATGTTAGACCTTGGGCGTTCGGGTGTTCAGACAACGGATATAAAATCAAATTCAGTAGGTATTTCTTATATTGGTGTTAGATCTGTAATGCTTGTGATTTGCTTAAAATTGATTTTCTATGATTTAAATTCATACATTTATGTGTTGCATGTAAATATCCAAGAATCTTATACAAAAAGTTACAAAATGGGTGTATTTTAAGCATGAATCATGTACAAATTTTTTTAAATAGGTCAATTTTAAACAAAAAAACTAATATTTGAATAATTCTTTATGTTACATGTGTTCCTCATAGCTCTATTAATGAGCTCTTAATTAGAGTTTCATGAAGATCTATGCTCTAACTAGTTTGACCCTAATTACGGTTTCAATGAAAAATTAAAACTTTAAGCTCAAAAATAATTTTGAAAACCTCATTTTTGTACAATTAATTGTTATTATTAGATTTCTCATCTCAAGAGATTTTTAATAGTATATTATACACATTGTTTGGACACGTTGATTGTGACATATAAGGATTTAATGTGTGAGTCACAATATGTGAAAACTAATTCAAGATGGAGAATATGAATCGTAGAAATGTGATTATCCCAGTCATGCCCTCAGCGTATGACATAGACCCATTTTCATAATTCTAGCTATAACATTGTAATCAACTAGGCGGAACGGTTCATCATGGACTAGCCGACGTTTGAATTTGATTGCCCAAAGGTGGCACTTGCGGCCAACGAGTGGTGATGGGCGCATGAAGTGTGTAAGTGGCTAAAAAATGAAGTTATTATATAGTTCAGTCGATCAAATCTTATGTTCAATATATTAAGATTTTAAAAGATAAAAAAATAATTTTTATATACATAATAATTCATCATTTGTCGTAACTGTTTCAGGATCAAATAATAATTTCTTGACTCAAAACATTTTCTTTTGATTTTTGCAACCGCACTTATGCAGGAGGTATATGGGGGCACATCTGGTTATGCATGTCTCTATTTTTGACACTTTCGACATTTGAAGCTTTCTTAAGTTGTTATGGGTCAGGTTAGCATTGTTTGAAAAACTTTTGGCTTTTGAAAATTTTAAAAAATTAATTTTTATAGCAAAAAAATGTTAGGACTTAATTAAATGATAATTTAAAAATAATTTTAGAGAGTTATATTATTAATTTCAATCAATAAATAAGTGTTTGTGCAATTTTTTTTAGGACCTAAAATGATTTTAGTGAATGTTTACATACATGACCGATCCAGCAGATAATTGATCAGATCCAAAGAGGGAGAGAGAGAGATAGGGAGAGGGAGTGAGTATTCCTTGTCAAACAGTCATGGACATCAAAGTGAAGTGGCGAAAAGGGGAAAGTATGAGCAATCTAGTTTAGAGAGAGATTCCATGAGAGTAGGGGCGCTAGAGTAGGTTTCGATCAATTGTACTGTGCAGACACTGACCTAAACCAGGGTTTTATCTGCTATATGAATTTAGGGTTTACTTGAAAGTGAAAGGGTTGTACTAGTCACAGAGAAAATGTGATAGTAGTAGTTAATGTTCATAGTGATATGAGTGGGCTATTTATAGCAGTCCCAACATGTAAGTCTATTTGGGTATGATGTCATCCATAACAAACTTTTTACATGGGTGTTATAGTCCAAAAATAAGAGGTAATTATGGGGTAGAAGGTAATAGAAGGATCATGTAATTTGGGTGGAATCTCTCTTTCTAAAAAGACCCTGGCCGTTCTTGTACATGAATCATGCGGTGAACATCTTGGAAATTCCTTGTACTTGAGCCTCCAACCCAAAAAGCCCTAAGTATCCCCAATTGTGGGTCTATAATACCTTTCAATACGATAGCCGCATGCTAGACTTAAAGAGTTTTCGAAAGATTTTCCCCCAAACCTTAAGGCATCCTCTTAAGGGAAGAGCAAAGAGTTTATTGAAGGGAAGTTTCACTTAAGAGTCAGTCAAATCCAGGAACCTTAAAGTGGCCCGACTAGATCTTGATGGAATACTACTAATTTTGGGAACTATGATTAGCTCGACCAACACTTAAGCTTATCTTGATAGTGCTAAGTTCAAAAACTAAAAAATAGTTTGACTTATAGTCATACCACATTGGATCTAGTATTTATTTGTCGATCATAACTGATAATCACTAAATAATCATCTATATTACCCCTCAATTACATTTTTAGTTAATAAAATATATTAAATTTAGTGTAATTGATGCATTTGTTGTCTTTTGCATGCCAATGATGATTTTGTGCCAAAAGATGATATTTGGACCCATTAGAGCCATGGAAAATAATTCGAAGTGAATCTAAGAACATTTTTGAACAGCTAAATTAAAAATATCATATCTTTCCACTCAGATATCATATTGAGTTGATATTTATGGTGTTGGAAAGATAATTCAGACTTGTACAAAGTTCTCTCTCATATAAAAAATATAATTCAAATGTTTGGAGGCTCAAATATGGTCCTAAAGTTACTACCGCTGTAGTGCCTGTCATACTTGGACGTGGTTTGACCACTGCACAGTATTTTGACCATATATTCTAGATACAAATTCGTTTTGGCATGCAACAACTTGGGTTGGAAAGATAACATAAAAGACTACAATTCTTCCTGAAATAACGTTTTCCAATTCTGGACATTTACTATAGTCAATTGGGCTCCAAATAAAAGTCTAAAAATATGGTGAAAATATGGCTGGATGTCTCTTATAGCTAATGGATCTTCAGAATCATATTTTCTGGGAGACTTATATAAACCTTGACAAAGGAGAGATGAGAGAGGGGCTATGAACAAAAAGTGAAGAAGAGGACCTCTCATCATATAGTAATATTCATAGAACAGAGAGAGATTCTTCATCATGTTTAATTCATTTATTATAGTTTCTTTTAATTATAAGTTTGTAATCAGTTTCTAAATCTTTGGCTAAGGCTAGGAGTGAAGCAACAACAACCGTATGATTTTGTTGTGTGATTCGCCAATGCTTTTAATGCAAGATTCAATATTTTTTTTGGTTTAACTTAAGTTTTAGTAAAGTTTCTTTGTTATGTAGAATTCTTTGATTTATTGTAGACTTAAGTCACGATAAATAGTTAGAATTCCCTGCAAATCAAATAACTAGTGTTTCCATGTTTTGAATTAACCAAATATAATAGTATTTTTATAATCATGGCTCCATCTTCCGAGTGGGATCACCTTTTGTGTGAATTTCAATTGAGTATAAAAAGAGAATCACGTACAATTATCATAAATTTGCTGTTGTGGATCTCTGATGCCTTAGTACTCTTCTACATTATTTTTAGTTATTTCATTTGTTTTAGCAATCAACCAATCATTTTCTCCAAGCAAACATATTGATTTTATTAAATTTTATTTTTGTCAATTGTCTTAAGCTCCCTGTGGTTTGACCTTAGACTCACTGAGTATTATTACTTCACGACATCCTTCACTTGGGATTGCAATATTAAAGTCGCGGCAAGTTTTTGGCGCCGTTGCCGGGGAGCTTGTTAGCACAATTACACCCTACATTAAATTCATAGTAAAAAAAATGTAATATAGTTTATTTTCTTCTTTTATTCATAATTGGTTCTACTGCTTACTCTTTATTTATTTATGGTTTTTATTGGTTATAGTATTTTATTTGACTACTTATTCATTTTAAATTTGTTACTCATCTTACTCAGTGCATGCGTCATTGGTTCCGTGACAATACAGAACGATTAGTGAAAGGTAATCATTTTGGTTGCAATTCATCTTTAGATTATTCACACACTTGCATTATGGATAATGAAGGTATTAATGATCCACGTCATGTAGCTCAACCCAATGAAGTTCAAAGGGAAGAATTGTAACTCTTGAAAAGTTTGAAAGAATACTTGCAATCCACAAGGAATAGTGCACCATCTTGCATTATTTTTCCTTTAAATGGGAATCTTTTCAATTTTAAGCTTGGCATGATTGCATTACTTCTTAAATTTAATGGCTTAGATTTTGAAAGTCTTTATTTGCATATCAAAGAGTTTGAGGAAGTCTGTGCCATTTTTCATGACCAAACTTGTAGTAAAGACACTATTAAGTTGAAATTGTTCCATTTATCTGTCAAGGAGAAAGCAAAAACTTGGCTTAATTACTTGAGACCTAGATCCATTGGTACACGGCAAGAAATGCAAATAGAGTTTTTGAAATTTTTTTCCCAATTCATAGGACAAATGCTCTCAGAAAACAAATCATGAATTTTTCACAAAAGGAAAATTAGACTTTTATCAATGTTGGGAATGTTTTAAGGATTTGTTAAATTCTTGCCTACATCATGGCTACGAAACTTGGTGCATAATTCATTTTTTTTTAATTTTTTTATTTTTTATTTATGAAAGATTAACTCCTTAAATGTGCCAATTCGTAGAAATGATGTCCAATGGTGAATTCTTTAACAAAGACCCTGATGAGGCTTTTGACTATTTTAACCTCTTAGTTGAAAATGCCCAATCTTGGGACACAACAAATCCATTAGTGAAGTCTAAGCCTTTTACCACTTCATCTGGAGGTGGTAGGTATCAACCTAGGGAGAAAGAAGATTTGAATGCAAGAATTTCTAGTTAGTGAAATCACGACTATGCCTAAAGTGAAAGATGTTTGTGGTATTTGTGAGATCGTGGGACACACAACAAATGAATGTCCAACCATCCCTGCTTTCAAAGAGGTATTGCACGATTAAGAAAATACCATAGATATAAATAAAAATTATTTTCCCTTATTCGGAGATTTACAACCTTGGTTAGAAGAATTCCCCAAATTTTAGTTGGAGGATTAATAATATAGTTGCACCACCACCTCAAGGCCCTTCCAATTTTGTTCCATATAATTCCTCACCAAAGAGGAGCCTTGAAGATACTTTGCAACAATTCATGCAAAGTCAAACCACCATAAATAGTCAGTCCTCCCAAGCCATTGATGATATCAAATCCGCTCTTACTAAATTGACCTCTTCATTGAGCATTCAAGAAAAAGGGTAAGTTTCCATCCCAACCACAATCCAACCCAAAAGGTCAATTTGTTGTAAGTGAGTCTACTTCGGCTGACACAAAACTTGAGTATCTCAAGTTTATCACAACTCTCTGTAATGGAAAAGTTATTGATAAGACCATTTCAACCAAAGGCCAAGAGTGTGAGGAATCTTCTAAATCAAAGGAAATTGATGAACTTGGTGATCCAAAATCAAGTGAAGCATTGCAATGTCCCAACCCAGCTCATTTCCCTCAAAGATTTCTTCCACCCCAAAGATTGAACCAAAATTCATAAATTTTTGAGATCTATAAGCATGTTTAAATCAACATCCCTTTGTTTTGTAAGCTGAATGTACAAAAAAAAAAAAAACATTTTTGACTGAACAAGTGAGCTCCATAATTCAAAACAACACTCCATATAAGTACAAAGATCCAGGTTGTCCCCCAATTTCATGTGTCATTGGTAATTTTGAAATAGAGAAACCTTTGCTTGACCTTGGGGTAAGTGTGAATTTGTTTCCAAATTTAGTCTACAAACAATTAGGTCTGGATGAGCTAAAACGAACCACAATCACTTTCCAGCTTGCAGATCGTTTTATGAAAATTCCAAAAAGAGTAGTTGAGGACATGTTGGTCCAAGTTGACAAATTCTAATTTCTTATTGATTGTATTGTTTTGGACACATAACCTATTTTGAATGCTAATTCTCAAATTCCTGTGATTTTAGGCTACCCATTCCTTACAACTTCCAATGCTTTGATAAATTATAGGAATGGTATCCTGAAATTGTCTTTTGGAAACATGACCGTTGAGTAAAACATTTTTAATATGTGCAAACAACCAAGTGATGATGATAATGTTCATGAAGTTGATTTAATTAAGACACTTGTACAAGATCAATTTAATGTCTCATGTTTCTCTGATCCTTTAGAAGCTTGTTTAGTTAATTCTCATGATTTTGAGTTTGATAGAGAATCTGAAACTGCATATTTATATTATTTACTTGATTCTACACAAGAATTGGAGGTTTACAAATGGAATCCAAAGTTTAAGGAGCTACCGCATCAAGAGCTTAAATCCTTACCATCAAACGAGGAAAGTGCCTGAATTAGACTTGAAACCCTTATATAAGGATCTCAAGTATGAACTTTTGGGACCTATGGAGACTTTTTGAGTGGTAATATCTTTTAAAACTGATACATCGTAAGAAGGTAAGTTGCTTAAAGTTTTGAAAGCACATAAGGGAACTATAGGTGGAACATTGCTGACATTAGGGGAATTAGTCCCTTAGTGTGTACCCATCAGATTTATTTGGACGAAAATGCTAAACCATCTAGGGAAATGCAATGTAGGTTGAATCCTACAAGGGAATAGGTTGTAAGATCTAAAGTGTTGAAACTATTGGATGTGAGAATCATTTACCCCATAGCTGATAGTAAATGGGTGAGTCCTATACAAGGTGTTCAAGAAATCTAGAGTTACTATAGTTAAGAATGAGAATAATGAATTGATCCCAACCCGTGTTACCACGAGTTGGTGCATGTGCATTGATTATAGAAAACTTAATTCTGTCACTAGGAAAGACCATTTCCCACTGCCTTTTTTGGACCAAATTTTAAAGAGAGTGACTGGTCATACATTCTATTGCTTTCTAGATGGATATTTTAGGTATTATCAAATTGAAATTGCATTCAAAGGCCAAGAGAAAACTACTTTTACATGTCTTTTTGGTACCTTTGCATTTCGAAGGATGCCATTTGGATTGTGTAATGCTGCCTGCCACATTTTAAAGATGCATACTTAGCATTTTTAGTGATATGGTAGGGCATTTTCTTGAACTTTTTATGGATAATTTTTCTATCTTTGGTGACTCATTTGATGATTGTTTATTTAATTTGCAGTCAGTATTGGCTAGATGTGAAGAAAATTACCTTTCATTAAATTGAGAGAAATGTAATTTCATGGTCTCAATAGGGATTGTGCTTGGACATATTGTTTCTTCCAAAGGAATAAAAGTGGACAAATCTAAAATTGAATTGATTGCCAATTTACCCACACCAAAGACCATTAAGGATGTTAGATCATTCGTGGGACATGCTGGATTTTATAGGAGCTTCATTAAAGATTTTAGTTCCATATCTAGACCATTGTGTAATCTCCTATCAAAAGACACTCCATTTGAATGAGGTAAGGCTTGTGGAGATGCCTTTAAAAAGCTAAAGGCATGCTTACTTCTGCTCCTATTATACAGCCACCAAATTGGTCTTTACCCTTTGAAATAATGTGTAATGCTAGTGATTATACACTTGGGGCTGTTTTGGGGCAACGTAAGGACAAGAAACCTTATGTTGTATACTACACACGTAAAACCTTAGATAGTGCTCAAATGAATTATTCCACGACTGAAAAGGAATTACTTGTAATAGTATCTGTTCTTGACAAACTTTGTGCCTATTTAGTTGGTTCACCTATTGTTGTTTTCACTGACCATACAACATTAAAGTACCTTCTCACAAAGGATGATGCCAAGTCATGATTGATTAAGTGGATCCTTTTAGTCCAAGAGTTCAACATTGCGATCAAAGACAAAAATGGAATAGAAAATGTAGTGGCAGATCATTTATCTAGACTTATCTTTGATTCTTCCTTAGATGCCATGCCAATCAAGGACACTTTCCCTGATGAGCAACTTTTTGCTATGTCTGTTTGGCCCTGCTTTGCTGATATTGTAAGTTTTCTTGTTACAGGTAAAATCCCACCACATTGGAGTGCACAAGATAAAAAGAGATTTTTGTTTGAGGTTTGGCAGTTTCTTTTATAATGATCCATACTTGTTTAAGCATTGCCCTGACCAAATCATTAGGAGATGTATCTTAGACAATGAAATACATAGTGTCATCTCTGCTTGCCATTCTGAGGCTTGTGGTGGCCACTCTTTTTCAAGAAAAAATCGCTGCAAAAATTTGCAGTGCGGATTTTATTGGCCAACCATTTTCAAAGATACTCATCTCTTTTGCAAAACATGTGAGCGATGCCAAAAGTTAGGGGGAATTACTCGACGCAACATGATGCATTTACACCCTAATTTTGGTTATTGAAATATTCGATTGCTGGGTAGACTTCATGGGCCCATTTCCTTATTCTTTTAGATTTCTTTATATTCTTGTTGCAATTTATTATGTTTCTAAATGGATTAAGGCTATTCCTTGCAAAAACAATGATCAAAATGTTGTTTCTTGAAATTTTTAATGAAAAATATTTTTTCAAGGTATGGAATACCTCGGCTATCATAAGTGATGGGCGATTGCACTTTTGTAACTGACTTTTTGAGTCTTTGATGAAAAAATATGCTATAACACATAAAGTTGCAACCTCGTATCACCCGCTAGACAAGTGGACAAGTTGAACTAGTTAATCGAGAGATCAAACAAATTTTTTAAAAAATGGTTAACCCAGATTGTAAGGATTGGTCTTTGAGACTAACTAATGCACTTTAGGCATACTGTACTGCTTATAAAAGCCCGATTGGTATGTCTCCTTATAGACTTGTCTATGGGAAAGCTTGTCACTTGTCTGTGGAATTGGAACATAAAGCATATTGAGCCATAAAGATGTTTAATTTTAATATAAATAAGGCTGGTGCCTTTAAGAAAATTGAAACTGAATGAGTTGATAGAATTTCGAAGAGATGCTTATGAAAATTCAAAAATTTACAAAGAGAATGAAAGTTTTTATTGACTAGCAAGATTTTGAGAAAAATCTTTTGAGCCATCTCAGAAAGTTCTCTTGTATAATTCTCGGTTGCACTTGTTTCGTGGGAAGTTGAGATCTAGATGGACGGGGCCATTTGTTGTTAAAAATATTTTTTTTCATAGAGCTGTTGAAATTGAGAATTCGAAGAATGGTAAAATTTTTAAAGTGAATAGGCAAGCTCTTAAACCATTTTTGAAAAACATTTCACATGAGATTGAGTCCATTGATTTGGAGGACCCAAGTGTACCAAGATTCTTGAGGTAGTTAGGTTTTTTTATTATTTTTTTTTACATTTTTCTTCTTTTTATTTTTTTATTCTAAGCATTCTAACCAATTGCAGGAACATCATTTTTAGGATTTTTCCTTTTATTTTAAGGTAATTTTCATTTTCTTTACTATTTTCTTTCCTTTATTTACATTGAGGACAATGTGACATTTAAGTTAGGGGGTGAGTAATGTCAAAACATGAGATCCCTGTCACGGACCCGGATCCAGGGGATCGAGACTGCCCGCCCTTTGGCCCGAGGGCTGTTGGGTGAGGCTTCACTGTGAGCAATGCAGGCGCCGAACGACTATGCGGTGTGGCCAGGATTGGCAGTTGCGGAAGCGTGAAAAAACAGTTTTCTTTTACTTTTACATTCGGCACTCCCACCTGGTATCGTCGCTTATTCTTCTTCTTCGGAGCTGGTAAACAAATAATATACATTTAGAGCATACCAAAAATTTAAAGTTATTCATATTACATATTCGTTGCCTCTCGGCTTAAATACATAAGTATCCAAAATCACTACAACAAAATTTGACCAACTATAAGTCATAATACTTCCAAAAATCCTAGATCAAAACAGAGCTGCCAATCACCAATCCTCAAATTGGGACAAGGCTCCCATCTATTGTCATCACCTGAAAAATGTTAGGGGAATGGGGTGAGCTTCAACAATCCTAGTGAGTAATCCTGTACTTTGAAGTAGGAGGTTTTTAATCTCCATGGATTTTGCAAAAGTTAAGTTCTAAAATTTCTGAAGTATTACGAGTTCAATTTCTGAAGTACTTTAAATTCAATTCCGTATTTATATGAATCCTATTTTAAATATTATTGCTTCCTTTTTTGAAAACTCTATTATGACATGCAAGTTAGCTTGGTTATATTTCTGACCTTCTGTAAATTATGTTCTAGCATGTCTATGTTAAAATGAAAATTTAATTAAATGCCTTTCTAGAAATAAATTCCTTCAGTTTTGCTATGTTTAAATGCTCCTGTACATCGTGATTTAATACTTTGAAGCTTATGTTTTAAATGTCCTAATCAGTTGTGTTCCAAGTGTTGAAGACTCTGTTGGAATATTCTTGATTAATTACGCATGCAAAGCATCTTTTTGAAGAAGCCATATTTTTATACTCATGGAAAGAATCTATTTGAAAAGTCATGTTTCAAACGGTCATGAAAAGCTTATGTTTGAAGAAATCATGTTTTTAATGCTCATAAAAAGCATTTATTTGAAGAAGTCATATTTTGATGCTCTTTGAAAAGCATCCAATGAAGAAGTCACGTGTTTTAAATGCTCATAAAAAGCATTTCATGCAGAAGTCATGTTTTTGCAAGATAATTGTGTATACAGAACCAAGTAATGATATTGGGATTCCTTCGAAAACTCAATTGACATGAAGATTGCCTGGTAGCAGGATCGGATACCCCAAGCATGAGATCTCCACTGAGAAGTAAAACTCGAATCTAGTTCGAAACAGATTTTCACCTAATGAAAGTGAAAAGATGACAATGTTTTCGGAAATGGTAGTAGGTTTTTAAACCTCGATTTATCTTAAATGAGTTTTTATATAACCCCATGTTTTAAAGTTTTGAAGAAGAAGGAAATTTGCATCCTCCTATTTTCATGGAAAGCATTTCAATTATTTCATTAGCTTTAAAATGGCCTGTCATGCATATTTTATAAATTCTGCTGCATATTAAATGCGTCATCACTTAAGCACTTATCCTGCATCACCTGAAAGCAAGTTTGTCTCGTCCTCACATGAAAATATGGTAAATATCTATAATGAGCTCGACAGCTCAGTGAGTATTCCATAACATGCCAAGAGTTTCAAAACTACTATGTAGTACATCCTGAAATGTCTATACTTATATGGAATTAAAATACATCATATTAAGTACAACAGATCAAAAATAGTATCAAAGTCATTTTCAATAAATCTCAGTTCAATCAAAGTCGTAAATCAAAATCGATAACATAGCACAATCATAATAATGATATAATAACATACTTTGATAATGATGATTAGTATTATAATTCAAACATGATTCGAATTCATTTTCAATATCAATAGTCATAGTCAAATCAACATCATAGTCTAATATTGTAACTTGATCATAGTTACGGTTCAAAGTCATTTTCAATATCAATAGTCATAGTCAAATCAACTTCATAGTTCGATAACAATTTCATAGTTTGATAATCAAAATCATAGTTCAATAGTTCTCAGTTTGATGATTCAAAGTTCAATTATAATTCTTATTCGGTATTCATAAAAGTTTGAATCATTAAAATTTTCCTTCTATGGCCAGCAAATTAGAACCTCGCTGATTGAGATCAATTTCAATAATACCACCAATATACCCTATGGTTAAGGTTCAATAAGGTCACAATCTATTCAATAATGACCAATCATAGAAGATTCTATGCCCAGAAAATTAGAACCTCGCTGACTTGAGATCAAAATTCAATAATACCACTAATAAACCCCATGATTAGGGTTCAATAAGGTCACAATCTATTCAATAATGACCAATCATAGAAGAGTGTTTTATTCAATCATCAAAATCATACCCAAAATCAATAACATCAATAATAATCTCAGTTATTCAAATAAGAGTTCCATAGTTATCATTTAGTCAAAAGGGTTTCAGAGTTTGGTAAGAAAACTGTATAATTTCATGACTGTTTTACAAAACATTTTCTTGAGTCAAGGGAAGACAATATAGATATCAATGTAGGGAGTCTATTTTCAAGTCATAAAAGAGTTCAATATTTGTATGTGTAACAAAATTCACTTTAGACATGTCATGAAAAATACTCACATGGCTGTCAATTATCAAAGTCATAAAGAGTCGATATTTATATATATATAATAAAAATTCACCTCAAAATGGTATGAAAAATGCATAACCCCTCACATCAACTGTACAGGGGCATTAAGCCGCCGAGCTCTGTCCCATCTTTGCCTAAAGCTATCTCTTTCAATGCTGATGAAAGCACTTCAAGCTCTTCCCATTTCATCCATTGAGGGTAAACCAGACTCCTCAGGTCCATAAAACTGCCTGGATTCCATATGCATTGTAACAAGATCCTTCATCATAAGCTGCCCACGTCTTACTGTTGCTTCCAGTCACATAACATTTGGCAAAGAAACCCAGATCCATACAGCTTCTGCTTGGTATCAGGATCTGAAGCAAGAGAAGCAGCAAAACTAGTGTTCCGAACCCATTACCTATGAACAGGCCTTGTGCTTGGTGGCGTAGGCTTCAATGGAGATAGGATTGGTGGCTAGTGGCTGGTAGTGCCTCTGTGGTTACGGCTGGGTGTGCTGGGTAGATGGTTATTGATAACTTTGAACAACAGATTATTGCCTGATTTACATGCATTAAGATATTTTTCTGAAACCTTTTTGTTACTAAAACCACAAGCCCATTTTCGCTGCTTATTTTTTCACTAAAACCCAGATCAAAAGAAGGGTCTATAAAGTAGAGTTTCTTGTAATGACCCCAATTTTGGAATCGGGATTTATGGGATATTGAACAATAAACCAATGACAAAGAATTCAACTTTGTCCACAAGAAGAAGGAAGCAAAAATGAGAATTGGTGAATGAAACCAAACCACATCTCTGATTTAATGGGGTTTATACAAAACCCACATCAAATTTTACTAATTGAAGCAAAATTTTTGAGAGAGTATCAACAAAGATAGTCAGATGATAAAGTTATAGAACTTTGCCTGTTGACTTCAGAAGCTCAGTTCTTCCTCTTTCTCTCTCTTTCTAACTTACTATCTCTCTACATCACTCTTTGATTTTTGGAACACAAACTCCACATTGCAAACCTATATATTATATCACTTATTTTTATTAAAAAAATAAATGTGCTAGCTGCATGAATGGTCATTGGCCAATTTGGGAGGTGGAGGGAAAATAATATATGCATATATACATATATGTTGTAATATATTTCACAAATAAGTGGGCAGCCCAAGTGGCTATTTTTTTGGGCTTTAAACTTTGCCTCCTTTGGGTCAAGGGTTCAAAACCCCTTGGCCTCACTTTTGGTTCATTTTTTTCCATTTTTCTCCCTTATGCCTTGTTTGGGAATTTAAGTTATTCATTTTAACTTTTTCCCGATAATCTCTTTCTTGCATTTTCTTCATAGTACTTGAATTTATTATTTGCTTCAAAAAATTTCTAATACCAAATTAGTGACCTAATTTCCCTAATAAACGGGTCGGGGTGTTACATCCTTCCCCTCCTCGAAAAGAGTTTTGTCCTCGAAACTCAACTACTCATATAACTTAATAGTATTTACTTGTGTTGCTCCTTCATTGCTTCCAAATCACTAACATACGATTTCTAATCCTCATGTCACATACCAAATTCATGTCTCCCAACGGTCTACGGAATTTCTTTGATATGGTTGGTTTAGGTAGCACTGCGGGTTACTCAGTTCCCTTAGTCCCATGATAAGGCGGTCGTTCCTTACTAGTGACAGGTCTTGATAGCACACTAGTAATTGCCGTAATCCTCCCTTTCTTTTTATCCTTCTACGATCATAGTTATCTACTTTCATAGTCTACGTTCAAAAATTAAGTGTATCTTGTATCACCATGTGCCCCCATCAGATCATCAATTGTCAAAAAAATAACTCCATAAATCAAGTCATCAAAGGTTTCCATTCAATATCCTAGTTTTCTCTCGATATCAAACTCCTATTTCTTAACTCAGCTACGTTTCTAGTCCTTTCAATAACTACGTGACTTGCAGTTCTATCTTAAATTCTCGAACTACTCATGTGTCCTCAAGTCCTATCCATCGCGTATACTCATGTCCTCCAATATCCTTAAACTTCACCCATTCCACAGTTGAAGATCCTTAACCTTGGCTCTGATACCACCCTATCATGACCCAGAAACCCGGCCTATGCAGGATTAGGGGTTTGTGATCAGGCCTACCGAGGCTTTTCTCAATGTTCACAATACTTTTCTAATTAACATTACGCAGCGGAAATAAATTTTTCTTCTTCACATCCATAAAATAAGCTACATAACTTAATCAGTCGATTTAAAATACCATCACTGAATATCATAGTTTCCAAGTCAAAGAGTAGAATAACATTACACAACTTTAATACAGAAGATCCTAAAATGTCTAGTCTATCTTCGATTAAGGACTCATCAAAAAGAACTCGCTTCATCACTTAAGCACTTATCCTTGCATCACCTGAAAGCAAGTTTGTCTAGTCCTCACCTGAAAACATGGTAAATTTCTATAATGAGCTCGACAGCTCAGTGAGTATTCCATAACATGCCAAGGGTTTCAAAACTACTATGTAGTATATTCTAAAATGTCTATACTTCTATGAAATTAAATACATCATATCAAGTACAACAGATAAGAGAATAATATCAAAGTCATTTTCAATAAATCTCATTTCAATCACAGTCGTAAATCAAAATCGATAACATAGCAAAATCATAATAATGATCCAATAACATAGTTTGATAATGATGATTAGTATTATAATTCAAACATGGTTCGAAGTCATTTTCAATATCAATAGTCATAGTCAAATCAACATCATATTCTAATATTGTAACTCGATCATAGTTATGGTTCAAAGTCGTTTTCAATATCAATAGTCAATGTCAAATCAACTTCATAGTTCGGAAACATAGTTCGATAACAATTTCATAGTTTGATAATCAAAATCGTAGTTCAATAGTTCTCAGTTTGATGATTCAAAGTTCAATCATAGTTCTCATTCGGTATTCATAAAAGTTCGAATCATTAAAATCTCTCTTCTATGGCCAGCAAATAGAACCTCGCTGACTGAGATCAATTTCAATAATACCATCAATATACTCTGTGGTTAGGGTTCAATAAAGTCACAATCTATCAATAACGACCAATCATAGAAGATTCTATGGCCAGCAAATCAGAACCTCGCTGACTGAGATCAAAATTCAATAATATTACTAATATACCCTGTGATTAGGGTTCAAGAAGGTCACAATCTATTCAATAATGACCAATCATAGAAGAGTGTTCCATTCAAACATCAAAATCATATCCAACATCAATAACAATCTCAGTTATTCAAATAAGAGTTCCATATTTATCCTTTAGTCAAAACAATTCAGAGTTTGGTAAAAAAAGCTGTATAGTTTCATGAGTGTCTTACAAAACATTTTCCTGAGTCAAGGGAAGACAATATAGATATCAATGGAGGGCTGTCTATTTTCAAGTCCATAAAAGAGTTCAATATTTGTATGTGTAATAAAATTCACTTTAGACATGGCATGAAAAATACTCACATGGCGTCAATTATCAAAGTCATAAAAGAGTCAATATTTATATCTATAATGAAAACCCACCTCAACTATGGTATGAAAAACTCACAAGGTGTCTGTTTTCAAAATCATAAAGAAGTTCAATATTTATATCTATAATGAAATTCCACCTCAACATGGTATGAAAATAGTCACTTGAAGTCTCAAAAGCTTAATTCAAAAATCCTTCCTTAACAAGGGCCCCTTCAGATTTGAAGATTCCTAGGAAAATAAAATCTGCTCCAAAAGCTGTAAAAATTTTAAGTCAGTCCAACTGGGAAAAAGGACTGAACCTCCAGCCTTGACAAAGTCCACGACATATGAGCATACAAAGGCCAATTTCTCCATCTCCTCTAAATATTCATCAGTATCAAGTAAGGATTCCGTAAGCACATCCCAATTATCATTATTCTCACGTAGAGTTGAGAAATTTTCAGTAGTTGGAGTAGAGAAATTATCATCCTCACCATCTTTCATGGCATTCAGGTATGAAAATCAGAATATAAAATCAGATCATTTTCTTGAAGGGCATGGTAATCAAAATTCATTGCATGAGCTGAAACAAAGATGGAGCTGCAAAGACATGCAATGTTTCTTTTCGGACCATTCATGGTCCAATTACATGCACCTATTTCCAAACTAGAGCTGAATGCCGTTATAATCAATGTGCCATTGTAGTAGGCTTCTTTAGAGTATTTAAGAGCCTGAACCTTCTGTATGCAATCCCTCACATCAACTATACAGGGGCATCCAACCGCCGAGCTCTGTCCTATCTTTGCCTAAAGCTATCTCTTTCAATGCTGATGAAAGCACTTCAAGCTCTTCCCATTTCATCCAATGAGGGAAACCAGACTCCTCAGGTCTATAAAACTGCATGGATTCCATATGCACTGTAACAAGATCCTTCATTATAAGCTACCCAAGTCTTGCTATTGCTTCAGCCACACAAAATTTAGCAGAGAAACCCAGATCCTTACAACTTCTGCTTGGTATCAGGATCTGAAGCAAGAGAAGCAACAAAACTAGTGTCTGAACCCACTACCCAGTTCTTTTCCAAGAGTGTAGTGTGACCTAATGTCTTCAAATGGCTTGCCTAATATAGTGTTGGCGTCTGGCCTATGAACAAGCCTTGTGCTTGGTGGTGCAAGCTTTAATGGAGATAGGATTGGTGGTTGTGGCTAGTGGTGCCTCTATAGTTGTGGCTGGGTGTGTTAGGGTAGATGGTTTTTGATAACTTTGAACAACAATTGTTGGTAACTTTGTTGATAGTCAATACCACCACCTCCCCCTGATCCATACGCATTAAGATATGTTTCTGAAACATTTTTCTTACTGAAACCATAACCCATTTTCGCTGCTTATTTCTTCACTAAAACCTAGATCAGAGGAAGGGTCTATAAAGTAGAGTTTCTTGTAATGACCCCAATTTTGGAATCGAGATTTACAGGGATGTTGAACAACAAACCAATGATAAAGAATTCAGCTTTGTCCATAAGAAGAAGGAAACAAAAATGAGAATTGGTGAACGAAACCAGACAAGATCTATGATTTAATGAGGGTTTATGCAAAACCCACATCGAATTTTACTAATTGAAGCAAACTTTTTTGAGAGAGTATCAACAAAGATAGTCAGATGATAAAGTTACAGAACTTTTCCTGTTGACTTCAGAAGCTCAGTTCTTCCTCTTCCTTCTCTCTCTCCTTACCTCACTCTTTCTCTACATCACTCTTTGATTTCTAGAACACAAACTCCACACGCAAACCTATATATATTATATCACTTATTTTTATTAAAAAACTAAATGTGCTTGCATGAATGGTCATTGGCCAATTTGGGAGGTGGAGGGAAAATAATATATGCATATATACATAGATGTTGTAATATATTTCACAAATAAGTGGGCAACCCAAGTGGTATTTTTTTGGGCTGTAAACTTTCCCTACTTTGGGTCAAGGGTTCAAAACCCCTTGGCCTCACTTTTGGTTCATTTTTCCCATTTTTCCCTTATGCCTTGTTTGGAAATTTAAGTTATTCATTTTAACTTTTTCCCGATATTCTCTTCTTCCATTTTCTTCATGTACTTGAATTTATTATTTGCTTTGAAAAGTTTCTAATACCAAATAGTTACATAATTTCCCTGATAAACGGGTCGGGGCAGTTATATCAAGTATTGTGGCCGATCACTGAACCCCTAATCCGCATAGGCCGAGTTTTGAGTTGTGACAGGAGTGGTATCAGAGCAAAGGTTAAGGATCTTCGAACTGTAGAATGGGTGAAGTCTGAGGATATTGGAAGACATGAGTATACGAGAAGGATATAACTTGAGGAACATGAGTAGTCAGAGAATCTAAGATAGGACCGCAAGTTATATAATTATTAAGAGGACTAGAAACATGACTGAGCTTAAGAAGTAGAAGTTGATATTGAGAGGAAACTAGGATATAGAATACAGACCTTTGATGACTTGATCTATGGAGCTAATTTTCGGCAATTGAAGACTTGATGGGGCCATGTAGTGATATAAGATACGTCCAATTTTTGAACGTAAACTATAAAAGTGGATAACTATGATTGTAGAAGGATAAAAGAGAAAGGGAGGATTACTGGCAGTTACTAGTGTGCTATCAGAACCTCTTGTGACCAGTAAGGAACGACCTGCCTTATCATGTGACTAAGGAAACTGAGAAACACGCAATGCTACCTTATCCAACAATATTGAGGAAATCCTTAGACCGTTGGGAAACTTGAATCTGGTATGTGACATAAAGGATTAGAAATTGTATGTTAGTAATTTGGAAGCAAGGAATGATATGAGTAAACACTATTAAGTTATATGAGTAGTTGAGTTTTGAGGATAAAACTTTTTTAAGGAGAGGAGGATGTAACGCACTGACCCGTTTATCGGGAAATTAAGTCACTAATTTGGTATTAGAAAATTCAGGAAAGCAAAATAAAAGGTTACGGGAAAATTAAACCGGGAAAAATAATAATAAAATAAAATAAACAAAACAAGAAGGGGGGGAAAGAGAGTAATGCCAAACAAGGCATAAGGAGAGAAATGGTTAAAAATAGCAAAAAGGTGTTGGTCAAGGGATTTGATCCCAAGACAAAAAAGAGGGAAGAATTTTAAGACAAAAAAATTAGCCAGCTTGACTACTAACACATTTGTGTTGTATAGTGCACCAGATATACATATATCTCATATAATGGTCACCCCACCTCCTAAATCAACCAATTGAAACACAAGCAACCCCTCACCCTTACCTAATATATCCATGTGTGTATGCAAGTATAAGCTATATATGTGTGTATGTGTGCCTTGCGTGTGTACAAAAAAAAAAAATCAGTGTGTGTATGTGCATGTGAGGCGACTAGAGAGAGAGTGAGCTAGAAAAAAAGAGAGAAAGAGAGAGAAAGAGAGAGAGAGGCAAGGTCCATAATTTACAAAGGGACAAGAAGAGGACAAGCCACGATCTGCCGACCTAATTTCTCTCCCCCCCCATAAGGACCAATCATGCCATCAGGTGCAAAGAAGAGAAAAGTTGCTAAGAAAAAGAAGAAAAAAGAGGCAAAGCTCGCCAAGATCGAGTCGAATTTATCAAAACAGCTTAGAGAAATCGTGTTGTCGCCTCAGCCACTCGATGTCGAATGGCTTGAATGGCAGTCACACTTGGCTGATAATGAGAAGGAGTGCCAGTAAGTGAGCAGAGAAGATCCAAAAGTTGTTCTTGATGGTGTTGCTGTCTTTGGTCTTGTCGGGATATTGAGTCAATTAGGCGATTTTGCTGAATTTGCTGCAGAGGTTTTTCATGGGTTTCAACCAATGCCAGCTCACTATGCTCTGAGTGGCCAACGATATCGGCAAGAACGTCGGCTTCCTTCCTGCCATCTTCTGCAACAAATTTCCACCATGGGTTATCCTCTTGATCGGTGTTTTTGCATGCTTCTTTCGTAACGGGGTTCTCTGGCTCGCCGTGAGTTGTACTGTTGAATCCTTGCCTTATTGGCTGTTATGGATTGCACTTTGTGTTACCACCAACAGCAGTGCTTGGCTTAGTATGAATGTGCTTTTAGCCAAGCAAGCCTTGAGCCTGATGGGAATTTACGAGCAAGGAAAAAAGAAGAAGTTCAATCTGTTATGGAGTTGATGCAGGAAAAGATTGAAGGGTTAATCAAAGAAGAGAGCATAGTTAACCACTATGGAGTTAGGGTTTACTTCATCGAAAACCTCAAACTTTTGAGCAGATCTGTGAGGTTAGCAGTTGAGAGGGCTATAGCGGCCATTGCCGGTGACTCTAAAGTAGTGTTGTCAATTTGTGTTGCCTACACTTCCACTAATGAGACTATGCATGCTGTTCAAGAATCTTGTGAAGTAAAATGGGATGAAATCAGAGTACTTGATGCAAGTGGTGCTGGGTATGGTTTAATTGGGCTTGGAAGGAGGGAAATGGAAAAGGGAACTACTAGTTTTTGCCAGCTGGTAACGTTATTTTTGGTTCAAAAATCTGGTTTACTGTCACGACCCGAAATCCACCCTGTGCGGATCTCGTATAGCGACCGCCACCCTTCGGTCAAGGCTTTAGGGTAAGGCTCACATAAGCAACAGTATCGGATGGCGGTGCGGCCTTGGGTTACGGAAGCATGAAAAATCTTTTCTTTTCTTATTCAAAACTTTTGCACATCCGTTCGGTACTGCCGCTCTTCTTAACGGTACACATGAATATACATTCAGAGCATAAATTAATTTCTAAAGTTTTATATACATTACATATTCGATTGCCTTTCGGCTTTAGTACATATTTGTTCAAAGTCTATTACATTAAAATTTAACTGACTATAGGGTCTAATACTTCCAAAAGTCCATAATCATATAGAGCCATTTGTCATTATCGCAAAATAGAGCAGGGCTCCCATTCATCATCGGTACCTGAAAAAAATGTTAGGGAATGGGGTGAGCTTCGAGAAGCCCAGTGAGTAATTCCAATATCTGTCATGGGTTTTCAATTGGCAATGGTTTCGCACAGTGAGAGTTTATAAAATACTCACTACTAACTGCTCGTATACTTGGAACATAGAGTATATGCATTCTTTAAACAGATAGCTTTGAAACATTTAAAGTATTCAAGAAAAACATGTACTTTTCATGTAAAGTGTATGAATTTCAAATCATGTAAATATGCATGGTGAAAATGAGGGAAAAACCTGCTTCCATTTCCAACACACATCTTATCACTTTCATTAGTGGAATCCGTTTCGAAGCAAATTCCCATTTTACTTTACAGTGGAAGATGTCTCATATGCTTGGGAGAATTAGATCCTGCTACCTTGACATTTATTCAGTTTCAGTGGTTGAGTTCCGAAGATACTCAACAAAATTCGTGGTGCTTATGCACAGTTTATCTTGTATTTAAAAGCATTTAACCCATAACTTCTTCACGTAGATGCATTTATGATCATTCAAAACATATGGTTCATAACCTCATGATAGGATCTTGAAATATATGAAATATGAAAATTCAGAATATTTAATAACATTCAAAATTGAAATCTCCGACATGCTGAAATATATCTTAAAAGAACTGTAGTAAAACTATTCACTAAGCATGTCATAACAGAATATTTAAAAACAGGAATTGTGTAAAGACTGAATTTGATATTTAAAACATTATTCAAATCCGTGGAATTAAATCTCCACTTCAAATGTAAGGTTACTCACCTTATACTTTTAAGTCGGCTCTACTGTGTTGTTTTTCCTTTCCCTTTTTCTTTTTTCAACCTAAAATAATTTATTAAAATTTCATAAATTTCACATGTATTTGAATCAACTTGATCCTAATCTATCCTTAGACGATGCAAGTTTAATTCTAAAATCAACCTAACTTATAGGTTTATACATTTTATGCGCTTTCAAGATAAATAAATATTACCTCCGAATCCATTCATTCAAAGTTTCAGTATTTTCTCGTTGCTCTTCTTCCTTTTTTAATTTTTCTTCTGCGAGTCTTCTTGTCTCTTTCATAAATCGTCCCATTGGGACGATATGAGCCTTATATATAAAGGGTCTAACTGAAACAATTTCAGTTGTTTTAGCAATCCTTATTTTCCTAGCAATCACTTTCTGTTGCCACAACAGATCATCCATAAATTCATGTTGTTTCTGATCCATGACCTTCGAAGTCTTACCCATGATAATTATTCCCTAAAACATGTCGTGACATTTACCATATCAACTATCAAGTATCCTCATTGCAATAAGAAACAGTGCTCTTATTAAATGGTACAAATCAAACTTTCGACTGACTGTTGTGATGACTATAGTGCCAAATGTGTAGCATGGTCATTCACTTTTTAGCCTTCCGTTGTAAGATAGTACTGAGGCTAGTATGGTGCACCAAGTTGGGTCTTGGTCCTGTAAACAGCAATGGGTATCATAAATGATGCTGAAGTTCTCTTTTCGAGGTGCCTGAATGAAAGATGGCAATGTCTCTTGAGGGATTTTTGGTGTAGCTCATGAGAAGCTACAAAGGAAAAGGGAAAGCCCACCAGTAGTGCTGAATCCGGGAGAACAATGTGAGTTTTTCATACCATGTTGAGGTGGATTTTCATTATAGATAATATCGACTCTTTTATGACTTTGATAATTGACACCATGTGAGTATTTTTCATGCCATGTCTAAAGTGGATTTTATTACACATGCAAATATTGAACTCTTTTATGACTTGAAAATAGACGCCCTCTATTGATATCTATCTTGTCTTCCCTGTGATTCAAGAAAATGTTTTGTAAAACACTCATGAAACAATATAGTTTTCTTACCAATCTCTGAACTATTTTGACTAAAGGATAAATACGAAACTCTTATTTGGATAACTGATATTATTACTTGATGTTATTGATTTTGGATATGATTTTGATGTTTTGAATGAAACACCCTTCTATGATTGTTCATTATTGAATAGATTGTGACCTTATTGAACCCTAACCATGGAGTATATTAGGTGGTATTATTAAATTGGATCTCAGTCAGTGAGGTTTTAATTTGCTTGCCATTGAACCCTAAGCACTGGGGTATATTGGTGATATTATTGAATTTGCTCTCAGTTAGCGAGGTTCTAATTTGCTTGGCCATAAAAGGAAAATTTTAATGATTTGAACTTTTATGAATATCGAATGTGAACTATGATTGAACTTTGAATCATCGGACTGAGAACTATTGAGCTTACGATTTTGATTATCAAACTATGAAATTGTTATCGAACTATGTTACCTGAACTACGAAGTTGATTTGACTATGACTATTGATATTGAAAATGACGTTGAACCGTAACTATGATCGAGTTACAATATTAGACTATGATGTTGATTTGACTATGACTATTGATATTGAAAATGACTTTGAACCATGTTTGAATTATATTACTAATCATCATTATCAAACTATGTTATTGGATCATTATTATGATTGTGCCATGTTATCGATTTTGATTTACGACTGTGATTGAACTGAGATTTATTGAAAATGACTTTGATACTATACTCTAACCTCTTGTACTTGATATAATGTATTTTAATTCATGTATGAGTATAGACATTTCAGAATGTACTACATAATAGTTTTGAAACCCTTGGCATGTTATAGGAATACTTACTGAGCTGTTGAGCTCATTATAGATATTTATCCATGTTTTCAGGTGAGGACTAGACAAACTTGCTTTCAGGTGATGCAGGATAAGTGTTTAAGTGATGAAGTGAGTTCTTTGTATGAGTCCTTAACCGAAGATAGACTATACATTTTGGGATCTTATGTATTAAAGTCGTGTAATGTTATGCTACTCTTTGACTTGAAAACTATGATCTTTAATGATGGTATTTTGAATCGACTGATTAAGTTGTGTAGCTTATTTTGTGGATGTGAAGAAAAAATGTTTTATTCCGCTGCGTAAATGGTAATTAAAAAAGTATTGTGATCATTGAAAAAGGCCTCTGATGGTCGATCACGAACCCCTAATTCCGCATAGGTCGGGTTTCGGGTCGTGATAATCCCAATAGTCATATTAAAAAAATAAATAAATGCCTCTATACCATGAATTTGAAGTTGAATAATGCCTATTTAAATAGTTAGTTTAATATGGAATGATTTTTGAATCTTAGTTTCATATTATTGATGAAAAATAAACTTTTGAACACATGTCATTGGATTAACAATCCTAGTTTAGTTCTTTGTACTTATGTTTGCATAGGGATTTATCATTTGTCTACTTCATTACATGAGCACAATAGGACATTGTGTGAAGTTTACAAACTTGAAAATTGGTGTGCATATTGTTGATAATTCCTTATGAGTTGAATGAGTTGTCGATCAAGTGTTATTGGCATAACAGTTCTAAAAAAAGAAAAAAGAAAAGAGAAAGAATAACTATTCACCTTGTAACTGGACCTCTTGCCTCGCTAAGTAGTGAGTGTTCACGTCAAATAATGAGAAGTTTTTTTTGGTGAGTATTTTGGGTTCCGTAGCCTTTTTAACTTGAGCTAGTAAGCCCGTAGGGGTGTCTTTACACCTAGTGCCCTAAAACCAATTGGTTTGAGAATCATTGGTTTAACACTTGTTACATGGATTGATTAGAAAGTTTAAGAGACTCGAGCATTACATAGCCATATATAATAAATAAAAGTGTACATTTTGAGCTAAAGCAGTGATTTACTTTACAATGAAAATTTTGAAATATTGAGGAATGTTGATAATATGTACATTAAAGTTGAGTTGTGGCCCATGCTTTGTATGAAAATTCATTTTACATTAAAGGAGCTTGTGATGATTTTCTATTTGAATATAAGTAGATTGAACTTTATGAACTTTGTCTAAGAAAATGTGGTGTTCAATTGTTTAATTTTATTAATAAGATAAAAGCTTTGATTTGTGTCAAGTTTAATTGGTTATTTGGTGAGATATTACTTGAATTTAAAATCATGGTTGGCATCTTTTACACTAAGATGTTTGTGGGTATCATTACTGAAAACCCTCATGAGATTACAACTCATCCATTAGTGCGAGTTAAGGGTTTAAAGGCTTATTGCATACGTTAAATACAATCGTGACTGTAGAGAATTGAAAAATGAGAGTAATTTTTTGTTTTGTCTGGTAGAACACTATTCATGCACATTGTAATACCCTGACCCGGGTTAGCACGTAAATCGAGATAGGTTGGGACGAGTAGTGTGATACTAGTTGTAACCGAACATGAATTCCAAATAAAATAGAATAATTGTAATTAAGTCCAAAGAGTCAAATAATAATACCGAGCTTTGATCAAGCAATGAATATAGTATCAAAGATAAACCGATACCCAAAATAGACCAAGAATAATATATCCCAAAGCATCGCAATGAGTAATATACAATGACAGGTATGATTACCGAGGTATATAATCGAAGTTATAATCTCAGGGAATCTCGAGATTGAGACAAGCCAAGTATGAGTAAATCGAGCCGAGGATGGTAATACTAGAAGAGACCGAGCCATCACAGTAAGTTAAGTATCGTGATAGGCGCATAGTCGAAACGGATATTGAGAATCATAAATGGAGTAATTACAATATTTAAAAATATGAAAATTGAATTTAAAGCAATCCCGAGTACCCAGGAGTACCGTACGATAAACCCGAGCGGTACTAAAAATCGTGTACATAGGCCAGTATATGCTGCGATAGACGTGCACAGTGCATTTTAATAAATGCAAGAATATATATATATGAGATAATATATATGTATATATAAATATAATTATAAAAATATATATGCAAGTATGAATATATATATTTATATACGGTTATGTGTGTATATATATTTTGTGAATATATGTATTAGTATAAATGTATATAATGCAAATTATTCTATATATATATATATATAAGCATGCAAAAGGCATGCAAAGAAGTGAAAAATAAAAAGAATAGAATAAAGGAAAAAAAAATAAAGAAAAGAAAAAGTGGAGTTGTGTGTGTGTGCAGCATGTGGTGTGCATGTGTAATATAATATATATATATATATATATAGCACTAAATACAAGCACACAAGAAATGAAGAAAGCAGGAAAAGAAAAGAAGCCAGAAAACAAAAGAAAAAGTGGAAAATAAAAAGTAGAATAGAAAAGTCAAGAAAGTGGGCTACAGCCGTAGTTGTGGAAAAGAGAAAATGAAATAGAGGGAAAGGCGCAGTGCAGGTGTAGTGGTTCAAGAGTGGGTACAGCAAGGAAAATACATATTTATATATGTGTGTGTGCTTGTGGCGGTGCAAGAAAAAAATTTATATATATATGTATGCATTGTGTAACGTGCAGCAGGTGTAGCAGGTGAGGAAGAAAAGAAAGGAAAAGAGAAATTGGAGCAGAGAGGGACGGTGCAGTGAGAGGATAGAAGGGCGGTGCAGCGTGGTGCGTGTGTCGATATGTGTATATGTGTATTTTAATATATATATATATATATATATATATGACATATTATGGAGAGAAAGAAAGAAAAAAATTGAGAAAGGAAGAGGGCAAGAAGATGGCAGTAGCAGCAGCGGCAAACCGGATGGATATTAGGTTACTGTTGGGTGCCGTAGAAGCAGAGCAGTTGTCCAATTGAGGGATTTGGTTTGTTGATTGTTTAAATTAGGTTCTAGAGTGGCGTTACAGTAGGAGATCAATATATATAGATAGACATCTGCAGAAAATTGAGAAGACAAGAGATGCAGATCGAGGTTCGAGTTAGGATGTACAGAGGTAGCAACAGGCAGCAGTTGCAATGGGGTTCAGTTCTGCTGATGCCATGGGGTTAAACCAATGGGCATAGAGGTGGCAGCAAGTGGCAGACCTGGGGGTGTGTGGTCGGGTTCCGTCCCAGCATCTCTGACATTCAGAATAAATTCTTGGAGCATCAAGGTATGAGTCGTTTCAGTTGGAAGACTTATGACTAGAGGAAGGATGGTCCGAATGGGAATAAGGGTGATGTCTGTAGCCGTGAAATTTACTGTTGTTGTAAATTTTGTGTAGTAGGCCAATCTGTAAATGAGGGTTTGGCTGGTAGTGCTGCGAAGTTAAACCATGGACATTGTGATATTGTAATAAATTGAACCCATGGGCAATGTACATGGTCAAGTTGAAGGGATGAATGCAAGTCTTAAGGCCCTGTTAATTGGTTCACAATTTGATATTGTCACTGATGCTGACATTAAGAAAGCTATCCAGTTGGAGGCTGGAGCAAGACATGATTAGGGGCTTGTGACACTTAACTACAGCTAATCAAAGGTTAGATTTAATCATTGTTTAGCTAATTTAAATTTAAAATAGAGCTTTGTGAAATTATGATTATGCCCAGAAACTTTGGTTAATTTTAAATTGATCCAAGCAATAAAATAATATTTAATTTAAATAATTTAAAAATGAGAAATTATTAAAATGGCCCTAAGTCAAAAAGTAGTCAACCAGGACCCCGAATAAATTAAAAGAATAGTGAATTTTTATTATTTCAAACATTCCAGACTCAACCAGTGGAGTCTGATTGTGCAAAAGAGGTCTCGAGAAGTAAGAACCCGTAAAAGTACAAAATAACCATTTTGGCCTTTTTAGTATATATGTCCGAATTGAATTCCGCGAAAGCTCAAATCGACTTTGTTCGACGTTCCGGATTCAATGGTAGAGTCTATTCAAGTAAAAGAGATACCAATAGTAAAGAGATAAAATTTGATGAATAGCATAAATTTATGTAATGATACACTGAGACTATAATTTGTGAATCTTAGGAACACCGAAAGGAAAGAAGAGGGCGATTTGACCTTCTAGAAAGATACAGTAAAGAGGACTTGTGTTCTCACTGGTTAGGTTTGGCTACACAGCAAACACAACTCCCTAGGGTTGAGAAAAACCCTTCTAAGTATGATATTTTGCTAAGTAAGGAATAGGATTAAGTTTAGGAGTAATTTTCATGTTGATTGTCTATATGCTTATGTGTTCCTTATTACCCTTTTGGGAGTTTGGTAAAGTGATGAATGTGAACCATGACTATTTGTATATTCCATGTGTTGGTATAGTACTGTGATTTATGTTCTTCGAGAATTGTTAAGATTGTGAATATATAACTCGAGCATGTGTTTAAGTTGATTGTGAATAGTATGCATACATGTGGAAGGAGTTGTGTGATTCAAATTTCATTGTTGTTATAAGTATAATGCATTAGTTTAAAGCATGCTTCATGTGTTGGTAAGATACTTCATTGAGATTGCATTATGGCATTGTGGAATCAAAGCATATTGGCATGGTGTAATTCCTTGAAACATAGTGTAGGGTTGAGCATTCGGTGCTATGCATTATGAGGGTGTAGATCTTGTGGTGAAAAACTCAAAATCGGCCATTGGTACTCATGCTAACGGGGACGTACCGTGAAGTGAGACATACGTTTGGTACTCATGCTAACGGGGAAGGACCGTAAAGTGAGACATGGGTGTGGCATAGAGTTTGCATGGGTGCGTCACGGATATTGATAATGCATTGTGTTGATGTATGGATGATTTGAATGGCATGTAGATATAAATGTACACTTGCACATGCCACGCCTTAATTTTGTTCCTTGCATTAGCATTGTGTTATACTAGTAGTTGAGCTGACCCATTCGTGGGATATCATATTACAGATGACGCTCCTGGTACATGAGACTTGATGAAGTCTTGAAGAAAGGAGGGGGAATGAACTTGGAAGTATATTTGGCCTTGGGGCGTATTTTGTGATGTAAGGGCTTAAGCCAAATGACATGTAAGATATATTTATAGAATGTGCCTTACGTGTATATATGTTAAAGGGAATGAATGTGGGTTTAATTAAATCCATTAAATGTCCTTCTATTTCCTTTTCTTATTTCATTTCTCACTCACTCCCCGGGTTCGTGAAAATTCGGGGCGTGATAACGTGGTATCAGAGCATAGGTTCGAATACCTAGGGACTAGTGGTAGAAGTTTAGGCCTTAAGTTAATTAAACTAGTTGGGTGGTATGTTTTATATGCACGTGTTGCATTGGTGTGCACGGGTATGCACTATACTTGATTTCCCGATTGACTGAGAGTATATGATTGTTTGATAAAATGGTTGACTAAGATTAGAAACTCATGTCTATGTGATAGGCCGTGTATTTTATGGGATTAGGCCGTATGCCTAGTTATTAGTGATATAGGTTGTGCACTTAGTTATCTGTATGGTAGGTCGTATGCCTAGTTATTTATGGGATAGGCTGTGGACCTAGTCATCTACCTTGGTCGGATGTGTTCTCATATATATATATATGTGTGTATGCTAGGTTAGTACCCGATATTCATGGATTCTAGTACTATGACTATGATATTTATACAGACTGGATTGGTCTCAAGTCTTGCATTACAATTGATGGATGACACCCCATCAGCCAGTAACAAAAGGAGTTGTGATCTATGAAGGGTTATTACCTAGCTATAAAGTAAGGAATAATGAAAGAATTATAAAACTTTAAATGAACAAAAGCCAATAAGGTAGAAAACCATAAATGAAAAAACACATAAGACCTTAGAATGCTAAAATGAGAATTTAGACTTGTAGAGATTTTTGTGTACGGATTGGATAGTGGATACTCAAGAGTATTTGTACCAGAAATTTTAGAGATGTCCTTGTGTTAAACTCTTTTGTAGAGAGATGTATTATTTTTGGATAACATTCATTTAGGGTTGAGTATTGGTAGGCTAGTTGAATACTGGCATGATTTGATTATGCGTATATTGTATCGTCTAAATGAATTTCTTTCTTCCAAAAGGCTGTGTTAGAACTCGATGTTAATTGTTTAGTATAACCAACGGGTGGGGACCTTTTGACTTAAGTTATATAAGTGTAGATTAAGCGAGTATGTCTATAAGATTTGTTAGATTATCAGGTAATGATTGATGATATCTCATCTTAGGAGAATTGTATAGACATGAAGGGTTTGGAAAAGATTGATGTGGATAAACTCAGGTTATGATATATTGAATTTTGATTTTTGTGTTAGGATGGATATTGCTGAGTTCAAGAGATATGAGTCTGAAGGATGGGGGTTGTAATGATTCCTTTATTGAACTGGAATATGTTATGTTGTGGTGACCTGTGGAGGTAACTTAGAGATGAATGCTATTGTCTCACCTAGTTCTATAAGATGATTGATACTAGATGTGATAAGAATAGTGGGTTGATTTAATGAACTTACGAATATAGACCTTGTGAAAATAATGAGTTGCATGAATTGGGCCAAAATTGAGGTGTGAATTATGAACCCAGTTCTAGCATAATTTGTAACATTAATTCCAGAATTATGATTGAATAAAAGGTAAGCATTGATTATTACTTTGAAGGAAATTGTATATCAGGTTAAGAGTTGGATGATACGAATTTCTTGAATATGAATTTTGTGTTTAAGATACAAATTGTGTGAATGTACTTGGAGTGAAAATATTGTGGTTGAGGCACTAGAACTTGAGAGCTTGGATTGTTATACAACTTATAAGTGAATGGTGGTTTTCACTTGTCGTTTAGAAATACGTGGGTAAAAGTTATGAACTGAGTCTAATTGGTTTGGATAACGTTATAAATGATTGTGTTGTCTAGATCTAGATAATAAATATTACACTTGGGAGATTTTTTTTTAATTTTATTCGGGGGCTTGTGATGTTTGCCTTGTTCCACCATCGTATGGTTCACCAGTTGGGGTAGTGAGATACTAACGAGGATCTGTAGAGATTGCTTGATAGAGATAGTTGATTGCATAATATTCTTTTGACTTCATTCTACTTGACGTGTCTAGTTTTGGTATTATATTGGGGATGAATTGGTAGTTTACATTTTGGGCGAGTATAGACTGCTACAGGAGGAGAGTGACGGTGTGTACTCCTGAGGGAGATAGTTTTTATTTCACAGGGGATCGCAGAGAATTCTTAGTTTCACTCTTGTATGACTCGAGGAGTTAGGGAGGCCATAGCTATTTTTTGGCTAGTTTGATAACAGGTAAGAATGAAACTATAGAGAGTGTATTGCCATCAGTAGTGGATGAGTTCCTAGATGACTTTTCAGATCACTTGACTAGTCTACCGCCGAGATGAGAGATAAATTTCATGATAAAGCTTATCCCAGACATTATGCCTATTTCCATTCCACCTTACCGTATGGCTCGTGCTGAGTTGAGGGAGCATCGTTTGTTTGCTAAGTTTTCGAAGTGTGAGTTTTGGCTCTAGAAGGTACAGTTTTTAGGCCATGTTATATCAGGTAGTGGGGTGTTCGTGGATCATTCTAGGGTGGACTTTGGCATGAATTAAGAGAGGTTAGACCTCGACTTGATTGGGCTGATTTGGATTACATGATTAGATGAGTGTTTGTTGCTTTAGTGTGTAAAATTTATACAATTTGTGGTTTGCTTGGTTATTGATGAACTGGGACTACATGCTTATATCTATGTAGTAGACTGAGTGAAATTAAGAGGTGGACAATGTGCTTGTTGTCTGTGAGATAGGCTATAAGCTTGGATATCCATAGAGTTGGATGTATACCTAGTTACCTATATAGCAGGTTGTATGCTTATTTATGTATATGTATATTTTTAGGATGGATCTTATATTTGGCTGTTGATATTGTAGGCTACGTGTTAGCTATTGAATGTTGCTTGTTGATTCTATATATGCATGCTAGTTTAGCACCCGTTATGGCACTACGACTATGCTTTTTATACAGACTGATTGTTGTAAATGCATGTATAAGAGTATGTTTAAACATGTTTATATATGTGTGTGTTTTGATACATGTGTGTAAGGGTTGATATATATATATATATATTCATAGTTGAAATTGGTGAAGAGTTTTACTAAGAATCTCAATTGTTATGAGACTTTATTTAATATATTGATTAGAAGGGTGATGAATTAGAATGACCTTAGAGGAAATTGAGATATTTTTTTTTTTACCTTCTCCAATGTTTTGTTTTCATTGAACATTGATATATTGTCTTAGATTTCACGTTTGGAATAGATATACTACATTGGTTACATTAGAATATCTAGTTAACATATATGTGCTTGAAATGAATAGGCTAATCTTTATTAAAGCATGACATTTAGTCAGAGTTATATATAGACTAAGGTGGATGAGGATGACTTTACTTTGAGATTATATTGTTGATGTCCTGTAGATAATTATAGTACTTGGAGAACATTGGATTATTGAATATACATTGGAGTGCAAGTGATATGTTGATGACATTGTGATGAATTACTAGATGATTGCATAGCTTGATTTGAGGTTAGTTAGATGGTCATCACATGTGTGAGAGACTTTGAGGTATCCTTGTGAGCATTGAGAATTTTCATTATTATTATTATTATTACGTTACATTATTGAGGTGGGTCATGATGCTTGGATGGATTTGGAAAATTGGCATTGATAAGTCAACATGTTTAAGGATTCATTATGTGTTGTACCATGTGGAGTGGGTCGTTACAGATGGGATCAGAACCAGACCTTAGCAGGGAGTGTGGAGATGTTTGCACACCGCTGCACACCTGCCCAAGTGGACGAGGTTCCTTTGGGGGGAGAGGGTAATGCATTCCACATCGCCTGGCGGAGGGAGAGGTAAATGATCCATAGGTAAGACTGCACGTCTCCATGTTTTTGGTAGGTGCACGTCTCCATGTTATAATGCATTTTGGATTGATCTTTCTAAATTTTGTCGAAGAGGTACATTTTTTTAAATTTTGGGGTAAAATTTCTTTAAGGGGAGAAGGATGTAGAGACTTGAAAAATGAGAGTAAATTTTTCGTTTTGCCGGTAGAACACTATTCATGCACATTGTAATACCCTGACCCAGGCTAGCACGTAAATCTAGATAAGTTGGCATGAGTAGTGTGATACTAGTTGTAACCGAACATGAATTCCAAATAAAATAGAATAATTGTAATCAAGTCCAAAGAGTCAAATAATAATACCGAGCTTTGATCAAGCAATGAATATAGAATCAAAGATAAACTGAGACCCAAAAGTAGACCAAGAATAATATATCCCAAAATATACCCAAAGAATCGCAATGAGTAATATACAATGACGGGTACGATTACCGAGGTATATAGTAAAAGTTATAATCTCAGGGAATCTCGAGATTGAGACAAGCCAAGTATGAGTAAACCAAGCCGAGGATGGTAATACCATAATAGACCGAGCCATCAAAGTAAGTTATGTATTGTGATAGGCACGTAATTCGAAATGGATATTGAGAATCATAAGTAGAGTAATTAAGATATTTTAAAATGTGAGAATTAAATTTAAAGCAATCCCGAGTACCTAGGAGCATCGTACGATAAACCCAAGTGGTACGGATAATCGTGTACGTAGGCCAGTACATGCTTCGATATACATGCACAGTGCATTTTAATAAATGCAAGAATATATATATATATGTAAATATAAATATAATTATAAAAATATATATGCAAGTATGAATATATATATATATACGGTTATGTGTGTATATGTATTTTATAAGTATATGTATTAGTATAAATGTATATAACGCAAATTATTATATATATATATATAAGCATGCGAAAGGCATGCAAAGAAGTGAAAAAGAAAAAAGAATAGAATAAGAATATAATAAAGGAAAAAAAAGTAAAGAAAAGAAAAAGCGGAGCTCTGTGTTTGTGTAATGTGTGGTGTGCAGGTGTAATATAATATATATATATATATAACACTAAATACAAGAAAACAAGAAATGAAGAAAGCAAGAAAAGAAAAGAAACTAGAAAACAAAAGAAAAAGTGGAAAAGAAAAAGTAGAATAGAAAAGTCAAGAAAGTGGGCTACAGCTATAGCTGTGGAAAAGAGAAAATGAAATAGAAGGAAAGGCGCAGTGCAGGTGTAGTGGTTCAGCAGTGGGTACAACAAGGAAAATACATATTTATATATGTGTGTGTGCTTGTGGCGGTGAAAGAAAACAATTTATATATATATATATGTATGCGTTGTATAACGTGTAGCAGGTGAGGAAGAAAAGAAAGAAAAAGAGAAATTGGAGCAGAGAGGGACGGTGCAGTGAGAAGACAGAAGGACGGTGCAGCATGATGCGTGTGCCGATATGTGTATATGTGTATTTTAATATATATATATATATATATGACATATTATGGAGAGAAAAAGAGAAAAAAAATGAGAAAGGAAGAGGGGAAGAAGATGGCAGTAGCAGCAACGGCAAACCGGATGGATATTGGGTTGTTGTTGGGTGCCGTAGAAGCAGAGCAGTTGTCCAATTAAGGGATTTGGTTTGTTGATTTTTTAAATTAGGTTCTAGAGTGGCGTTACAGCAAAAGATCAATATATATATAGATAGACATCTGCAAAAAATTGAGATGACAAGAGATACAGATTGAGGTTCGAGTTGGGATGTACAGAGGTAGCAACAGGCAGCGGCTGCAATAAGGTTCGGTCCTGGTGATGTCGTGGGGTTAAACCAGTGGGCATAGAGGTGGTTGCAAGCAGCAGACCTGGGGGTGTGTGGTCGGGTTCCGTCCCAGCATTTTTGAGATTCTGAATAAATTCTTGGAGCATCAAGGTATGAGTAAACATAGTATGGGTTGAGCCCTTGGTGCTGTGTATTATGAGGGTGTAGATCCTGTGGTGAAAAACCCAAAATCGGCCATTGGTACTTATGCCAGCGGGGAAGGATCGTAAAGTGAGACATGGGTGTAGCATAAAGTTTGCATGGGTGCGTCACTCATATTGATAATGCATTGGGTTAATGTATGGATGCTTTGAATGGCATGTATTTATAAATGTACACTTGCACATGCCACGCCTTAATTTTGTTCCTTGCATTAGCATTGTGTCATACCAGCTGTTGAGTTGACCCATTTGTGGGATATCATATTACAGATGATGTAATATCCCGACCCGGGATACGTCACGTATACCGAGGTAGGTCGGTTAAACTATGTAACTTGAACGGTAAGAAAGGTATATCATGGTATTTCACAGAAATGAATGACTGGAAATGAAAAATGATTGAAATGTATAACAGGTGCTGGGTAACACCCGAGCACCCCGAGACATTGCATCGTAAAGCGTGCACACACGTATTTCCATGCATGCCTATGTTTCACAGACACGTAGTATACTGAAAATTAGTGTATGCGTACATGCCCAGAGTTTAAGTATATGCGTATATGTATGGGCGTATAGGTACGTATAAAATATGTGTAATTATGGGTTATACATGTATATATATATATTATATAATGTATTATAATATATATATATATATATGTGTATTTTAAATTAAAATAAAAAGGAAAAGAAAAGTGGGCAAAGGCTGTTATCAGCCTTGAGTGGGTGAAGATATATATATATATATATGTATGAAAAGGTGTGTGTGTGTACGGTTGAATGTGTGGGTGTAATGACTTGAGTGTATAACACTCAATAGGGAGTGGTAGTGACAGAATTAGGTGTTGGAGTGTGTAAGAAGGTCACAGGGCATGGTGAGGTCTGACTAAAGAGAGAGAGAGAAAGAGAGAGAGAGAGAGAGAGAGAGAGAGAGAGAGAGAGAGAAAGGAAAAGCTTATCATATACAAGTGATCTGTCACTCTCGGGAGAAAAGGAAACCAAAGAAAAGGTCAAGAACTGAAGAGGAGAAGAAGAGAGAAAGATTGATTCAAAAACAGAAGGGTTTGAAGGGGTCACAGTGAGCTAAAAATCCGAAACCCAGGTAAGTGATTTTAGTTCTGTTTTTACGATTTAGAGCATGAAGCTTATATATAATTGTAGGGTCTAAACAAGCATGAAATATGGAATTTATTGCAAAAAGAATGAGGTTAAATGGTTAAGAAACCATAGAGAAAATCCGAGTTGCAGGTTCGGGAGGATAATCTGGGTCTCATTGATTTTATGTTTAAAACTTTGAAATTTGTTTATGAAAATGATCCTTGGAAGTGCAGAAAACCATTTGAAACGGATTAGGGCCAAAACAGTACTCAAAAAGTCACAAAAATGGAAAAATACAGGTCACCGGAAAATCGGGCCGAGCCCTTAAACCTCATATTCGTAAAGATGGGGAGGGTCTTGATGAAAACTAAGGCTAGGGTTGGGATCCTTGGGAAGAAAGGAAGAAAACGGCATTTAAAACAGGTTGAAAAGTGGTCAGATTCCGGTGGCCGTCGCCGGAGAAGGTGACTGTTCACCACCGGAACCCTACCGGAGCAGTGGGGAAGATGACTGGAAAGTCGTGGGGGCTATCGGGTCAAAACTGAAACGGGTCCGGGTTCGGATCGGGTCGGGACCCGACCGGAAATAAAACGGAGCCAACACTGCGTCGTTTTGTTTTGAATTTTAAATGAATTGGGTCGTTTGGTTACACGTACAGGGGCCCTATTTGATATCCTATATGCGGATAAGATGGTTTATTCCGATTTAATGCCCTTGTACGTCGTTTGGTTTAAGAAAACAGAGAAAAATAAAGGAAAAGGGAAGGGTTGTTGCTATGGGGTTTCGAACCCCAAACCCCACGCGCATAAACCCAATTCTTTCCACTCGGCCACACGCATGCGTGTGGTGGATATGCGACCGAATATATATATATATATATATTATATAATAACTTAAATCAGAAAAACTAAAAAGGTGCAGAACACCTGGAGGGACTCGAACGTGGTATCTTTTGGGAGGGAAGTGGCACGCTGGCCAGCGTGCCACCCATTTCATCCGTTTATATAATGGAAACTAAATATATATATATATATATAATGCTTGATGGAATTTAATTTAATTAAAATTAGTTAATTAAGTTAAATAGACCCGAAATGCCCGGTATCCAATTAAGATAAGTTATATATGTATTCCTACTATCTCAGACCTCCTGAGTCCAATAGTGAGGTCCCCGTCATGAGACGAGGTCCCGAAAAATAAAGACCTGTAAAAATGACCAAATTGCCCCTGCCTCAAAGGTGAGTCAAATGGATTCCAATTGAGTTAAGTAAATAGTAAATTTTTATTATCTATAACCTTCCGGACTCAATGGTAAAGTCTAAATTAGTATTTGAGATACTTATGATAGAAAGGCATAAAATTTGATGAATAGAATTTATTCTGAAACGTAATTACTGATATATAGGGAACTCGAAAGGCAAGGGTACACTCACGGATTTCTGATCTAGAATCACGATAGAAGTAAGTAAATTCCCCTTCTCTTCCATGTGGTGTTTCTAAAGCCAAGTTTATTCTTTACTGCCAAACTTGTACTCTTGAAAGTACCTCATGCTATTGCCATCCACAATGTGATATTGTTCTATCTTGTGGACCTTGATTGACTACCGTATCATTACTTCATGTTAAACCATGCCTTGAAAGGCTTACTGTTATGCTTTCATTGAATCTATGATATTCCATTTTATATTTCTATGGAATTATGAATAATCAAGTACCTCACGTTATTGCTATCCACAATGCGATATTGTTCTATCTTGTGGACATTGATTGACTGCTATATCGTTGTTATCATGTCGAATCATGCCTCGAAAGGCTTACTGCTATGTCTTTATTGCAAACCATGCCTTGAAAGGCTTATTGCTATGTCTTTATTGGATATATGATATTCCATTTTATACTCCTATGAAATTATGAATAATCATGATATGTTATGAATACCGGATTTGTGCTCAGTCACAACATCCATCTGATGCTTTCTGATTGACTGGAGACCTAAGGGTCAAGTACATGAATGGACAGGTGGCAGGAATGAATTCCTCGAAGGCTTTCCACCGGCAATTGACTGGCATGAACATTGGCATTTTCATTGCATATCCATTGGCATTTCATTTACATTTGCATTGGCATTTTACCTGAGAACAGAGTAAATGCATCTCTTAAGAATCGTTATGATTTCGTTATTAAATGGCACTATTCCCTGTGACTTATCTTAAACTGAGAGGACACCCTTCATTGGATTGATTGTGATCGGTTATTGTGGCAGTACATTCTTGTTATGTTATCTTTGAAAGATTCATATTGATGGCGTATCCATTACTCTTAATTGAATATTGTGACTTATTATTCATTGGCCTTCATGGCAACTGTTCTCATTGGCTATCACAGCATCTCCTTTCTTATGATTGGCTATCATAATCTTATTCATGGATTTGTATCTTATCGATACCAGTGTCGGAGATCTGTTTTTACTTGCTGAGCTCTCGTAGCTCATTACACCCATTTACCCCCATTTCAGGTGATGACGCTGCAAGACCCCAGTAGGAGTCTGAGAGCATAGGAGGACATTTTGAGGAAACGTATCAGTCTATGTTTTAGTTCTCCCATGTATTCACCACCTTCGGGTGCTGGTTACGTTTGGTTCTTATTTTCTCTATGTAGAACCATATTGTGTATTGTAAAGACTTCCGCTAACATTGTGTATTGAAAGACTTCCGCTGATGTACTATTACTGATAAGACTTCCGCTGTTATTGTTTTGAGATTTTAGTACTTTGCATATTAGTACTATGATACATGAATGGGAAAAAGTAGGGACGGCCTTCGGGTCGGCCCCGCAACACGAGATCCGCATAGGGTGGGTTTCGGGTCGTGACAGATGACGCTCTTGGTACATGAGACTTGATGAAGTCTTGAAGAAAGGAGGGGGAATGAACTTGGAAGTATATTTGGCCTTGGGGTGCATTTTGTGATGTAAGGGCTTAAGCCAAATGACATGTAAGATATATTTATAGAATGTGCCTTACGTGTATATATGTTGAAGGGAATGAATGTATGTTTAATTGAATCCACTAAATGTCCTTCTATTTCCTTTTCTTATTTCGTTTCTCACTCACTCCCCGGGTTCGTGGAAATTCGGGGCGTGACAGTGACTTCCTGCAAAAATAGAGTAGTTAGCTATTTTTATTTTTTATTTATTTATTTCATTTTGGTTTGTTTTATTTTACTTTGCTTGAGGACTAGCAAAGTGTCAGTTGGGAGGTGTGATAATCACTAAATAATCATTTATATCACCATTTAATTTACATTTTTAGTTAATAAAAGATATTAAATTTAGTGTAATGATGCATTTGTAGTATTTTGCAGGCCGTTGATGATTTTGTGCCAAAAGATAATTTTTGATCAGCTAAAGTAAAAAAATCATATCTTTCAACTCTGATATTGGATTCAGTTGATATTTATGGCATTGGAAAGATCATTCAGAGTTATACAAAGTTGTGTTTCATGGAAAAAGTCTAATTCGAACGTTTAGAGGCTCAAATATGGTCCTAATGTTTCAATCGCTATAGTGTTTGTCGTACTTGGACGTGGTTTGACCACTGTGCGGTATTTTGATCAGATCTTTTAGATGAGAATAGTTTTGGAATGAAACAACTTGGGTTGGAAATCTAACATAAAGGGCTACAAGTCTTCCTGAAATAGAATTTTCAAATTTCGGATGTTTACTATAGTCAATTGTTCCAAATAAAGCTTAAAAATTAGGGAAAAATTTGACTGAATGTCTCCTATATATAATGGATCTCCATAATCATAATTTCTGGGAGACTTATATAAACCTTAACAAGGGGGAGTGAGAGGGGGACTGAAAAAAAAAAAGTAAATAAGAGGATCTCTCATCATATAGTGACATTCACAGAACAGAGAGAGATTCTTCATCATGTTCAATTCATTTATTGTATTTTCTTTTTATTTTAAGTTTGTAATAAGTTTCTAAAACTCTGGCTAAGGCTAGGAGTAAAGCAAAAATGACCGTATCATTTTGTTGTGTGATTAACCAATGCTCTTAATGCAAGATTTAATCTTTTTTTGGTCTAATTCAAGTGTTAGTAAAGTTTTTTTGTCCTATATAATTCTTTGATTTATCATAGATTCGGGGCACGATAAATACTTAGAATTCCCTGCGAATCAAATAACTAGTGTTACCATGTTTTGAATTAACCAAACATAATAGTATTTTCATAATTACGGCTCTATCTTCCAATTGGGATCACCGTTTGTATGAATTTCAATTGAGTATAAAAAGAGAATCACACATAATTATCATAAGTTTGTTGTTGTGGATCTCTGATGCCTTAGTACTCTTCTATATTATTTTTTGTTATTTCATTTATTTTAGCAATTAACCAACCATTTTCTCCAAGCAAACATATTTGATTTTATTAAATTTTTATTTTGTCAATTGTCTTAAGTTCCTTGTGGTTTGACCTCAGACTCACCGAGTATTATTACTTCGCGACATCCTACACTTGGGATTTCAATATTAAAGTGGCAAGAATAACCTTTTGGTTGTGTTGATGTTGCTCGAGTACCTACATTTCCTTCCCCCCTATTTGTTTGCATACTTGTATTTTGCTCGAATAAGGATGTGAACAAAGAAGTAATTAATTGCCATCATGAAACATCTTTATTGAAAAGATGTAGGCCATCATTTCAACCGTCATAGTGCCTTTACATTTATTATTTAATGAACACGTGGCATAAACCATACGTTTTTCTAGGTGACATGTGATTGTCCCTTCATTTTTTTGTGAATAACCACCATTTTGTTCTTTTCAAAAAGGGCTTATCATGACGCCGTTTGTAATTTAATTTATTAAATATTTTGTATATAAGGTCATTCTTTAGTCATTTTCATTCTTTTTGGTTGTTTCTTCTTTTCAGAATTCTTTATTCTTCTATAATTTTTGGAGAACCTCACTTTGTTATTTTTTCATTTTCATCAATCAACATGTCTGCTTTGAATACTGTAAACCTTCTTAGTATAAATGGAGAGCTTCCTGCATACCCTCTGGAAAGAGAAATGAGGTGTGCCCCTTTTATGGGTAGGAGAGTGAAAGATAAATTTTAGGCCAAGATCAGTTCTTGGCGAGAAACGGTAGAGCAACCCTTAGATGATCCTCTCTTGCTCTTTAAAGAGGATGTAGACTCGGTTGCTCGCATTCCTTGGGAGTCAATTTCTCAAATGGGCATAGAGAGGGGGATTGTCCTTACTCATTCACTTCATTTCTTGCTAGCTCTAGTCTAATGGGTGATTCAGATTAGACAGAATGGACTGGCGAGATTTTAGTGAACCAAGTGTATGTTGAATTGTCGCAGAAGCCTAAGATCCTTGACTGTATTAAGTTATGTCACTTTCTCAGTTGTCAAAAGGATAATGAGGGTTTGATTGCTTTAGCGTCTTGATGGAGTACGAGTTCTCAGATTTTTGTCACTACTTAGGGTGAATTCACCCCAACCTTAGAAGACATTTATGTATCAATGTGCTTACCTCTTCTTGATGAGCATGATTTGCTCGACCTCATGTTGTTAGTGGCACATAAAGGCAAGTTGGAGTATATACAATATCATCTGACCAAGTATACGAATTACATTGAAAAGTATGGGAGCAAAAAGAGTAGGAAAAAGGCCAATTTTGTTGATTGGCTTTGTTACTTCCTCAAGGATTATGAATCCTATAGAAAGGTGAAGAAGTGTGGTGATCCTATGGTTGTCGACAATCCTGAATACCAAGGGCCTCATAATCTAGTTGTCTATCTTTTTGATGAGTCCTAATGATGGGATTAATGCCCAGGTTTTTCCTTTGGCGATCAAGTTAACATTAGGCTTCTCTATCATATTGGGTCCTCTTTTCCTTGGCAACTTGTATCAGATATAAGACATATTTGTTAATGATCAGTAAAGCTTGATAAGGCTAGTAAACTGTGTTCCTATTATCTTTTTTCAACTCTTTTTGTTTGAGAGATTTCCTAGTTATGCCTCGACTAACTTGAGAAGTTTCTTTCTAAGAAGGAACTTCCCCGAGCTTGGAGGTGACACGGGAAAGAAAGTTTGAAGAAGCTAACAGAGTTTCTTGATCAGGAATATGAGTTTTGGTTTTGTGCGTATACTAGTGCTTGGAAGGGGAAGGTCGATCTAGACATGTATCGAGCCCAACCTCTATAGTATAACCTAAAAAAATAAGTGACTACCTTGCATGGGTTTATATTCTAATCCCTTATCATTTGCCTTTTAAGATAGAGAATCGTGATGGCAGTATGTAGTACAACCCTCTTAAAGTGATGTGTTAATTTGGATTCGATCAAGGATTGCCTAGTCGACGATTTCCCCAAGCTGACTATGATAGTCGTTTCAAGCATTTTAATGTTGGAAATCAAGGGAATCCTTCTTTTGAGAACAAACTTTTGATCATCCCAACTTATCATCGGGTGGGATTTCCTTTCGTGGGTGTGATTTAGTTATGGAAGGAACAAATTCAAGCCTTTTTAGATTTTGCAAGGGTACCCCCGATTGTCTTGCTCTCTAAAGTGCCCCAAAAATGTCCAAGAATGATATTTCTCTCTGAATTTCTGACAGGAAAGAGAAAGAGAAAAGAGATCGGGGTGGTTATGGGATCTTGCTCTTTCTTAGGCAAGTTTTAGAGTCTCCCTAAGTGGTTGGTGATGATCAACCTATCGAAAGCACTACTGTTAGTACTGACGAGGCTGAAGAAATCCCCCTCATTTAGTAGAACTACCATGGATCAAGAGGAAGCTTCTTCGAGCCAACAAGGTTTCGCTAAGCCTGAGCCTCTAAAGGTAAACTTAAAATTGTCCCAAGTATGCCTCTCTCCTTTTAATGATTGCTTGTTTCGTATACTAAGCATTAATCAAGCTAATCGTGTTGTCTTCCCTTTTGTGCACCATGATAAAGATAGCATTTCCATGGTTGTTAGTGTTGCTAAGAATGTTGAAGGGATTGGACTGTCTCGTCCATCTTTGGTGTGGGATGTTGGTGAGCTTCGTGAACTCATTCAATCTGTCCAATTGTCTAAGTGTGTATGTGTCTTAGATGTTTTTTTTCACCATTCACGAGTTTCTCTCTCTCCTAAGAAAGCTATTGTTGAGTTCCCATTTTTATTTCTAGTGACATTAGTCTCGATGTGGCAACCGTTGAAGGGATAGTGGGGGCTCTTTATCGTACATCTTTTTGTAAAGTAGCATGTATTGAAGATTTTATATGCCAGGCCAAGGGTGGTGGGGAAGAGTTTAGTAGGGCCATGGAGTGTTATTAGCGTCTTATTGACCTTTATTTCGATTCTGTAGAGCCCCAAAAAAGAAAAGACGCATGGGTATGAGTCATTTTGTTGGGGGTGTCCAGCCAAATTCCTCGGCAAAGAGGGCTAAGACTTCTTTGAGTTTTCACGATGCATCATTAGTAGTAACTAGGCTATCCCATGAGGGATTGGTGCAACTACAGGCTCATTTGGCCATTGAAGAAGATGAGAAAGATCTTGCTGAATTGATAGTTGGCCATCAAGCAGCTCGATAAAAGTTCGAAGTCCGAGGACCTTCTGGCCATCCTTTTGTCTCTCTTTATTTTTGAGTAATTCATGATGAAGAACTAGTACTAGTTGGAACGTAGCTTTGTGCATTGGTTATATTTCATGAGTTTCTTCTTTATGTTCCTCCAACTGTTCAAGAACAAGAGAGAGTTCCTTCTCCCATTCCTGTGGTTGAACTTCTAACTAGTCCCAATGTTGTGTAGAGCACCTGTCACGCCCCGAATTTCTGACCGAAACCCGAGGTGCGACTGACGAACAGAAAGTAAATAAAATAAAAGATAATTAAACAGATTTATGAATTTACGTCAAATTAAATAGAGTTCTTTAATTTTCTAAAAATTTCGGCAGCACCTCCTTTGTTTTTCGAACCTTTTCCCCCTGATAAACACAATACAACATATATATATATAACAGTTACAATCCATCCTCACTCGATGGCCACAACTCTATCAAAGTTAAATATACATCACCTACTTATACAATCCATCACGTCTACTCCTACACTTAAACTAAAAGATCACAATTTCATTATTTATTACAATATACAATGTTATTTCCATTCTTTTCAGAAATACACCAATCGTTTACAATGTCTAAATACGCCCCAAGGGCCCAAATATTCTTTCAAATTCATTTCCTCTCCTTTCTCCAAGATTTCATCAAGTCCCGAGTGCCAGGAGCTTTATCTGAAACCTGTGCCCACGAATGGGTCAGCGACAACATGCTGGTATGACATAATACTAATGCAGGAAACAAAACTAAGGTCGTGACATGTGCAAGTGTACAGTTATTTCTATATGGCACTCGATGTAATGATGACAGTATATGAACAATATACAGTATGTAAGCAGTATGCGTGACACACCCATGCAACTCTATGCCCACCCATGTCTCATGATACGGTCCTTCCCCGTCGGCATGAGTACCTTGTATGTCTCGCTTCACGGTCCGGAACCCGTCAGGCAGGCGAGTACCTATTGGCCGATTTTGGGTTTTTCACCACAGGATCTGCACCCTCATAATGCACCAGCACCTCGTGCTGACCCACACTATGCTTTCAAGAAATCACACGATGCCAATATGCCATGATTTCGTCATACAATGATACAGTTCAAATGTAACATCTCTTTCATAAGCATATGCAACATGCTTTAAATAATGCATCACATTTAAGATTTACAAAATCATTTAAATTACAAGATTTCATCCATAAATCTACGTGTCATGCTCGATCAATCCCAACACTTATACAATTCTACATGTCGCAATATCAGCGATCCTTCTAAAACATAAATCACATATGATGACAACTCAAGAAGTAATTCATAACACCCACAGATTCATAAAGAACACGTAAGCATATAAACAATCAAATTCTAAGTGGTTTCCTAATAGCAATTACGCATAGAGAACATTCAATCATCTTATCAAATACTCCTAAGCTTAATCTCATTTCTCACATTAGTAAAATATCATACCTGATAGGGTTGGTCACAACCCTACTAAGCTGTGTCCACTATGCAATCCAAACAACCCTTAAGTAACTTAGTCCTCCAATGGAATCATGTCTAGCTTATGCTTATCTCCACTCAGCCAATCTTTGGAGAATTTGCAGTCAAGCGTGAACCAAACCCTCGTGCATCCCGAGTTTGAGGTTGCTCTCTAGTCCATGGTTTAGCAGTTGAAGAAAACACACCCGCAGGTTGATCGAGTCGGCCAACCATTTTAAATCCAGTTTCATCAGCTTCTTCAGCCTTGACCCCATACTCAAATTGGATAATCGAATTACTACGTACATTCCTCACCGTGCCATCATAACAGATAACAACATCCTGAAGGATGGCCATTAAGTTTTTGAATAAAGTTCCAGGCTCAGTCAACCGCCTAGATGAACGGACAATAACTTCTCTGCTTGAAATTGAGTGAGCCATCTCCACTCGAGTTTGCATCATTAAACTCATTCCATCTTGAACAGCAGGTGCTGCAGCACTCCTGCAGTGTTCACATTCACCAACTATTTGAAATTGGAGCTCAAACCATCCAATACCAAGCATGACTCACACTTAACCTTTCAATTCTTCATAGTAATCATAAACCGACAAGCTATACAAAAACAACACCTCTTGACCTAACGTAGTTTTGCCCCTGACAAAATTCCAATTTGATTCTCAATTTCCGATCTGTACCTGAACCATTCCACCAGTTCAACCGCTACTAACATACGTACACATAAATACCACCCCGTACCATAACTCCCTCTTCATCTTCACATTACAAGTGACCATCCATACAAATCAATTTCCCTTCAACAAACCAACTACAAGGAGGTTCAACAAAGCAACAAGAAATCGACACTTGATCGAACCTCCTGAGACAATCCATCCCATAACTTGTATTTGAATCCCAATTCCCAACTTCACCTCCAAACATAGGCGCGGTTGGGTCAACAAAATCAGACCGAACCATTTTCTGTTACCTTTCAATCACCCAAACCCAAATCCTGCAATATCCCCACACCTGCTGCCACTATACACACACAGCAACGACAACCGAGCCCCCCCCCCCCGACAGAAACCACAACCAAACAGGGCAGTCGAACCTCAATTTAAATCACAAACCACAAGCCTTACACAAGCATCACCTGCTGCCATTTTCTTCTTCCCTCAATTTAACCATAACAAATCAATCCATACAATTGCCGATGATTATTTATTTATGCACCGCTATATCGCTACATACACACGTACATATCCATACAGTTTTGAGCCACAATAGGAAAAATCGCAACTGCTTCCAGCGCTACACAGATATATCCACACAGATATATATCATCCCTGTTCGAAACCAAGAACGGCAGAAACCGAGGAACCCTCACCAAATCGCAGCATCATATTTTTCCTATAACAAATCCCGAATCAGCAGCTCTAATTACGGCAAACACATTCAAAACCCAGTCCACAACTGCCACAACAAAATTCCCAATTTTTGACACATTTTAACCTTGGTCTGCATCTCCTGGACTCCCTTTCCTGAACCACTACACCTACACGCACACACAATTACACATACATATATATACACGTACATATACACACAACCGTAACAACAATCTGTTCCTTCCCCTGTTCGGCGTCAAACCCAGACAGCCAACACACACCAAATCGCAACACCATTCACAAAATTGTAACCCCAATCGCAATCCAAAATCCGTCGCAAACCCGTCGCAGACCCGCCGCACTCCGACGCGAGCTTGGACACGCGAGACGCGATGGCCGTCGACCGGATCTCCCTCCCCTCGCGACCACCGCCGTCCGTAGCCCCGTCCATTCTCTCTCGCGACCACCGCCGCCTCTTCTTCTCTCTTCTTCCCTCTCTCTTTTTCCCCTTTCTCTTTTTCTCTCTTTTCTTTTCTTCCTCCCCTGTTCTTCACGCGACCTCAGCCGAGACTTGCACCGTATCTCTCTTCTTTTCTCTTTTCCCTTTTCTTTTTCTTTCCCTCTTTTCTTCTTTTATTCATTTTCCACCACACCCATATATATATATATATATATATACATATTATACCATACTTTATATTTTATTTATGTATACTATTACACATTTTTATTTTTTTATTTTATTTTTCATATATTAATTTTGAATGTAAATAAAGTTGGTATAAAGCTGGCTCAATATCAGTATTATTTGTTTTGACGTCTCTGGGTGTCCGTTCGCGTCTTATGTCATTTTTATTATTTATTTATTTATTTTTTTTTTTTTCCCAAATTTTCGAATCTTTACATCCTTCCCTCCTTAAAGAAATTTCGTCCCGAAATTTAAAATTATGCATCTCCTTGATAAGATAATAAAAGATCAATTCAAAATGCATTGTAGCACGGAGACGTGCAGCCTTACCAATGGATCATTCACCTCTCCCTCAGCCAGGCGATGTGAGACGACTTATCACCTTCTCCCTCCCCCCTTTCCGGCTCAGCCACTCCGGGCAGGCAGGGTCCCTCGGCCCGCGCCTCCACACTCCCTGCTGGGGTCTGGTTCCGATCCCATCCGTAACGACTCACTCCACACGGCACAACACGTAACGAAATCCTTAACATGTTGGTTCATCAATGCAAGCTTTTCAAATCCATCCATGCCTCACGGCCTGCTTCAATAACTCAATACAACAACAAAAATAAAGGGGAGCTCTCACTGTTCACAAAGACACCTCAAAGTCTCTCACATACTTGCTGGCCAGCTAACTAATCTCAAATCAAGTCATGAAATCATCTAATAATTCACCACAATGGCATCAATACATCGCCCGTATCTCAATGCAACTCAATAATCCAATCTTCTTCAAGTACTATATTCACCCACAAGACATCAATACCATAATCTTAAAATGAGGTCATCATCGTCCACCCTAATCTATATATAACCGAGACTGAGTGTCATGCATCAATAAAATTAGCCTATTCATTTCAAGCCTATATGTGTTAACTAAACATTCGAATGAAGGCAACATAGTCTATGCATTCCAAATACAAAATTTAAAACAACATATCAAGGTTCGAGGAAGACAAAACATTAGAGGAAATAAAAAGAATATCTCAATTCCTTCTAAGATTGTTTCAACTCATCATTGTTCTAGTCAACATCTCAAATAAAGTCTCATAACAATAGGGATTTTCAGTGAAACTCGTCACTAATTCCAACTATGAATATACGTCAATCCTTAATCACATGTACCCAAAACACATGTATATATATAAATAGAATAAACAAACAACATTCAGTGTCTAACACGTAGCTTACCACATCAGCACTCAAGTATAAAATCCATCCAAGAATATACACATACATAAATAAGCACACCACCTGCCACACAGGTAATTAGGTGTACATCCAGCCCTATGGATATCTAGGCTCACAGCCTATATCACAGACAACGAGTTCAAATTCTACCTTTTAATTTCACTTAGCCTGTTACGTAGATATAAACATCCGGTCTCAGCTCCTCACTAAACAAGCATACCACATGTCACACACATTTCACATACTAAAACCACCGTACTTAACCCAATCACGTAATCCCAACCAGTCCAATCAAGTCGAGGTCTAACCTCTCCTATCTCGTAATGAAGCCCACCCCAGGAGGATCCACGGATACCCTGTGAAATAAAGAAGAACATCTCCCTCAGGAGTACACACCGTCATTCTCCTCCTGTAGTAGTCTATACCCGTCCACAAACGTAAATAACTGATCTATCCTCAATGTAATACCACGACTAGGCACGTCAAGTAGGATGAAGTCAAAAGAAAAGATGTAACCAGCTATCTCTACCGAGCAATATCTACAGATCCTTATCAGTATCCCATTATCTCAACTGGTGAACCCTACGATGGTGGAATAAGGCAATCATCGCAAGCCCCTGAATAAAGTAAAATCTCCCAAGTGTAATATTCATTATCCAGATCCAGACAACATAAACATTTACAACTTAATCCAAACCAATCAGATTCATTCGTGACCTTTAACTCGATATACAATTTCCTCCAAAACAACAATCAATGCTTACCCGTATTCAATCATGATTCTAAAATCAACCTTATAAACTAAGTTAAAACTAAGTTCATAACTGACCCCTCAATTTGGCCCAACTCATACAACTCATTTTTTTTTCACAAGGCCTACATTATAAGTTCATTAGATCAGCTCGCTATTCTCTTCGCATCTAGCGTCGATCATCTCATAAAACCAGGTAAGACAATAACATTCATCACTAGGTTACCTCCACAGTCCACCACAATATAACTAATCTCAATTAAATAAGGAAATCATCAAAACCCCCCAACTCTCAAACTCACCTTCGCATCCCAACTCAATCTTCACCCTAACACGAAATCAAAACACAATTACATCGTAATCCGAGTTTATCCACAATAACATTCTTGTCAAATCATTCGTCTTTATACAACTCTCCTTTAGACAAAAGATCATCAATTATCGCCCGAGAATCTAACACATCTTACGGACATACTCGTTTAATCGACACTTATATAACTTAAGTCAATCATCCCCACCCGTTGGTTACACGCAAACAATTAACACCGGGTTCTCACATAGCCTTTCGTAAGGACAAAATTTATGTAAACAACGCAATATTCACATCCTCAAGTCATGTTAGTGTTCAACTAACCTATCAATACTCAACTCTAAGCAATTGCCATCTAAAGATAATGCATCTTTCCACAAAAGAGTTTACCACAAGGACACCTTTAAAATTTTTTTTTTTTTTTTTTTTTTTTTTTTTTTTTTTTTTTTTTTTTTTTTTTTTTTTTTTTTTTTGTACCACACTCTGATTATCTACTGTCCAGTCTATACACAAGAATCCTCATAAGTTTAAATTCTTATTTTAGCATTTTAAGGTCTTACGTGTCTTTTCATTTATGGTTCTCTACTTCATTGGCATGTGTTTAATTAAGGCTTTTATAATTCTTTCATTATTTCTTACTTATATAACTAGGTGATAACCCTTCATGGATCACAACTCCTTTTGTTACTGGCTGATGGGGCGCCATCCATCAACTGTAACGCAAGACCTGAGACCAATCCAGTCTGTATAAATATCATAGTCATAGTACTATAATCCATGAATATCGGGTACTAACCTAGCATACCTATACATATATATAATAACACAACCAACCAAGTAGATAACTAGGTCTACAGTCTATCTCATAATTAACTAGGCATACCGCCTACCGTATAAATAACTAAGTGCACAACCCATACCTCAAACAACTAGGCATAAGGCCTATCCCATAAAATATACGGTCTATCACATAGACATGTGTTTCTAACCTTAGTCAACTATTATATCAAACCATTGCGTACTCTCAGTCAATCGGGAAATCCAGTATATTGCATACCAAGGTAACACGTGCACATAAAACCTACCACCCAAACTAACCCAAATAACTCAAGGTCTGAACTTCTCCCCATATTCAAAACATTAGATCACCTATCATGTTATCAGACACGGTCATACCAATACACATATCGTCCATATCATACGCCACACTGCATCAACTCACGTAATCACACATCATAGTGTATCATCAGCTAACCCTAATCGTAACAAGTCATGCACCCAATAAAATAACCACATAACACACAAGTCCTACCACATACCACCAACAGCTTACACTAAGTCAAATGTTCTCCTCCAAGGTATCATGGTGTTCAACAACACCTATTATCGCCAAGTATTCCCAAATTTGACACTAATACTTAACTGTCAAAGTCCACACATTATACAAGGTTTATACAAACTCCCAACCATACGTCATAATCCCATTGTGTTCAACAACACCCCACGGTCTCTAGGTATTCGAACCTATGCTCTGATACCACGTTGTCACGCCCCGAATTTCTGACCGAAACCCGAGGTGCGACTGACGAACAGAAAGTAAATAAAATAAAAGATAATTAAACAGATTTATGAATTTACGTCAAATTAAATAGAGTTCTTTAATTTTCTAAAAATTTCGGCAGCACCTCCTTTGTTTTTCGAACCTTTTCCCCCTGATAAACACAATACAACATATATATATATATAACAGTTACAATCCATCCTCACTCGATGGCCACAACTCTATCAAAGTTAAATATACATCACCTACTTATACAATCCATCACGTCTACTCCTACACTTAAACTAAAAGATCACAATTTCATTATTTATTACAATATACAATGTTATTTCCATTCTTTTCAGAAATACACCAATCGTTTACAATGTCTAAATACGCCCCAAGGGCCCAAATATTCTTTCAAATTCATTTCCTCTCCTTTCTCCAAGATTTCATCAAGTCCCGAGTGCCAGGAGCTTTATCTGAAACCTGTGCCCACGAATGGGTCAGCGACAACATGCTGGTATGACATAATACTAATGCAGGAAACAAAACTAAGGTCGTGACATGTGCAAGTGTACAGTTATTTCTATATGGCACTCGATGTAATGATGACAGTATATGAACAATATACAGTATGTAAGCAGTATGCGTGACACACCCATGCAACTCTATGCCCACCCATGTCTCATGATACGGTCCTTCCCCGTCGGCATGAGTACCTTGTATGTCTCGCTTCACGGTCCGGAACCCGTCAGGCAGGCGAGTACCTATTGGCCGATTTTGGGTTTTTCACCACAGGATCTGCACCCTCATAATGCACCAGCACCTCGTGCTGACCCACACTATGCTTTCAAGAAATCACACGATGCCAATATGCCATGATTTCGTCATACAATGATACAGTTCAAATGTAACATCTCTTTCATAAGCATATGCAACATGCTTTAAATAATGCATCACATTTAAGATTTACAAAATCATTTAAATTACAAGATTTCATCCATAAATCTACGTGTCATGCTCGATCAATCCCAACACTTATACAATTCTACATGTCGCAATATCAGCGATCCTTCTAAAACATAAATCACATATGATGACAACTCAAGAAGTAATTCATAACACCCACAGATTCATAAAGAACACGTAAGCATATAAACAATCAAATTCTAAGTGGTTTCCTAATAGCAATTACGCATAGAGAACATTCAATCATCTTATCAAATACTCCTAAGCTTAATCTCATTTCTCACATTAGTAAAATATCATACCTGATAGGGTTGGTCACAACCCTACTAAGCTGTGTCCACTATGCAATCCAAACAACCCTTAAGTAACTTAGTCCTCCAATGGAATCATGTCTAGCTTATGCTTATCTCCACTCAGCCAATCTTTGGAGAATTTGCAGTCAAGCGTGAACCAAACCCTCGTGCATCCCGAGTTTGAGGTTGCTCTCTAGTCCATGGTTTAGCAGTTGAAGAAAACACACCCGCAGGTTGATCGAGTCGGCCAACCATTTTAAATCCAGTTTCATCAGCTTCTTCAGCCTTGACCCCATACTCAAATTGGATAATCGAATTACTACGTACATTCCTCACCGTGCCATCATAACAGATAACAACATCCTGAAGGATGGCCATTAAGTTTTTGAATAAAGTTCCAGGCTCAGTCAACCGCCTAGATGAACGGACAATAACTTCTCTGCTTGAAATTGAGTGAGCCATCTCCACTCGAGTTTGCATCATTAAACTCATTCCATCTTGAACAGCAGGTGCTGCAGCACTCCTGCAGTGTTCACATTCACCAACTATTTGAAATTGGAGCTCAAACCATCCAATACCAAGCATGACTCACACTTAACCTTTCAATTCTTCATAGTAATCATAAACCGACAAGCTATACAAAAACAACACCTCTTGACCTAACGTAGTTTTGCCCCTGACAAAATTCCAATTTGATTCTCAATTTCCGATCTGTACCTGAACCATTCCACCAGTTCAACCGCTACTAACATACGTACACATAAATACCACCCCGTACCATAACTCCCTCTTCATCTTCACATTACAAGTGACCATCCATACAAATCAATTTCCCTTCAACAAACCAACTACAAGGAGGTTCAACAAAGCAACAAGAAATCGACACTTGATCGAACCTCCTGAGACAATCCATCCCATAACTTGTATTTGAATCCCAATTCCCAACTTCACCTCCAAACATAGGCGCGGTTGGGTCAACAAAATCAGACCGAACCATTTTCTGTTACCTTTCAATCACCCAAACCCAAATCCTGCAATATCCCCACACCTGCTGCCACTATACACACACAGCAACGACAACCGAGCCCCCCCCCCCGACAGAAACCACAACCAAACAGGGCAGTCGAACCTCAATTTAAATCACAAACCACAAGCCTTACACAAGCATCACCTGCTGCCATTTTCTTCTTCCCTCAATTTAACCATAACAAATCAATCCATACAATTGCCGATGATTATTTATTTATGCACCGCTATATCGCTACATACACACGTACATATCCATACAGTTTTGAGCCACAATAGGAAAAATCGCAACTGCTTCCAGCGCTACACAGATATATCCACACAGATATATATCATCCCTGTTCGAAACCAAGAACGGCAGAAACCGAGGAACCCTCACCAAATCGCAGCATCATATTTTTCCTATAACAAATCCCGAATCAGCAGCTCTAATTACGGCAAACACATTCAAAACCCAGTCCACAACTGCCACAACAAAATTCCCAATTTTTGACACATTTTAACCTTGGTCTGCATCTCCTGGACTCCCTTTCCTGAACCACTACACCTACACGCACACACAATTACACATACATATATATACACGTACATATACACACAACCGTAACAACAATCTGTTCCTTCCCCTGTTCGGCGTCAAACCCAGACAGCCAACACACACCAAATCGCAACACCATTCACAAAATTGTAACCCCAATCGCAATCCAAAATCCGTCGCAAACCCGTCGCAAATCCGTCGCAGACCCGCCGCACTCCGACGCGAGCTTGGACACGCGAGACGCGATGGCCGTCGACCGGATCTCCCTCCCCTCGCGACCACCGCCGTCCGTAGCCCCGTCCATTCTCTCTCGCGACCACCGCCGCCTCTTCTTCTCTCTTCTTCCCTCTCTCTTTTTCCCCTTTCTCTTTTTCTCTCTTTTCTTTTCTTCCTCCCCTGTTCTTCACGCGACCTCAGCCGAGACTTGCACCGTATCTCTCTTCTTTTCTCTTTTCCCTTTTCTTTTTCTTTCCCTCTTTTCTTCTTTTATTCATTTTCCACCACACCCATATATATATATATATATATACATATTATACCATACTTTATATTTTATTTATGTATACTATTACACATTTTTATTTTTTTATTTTATTTTTCATATATTAATTTTGAATGTAAATAAAGTTGGTATAAAGCTGGCTCAATATCAGTATTATTTGTTTTGACGTCTCTGGGTGTCCGTTCGCGTCTTATGTCATTTTTATTATTTATTTTTTTTTTTTTTTTTCCCAAATTTTCGAATCTTTACAGCACCCAAGATGAACGAGAAATTCCTGAGCTTGCTAAAAAGGTTTCTACTACTATTAAGGTGGACCGCCCTACCGTTCAACCAACTGAGGATTTTCTTACTCCTAGAGAGAGTTTTTCTCAAGATGGTCTACATGTCTCACTAGAGTTTGAGGGGGAGACTGATTAAATCAATAAATTTCTTACACCTCATCTTTCTGACTTGGAAAGCAACAAAGAGTCTCCTCAGAAAAAGAAGTTCATGTAGCTGGGCTCTAGTTCTCAGGGTCCAAAGGAGCAACGAGTTGCCTGGGAAGGGAGATTCGGAGGGAACATTTTATGAGACACTCGGGGATACAGTGCTAGCTTTGGATCGGAGCGAGATTCGCTCTTTTTAGATTATTGAGGTGGACAAGCTTCTCAAGGCTCTTGCTAGTCTGAGTTTGAGTAGGGCTAACATAGATTGGTTAAGAGCTTATATGAAGCATTTGATCGAACTAATTAGGTACCATGTGAATTATGAAGTTGAGGAGACTCTAAAGAAGGAGATTATAGCCTTGAGTTTGAGGTTGGAATCTATGCAATAGTCCCATTTAAAGCTCAAAAGCCAATCAACAAATTAACGAGTGAAACTTTATGTTAACCATTCGGAGATTGGGAGAAGGAAGGGAACATTGGGGCTAGTTAATTAAGCTTTTTTTTTTCTATTTTTTTTAACAAACATTTCGTGTACTGCTCTTATACCATGAAATGAAAGTTGTGTTTCTTTATCATTAAGCAATTTTTAGAAACTGCTTGCATACACTTAGTGTGTATATATACATATATATATATATATATTTTTTTTTTTTGTGAAATGAACTTTTAGTACATAGCTATTTCTTATAGGCTAGGTAGCTTTTTAGCCATTTGATATTGATTGGTCCAGTTTTTCTCCCATTTTTACTATGTTGTAGCTTACAATAACCACTACTATAGGATTGAATAACTTCATATAGCCCTTCCCATTTTGGAGCAAACTTGGAGGTCGTTGAACCTCTAAGGATGTGGTCGACCATCTTTAAAACAAGCCCGCCTTCCTTGTCCTGTCTTGGATGTGTCTTGAGATTGTAGGCTTTTCTAATCCTATCTTGGTAGATTTGTAACTTTCTCTTAGCCTTGTCGTGCCTTTCTTGTAAGGCTTCTAAATCAGCCTAACCTATCTTCTCTTACTAGGCTTTCTGAGGCCAAGTGTCTAGCGGCCAATGCCAGTTTTTAGGGGAAGGACAACTTAGGACCCTTAAACAATTGAAAAGGAGAAAGCAAGAATGGAATGCTTCTTCGATATTCTATAAGCCCATAAGGCCAAAGAGAGTTGATCGACCCAATTCGTGGGCTCTTCGTGTAACACTCTACTCAAAATTTTTAACAAAGATTTATTAGTAACCTTACCCTGTCCGTTCCCTTTAGGACGGTATGGGGTAGATTTGTGATGATGTATTTTTTATTCCTCAATAACTTCTTGGATATGCATGTTGACAAAATGAGTTCCATTTTCTAATAGTATTGTCTTTGGGATACCAAATCTACAGACGTACTTTCAAATGAAATTTGCCATAGAAGCACCATTAACCCTTTTAGGGGAATAGCTTCTACCCAATTTGTATACAATTCTATTGTTGCTAGGATCCAAACATCTCGTCCAACATGAGGATTTATAGGACTGATCAAATCCATTCCCCATGTATAAAATGGCCCAGGTGTGGGGATGACATGGAGATTAATGGCAGGAGTATGGATTTTGTCGCCATGGAATTGGCATACCTGGCATTTCCAAGCATATTCCTCAGTGTCTTTTTCCATTGTTGGCTAGTAGAAACCATTTTGGATTAATTGCTGAAAGACCTTGGCTTCACCCTGATGTTCCATCTTTTGGGTTGCTTTTGGGGCTTGAGACATTTCTCCATTAACTAAGCATCTAAGGGGCTTTTCCTCGAAGCTTTTTCTATATAACTGTCCTTTGCGTAAAAATAAACATGGAGTTCTTCTTATGATGATGGGATCAACTTTGTTAACTGGTAGAGAACCTTCTTTGAGAAAATTGACACATGGGGCTCGACAAAATTACACTTTGTCTTTTCGAGAAAATCTTGACTATGCAAACAATTATACTAAAATTGAGTAGATTCTTTGGACATTTCAGGCCAGTAGAATCCATGCCTTTGCATTCTTCTATATAGGCTTACTTCCCCCATCCCACAAGCTCTATGGTGAACTTCTTTTAATTTTTCTCCCACCTCTTTTTTGCCCAAACATCTAGTCAGTATTCCTCTTGTGGCCCTATAATACAATTCCTCATGGTATAAATGAAATGATTGACATTCGAGATAGGAAGATTTTCGTCATGCGTGATTAATTGAGTTCTGATCGATGTTCTCTAGTCATCAGACTTTTCCTCTTCGGGGTAAATATGAGCTATTGTGGACGGGAGGTTTCTTTAGATTAAATTTATGTTTGTCTTTTCTTCCCTTTCAATGTCTATTTTAGAGAGTTATGTTATTGATTTGAATCAATAAACAAGTGTTGTGTATTTTTTTTGGACCTAAAATAATTCTTGGTGAATTAACTATTTTTGGTATTTTTGGGCTTAAAAGTTTTCCTTTAACTCAAAATTTGATTAAAAATTATTTTTGATTTAGAAATTTCAGGAGAAAGCTTTGGATATGAGGAATCAATGATGTACGTATAGTTTTAATTTTTGGATTATATGTGGATCAATTTTTAATTATACAAATATTTATTGCATATGTAATGGTTATTGTTAATACCGTTATTTGTAATACCCAATACCCACTCCCATAGAAGTAAATTGGTATAAAACCATCCATCCTAAAACTATTATATTTTATGTGATGTTTGTCGTTGTGTGTTAAGATTGGATGAGTTTATTATATTTATCTTCTAATACACATGTTTATTTGTGTTGTCTATGATCACAAGGTATATTTTGGGATATATGAGACCATGACGGTTATCCTAAGTTATTTTACTTATTTTTAATAGATTGATATAATAGGTTCATTTTAAAATATAATAGTTAAATAGAAGTGGATTTGATTTTATAAAACCTTGTAATGGGTTATGTTTTTGCTTCATATTTATATATTTGAAATTACCTTGGTATGATGAACTCAGTATGAATTGGGTTCAAGTAGAGTCCACATACATTAGGATAGAGACACTGATTATTATTTATTGTGTAGAAGCATTAGATTTCTTTTAATTACAAATTCTTTTCAGTAAATTAATTGAAAATATATATCTATTTTACATAAATGGTAAATGATTATGAGTTTAGTGAATTTTTTGATCTTATAGTACAAAATAGAATAATATTTTTAACTAGATTTTCGATTATAATGTACTATGATAAATGTCAACCTACGTATTATAAAAGTATTGAAATTTCCTAAAAAATTGTGAATGTTGATTTAACTAACACAAATGATTAGAGATGATTACATCACACATATGACAAGTATATATATTTTCCCTAATAGGGACCATACTCCATTATCTTGAGTTGTGAGAGCCTTGTTTTAAATATTTAAGTTGGTGCATGCATTTTATTGTGTAAAACAACATACATACCGATCTAATTGAAAGCTAGTTGGGATTTATTCCACAACCTAATTGAAACTTGCCTTTGACAAGGACCAAATTCTCCCCAAAAAATACTATGGCTCAATATATAAAATATTGAATCCTATCATGATGCTATTATTTAAATAAAATTATTTTTTTCAAAATAGTTCGTTATATTGAGAGAAAGGTATAGCTCAAAGAGGTGAACTCCTTAACTAACGTTGTCACCTAGAGTGGGTCAGACAAGGTTTTTGAACCTAACTTGAAAGATAAGAAAAAATATCTACATATGGTGAGGCTGAGAAATTTACACCAAACGTCGACAAGAAATTCAAGTGCCATGTTGGCATGATAAAAAATGGAGAGTTATGTTTTAGAATAAGCTACTAATATGAATTAATGAGATTCTTTGGTTAAAAGTGTATCAAGTCAAATTTGACCATTTCCTTAGAAATAGAGATGGGTTAGTATGTATTGACATTATTCAAGGAAAGGAAGACTTTACTCAAGGAAAGAAAGACTTCCCTTATTCAAATGAAAGACTTTCCTCCTTGAGGAAATGAAGATTTTCCTCCTTTACATAGAAGACTTTCCTCATTGAGGAAAAGAAGACTTCTTTCTTTATAAGGAGAAGATTTTCCTTTCTTAAATTTGATGGATTGATTACATCTAACTTTATACAACTTTCTTCTTCTTCTTCTTGTATATGTCTCTTCTCATTATAACGTTGTACATATGTGAGAGAAATAAAATAAAAATATCTTGTGGAGGTTTAGTTCGTGGATGTAGGCAACCAAAGTCGAACTATGTAAAACTTGTGTTATTTTTTCTTTTCTTCTCTCTTTAATTTATTTTACATGGTATTAGAGATTCTCGATTCCTAAGACAGCCTTTCCATCTTTCTTTTACAATCATCCAAAAAAGTTTTTTTTTTATTGATTCTTTTTGTTTCTTCTCTCATATACCATGACTGAATCAACAACAGTCATATCTACAAACAATGGTTCACATGGCTCCAATATCAATTCTCCTTATTATTTTCATCCATCTAATAGTCCAGGTGTTGTTCTAGTTTCTCAACTCCTTAATGGCATAAATATCCCTACTTGGTGTCACGTAATGAGAATGGCTCTCTTAGCCAAAAACAAATTGCATTTTGTAAACATGACTCTAACAAAACTACACAGCTCTGCTACTGAGACCGTTGAATGGTTACGCTATAATGACATGGTGTTATCATGGTTATTAAATTCCATAGCTCTAGATATTACCAATAGTGTCATCTACGTTGATAGGACAAAGAAAGTCCGGGATGATCTCAAAGGTCGATACTCTTAAGGAAGTGCAACTAGAATTTTCTAGGTCAAATGACCTATAGGCATTACCATTCATGAACAAGCCTCCATCATATCATAGTTCACTAAAAAAAAAATCTTTTTGGGATGAACTTGCTTCCTATATTACTGTTCCAGGTTGCACTTATGGTTCTTCTAAGGTGCTTTTTGAACATAAGCAATGGGAACACATTTATCAATTTTTGATGGGGTTAAATAAGTCATATGTTGCTCTTCACATTCAAATTATTGCTATTGAACATCTTCCTTCAATTGGTAAGGTTTATTCTTTTATATTTTAAGAAGAAAAGCAAAGGGAAATTCACATAGTCACATTAGTCCAACCAAATGTTGTTGCTCTTGTTGCTGCCAAAGGAAATTTCACTAGCTACTAGAATCATAACACAAGGATAAATAATAAGGAAAACTCAAAAGGTAGTACCGAAAATAAAGGTCAGAATCGACCACATTGCACTTATTTTGATAAACCTAGGCATACAAAAGCTAAATGTTTCAAGCTTTATGGTTTTTCACCCAAGCAAGCTAATGTTGTTTCAGTCATATCTGATGCTAATCCAACTCCCAAGAATGTTAAACATTTGTTAACGATCAAGCAATATCAGCAGTTAATTTCTCTCCTCAACCTTCATTCTGATTCTCAAGCCTCTATTAACCTTATTGGTAAGTCTTATACCAATCTCCAGTCACATGAATTCTCTTGGGTTATTGATACCAGAGCTACAGATCATATTGTTTCTTCTACTCAATTGTTATCGAATACATTTTCTAGAACAAATGGTAACTCTATTCGTTTACCAAATGGTACTTTAGTCCCTATTTTTAACATTGGAAGTATTATTCTTTCTAATACATTGCATATTGATCATTCCCTTTCTGTTAGTAAACTCACCCAATCACTAAATTTTGCTATCATTTTTTTTTTTATTTTTGTTTTTTTAAGGACCTTATCATAAAAAAAAATGATGGGATTGGGTAAAGAGCATGGAAGACTCTACTATTATTGCCTCATTTCTTCTCCTACTATTTTAGTTGCACAACAATTTCCCGCATTAGATCATTGGCATTGGCATTTATGTCATTCATCCCCTGCTAGGCTTTCTTTTTTGTCAAAAACTGTTACTGACATATCTAATTATTCTAATGGTTTTTGTAATAACTGTCTGTCGGCCAAGCACACTTGGTTACCTTTTTCTAATGAAATTAATATACATAATGATCCTTTTCCTTTAAACCACATTGTTATATAGGGTGATTTTTTTGTCCCATCCATTTCTGGTGCTCGTTATTTTTTAACCATTATAGATGATTTCTCATGTTGCACATGGGTATATTTGGTGAAGAATAAATTTGAAACTCAATCTATTCTTCAAATGTTTTTTGCCATGGTCTAAAATCAATTCCAATGTTCTATTAAACAAATTCAAAGTGATCATAATGGTTGCGAGTTCTCTTTTGTGCACCATTTCTTTAATACCCATGGGATTATCTATCAAAGAATTTATGTTGGCACTCCCTAACAAAATGGAGTGATTAAACACAAACATCGCCATCATGTGGAAGTAATTAGGGCTCTTCTCTTTCAAGCTCACTTACCATTAGAATTTTGGGGGGGAATGCATCCTAACTGTAGCTTATCTCATCAATCATCTACCCCCACCATTATTGTCAAGAAGTCACTTCATGATACCCTACTTCATACCGAACCATTATATTACCATTTATATATTTTTGAATGTTTATGTTATGCACAAAACATGTCACCCCATAAACACAAATGTTTTCCTTGTGCCATTAAAGGGGTCTTTGTAGGTTATCCTTTTAGTCAACATGGGTATTGGGCTTATGATCTTGGAAAACATGTCATATTTACTAGTCATGATGTTACATTCCATGAGCATATTTTTCCCTTTCAACAACACCCTTCACCCAAAAATTCATCTTCTATTGTTCTTCCATTACCCATGACTGATCACACCCCCGTTGCTTCAAGACCTCTTGGTGTGGAACCTTCTTCAATCCCTTCACCTTCTTCACAATCCCTTCTTCATCAATCTTCTCGTCCACATCATCCTCCTAATCACCTTCAAGATTATCATTGTTATCTTGTCACTTAATGTCCGCTTATGCAATGCCAATCCCAATCACCCTCTCCATCTAATGGTATTACTTATCCTCTTCAGGATTGCATTTCTTATTCTAATTTATCTTCTTCTCATTATGCTTTTATTGCTACTATTTCTGCTATGCCAGAGCCTATATCATTTATCCAAACATTTCAACATCCTTAGTGGCATGCAACTATGACAGCCAAAATTGATATACTTAATAAGAATCACATATGGTCGCTCACTCAACTACCTCATGGTAAAACTCCTATTGATTTTAAATGGGTGTACAAAATCAAGCATTGATCTGATGGTTCCATTGAAAGGTATAAAGATCGTCTTGTCGCTAAGGGATACACTCAAACAGAAGGTCTTGATTACCATGAAAACTTTGCTCTTGTTGCCAAGTTAGTGACCGTTCGTTGTGTGTTAGCTATAACATTTATTAAACAATGGTCTTTGTATAAACTTGATGTCCATAATGTTTTCTTATATGAAGATCTCTATGAAGAAGTTTACATGAATCTTCCTCTTATATTCCATCGTAAAGGGGAGCACTTGGTATGTCGATTACACAAGTCTTTATTTGGACTCCAAAAATTATCTCGTAATTGGTTTGATCAATTTAATTCAGCTTTTCATCATGCTGGTTATAAATAGTCTGCTTGTGATTATTCCTTGTTTACTTCTACAATGGGTTCCTCTATAACTATTGTATTAGTTTATGTGGATGATATCATTATTACTAGAAACAACAATCTTTCCATTCAAGCACTCAATGAATTTCTTCACACTCGCTTCCATACCAAAGATCTTGGCTTTTTAAAATATTTTTTCGGTATTAAAGTTGCTCGTTCCAAACAATGAATTTTTCTATCTTAAAGGAAGTATGCCTTGAAAATCTTACATAATACAGGTCTATTGGGTGTCAAACCTGTTACTTTTCCTGTGGTGCAAAATATCAAACTTACTCTAGATGATAGAGACACATTGAATGACCCTAGTCAATCTAGGCGATTGGTTAGGCACCTTATTGACCTCACCATCACCCGACCTGATATTATTTACTTAGTACAACTTCTCAGCTAGTTTATGCATATGCCACAAAAACCACATCTTGATGCTGCCTATTGTGTACTTCGATATCTTTAGGTTGCACTAGGAAAATGGTTTCTTTTATCATCTCATAGCTTTTTTTCAAATTCAAGCCTATTGTAACTCCGATTGGGTGACTTGTCCAACTAGTCGACGCTCTACCACTAGATATTGCATCCTTCTTAGAACTAGTCCTATTTCATCAAAAAATAAGAAACAATCCAATATCTCTCGTTCCTCAGTTGAAGTTGAATATTAAGCAATGACCTCTACCACTTGTGAATTGATTTGGCTACGATCTTTACTTAAGGAATTGGGAGTTAATCATTTGCGGCCTGTGCAACTTCATTGTGATAATAAAGCTTCTATCCACATAGCTACCAATCCCGCATTTCATGAGCAAATGAAACATATTGAATTGGATTGTCACCTTATTCGTGAAAAAAAATCAAGTTAGATTGATTCAAACATCTTATATTGCTTCTTCTCATAAACTTGCTGATATCTTCATTAAGCCACTCGGAAGGAAGCAATTTACCTTTCTTGGAAACAAGTTGGGCATTCATGACATTCACACTCCAACTTGAGGGGGAGTACTGATACTATTCAAGAAAATGAAGACTTTATTCAAGGAAAGAAAGACTTCCCTTATTCAAATGGAAGACTTTCCTCCTTTAAATAGAAGACTTTCCTCATTGAGGAAAAGAAGACTTTCTTCATTCAAATGAAAGATAAGACTTTCTTCATTCAAAATGAAAGATTTTCCTTCTTTATAAGGAGAAGATTTTTATTTCCTAAATTTGGTGGATTGATTACATTTTACCATATAAGACTTTTTTCTTCTTGTTGTATATATCTCTTCTCATTGTAAAGCTTGTACATATGTGAGAGAAATAAAATAAAAATATCCTATGGAGGTTTAGTCCATGGATGTGGACAACCATAGCCGAACCACGTAAAACTTGTGTTATTTTTATTTTCTTCTCTCTTTAATTTATTGTGCAATAAGAGACATATATATATAGTGCACCTAAAGCCAACTTCACATTGCATATGGCCTTATGAACTAATTGAATACTGGTGTTTGACTAGTCATTTTGTCAACCCACAATCCAATCATTTTTACCCCCTTCTCATTTATGGCTTTCAGTTTTTGGGAGTAAATAGAACTATTTTTCTTAGTGAATAATAGTTCATTGAGGATTAGTTAATTTGATCTACCTCATGTTAAAAGTAGTAAATTAATATATGAATAAGGTAATAACTCCATCTCATTAATTATTTGATCAATTTTAAACACACTTTCAATACCTTATATGGCTTTCTATGCTGTTATTTTGGGGACATACTTGTGTTTTAATTGTTTGATTGCTCAGTTGCCTAAAGCGTTAGTTACTTTAAGCATTTTTGTAGAGGGTGAGAATCTGAAGATGTGAAATTTAAAAATTCTTCACACTAAATTTGAGAAAGGGTACTTGTTTGATTAGTTTTATGAAATTATATGAGAAAAAGAAGAAATTAAACTTTGATAAATCAGATTAGATTGATGATTGTGCAAATAAGTGTTTGGAGGATGTTATCTTGATTGTCGCCTACATTCTTAACTAATTGCCCTATTAGGCAATTCCTTACTCAATGGTGAATAATCAATTTAGGGGGTTTAATGCTTAAAAGGGAAATGTCCACATTTTTTTATTATAATTACAAAATACTGGCCCAAAAGTTTTAAAACATTGATTTGTAAAACAATCATTTTGAAAGTTTAAAGGGCTTGATTTTTAGGAAACATCCCAATTTTTAAGGAATGACTACATTTGAGTTGCAAAATGTGCAAGCATGATAAATCTATAAAGCTATAAGGGCTTGATATTTAGTGGACATCCCAATTAAGGAATGACTAAATTTGAGTTGCAAAATACGCAAACATGATAAAACTATAAGGGATTCTTAACTTTGTGAATTAGTAGAATTTAAGGAAGTTAGAACATTTCTCGTCGAAGGTGAAAAACTATTATCACATTCTTAATCACCAAGGATGCTAAGAATAATGGGAGTGACTTGTTGCCTAGTGAGAGTGTACCATTAATAGATGTGTATTACTAAAGGTTGGTTTTGAAGATCTTTAGTTGTGTAGAAGCATTTGTAAAATAGTTACTCATCTCTTTGTGAAATTGAAGGAAGAAATTTTACTGTTGCTCCACATGTTTTAGAAAATTTTGCTTCTTATGTAAAATCAAAGCTTTCCATGCTGATATTGAATGAATGGCTGCTATGAATGATGAGTTGACTTAAATTAGCACAGAATTAGACTTTAAAATTGGTTGACGTCTTTTTTTTTTTTTTTTTGTGTTGGATCAATTAACAAGTATTAATGCTCCATCTCTTTGAGAAATATCTTACCCCATGGAATTGTAGATTACAAGGAGAGATTCTCCCTTGAGGTAAGAATTGTCTCCATTAACTTTGTTTTACTCATTTTCACACATTTGGATCTTGAAAGCTTTCTAGACATATTAAGACATTATTTTTTTAGTGGATATTAGATGATTATTCATATGTGGATAAATTTTTTATCTTTAAGGTTAAGGGACAAAGAACGCAAAGTTTGCTTACTCAAGTGTTCATTTGTAACCAGAAATAATTAATCATCTATGTAATGAAACCTTAGATTTCATTGAGTAATTGATAGTATGTGTTAAGTGGTCCAAAGAGAGTTTCTTGATATTCTGAAAGATTACTAACTCACATGAAACTAATTGTCACCGCTAAGAATTGGGTCATATCTTAAGGTGAAGGACATAAAGAGGTAGACTATATGTTCGGATTTAAGTTCCTCGGAGATTACTTTAAAGGATTTTTTATTTTTCTTAAAAAATCTATAAGTAATTTTGTTAGTTAATTCTCAACTTAAAGACACTTTGAAAGAATATATTTTAGTCTTGATCATTGCTAGTAAATTATTGAGGGAAAAAAGGACGGTCTTACAATTTTCTATTTGAGCACAATTGGGATTCATATGTGCACTTTGATGTGTACTAAATTTTGTTTACGGCTCCTATAATTGGTTAATTTTTAAGGTAGCTTAGTGCTTGCTCATTAGAATATAGCAAACTAGATTCTTCAACATCTAAGTGATGTTGTAGGATATGGTTGGTCATACAATTGGGGTGATAGTGTGAAATATTGCAAATTTCAGTTTGATATTAAAACTAATGATTGAATTTCTTTACCAAGAGTGTGCAATAATTTATACCAAATTTAATTAATTAAAACACTAATTTAATTAATAAGGAATATTTTGATAGATTTTACATAAGTTGTTGTGTATAACTTACCATAATGCAAGAAAAATCTCTCTCTCTCTCTCTCTCTTCTCTCTCTCTCTCCTTCTAGTTCTCTCTCCACTTTTCTCTTTTTTGAGTTACCATCAAGAAACCCTTGGTTTTGAATTGTAAAACATTTATAGAAGACTCTGAACTACTCTATTGATAAGTAAGATTCTACAAAATTCGTGTTTATTTGGGATGGTTCATGATACAAACATGGTGGATCTTACACATTCGAGTACTCGAACAATGGACAAGAAGCCATATTTGGTAGGTATTTCTTGCACTCAAAAACTTCCAAACAAACTGTAAGAATCCAATTAGTTCATCATTCCTACTCTTGGATGTGTTAATAGTCATTTCACACCATTTGATGTGAAATTAAGTGGACACGTAGAGGATCTTTTGGAGAAAAGTAGTTCAAAATTACTTTTTTGTAAACACACTTCTGTATGTTTGAATAATAAAATTAACACAAACATAAAACATTGCTAAACAGTCAAGTACATTTTTTAAGGCAGCTTTTACAATTGTAAGTGAGAAAACAGAGGTGCAAAACCTCTTTCAAATAAGCCCTCAAGGTATGCTTATCGTGTCTCTTAAATTTGAATAACTTTGTTCACAATTTATATAATATTTTAATATAAAAACTTTGTCTTCTTGTATTGATGTTTGAAATTTTATTTGCTAGGAAAAATTTTTAGTGAGAAGGTTTTATTGGTAAAACGCGCTCATATTTTAAGTATTTTGGGAGGTTCATGCGAAACGTAAAATGTCAAATTTGAGTGACAATCTTTCACTATTTTTGTCTTTCTCTTTTCATTTGTTGGTTCGGACGTGGCAAGGGGTTAGGCTGCCTATTTGGAGGCGATTCTTCAAGATATTACTTCTTTTGGGTGTGGTCTGGGTGTTTTTTTATTTTCTGAGGTTCGACAAGGACAGCACAAGGGGTTAATATGGCCGCCCATGATGTAGACAGGGAAACTTTATGCTGTAAGTGATGTGGCTTGATGATCCTTTCTCTATGATTAACCTCTCTCTTTTGAGAGATCAGTTGGGACTATAATGTCTATGAAGTTTTAATAAAGTTTTGTTTTTCTGTGGCTGGAAAAAAAGAACAAAACTATTTATAAAAGTAAGAAGCACATCATATTTCTTTTTACATTTTATGTTTTCATGACTTAAAAATCAATTTAAAGCATAAATTTTTACCTGAAAATCTTATGTATAAGTAAATTTAAAATATTCAATTAGAGGGCAACCAAAATCCTAAAACTATTTCTCAACCATTAAAAGAGGATACACTTCAGTTTTAGAAAATGTTAAACATAAAGAATTTCTCCCTCTCAAGAGACAAAGTAATGAGACTCACATGCATAGCATTTTCAAACTCTTTACCACAACAAAATTTTCTCGAAAAGTCATTTTGTCTTTGGATAAGTGTACACAAAGTTACTTACCCAAAAAATAAATAAATAACTAAAATGTGAATATAGACAGTCCTAGGGACGGGGCCAGCTAGTGCTTAGGAAGGGTAACTCAATTTATTTTTTTTTTCAAATGTGCCCTTTTAGTTTATATTTTTGCCCCCCTTAAGTTTAAATTTTTTAACACTTCATCCTTATTTTAATTTCAATTTAACCCTTTAAAAGACTGTTATTGACCTTTTATGTTTTTTTATATAACCTAAAATTTTAAGGCTACTTTTTTAAAATTGAACTTCTTTTTAATTTGTAAGTTTCTTAATATCAATGAACTTGGTTACTTACCAAAAAAATTTATAAATTAATATTACATTTTATACTTCTTTAATTTTTAAATTTATGAAAAAGAAATTAACAAAAAATTTGTTCCCCTAAAATAAATTCCAAGGCCCATATATCCAAACATGTTTTCTACTTACCCTAATAAAAAAAGGACAATGGTTTGGTAAGCTTCAAGTTCAAATATGAACTGTGGGACTTTATATCCCTATAATGCAAAAGGCAACAGCTTTATCCTTGTGCTTTTATGAAAAGCTCTTTGATAGATTTCTTTCACACTAGTGATGTTTCTAGTCAATATTATTCAAAACAATGAAGAGGAGCTCTGACAGCGACCTATACAAATATTATTTGCTTTTCTGTTGTTTAAAGGAAAGTGAGATATGACATTCTTAAGCTATGTTCTAATTTTAGTAGATAAACTTCAAGGGCTTTCTTCTTTATTTAAGCTTTAGGGCTCTATTTTTAATGAAAAATTTTAAAAATACTCTCAAACTCATGACCTTCCTTTTGAAGAAGAACATAAGCGAGCAACTGAGTTAGTTCCAATTAATTTCTAAATATATATATATATATATATATTTTATATGAATAATTCTTAGCTAGCTTCGAGCTTTGTTATTATTTTGATCAAATAGATGTTTGGTATTCGGCGCGTTGAACAGAAGGTTGATGGAGATTTCCTACCTGCCTCTTGAAAGTTGCATAACAATGAAGATTAATGCTAGACGAAACTTCCTGCGTAAAGTATCCAATAAGAAAAAAGTAAGACAATGTTTAGTAACTTTCCATTAACAAAAAGACAAAAACTTTATTCCGGAAATAAAAAATCTCATTATCATGCAAATTAATTTTTGAACTGTGATATAAATAATGTTATAATAATTGATGTAATGATAATTTTTTATTTTTAAAGATAAGTCATGTGTAAAAAATTAATTTGTATGAATATAAAAAAAATATAAAATATTTTTAAAATAAAATTTTTAATTTAAAAAGTTCATGATATATTTTTTTATTTAAAAAATTTTAAAAAGAAACTTTTTCGGGCGTCAAACTGATGCCTGGCATGATATTGTCCGCTTTGGGTCTTAATTTGCCCTCACGGCTTTGTTCCTGAGCCGTAATCCAAAAGGCCTCATACTAGGAAGAGGACAGCTGGGTGCTTATTTGCTGCCGCAATGCCCGACTCCTAGCCGATGTGGGACTTAAAGTATGCACAACATATATTTTATGAATTATATACATACACACTCATTTGTTAATTGAGACGTTAATTCTTCACCTCTCTCTCTTGAAAAATGATAGGATATATCACTTAATCCAATAGCTGATAATAGAAAATTCTAACAATAGGAATCATGCCTCTTAGAAAAATCCAAACATATTAATCGATTTTGTTTTTGTTGTAACTTGATTATTGTCAAAGTTGTCTACTCACAATAAAGAAAATATTTCACCAGTCATTCTCCACCATCCCCAAAAAGGAGGGAGAGAAAATAAGTCTTCCCTTTAACTAACTAGGATTTGTTTGGTTCCCTTTACTGAGAAAAACGATAAAAAAATTTTATTTAACAATATAAGAATTGAAGCTTTGCTCAATTTGCAAATTTAGTGAGGAAGAGAAATAAATAATGTGAAAAATATATTTCTAATTTCTTTTGAATAAGAGAAAAATCGGAGAAAAAATTTTGGGGACTAATTTCTAATTAAAATAAATTAATAAATAACAATAAAAAGATTAAAAATTTTAAATTTCGGATATGGCCCATTTATCACCCCCGGCTCCATCAATCACATTGTTCTTTAAAGTTGGTCAAGTGTTTGTTTAATGGATTGATTTAATCACTTTTAACTGATTAAGTCATGGAAAATAATTTACATCATACATATTTTTTTCAGTAAAGGGAACCAAACAAATCCTAGTTAGTTAAAGGGAAGACTTATTTTCTCTCCCTCCCTTTTGGGGATGGTGGAGAATGACTGGTGAAATATTTTCTTTATTGTGAGTAGACAACTTAGACAATAATCAAGTTACAACAAAAACAAAATCGATTAATATGTTTGGATTTATCTAAGAGGCATGATTCCTATTGTTAGAATTTTCTATTATCAGCTATTGGATTAAAGCTTGACTTTGATCTTCACTTTTAGATCTCTTATCTATAATAAACGTCCCAGTCAGTCTTTCATCAACTAACACATCAAACTGTTTCCACAACAAACAAGCCCTTGTCTTTCTTGTGTATCTAATCTTTCCGCTGGAATTTTGAACATATTTCTAATATGCAGATTCAACCACATAACTTTATCTTTTATTTGGATTGCATTAGACCAATTCAATGGAGGCTCCACAAATCTTTCTTCTCAAATTTTTTGCCTAAGAAAATAAAATTACAAAATTACCCTTACAAACTCATCTATCGGAGAAAATAGGTTTTGAAGCAAGTTTCTTTTTACTAGTATGGGTAGATTAATAACATTTATTAATTTGCAAACATACTACTTGAACATGATAACATTAGTTTGTGTCCCACGTTAGTTGGATACAAAACTTTAAATGAGTATAGATAGAATTACCTTTAAGGAAGGTCCTGATCCCTAAGGGCACCCATTTTTGTAGAAGGGAAAGAACCTAGCTCATGATAGGTTCACCACACATGCATGTTGGGTTGGGCTTAACCCGCTATATATATTTGGGGGAAACTTTATTTAAATTTTCTTCCATGACAATATTGTCTCTGTTATCAATTTAACCAATTGTAAAACACTATCGTTTTGAAATTCGTTTTGAAATTTGACTAAAGAGTTGTTTTCTTCACAGAACAATTGCGCTCATTCGGATTGATGCGCCTATTTGTCCGTCATGAATAGAAGCGACACCAATTTCGTGCAAGTACTAAACAGTCATGAAGTGGTCCACAACTAACAAGCCCTTGTCATTCTTGTGTATCTAATCTTTTTGCCAGAATTTTGAACATGTTTCTAATATGCAGATTCAACCACATAACTTTATCTTTTATTTGGATTGCATTAGACCAATTCAACGAAGGCTCCACAAATCTTTCTTATCAAATTTTGTGCCTAAGAAAATAAAATTACAAAAGTACACTTATAGACTCATCTATTGGAGAAAATAGGTTTTGATGCAAGTTTTTTTTTTTTTTTTTTTTTTTCTAGTATGAGTGGATTAATAACATATATTAATTTGCTAAAAATCATTAATAACTAAATAAGAAATTGACTACAAACATCACTAATTGAACATGATAACATAAGTTTGTGTCCCATGTTAGTTAGATACAAAACTTTAAATAAGAATATATACAATTACCTTTGAGGAAGGTCCTGATCCCTATGGGCATCCACTTTTGTAGAAGGGAAAGAACCTAGCCCATGATAGGTTCACCACACACGCACGTTGGGTTGGATTGGGCTTGACCCACTATATATATTTGGGAGAAATTTTATTTAAATATTCTTTGTTACCATTTTAACCAATTGTAAAACACTATCGTTTTGAAATTTGACAAAAGAGTTGTCTTCTTCACAGAACAATTGCGCTCATTCAGATTGATGCGCCTATTTGTCTGCCATGAATAGGAGCGACACCAATTTCGTGCATGTAGTAAATAGTCGTGAAGTGGTCCACAACAAACAAGCCCTTATCTTTTGTGTGTATCTAATCTTTCCACTGGAATTTTGAACATGTTTCTAATATGCAGATTCAACCACATAACTTTATCTTTTATTTGGAATGCATTAGAACAATTCAACAGAGGCTCCCCAAATCTTTTTCTCAAATTTTGTGCCTAAGAAAATAAAATTACAAAATTACCCTTACAAACTCATCTATCGGCAAAAATAGGTTTTGAAGCAAGTTTTTTTTTTTTTAACTAGTATGAGTATATTTATAACATCTATTGATTTGCTAAAAAGCATTAAGAACTAAATAAGAAATTGACTACAAACATCACTACTTGAACATGATAACATAAGTTTGTGTCCTACGTTAGTTGGATACAAAACTTTAAATGAGTACATATACAATTACCTTTAAAGAAGGTCCTGATCCCTAAGGGCACCCATTTTTGTAAAAGGGAAAGAACATAGCCCATGATAGGTTCGCCACACGCACATGTTGGTTTGGATTGGGCCTGACCCGCTATATATATTTGGGAGAAAATTTATTTAAATTTTCTTTCCTTGACAATATTGTCTCTGTTACCATTTTAACCAATTGTAAAACACTATCGTTTTGAAATTTGTTTCGAAATTTGACTAAATTGTTGTTTTCTTCATAGAACAATTGCACTCATTCGGATTGATGCTTCTATTTGCCCATCATGAATAGAAGCAACACCAATTTCATGTATGTACTAAACAGTCATAAAGTAGTCCACAACAAACACGCCCTTGTCTTTCTTATGTATCTAATCTTTCCGCTAGAATTTTGAACATGTTTCTAATATGCAGATTCAACCACATAACTTTATCTTTTATTTGGATTGCATTAGACCAATTCAACGGAGGCTCCACAAATCTTTCTTCTCAAATTTTGTGCCTAAGAAAATAAAATTACAAAATTACCCTTACAAACTCATCTATAAGAAAAAATAGCTTTTGAAGCAAGTTTTTTTTTTTTTTACTAGTGTGAGTAGATTAATAACATATATTGATTTGCTAAAATCATTAAGAACTTAATAAGAAATTGACTACAAACATCATTACTTGAACATGATAACATAAGTTTGTGTCCCACGTTTGGATACAAGACTTTAAATGAGTATTTATACAATTACCTTTGAGAAAGGTTCTGATCTCTAAGGACACCCATTTTTGTAGAAAGGAAAGAACCTAGCCTATGATAGGTTCACCACACACGCATGTTGGGTTGGATTGGGCTTGACCCTCTATATATATTTGGGAGATAATTTATTTAAATTTTCTTTCCTTGAGAATATTGTCTTTGTTACCATTTTAAGCAATTGTAAAACACTATCATTTTGAAATTCGTTTTGAAATTTGACTAAAAAGTTGTCTTCTTTACAGAACAATTGTGCTCCTTCAGATTGATGCACCTATTTGTCCGCCATGAATAGAATCGACACCAATTTCGTGCTTGTACTAAACAATCATGAAGTGATCCATAACAAACAAGACCTTGTCTTTCTTGTGTATCTAATCTTTTTGCTGGAATTTTGAACATGTTTCTAATATGAAAATTCAACCACATAACTTTATCTTTTATTTGGTTTGCATTAGACTAATTCAATGGAGGCTCTACAAATCTTTCTTCTCAAATTTTAATTGTGCTTAAGAAAATAAAATCACAAAATTACCCTTACAAACTCATCTATCGGAGAAAATGGGTTTTGAAGCAACTTTTTTTTTTACCAGTATGAGTAGATTAATAACATCTATTGATTTGCTAAAAACCTTGGAGAACTAAATAAGAAATTGACTACAAACATCATTACTTGAATATGATAACATAAGTTTGTGTCTCATGTTAGTTGGATACAAGACTTTAAATGAGTATATATATATATATATATATATATATATATAATTACCTTTGAGGACGGTCCTGATCCCTAAAGGCACCCACTTTTGTAGAAGGGAAAGAACGTAGCCCATGATAGGTTCACCACAGATGCATGTTGGCACTACAAGAAAAGACACCATTAGCGATGCTCAAAGGCGTCGCTAATAGTAGTAATGTGCGTCGCTAATTCTCTTTAGCAACGCACATTTGGGCATCACTCCATGCGTTGCTAATAGTCTTATTGCAAATACTATTAGTGACGCTCAGATGCGTGTGCGTCGCTAAAGGTAACTATTAGCGACGTTCATCTGGTGTCGCTAATAATCTGGTATGGGCGTCGCGAATACTATAAATGGACGCAATGAGCATCGCTAAAAAGACCCTTTAGCGACGCTTATGGTACGTTGCTAATGATTACTATTAGCGACGCACATAGTGCATCGCAAATAGTGTATTGTTCCAACCTTCATTGACGCTCGATGTGCGTCGCTAATGGCATTCTTTTGTGACAAATAAGAAGCGTCGCTAAAACTTAATTTCTTTGCTATTAGCGATGCCTCTATGTACGTCGCTAAAAGTTTTTTTTTATTCCCTGCACCTTTTTTTGACCTGTATTATTTGTTTTTATTTTTGTTTTATTCCTGTTGAAAACATGTATCAAACATCCTGATATACAATAAAATCCAAATATTCTGAAATGAATATATTAAAAGAAAAATGCATTTATATATATATATATATCTTATACTAATTATTTACAGTTGTAAAAGTAAAATTTTTCAATAAATACAAAAATAAAAAATAGAATCAAAAAATGTAACTACAACTGTTCATTAAAAGAAAAAAAAAGAATGAAAATAGTAAGTCCCGATGTAGAACAGAAAGACAACGGCGCAATAATCCCGATCAATCTAAAATAAAGATCAAATGATATACATTAGAACCCTTATTAAATATATATATATAGGAACATAGAATGTGAATATATATTTTTTTACATGCATAAATAGTAAGAACGGCATAAAGTAGCATAAGCTTCAAAGCGGTGATCCGAACCGAGTGCCGTAAGTTTGTGCAAGTCTATTTTATCATTTGAGAGATGCGTGATAGGGTTGTGGGATAGTTAGGCCGATATCCAACATTTTGGTCAGTCAAAACCCCAAATTAGGCATTGTAGGAGCGAAAAGTTGCATAAGTTTGAAACGGGTGATCCGAACGGAATGTTGTAAGTTCGTAAGTCTATTGTATCATTTTTGAGATGTGTGATGGGGTTTTGGGGTAGTTAGGCCTATAGCTGGTGTTTTGGTCCGTCAAAACCCCAAAATGGGCATTTTTTGAGCAAAAACTTGTAAAAGTTTGAAACCGGTGACCTGAACCAAGTGCCATAAGTTTATGCAAGTCTATTTTATCATTTCTAAGGTAGGTGATGGGGTTTCAGGGTCGGTAGGCCGATATCCGCCGTTTTGGTCGATCAAAACCCCCAAATGGCTCTTTTTGGAGTTGAAACTCACAAAAATTTCAAACCGGCCATCCGAATAGAGTGTTGTAGGTTCATGCAAGTTTAATTTATCATTTGTGAGGTGTGTATGGGGTTTCGAGGTCGGTAGGATGATATCTGCCATTTTGGTCCATCAAAACCCGATAATGGGCCTTTTTAGAGCTGAAACTTTCAAAAGTTTCAAATCGGGCATCCGAACCAAGTGTCGTAAGTTCGTGTAAGTCTATTTTATCATTTTTGAGATGTGTGATGGGGTGTCGGGGTTGGTAGGCCGATATCCATCATTTTTGTCCATCAAAACCCCAAAAAGAGGCATTTTAGAGCAAAAAGTTACACTAGTTTGAAACCGATAATCAGAACTGAGTGTTGTAAGTTTGTGTAAGTCTATTTTATCATTTTTGAGGTGTGTGATGGGTTTTCAGGGTCAGTAGGCCGATATCCGGTATTTTGGTTCGTCAAAACCCCAAAATGGGCCTTTTTAAAGCTGAAACTCGTAAAAGTTTCAAACTAGGCATCCAAACCGAGTGCCATTAGTTTCTAAAAGTCTATTTTATCATTTTTGAGGTGTGTGATGGGGTGTCGGGGGTCAATAGGCCGATATCCGGCATTTTGGTCCATCAAAACCCCAAAAGAGGCATTTTTGGGTGAAAAGTTACACAAGTTTGAAACCGGCGATCTGAACCGACTGTCGTAAGTTTTTACAAGTCTACTTTATCATTTTTGAGGTGGGTGATGGGGTTTCAAGGTCGGTTGGTCGATATCCGGCATTTTGGTCCGTCAAAACCCCAAAATGGGCCTTTTTGAAGCTGAAACTCGCAAAAGTTTCAAACCGGGCATCCAAATCGAGTGTCGTAAGTTTATGCATGTCTATTTTATCATTTTTGAGGTGTGTGATGGGGTTATGGGGTCGATAGGCTGATATCTGGAATTTTGGTCCATCAAAACCCCAAAAAGAGGCTTTTTGGAGCTGAAACTTGCAAAAGTTTCAAACCGGGCATCCGAACCAAGTGCCGTAAGTTTGTGCAAGTATATTTTATCATTTTTGAGGTGTGTGATGGGTGTCAGGGTTGGTAGGCTGATATCCAGCATTTTTGTCTGTCAAAACCCCAAAAAGAGGCTTTTTAAAATGAAAAGTTACACAAGTTTGAAACCGGTGATCCGAACCGAGTGCCTTAAGTTTGTGCAAGTCTATTTTATGATTTTTGAGGTGGGTGATGGGTTTTTAGGGTCGATAGGCTGATATCCACCATAATGGTCGGTCAAAACCCCTAAATAGCCCTTTTTGGAGCTGGAACTCGCAAAAGTTTCAAACTGGGCATCTGAACCGAGTGCCGTAATTTGCCAAAGGATGTTAGGCACCTTTTCTCTAGCTTCCCTGCTCTATGTCTTATGCTCAAGAATTTTATTTAGCCACTCAGCAATATTAGCATCCCTTATAGACAGACTCTCACATTCCCCCGCAAAAGAAAAAAATTTCCAAATATGTTTTGCAGCTTTGCATTGTGAAAATAAATGATCTAGCGTCTCTACTTTATTCGGACATAAATGACATAAAATATCTACATTGATACCCCTATTCCAAAGTATTTCTTTCATAGGCAACCTACCTCTTAGAATTAACCATAAAATAGATTTGATTTTAGGAGCACATCATAACTTCCATAGCCAAAAAAAATGGGATGTCTTTTTATTCATATTTTGAATTCTATCTCCACATCTTAAATCCCTTGCTAGTCTAATAGTTGATTTTTGGGAGAATTGCCCACTTGTCTCAAATCCCCACTCCTCAGCATCAGTCACAAAAATAGGAATCTTCAAAATGAACTTGGCTAAATTATCCCCTACCAGTTGTTATAATTTTTCTTTGTCCCATTGCTTACTTCCAGGATACAATCACTATCTTTTAAGTCCAAATCAATTAAATCCAACATTTGATTTGACATATATTCATATAATGCTTGCTTAGTAGCCTATTTATCAACCTAAAAATCTTTTGCCATTACCAATTGACCATCTAATTCCCTTAGTAAGGATATTCCTAGCCTTCAAAATATTTTTCCATGCCCAAGAATCACTAGATTTGGCCTTTATACAAAAAAAAAAAAAAAATCCTTATTAGAAAGATTTTTGCCTCAAACTTATGAAACCCACATGTTATTATGATCTGTTAAGACTTTCCAACCAATTTTAGCCATAGCTGCCATATTTATGTCATTTGCATTACGTATACCTAAACCTTCTCTATTCTTTTCCGAACATACATGGTCCCATTTTACACCATTTATACCAGTACGCTCTACACTACTGAACCCATAGTAAATTTCTTCCCGAATCCATTTTGGAGTGAAATAACAATTCATATTATGTTGGGCCAATGTTGATGAGACCGATCTTATTTGCATTTCACGACTTGCTCTCAATGATGTTTTTTCCATCCAACCTTTCATCCTTTTTTCAAGATTCTCAATCAATTGATTAAATTGATTTCTTTTACTTTTTGAGTCTGACCAAGGAGTTCCTAAATATTTCTATAAATGTCCTTCAACCTTTAGTCCTTAAATCTATTTATCAGCCTCCTATCACATGTAGTTACATTCCTTGAAAAGAAAATACTGGACTTATTAAAACTTACCAATTGGCCTGAAAAATCATGAAAATTATCAAGAATACCTTTAATGATACTACAAGTTTAACTTGATGCTCTACCAAAAATCAAGCAATCATCCGCAAATAAAAGATTACTAAGAGCATTTATTTTCCTAGCAATCTTGATACCTACATCTTTGACATTTCCATCCTATAGTTTATAGTTTAAAAGACTAGTTAAGCACTCCATATACATAATAAAAAGATATGGAGAAAGGAGACCCCCTCGTCTACTACCTCTTGTAGGTTTAAATTCCTTTGTTGAGCAACTATTTATTATTACCTGAAAAGAAACTTACGGGATACAAAATATTATTCCAATTTATAAATATTTCATGAAATCCTAATTTTTTCATAACCTGTTCAATAAAACCACATTTAATTCTATCATAAGCTTTTCCTAAATCAATTTTAATATTGATCCACCCTTTCTTATCTTTCTTTGAGCTGAGAAAATGTTTTACCTCATGAGCTAGAAGCACATTATCTACAATTTTTCTACCTTCCACAAATGCACTTTGGTTAGGTGAAACTATTTTGGCATCAAATACTTCTTCCTATTAACTCGTATTTTTGCTATAATTGTATAACTAACATTACATAGACTAATTGACCTGAATTGACTTGAATTTTTCGGACAATCAATTTTTGGAATCAATGCCCCATAAGTCTTGTTTAAGTCTGAACATAATATATTCTGATAAAAGAATTCATTACACATATCATTTACCGATTTAGCAACAATATGCAAAAAGTTTCTTATAAAAAAGGCCTGGCAGCCCAACAAGACTAGGTGATGTAAGATTAGGAATCTGACTGACAACTTGTTCCTATTTCCTTGTTAATCATTGGGCCAATTAATTATAGATTATCCTCCATTGTGAGCTTAGGTTCCAAAAACCTTACAGCCTCATTCACATTAGATATGTCTTGAAAGGTAAACCGCTTAATGTAATCGGTTAACAAATATCTTGAATTAAGTTTGGGTCATGAACCTATTTCTCATTTTCATTTTTAATTCAATAGATTTTATTTCTATTCTTTTTTGTGATTGCCAAATTATGGAAATACATATTAGTTTGATCACCCCATTGAATCCAATTATGCCTTGCTCCTTTTTCCCCAAAAAAATTTCTTCGCAATTGATCCAATGAGGAAATTCTTGTTGAATCTATTTTTCTCTTTCCAACAAATTCAAATCAATTGATATGCTGGTGTTAGCAACTTTATCATGCTTTATCAATTCCAACTGATTTATACACATGTTTAATCTATTGAATATATTCCCCAAAACAAACGAATTTCACCTCTTAGCTTTCCATTTAAATTTATCACACTAGTTTAGCAAATTGCATACTTTTTATTATCCCAAATTTTGTTTTCCACACTTCTTGGACTAATTTGAAAATCTCAAGGCTAGAAAGCCAAATGGCTCCAAATCGAAATGGTTTAATACCTTTTGGTGGCTCAGTAGATGTATCTAAGTAAATCAAAGTATGGTCCAAATCTAAAAAATGAAGATGGTACATTTAGCATTCAGGGTAACATTGAACCCAAGTAGGAGAACCAAGGAATCTATCTAATCTTTCATAAATTGTTGTGGTCCCATATCTCTTATTATTCCAAGTATACTTATTACCAGCAAAACCTAAAATAATTAAACCATTTTCAGTCACAAAATTTTTGAAATCATCAATTTGGTACCTGTGAGCATTAAATTTGCCCAATTTCTCTTCTGCAAACAGTAAGGTATTGAAGGCTCCCATGATAAGCCATTCTTGGTAATTAGTATGCCGAGAACTCGTTATCTCCTTCCATATCTCCTTTCCTGTACATGCTTGCGGATATGCATAAACTGTGTTTGTCCGCAAGTGATATCACACAGATATCACTCAAGGTCCCAAGTCATGAATTACTTAGAAATGGGGTTAAATAGGTAGGTCTAGAATTACAAATTTATTTCACGTTAATTCCAATTATTGGTTAATTAAAATGATGACACAATCAATCAATAAATCATTCAACATGATTAATCCAATGTTTAAGCCCTTCCACCAATAAAACCACCAAGAATCAACTAATTCACCAACTAATTCAACATTCACCAAAATTAACAACTAAATTGATTTTGTAGCAATTTTCACAAATTCAATTCAACATCAACTAAGTTATCAATTTCTTCAATCAATTTATTAAATTTAGTTTTTCAATTATCTCAATTGAATGCACAATTATGAAATCATGAAAAACTCAATTTCTCAAATAAAGCGAAAGCAATTCAAATTGATGAGAATGCAAAATGTCATATTTTTCTCCTTTAATGTTTAGTATTTTATACTTATTTGGTGCCTAAATGTACTCATTATTCTTATATTTTGATTTAGGATACAAATGGAGGCTCTAAGTGCAAAACGAAGCTAATTGGGCGATTTTGGACAGTTTTGAGGTCACTTCGTAATCTGGGCATAACTCTCCCATCCGAGCTCCGATTCAGATGATTCAAGATGCTATGGAAAGCCAAGAAATATTTCTACAACTTTCACGTTTTGAGTTGTGAGATATTTTGGCTGAAGTTGCTGCACCTGCACTGCGAGTGTTTTTAGCTGCGCAAAATTCTAATACGCGGGTCCACGAGATTTATTTTCGGAAGTTGTGCACAAAAATTCCAGCTGAAAACACCAATTTCCTAGTTATATTAGGACTTTATTTTATTTTTAATATTTTTTTCTTTTCAAAGTTAGATTTGGGTATTTTTATTTTAGGATAATATTTAGAATATCTTTAGGAGTTCTAGTAGGCTTCCAACACTAAATTAATGTAAAAGGAGGAGGAGATCAGATTTGCACATCTCTCTCTCTCTCCTCTCTCTCCCTCTCTCTCTCTTCTCTTTTCCTTCTTCCCTAATTTCCCCTTCAAGTTTTCATGGTCGTGTGTGGCTAAATTTATATAATTGGTCAAGGAAACGGAAAGCCTCGGATTCAAGAAAACTGTGAGATCTAAATTTTCTTTTATTGTTCAATTTATGCTTTGAGTATCGGAATGTTTTTCTATGCTTATTTTTATGATTGTCTCATTTAATTACTAGGAGGCCTACTAGTTTATTATTCGTTGCAATATACTGCTAGATTAGATATCAAATCCGTAATTGTTTGATCTCTCTAATTTGTGAAGCAACTAAGATTTAATGATTTGCTGCATCAGGAATTATTAGATCTTAGGAAGAACGCTCGACTAAATTAAATGCAACCGCTTATGCTTGTGTTGTTTAGCTTCATCGATCTCTCTAATTTTTAAGGCTGCTACTAGATTAAATCTTTAGCGCTTATCTTAGGTTGTTTAGTAGTTAGGGTTAATTAGATCATTTGTTTTAATTAACTACAATTAAGGAGAGATAGGAAAATAATTCCAACGGTGAATATTCAAAATGTGAATTGATATATATTTGCATCAATGATCAGTTGTAAAATTTCGATGGTAGATGTTGACTTAGACCAATGCTTGTTCTTCTGATTGAATTTGATAATTTAATTTAAATTGTTCCTTATTTGTTTTTTTTTTTTTAATTTTTTTCATTATACTCAAATCCCCCCATCATTGTTCACATAGCATAAAACTAGGCTAGATACTCTCCGTGGAAATGATCCTTACTTCTGCTACTAAATATATTTTTAGGAGTGTAGGTTTTATTTTTGGTTGCATGTGCACAGCACACCAAATTTTGGCGCCGTTGCCGAGGAGTGATTCTAATTGATTTTTGTGATTCTTATGATCCTTATTTCATTCTTGAAATTTAATAAAAAAAAAAAACAGCAACATCATATTTTATTTTTAGCGTAGAATTTTTTATTAATTTTTTTATTTAGAAAAAAAGGGTATCGTCTCGGCCATGAACATGATGAACTGTCTACTTCCGTCATGGTTGGAAGTGGCTGTAAGCAAGCGATGATTCAAAACTTTAATTGAAGGAATCAATTAGGCACCACTCAAACCTATCTTTAGAATTAAAGCATAGTAGAAATCATCTTCTACTATTCTACTTCAATTAGCTATTCCGAAGTACCCTGGAATCTTTTCTACTACATCTTAAAATTGAAGGAGGTGGTGCAGCTAGTTGGCAACTTGGGAAATTCTTCAGCCACAGCGGACTCAAACGATCCTAATTCATCCGAGCTCAATTTAAATGCAACCGCTTGTAACGAGATGAAGAGTTTCTTTTTGGAGAAATATTTCCCAGCTTCAAGGGCAGGCCAACATTCGAAAAGAAATTTGTGGTGCAAGGCAGTACAAGCGGAGAGTCCCTACACGAAAATTGGGAACGTTTCAAGAGATTATGTGCAAGCCTGCCCCTATCATCAAATTAGTGAGTAGTTACTTATTCAATATTTCTATAAGGGCCTTCTACCCACTGATAGGAGCATGATTGATGTTGCTAGTGGAAGAGCTTTGATGGATAAAACTCCCGAAGGTCGCAAGAAACTTGATTGCAAATATGGCAGCCAATTCTCAATAATTTGGCACTAGGCTTGACCCTCTATCTAAGCATGTTAATCAGGTAAATATTTCCTCCCTTGAACAAAAAATTGCGAAGTCTAACTTCTCTGGTTTTTCAAATGGCTGTAGGTAATATGAAAACGGTGAAGGCTTGTGGGATTTGTTCGGTAGTAGGGCATCCAATCGATATGTGCCCAACTCTTCAAGAGGAGCCGATTAGCAAGTGAATGCAGGTGAGTGGTTTTTTCTGTAAAAGCTGCGAAGGAAGTATGATCCCTTTTTGAGCACGTATAACCTAGGGACGGAGGGATCACTCCAATCTTAGCTATGAGAATCCACAAGTAAATCAACCCACGACTCAAAACCTGCCTAAATTGCTAGGCAATATAAACAGCCATACCTCATTAGACAACAACCTGGGCCTAAACTTCTAATTCTGGTTTGTCTTTAGAAGATATTGTTAAGTCTCTTGCCACTAATACTTTGCAATTTCAACAAGAGACGAAACAATTTCAACAAGAGGCGAGGCCTAGTATTTAAAGTTTGGAACAATCAGATGGGCCAAATGGAAACCATAATTAGTTGACTAGAGGCGCAAAGTTTGGGAAAATTACCCTCTCAAACTGTAGTAAATCCTAAGAGAAAATGCAAGTGCAATCGTTTTAAGAAGTGGTAAAGAGGTTGAGATTCCTAGTAAAGGCAGCCCTTACATCATCGAAGCAAGAAAAGGAGAACAACGTCGTTGCAGATAGGAACGTTCCTAATGATGATGACGTACTAAAGTGTAAGTTTCTGCCTCTTTCGGATTATAAACCAGTACCTTATTTTCCGCAGGCTTTAACAGAATCTAGAAAATATGAGCAAAATAAAGATTTGTACGAGACTTTTCGGAGATGCAACATAAATATTTCACTTTTAGATGCTATTAAACAAGTACTTTGTTATGCTAAATTCTTGAAAGAACTGTGCAAAATTAAGAGGAAACAGAAACTTAAAGGATGTAAGAAGGTGAGAGTAGGGGAGAATGTTTCTGCAGTTATTCAAAGAAAATTCTCTACAAAGTACAAAGATCCAGGTATGTTTACTATCCAATGTACGATAAGTAACATTAGACTTGGAGAAAGCCATGATAGATTTAGAAGCTTTTATCAATGTCATGCCATATTCTATATATGCTTCTTTGAAACTTAGACCTTTGAATAAAACTGGTGTTATGATTCAATTGGCTGATAGATCTAATGCCTATCCTAAGGGTGTAGTTGAGGATGTTCTTTTGCAAGTTAATGATTTAGTTTTCCCTACTGATTTCTATGTGTTTGATATGGAGAATGGTGATCAAACTGCTCCTATTTTTTTAGGAAGATCATTCTTAAAGACATCCAAAACTAAGATAGATGTTCATAGTAGCACACTTACCATGGAATTTGAAGGTGAAATTGTTAAGTTTAATATTTAATGATGCCATGAAATATCCTGATGATGATAATCCTGTTTATTCTATTGATATAATTGATTCTTTAACACAGGAATTTTTTGAACTTGATGGAAAAGATGGATTGGAAGTTTCCATTAGTAAGCATCTTGAGAAAGAGAATGAGAGTTAGCCTTGAGTACTGACTTGCAGGAAACTCTTGCAGCATTGAATGATTTTCTGAAGTTACAGTAGTCAAGGTAACGTTCCTTATATTGCATTACCAGTTTCTAACGAGAGGCCTTTACCCTCTATTTTGTAGGCCCCCTATTCTTAGATTTGAAGCCTCTCCCCAATCATCCCAAGTATGTGTTCCCTAGAGACAGAGGAATGTTATCCAGTGATCATCTTCAATAAACTTAGTGCACCGCAAGAAGAAAAGCTTGTACAGGTCCTTAAGGAGCATAAGACGAGTATTGGTTGAAGAAGGAAGCATTAAGTCGAGCCGAATGACAATAAACAAAGGTGTTTCTTGGGAGGCAACCCAAGGGAAGTTCGTTCTTTTTCTTTTTCTTTTTTTTTTTTTTTATTTTCGCAGTTATATTTTAGGTTATTTTTGCCTTTTCTTTGCATTTCACATTACATTGGGGACAATATAAGTTTTAAGTGTGGGGGAAGGGGATTTTAGGTATGTTTTAATTTTTGCATGGTTTTTCAAAAGAAAAATTTCAAAAAGAAAAAGAGTTTTGCTTTTTGTTTTTGTGGTTTTCAACTGAATTTAGGTTGTGTATGTCATGAGCAAGATTCAATTAAGCTTGAAAAATTCATAACATGATTGAATAAGTAATCTTCAACTTAGAATTAATTAGTCAAGTTATTTTTCTTGAGAATGGTAATGACTAAATTTGGTAGACAAAAGTCGGTGAGATTTTGAGCCTTCAGACTGACACATCCATATTAGTCTCACTATTTTCTTTCATGTCAGATATTCTTCCATGGATTTGTTTATCTAGAACTTGCCTTGATTCTCTTCGAGGTCATCTTGACACATGCATGCATGAACATGATTAAGGCCTCTCTTTGTTAAAAGCTACATAAGGTAAATAGCCTACCTTGTAATTAATTTTTTCCTTCGTTGAACCCCTTTGAGCTTTATTGGTTTTTTTTCATTTATTGTGAACCCACGTTACAAGCTTTAAACCTGAACAATAATGCCTTTACCCAAGCCGTAGAGCTAGTAGAGCATTGTTCATCATTATGATATGTATGGGTGTGCAAGAAATAAGTGTGGGGGTTTTTGGATTTGTGGTATGGCTATGATTGGTGAAATGAAACATATTTTCATTCTCAATTCACGAGTTCCATTGTTGATGTAATTTTGGTGAAAAAAAAAGAGAAAAGAAGAAAGGAAGTGATGGAGAAAATTGCTTTTAATGTTATAAACTGTCCATGTTTATAATTCTTCCTAAAATTTCAAGAAAGGGATCTGTTTATACGTGATATATACAAAGGTGGAAGCTGTTGCGAAGGATCGCTCCCTACTACAAACGAAAAGTGTTCCTTTTGAACAATCCCTTTTTCGATGCAAGGAGTTGTACATAGTTTAAATGTTTTAAAGCCAAATTGAAGAAGTTGCTGAATGGAGTGATTGGTTTTACATGTCTTATATATTCGAGCTTGAGTTATTTTATTTTTGCTCAAGCTAGTTTTGATGGCTTTTGTGCTACATTCCCTAAATATTTCCCACCTTGATCCTAAACCCCGTTACAACCCTTGAAAAGTCCTTGTGATTCATGTTATGCATGTGATCCCAGTGGTAGAGAATGAGAAAATATGCAAGCCTATGGTAGATCAATTCCATTGGAATGAATTTGAGCAAAACACATACCCTTCAAACACATGAGAGTCGAGTGTTTATTTCCTGTGAAGGTCTATGTATTTAGTTTACTCCATGTTCGAGTGAAAATGTCTACTAAGTAATTGTAATTTGTTTAAGAATGTTTGTTCATTATATGTTATGAGTTTTGAAGAGCTTCGTTGTTCTTTTTTGATGGTGTTGCAACCTTGGTGTTTTTAGGAAAGTGAATTTGAGTTTTGCCCAAGTACGAGCAAAGTTAAGTGTGGGAGAATTTGATAAGAATGCAAAATGTCATATTTTTCTCCCTTAATGTTTAGTCTTTTATACTTATTTGGTGCTTAAATGTACTCATTATTCTTATATTTTGATTTAGGATGCAAATGGAGGCACTAAGTGCAAAACAAAGCTAATTGGGTGATTCTGGACAGTTTTGACATCGCTTCGTAATCTGGGCATAACTCTCCCAACAGATTCGGATTGAAGTTGCTGCACTTGCACTACGAGCATTTTTAGCTATGCGAAATTCTAATGCACGAGTCCACGCGATTTATTTTCGGAAGTTGTGCACGAAAATTTTAGCTGAAAACACCACTTTTCTAGTTATATTAGGACTTTATTTAATTTTTAATTTTTTTTCCTTTTTATAGTTAGATTTGGGTATTTTTATTTTAGGATAATATTTAGAATATCTTTAGGAATTCTAGTAGGCTTCCAACACTGAATTAATGTATAAAAGGAGGAGGAGATCAGATTTGCACATCTCTCTCTCTCTCTCTCCCTCTCTCTCTCCTTCTCTTCCTTCTTCCCTAATTTCTTCCTTCAAGTTTTCATGGTCATGTGTGGCTAAATTTATATAATAGGTCGAAGGAAACGGAAGCCTTGGAGTCAATAAAACTGTGAGATCTAATTTATGTTTATTGTTCAATTTATGCTTTGAGTATCTGATGTTTTTTGTGCTTATTTTTATGATTGTCTCGTTTAATTACTAGAAGGCCTACTAGTTTATTATTCGCTGCAATCTACTGCTAGATTAGATATCAAATCCGTAATTGTTTGATCCCTCTAATTTGTGAAGCAACTAAGATTTAATGATTTGCTGTGTCAGGAATTATTAGATCTTAGGAAGAACGCTCGACTAAATTAAATGCAACCGCTTGTGCTTGTGTTATTTAGCTTCATCGATCTCTCTAATTTTTAAGGCTGCTACTAGATTAAATCTTTAGCGCTTGTCTTAGGTTATTTAGTAGTTAGGGTTAATTAGATCGCTTGTTTTCTAACTAATTACGATTAAGGAGAGATAGGAAAATAGTTCCAACAGTGAATATTCAAAGTATGAATTGATATATATTTGCATCAATGATCAGTTGTAAAATTTTGATGGTGGATGTTGACTTAGATCAATGCTTATTCTTTTGATTGAATTTGATAACTTAATTTAAATAGTTCCCTATTTATTTTTTTTAAATTATTTTAGTTATACTCAAAGCCCTCCATCATTCTTCACATAGCATAAAACTAGGCTAGATACTCTCCGTAGAAACGATCCTTACTTCCATTACTATATATATTTTTAGGATTTTAAGGTTTTATTTTTGGTTGCCTGCGACAGCACACCACAAATCAAGCATATAGTAAATTAAAAAAAGAGAGAGAAGAGATTGCATATCGATTGATGACGAAAAAAACTACCAAGGACAACAATCCTTGTAGTAAAACTCTAGAGATTGGGCTAATACTCATGAAAGTGATAAACTATGACGGAAAGTGAAATACAATGTGTCTCTGAATGATCTAAGTACCTCTAGCACTGTTCTCACTGATTGTCTTCAAATTCCTCTCGAATCCTCAAGCTATCATAGTCAATCCTTCAAACAACCGGACTCATCCACTTGTCTTGGATTCCTCCGATCAAGCCTTTTCAAAACAATTGTGAATCCACACAACCTTGATGTCCTCCAATTGCTCAATGTTGAATCCTCGCGCTTGAACTCCTTCAATCATCAATAGTGAATTTGACCCAAACCAAGGCTCTTAAGATTTGATCGAATCGTGTGCTTTGATCAAATCGAATCAACAAAAATGAGTAGAGAAGATAATGAATGTCATGAATGACCAACCTCTCACGAAAGCAACAAGATCTATCAATAATTTTGCTCTCACTAAAGTGAGACTCTCTCATTCTATTTTTGACTTCTCTCAAATATATTTTTGCCCATTTTTCACAAAGAGCTTGGTTGATCCCCAATTGAGAAGAAATCATATTATAAATTTATTTTCCGCCCTAGGTATCATTCGAACGAACATGTAAGGAGTATCAAACGAGTACAACTTTGAGGCTGCGGAAACTCTTTTGATATAAGGGTTCGAACGAATGAGAACAAATCCTACTATTGTTCGTTTCGAATAAGCCAAGGCTTCATTCTAACGAGCAACAGTGAGTTCCTCATTTTAGGGAAAAATAGTTCCTCATCTTAGGAAAGTTGTAATTTAACCAAGCTTGTCTTGTGAACTAAATTGTTTCATTTATTTATTTTCAAAGATATATTTTGGGAAAAATAGTTCACAACCACAAGTCAATCACATACATGATGATAAGATAAAATCTATATGCAATGCATAGATGATGTGAGTGTGTGAGATCCAATCAAATACAAAAGACCATTTTACCCTTCTAAAAACAAGTCGACTGATAGTGATACACAGGTAATGTCTCTTAGACAAACTTGGGTAAGAACGGGCATCAAAGTACTCAACTTGAAGGAGTTATGTACGGATTACATACAAAGCACGTTTTGTCTAATCGAATTAGCTAATTTACAAAATGGATCCCATGGTCCTAACAAACTATAATCAGTAACCATGATAAATTTAAAGTTCGAATCAAATATTACAGCAGTGTATAAATCATTCAGATGTATAAATAATATCTACAAAAATGTCACTTGAATTTCTAAGTAGCCAAATACCCCCTTGACTGGCTAGATGATTTTATAACAAAACTATTATCCATACAGTAGTTTTTTCGTTACTTTATTTACATTTTTATCACCCATCCCAGGGGTTTAAAATAGCCATTATATTTGGCCTTAATAACTTAAGCAAAAGATTTATATTTGGGATATGTCCTGACAGCCATAACGTTCCAACTCATTAACTTCATTGATATGAAGCTAATGCCCTTTCCATTTTGGTCCACCAACCCTTGTTATAGCCTTGCCTCGCTTCACAATGATCCTCACGACCATTCATGTCATCTACTTTTCTCTTCAAAGCACGCAACATATCAAGCCATTGTCTCTATTACTTGCATTCTCATTGTTTCAGCCAGGTCATCATCCTCCACCATTAAGTCCTCATCAGCTTGCTCCTCTTCCTCATCATCTTCAGCATATTATTCCTCATCATTCTCTGTATGCATAGTAATACATGCCATGTCGCGGTCATCAGAACTAGTGACAGGATCCCCAATGGTGACTAGTCAAGATTAGGCTGAGTTCCCGTTGTGTCCTGTCCTCCTTCTAAGCAATACCCAACACATGTGATGGCCCACTACTGCTAGGTTCAACCTTTCCACAAATTTTCTCCAATTGGGCTCCTTTAGGCCCACTTTTTTCAATTAACTTTAGCCCATGTGTAATAGAAATCACTTAAAAAATACCCACATGGGTTAGTAGAAGCTTCTAGGGTTGTAGTGATCTGTCACCCCCACCAAATCTCGATCAGCCAATGCTTTTTGCTCCGTCTGATGTGAAAGTTGTAGTAAATTAGAGTTAAATCTGAGACTAGGGCAAAAAAAATTAATTTTTATTTTAAGGTTGTTTTCAACTTACAAGACAAAGGAATTCAAAGGCTTGTTTTTTATGTAAGCAAGGCACTCCTAGACACCGAGACAAGATACTCTCAAAATTGAGAAATTGGCATTTGCTCTGGTGATATCTGCTCAGGAAACTCAGGCCTTACTTTCAGGTGCATCCCATTGAGATCCCTACCTCCAACCCTCTGAAATCAGTCTTGCACAAGCTTGAAGTCTCAAGACGACTGGTCAAGTGGTCTGTGGAGCTGGGAAGAATTTGATATATCTTACGTGCCATCGACCTCTATCAAAGGGAAAGCACTAGCAGACTTCAGTCGCGAAATTCATTCCAGCACTACATGCTAAAGCTCAAGCCAACATGAACACCATGGTGTGGCAACTATACATTGACCAGTCATCCATCGATAGAGGTTCGGGCATTCGCATAGTACTTCACTCCCCCGACGGAATCATAACTGAGAAAGTAGTGAGTTTGGGGTTGCGAGCCTTTAATAACGAAGCTAAGTAAGAGGCACTCATTCTTAGGATAAAGATGGCCCTAGAATGCGAAGCCCAAAATCTCGAAGCATTCTCTGACTCCCTAACTTATGGTGAGCCAAGTCTCTAGAGAATTCTCCACCAAGGATGACAAAATGATCCGATGCTCAAGAGTTGGTGGGATGTTTGAGGCTCTCTTTCCATAACTTTACCATTCAGAAAGTTGAAAGGAGCCTAGAACTTTAGGGTTAATGCTTTAGCGAATATGGATTCCCATCTTAAGTCAGAAAGGGATTTTATGCTGAAGAGTCTCTTACCAACCGAAGCCAAGCATCGAAGAAGTACAGTCCTCCCAAATCTCAGAACAAACTCAAAACTGGATGACTCCTATCATCTAGTACATAAGAGAATGATTGCTTCCAGAAGACAAAAGCTAGGCCCTAAGGGTTTGGATCAGGGCAGCTCGGTACCTGATCCTAAATGGGAAGTTATATTGAATATCCTACATGCAACTCCTCTTGCAGGTGTTTATTTCTAGAGGAATCCCAATATGTCCTGGCCGAGATACATGAAGGGATGTGCAGTAACCACAATGGTGGCGGAACCATCGCCTACCGAGCTCTAACTCAAGGTTACTACTAGCCTAGCATGCTAAAACGAGCCAAAGAATTTGTTTAGAAGTATGACAAGTGCCAACGATTTGCTTCATATCAACACCAATCCCATCATGAGCTCATTCCTACTGTCAGCCCTTGGCCCTTTGCCTAATGGGGGATGAACAATGTAAGGCCACTACCGAAAGCCCCACTAAACAAAAGGTACCTGCTAGTTACCATTGATTACTTCTTTAAATGGGTAGAAGTTGAACCTCTGACTCATATCATAGAAGTAGAGGTAAAGAACTTCATATGAAAGAACATAGTCTGCAGGTTTGGCATACCCCGCGTCATCATTTCAGACAATGGTACACAGTTTGCTGGAAAGGTGTTCAGGAAGTTCTATGAAGACCTGCACATTAGCCACCACTTTTCCTCACTAGGGCATCCCCAAGCTAATGGGCAAGCCGAAGTCACCAACCGTACAATTCTAGACTGCCATTAAGAAAAGATTGGAAGAAGCCAAGGGAAGATGGGTCGAGGAACTCCCCGGAGTGCTTTGGGCTTGCCGTACCACTAGAAGAACACTAACTGCAGAGACACTATTCTCACTTGCATATGATACCGAGGCAGTCATTCCTGTCGAAATTAGCATGCCAACCTTGAGGATAGATGCCTTTAACCAGGAAACCAACGAACATCAGCTTGCAAAAAATCTAGATCTGTTTGGAGAGAAACGCGAGAAAGCCCGAATCAAGATTGAGGCATACCAACAGAGAATGGCCAAGGGCTAAGACCTGTCAGTTTCCAAATCAAGGACCTCGTCTTGAGAATGGTCTTCCTAAACACCAAAGATCCCACCATGGGAAAGCTCTCCCCTAATTAGGAAGGGCCCTACAAAATAACCAAGATCGTCAGGCCTACGACTTATTAGTTAGAAGATGTAACTGCAAAGCCTATGCCTAGGGCTTAGAATGTTGAGCAATTACAAAAAATTATCAATAAAGAAGTTCTTTTTTCCCATTTCTAAGTGCTCTCATCTCAATATACAGACCCCTAAAAGCCTTGCAGCCATTGTAAGTGCTGCAAGTCTGGTCCCTTGAAAGCCTTGCAACTATTGTAAGTGCTACAGGTTAGGTCCATCTCAATGTACAGACCCCTAAAAGCCTTGCAGCCATTGCAAGTGTTATAGGTCTGGTCCATCTCAATGTACAGACCCCTAAAAGCCTTGCAACCATTGCAAGTGTTACAGGTTTGGTCCCTTGAAAGCCTTGTATCCATTGCAAGTGCTACAGGTCAGGTCTATCTCAATGTACAGACCCCTAAAAGCCTTGCAGCCATTGAAAGTGCTACAAGTTTGGTCCATCTCAGCAAACAGACCGCTAAAAGCCTTGTATCCACTACAACTGGTTGAAGCCTAAAGCTTCGGTTAAATTACAACTTTTCAAGATCTATGTTTGATTTAACTACAAGTTGGGAAGATCTGAAGCCTAAAGCTTGGTTAGATTACAAATTTCCAAGATCTATGCTTGATTTAACGACAAGTTGGGAAGATCTGAAGCCTAAAGCTTGGTTAAATTACAACTTTCTAAGATCTGTGCTTGATTTATTTACAAGTGTTAAGATCTTGGTTCAGCCACGAATCTTGAAGATCTATGCTTGATTTAATTATAATTGGTGAAGATCTTAATTCAATTATAAGTGGTAAAGATCTTGATTTCGTTACAAAGATCTATGCTTGATTTAACTACAAGTTGGGAAGATCTGAAGGCTAAAGTTTGGTTAAATTACAACTTTCCAAGATCTGTACTTGACTTAATTACAAGTTGAGGAGATCTGAGGCTTAAAGCCTGATTTAATTTCAATTCTAGAAGATTCTTGCTTGATTTAATTACAAGTTATGAGGCTCTAAAGCTTAAAGTTTTATTCAATTAACAAAGCTTTGAAGATCTGAATTCGAGACTTGATTAAAATACTGAAATGCGAAACTTGATTTCATTACAAGTGGTAAAGCTCAGTACATCATGTCAACATCTAAACAACCTACAAGTATGGCTACTTTAGGTATTCTGTTGAAAAACTACATAAATGCTTTGAAATTAAAAAGCAACACACATAGTTCTGAAGAAGACAATTTCATTCATAAATAGCCTAAATTTGGGAAGATTACAAGGAAGAAATAAAAAATAAAAAATTTTCCTAGTCTATTGTTGGTTCGGCACCTCTAGAGTATCAGCGTAAAGAATAGCTCTGAATCTTCGTTATCTTGCACAATATCAAGATCATTCTCTTCTTCCTCTTCTTCATTCTCTTTAAACTCAACGCACTATATCAAGATCACTTTTTTTGCTTAAATGCGTCAGCTGGAAGAAGTTCAGGAGCCACTTCCTCCTCCTCGTTATCCTATACCCCGATCTCACCAGGAGAGACTTTAATGTTGTCAATCCCAACCAGATCAAGCCTGGCTCTGAAGGTGAAGTACCCATGCTCGATCAGCTCTCCACCCATATCCTTGACCTTAGCCTTCATATTAGCCTTGGTTTGAGCTCTGATAGAGTTGGTAGTGTCTTGGACTTTCTTGAGGGAGGTAGATTGGAAGTCTTTAAACCTCTTTTTGAGGTCTTCTAACTCCACAACAAGGGCATCCATTTCAGACTCCAAGATGGAGTAAGAATTAGCAACCTCCTTCAGCTTCTCCTCAGTTGCAGAGGTAGTGGACTGGGCCATCCCTAGCAGCAGCCTGGCCTCATCGAGTTTGGATTGAAGAGTATCAATTAACTCTGAATCCGTTGAAGAATCCATGATAGTAGCAAGGTCGTGCATGGTCTGAAAACAAGAGTTCAAGACTAGGGGAGGGATACTCAACTATTATATTTTTTGAGTCCCCGAAGGAATTACTACCTATGATTTGAACTTTTGATGGCACAGTTGTCTCAAAGAGCTTTCTGTGCCATAGCCTATGCTTGACAAGGCTTCTGAGGTTGACATTGTAAAATTAATGGGGAAGAAAATAAGAAGAGTAAAAGAAGGAAAGACGATCAAGAGTAAGCCGAACTTGACCAAAAACTTGATTGGAGAAGGAATGCTTCTTGCAACAGAGATCTCCTCGCTTTAAACTTTTCTCAATGTGTGGCGAAGTACTTGAGGCAATGAAAATGATGAAGAAAAAAGGGCGCGCACACATCCCTTCTCCTTTTATTAAATGTTGAAGTGATGGCCCATGATTTTGAACAGTCGCGACGATTAAGGAAATGATGGCCTCGAAAGTCTAATCGACAGCTGTCGTAATAAATATCGCATCAACAGCTGTCGTAGTAGCCAAAGCGGCAGGACTCATAATTATGATACGTGACTTTTCAGAAACCCTTAGCCTTAGTTACGCAATTCACTAGACTGAAGCTCGGAGGCGGGGAGTAGCTGATATACAACAAAAAGATAGACTAGTCCTAACATGATGCGTGTATATACTGACCAAGGAAAGCTCTCCAATCCAGAACAGATAGGCACACAAGGTTCAGAACTTCTTTGCTCGGAATGTCGCAAGATCTCTAGTCTTCCCTCTAGAGCAAAAAATACTAGGCACACACATAAAAGGGTCCCGAGTTGGTCACCGCCTTACATGCCCTACCGACCTTGAAGTAAGGAAACAAAGTCCAATATGGTAACTGTTATTTTCAGATATCGTCGAATCCCTATCTTTACGACTCCAAATCCTAATCAACTTAGGAGATCTGCAGCGTATAAATAAAACTCTAAGGTGCGCTTTTCAATTAGAGTCATTCAATTACTTTCAATTATAGTCTTTTTTTTAGTTTTACTAACTTTATCATTGGAGCAACTACCACCATAGCCAATCCAGCGACCCTTTGATCCTTTTTTTTGTTCTTGACAGAAGACGAAAAGCAGAAGTTCCATTGATAAGAAAGTGCAACATAAAAAATATTTACCCATTATCTTCCATGGACCATTGTCATGAACATTGAAGAAATTGGCATCATTATTAAGAGAGATGAAATAAAATTCATTGCCCAAAGGCAAAAATTCAATTTTTCCGTTAATAGAAAACCACGGATTTTGGGCCTTGCCTTGATGATTTATAAAGGAATCCGTTGACCCCATATTTGACCGATGAGATATCTTTTAATTGCATTGATACTTGCCTGAAGAAGACGCCAAGAGATTCTGACCTTTGCCGCACGAATCATCGCAGGAGTGGTGATTTCTTCTGTATTTTCATGAGCCATATCAACTCCTTGTATTGCGTCTTTAATTGCAGCCACTTGTTTATCCTTATTTTTTGTATCAGTCTTCTTCTTTTTGTCTCCCCGAATCTCTGAGTCCTTCGTTGTCTTTGATTATTGTTGAGAGTCATTGAGTGCACCTTCCTTGATGCTTACAGTTTCCATGGTTGCTTGAATCTTGCATACAAGATGGAGCTATGAAGGTCAAGGGCAGTACCACCCCCACACATCAATTGTTTTATGGTGATGTCTAAAATATGATAGTTTTTTTTTAATATTAATGGTTTAAATTTATTTTCAAAATTAAAAATTCCAAAAACCAATTCTACAAACAGAAGAAAATTTCCAATTTAGGTTCTAAATTTTATAAAAATATTATTTTTTTTCAAATTCGTACACATTGCTTACAAAATATTATTCACAAAAATTGTAATAATTGCTTCTCCGAAAACATGCTTTTCTAAATTAAAATTAATAAAAGCATACTTAAAATTAAATGTCACAAGAAAGATTAAATAGATTAGTTATAAAAGATGTGTTAACAAAACTTGAATATAAAATTTTAATTTATAATTTTTTATTTTAAAAAACATGAAAAATAAATTTTAAATAAATAAAATATATTAACATTGAAAAATAAAAATGATTCATTTAAAATTGTCAGTTTAAGTCTTTAATTATATCAAGTTGACCCTCACATATGCAGATTATATAACTATTACGTTACTATTTATTTTTAATTGAAGAATAAAAATAAAATAAAATAAAATAATAAAGTATATGTGCATTAATTATATAAATGAGATAAATTGTAAAAGAGAAGCATCATAAGATAGGAGGATCATTGTAAGCCTAGTATTATCTTTTATAACTTGAAAAATGCCACTGAAAGGTTAAATATAAAGTTTATCTTTTTCCTTCTAACAATTTTTCAAAAATAAATTCAAGATAGAGAAATTCTGATAAAATCGAGACTTTGTGAAAAAACTAATTTTAAAAAATAGTAAAAGCATTTAGTTTAAGGTCTAAATGTATGTATTTGGACAAAATTTGGCTTCGCTCATTGGCAGTAAATAATGAGTTGAATCTGTTAGGCTCTTTCAAATCAAAATATAATATTTTTGCATATGAATATGTAAAGATGTTCTTTCTAAAAGTATTTTCAACCGTTTGTACAAAGTAATTCGAGTCTTATTTGAACATTTTACGTTTTCATTGTTTACTCTTCTATCATTTATTCTGTGTCATTTTTTCGTGCCCTTTTATTTTAGGAATCAAAGTGGGAGATAGGAAAATGTTGAGGGAGGCTGATGATGAATGTTGCGTTAGAGAGATGGTAAGTGGCAAGTACTGGTGGTCGAAACTAACAGAGGTGGGAATCGGTGATAAAACTAACAAGATATATTTTTTTGACCAGTCTGATAAACATTGTAACAATGTGATTTTATAACAATATTATATGAGTCATGTTTCACATATAACAAAACCAAAAGCTATTTAATAAATAAAAAAAAAAAAAAAAAGGTACATCATCCCTTTACTGTACCTATCACATTCAAAAAAATACATCATCGCCCTACTGTACTAAACACATTCAACAATTTTCACTTACTTGAAAACATCATCAAAATTAAAAAGAGCAATCACATAATTCAACTAAAGTGGCCTATCTTGAAAACCTAACACTAAAAATTCCCGTTGGATATGAGAGGTGGCTTCACTTTTGGATTTTTTATCTAACAGAAACGTCAATCACTTTTGATAACCATCAATATCTTACCCGTGTGAAATACTCGAAAATCACAAAAGAAAAGATATTGGCACTCCCAAGTTGATTATTTGAGCTCCTAAAAATACTATTTTAATTATTAAGATCCAGCGTACTACAAAGAGAAGCTGGAAAATCTAAGATAGAATTCAAAATTAACAAATCAATCATTTTCATCTTCTCGCAAGTTAAGAATTCAAAATAGATTTTTAATTTTAAAACGCGGGATACGCGTTTGGTAAATATAATTTTATAATTTTTAAAAAATTAATTACAAAATTTTCATAAATATTTTTTAAAAAATTATATCTGAATCATTATCTAAACGTATTAAATAAAAATTATGGATTCAAATTTTGTCATTGGAGCAATGTTGCATGGCACAGTACTCTTATCCCCTCTTTCACAAGCTGTGGGAGTCACCATCCATGAGTTCATTGGTAGCAAAGGAGGAGGTAGGAAAAAATTTATAGGGGTTGTGAAATTTTTTTTTTTTTTTCTTCAAATTGAAAAAAATTTACATATAGATTTTTTTTTTTCTTAAAGAGTAAAAAATAATAGGGAAAATTTTTTTTCCTCAAATTAGAGAAATTTTACATATACATTTTTTGTTCTTGAGAAGTAAGATGATAAGGGAAAAAACAACAAATTTGTATTTTTTTTCCTTAAATTTTCTTAGCCACTAAACAAAGCTTCAAGGAGAAAGTTTTAGTAAGAAAAATTCAAAATCCATCAAATAAATGGCAAAGAAAATTTTCATGCAAATTTAGATTCATCATTGTTGATTGCAATTGGCAAAGAATGTTTTCGTTTGTTGTTTTGTTGTTATGTTTCGATTTCTAAGTTGCAACTTGCGAGTTACAACCATAAGAATGTTCCCAACAAATTCAATGGTTAAATATTAAGAATTAAGATGGTTAATAAATTGAGCCAAAATTTAGGGTGAAAAATGAGAGAAAATATAGAATTAAGATGAAAATTTTGGGATGGGCAACATTTTGGAGTGAGAAATAAGAGAAATGAAGGTTAAAGGTTGGACTAAATCAAAATTTTGAGGTAGGATAGTTTGAAATTAGCTAAAATTTTACATGTTAAAAAAAAAAGTCAGATTTTGGGAAGGGCTATAGCCCACCCCTGCCCATGGTTGGCTCCGCCCTGAAACGGTAGGTCTCACTCCCTCTAAAACGATGGAATAAATTAAAATAAAAGTGACGAGCTCTAAAACACACAATATGGGCTTGATAATTATAATTAATGTACAATATTAATCCATTAGTGAAGAATAATATGAGCACACGTGAAGAGTGTTAGAACTATGACATACATTTTACAGTTCATTCATAAGCTGTTGAGAGTAGTTTGAATTTGGAATGAATGGTGCATGCACCAGCAACACACCCATCTGAACAATTCTAACAACTTCATTTGAAAACGACTCATGAATGAACTCTAAAATGGAGAACATTCACACGATCAGTACCGTTTAGCCAAAATAAAATGGTGCATGCACCCTACTCGTACAGTCCTCGAAAAATTCTTAAGTCCCTTCAGAATCTGTCAATGGATAGAAAAGTCAAGAGATTTGGATAGAGGTCTTTCATGTACACGCGGTGCACCTATTCATTCATGGACTATAGATGGTAAGATTGACCAAATGGTGAAAAGATTTAGTCTGCCTAATAATTGACTAAAATATGTGTGGAACCCTTTAATCGCAAGAAGGATTGAGGTTAGTGTGAACATTCAGAAAATTGGGGTTGCAAACTCCAAGAAGTGAGAATTTATTTTATGGTTCGGGACTATTGACCAATGGTCCCGGCTAATCATGGCGAGACTATTGACCAATGGTCCTAGCCAATCACAGGTTGCCATGTATTCAATATGTTGGATATGTTGAAAACAGTAAAAGTAACTTTTATTGACATATCAATTATAATTGGTTAGAACCGTTAACTTGGTCAATGGTCCTAGGCCATCTAATAAGTTTTCTCAATAAGTAGTAGTGAAGTACATGCAATCCTTAAAGAACAGTAGGCAAATGATCTACTAAATGTCTAATCAATGCTTGTTTATCTTTGAAAAGATAAATCTTCATTACCAGGGAAACAATAAATTTAACCTTTGAATCAAATCTAAGCATTTGGCCTATAAATAGAAAGTCTATCCATACTGCTTCCTAATTAGATAGAAGGTGATTGGAGATTCTTGTTCGTTATGAGCGAAATATTTATTTCATAGAATGACTTTGGTTGGGAAAGGTTGGGGAAACAACCCCAAATACCCATTAATTGTTGCGCGAAAGCGATCAAAGAAATATTAAATCGATCTCAAACAAGTAAAATAAATAAAACGCACAAAGAAGACACAAGATTTACGTGGTTCGGTAAAATGTATATGTTCACAGATAGTGATAATCTATCCACTATGTATCAATGTTATTACAAGCATAAGAAACTCCCAAAACGTGAAACTCTTGTTCATCACAATGACATCTATCTTCTCATAAGTTAAAACTCTAAAATATAATATCTTTATATAAGCGGGTTATCACATAAAGACAAAACAGTCCCAAAACAAAAAATGGTCAAAAAAATTTCCATGTCTTAGATATCAAATGGGTTATTAAGAATATGGATGAATTCATGACAACCACCGATAAAATTTCCAACTTGGCCTGAATTTTTCAAACCATACAAAACAAAGTAAATGGACTGTAATTGTGTCCAAATGTGCCCTTAGGCGTTATGCACCCAACAAATGCTTCAATGATGAAAAAAGTCAATTAATTGCTATCCCCTCCTATCAAGAATGATATGAGACGATAGATCAGGCTCGCAAGCTCATGTCACCCTCTTCTATCAATGGTGATAGAAGGTGATGACTGGCCGATTAAATTGGAAATAAAAGGTAAAGAAGTGCACATGCATGAAAATAAAGAAAAGTAAAAAGATACAGAAAGAGGATTTGACTCGGGTCTGAGGGCTTCCTACTTATCCATCTGAAGATGGAATTAGAGTCACATAGTTTTCTGGTTTGCTCCCTTCTATCAAGAGTAAAAGAAGAAAGAAAACTGGGTAAAATGACTAAGAAAGGTTTAAGGATGTACCTTGTGTGGTTACGAATGTCGGGCAGCACTTCAGCTAGGATTGTTTGGTTCGTAATCGTCACTCGGGCAAAGTTTCGACTTGCACTTCTTGACTTGGGATTGTCAACCAGGTAGGACTTCAACCTTAAGAGGAAAAGACTTGAGAACTTCTAAAAAGAGAGAGCTCTAGCACTCAACAACATAAAGCTATGAATTTATAGACCTTTAGAATGGTAACCAAGGGGTTCTATTTATAGACCAAATGTTGAGATTTGATTCAAAGGCCTATAATCAATCTCACAAATGGAGGACTATGATCATGTCTTGAATGATAATTATATGATTAAATAAATAAGGAAATCAAATAATTATCCTAAAGAATCAATTTCCTAAATAAATTAATTATGAAAATACAAAAACCTATAAGATCAATGTCTACATGGAAGACCAAATAAGAATTAAGAAAAAGAGAGTTTATTTCCAAATAAAATCCAAAAAAATGTAAATGTATAGATTCAATGTATCTCTTCTAAATGAAATGTCTAGAAACTAGATTCAACAAAACTCTAAAAAAGGAAAGTCCTAATTGTGCATGAATGAACTACTATCACTCAAGATTACCAAATTGCCTTCCAATTTGATAAAAATCTTGAGATTGCCCCTAAGGTATGGAAAATGACCAAATTTTCCCTCAAGACATGAAAATGTACCTAATATATCACCAGAATGCTAAAATTATCAAATTACCCCCAAATGTGTCAAACGATGTAGATATTATGAAAATGCCCCTCAAGTGACTAAATAGACCCATCGAGGGTAGGACTATGCCAAAAATTACCAAAATGCCTAAAAAGGAAAAATGATGTCGAAATTACCAAAATGTCTTCCAAATGGCATAAGAGTCCTACTAGAGGTAGGACTTCAACAAAATTACCAAAATGCCATCCAAAGGCAAGAAAAGTCTACTAGAGGTGGGGCTCTGCCAAAATTTTCGAAATGCCCTCCAAATGGTAAAAGAGTGCAAAAGAGTCCTAGCAAGGTAAGATTCTAGCCAAAAATGCCAAAATGCCTCCTAAGGGTAGGAGAGCCTACTAAAAGTAGGACTTTGGTAAAATTACCAAAACGCCCTCCAATGGAGAGAGGAGTCTTACTAGAGGTAAGATTGTGGTAAAATTACTAAAATACCCCTATAAGATGGGTAGCCTCTAGAAATTATGTCACGTCCCAGGCGCCAAAGACCCGTGGGTGACCACGTAAGCAAGTTCAAACTAAATAAAAAAATTTTGTATATCTCAAACCACCTTGTAATTAACATATTCTCACTTGAATTTTCATAACATAAATATTCATTCACATTCCATAAATATAAGCCAATATGATTCCAATACATAAATTCTAAAAGCGTATTCATCATATGATCTCTCCTCCGAATCAAGAGAACACAAGTCATAAGTTCCAAGGTTCGCCCTTATACATACACAAAATAAGTTCAAGTTTCATTGAGGCTACCAAGCCTTCTCATCAAAATAAATAGAGATCAAAAGGTCTTTTATATTTCTCAAAATAAACAAAAGAACAAAAGAGAGTTATCCTTCAATCCATGTCCTTAAGTGACCAACTCATTGTTGTTACCTGTATCTGGTAATGTCAATACAACAATCCCAGTAGAGCAACTAAACAAAGTAAAGAATAAATGGTGACAAGTGTAGGCATATGCCAAGTGTAGTGTCAAGCAAGTGTCACCAAGAATTTCAATTTAATAAAAATTCATTGTAAAATCTAATGGAGTAAGAATATCAATACAATAATAGTAGCACCATTTAATTATTACAATAAGTATGTAACACAAAATGAGGTTTCTTAGATTTTCATCACCTCACTCATCTCAACGGTACTACTTTCTACTTCCACTTTTTCTGTAATTCTTCAAGACTACCTAATGACTCCTAGTTAAGCCTAAGTGCTTTTCGGGCTACCAACCTAATGGAAACATACGACCACTTGCATGGGGTTACAGTTTATTACCAAAGGGAGACATAATCCCCGTCACAAAAACCCTGGGTAACTATTCATGACTTCCTATTTCTCAAATTTTAATTTCTTCATTCATTTTTTTCCCCTTTCTCAACCCTTCAACTATCTAGGTTCTCATATGTTCCTCACAAAGTATTTATTCAATCTTTCATTCAAATAAATGGTATCTAAGGGAATAATATCATTCACATCAAAGGAAAAACATCATATACACAATACAACCAATAATTTCACCATACAACATCATTACAATCTTTTAAATATTTTATCAAACATTTAGTAGGCATGTCAACTTCCTACAAATTCATGAATAACAAGCAATTAATTCTTAAGCATTCAAGTAAAGGAATTTTAAGCCGACACCATGCATCGAATACACATATTAACATTCTAAACAAGATATATCAATGGCTAAACACATAATGTTCATCTACTAGTTCATCTAGAAATTTATATCATTCTCTACACAAATTTCATACAAGATGGTCCATGAAAATCTCATGTAATGCACATTTTCTTCCTAACATTCATTCTTCAACTAGGTTAGAAGTCCTACCTAAAAAACAAGTGTGGATTTGTGTATAGAGAAAGAGAGATTCCAATTTCAAGCTTCAATCCTTGGTCCCAAAACCTAAGATAGGATTTATACATTTTATTTCACTCAACCAAGCTAGATCTACAAAGAATTTCAAGAAATCTAAAAAGGAAATGAAAAACCCAAATTTTACCTTTTGTTCTTAAAGAAATATTGAAATCCTAACTTTTCAATCGGCATAAATTTTTCTTATACTTGAATCCTTGTGGTGTGATGTGTTTACAAGGCTTGAAGATTCATGAATGCCCAAGAAATGCTCTAACTCTAACTTTCCTCTTGTCTACAGAGAGTTTGGAAGAGAAGTGAAAGTGAAATTTGGGCATAAATTGCTTTTCATCTCGTAACTTAAAGTGTTCTGTCGCACGCTCGTTCGAACAAACAAGACCTTCGTTCGAATGAAGGTTGAAAAAGTATCAAATGAAGGTCGCACCAGACTTTCTGGTTTCCATAATTCAAGTTTTTTTTACCATTTTTCATTTATTCCCCATGTATCATTACTCTATATTACGTTTTTTTAAATTATTTCAATCTTATTATTATGTTCATGAGGTTTATTATCATGTAAAAGTAATATTATATATTTTTTATTTCTTTATTTATTTTCCAATTTTACGAAACGTTACAAATTACTAAGAGTGCCATTGAGGACTAAAATATGTGCAAAATTACAAGAATGCCCTTAGGGGTAAAAAATGCGTAAAATGACCAAAATACCTCTAGAGACCAAATTGTGTAAGAAATTACCAAAATACCCCCAAGTGGGAAATATCATAGTAATTCATCAAAAATGACAAAATTACCCCTAATCAAGTGGTTTCTCAAAATATGCCACAAAATGACCGAAATGTCCTTAGAATGCTACGAATTTAAGGTTTTAACCCTATTCAATCAAGGGTCACAAAATGAGGTGTCTATAGATAAGTAAATCATCCTTGAAGAACCAATGGGTGCTCATGACATAGAAATAAGAAATGATAGTTACAATTCTCAAATAAAGTCAAATAGGCAAAAGAATCCTAAGCGAATGACATAGTAAATCAAGTAACCGGACTTATAAAGAACATCCAAATAAAGATTTACGACCAAAAAGAGATTGAAAGGAAAGCAGGTTTGAGTGAGCCAATTGAGGACTTCTTCCTTATAAATACAAAAGGTACTTGAATAAAAAGATTCACTACTCTCTAAATAATAGAAATAAAGTAGTCTGGTCACACCCTTGTCTTTCAAGACAACTATTAAAATAACCAACGAAAAGGAAAAAAAAAAAGTATTAGTTATCCCTACTAGAGACACAATAAGTCTTACAAATACAAGTAGAAGTTTGGAAACCATGGATAGAAATATGTTTATGACAAGAAGTGCTAACTAGTTAAAATATGAGAAAGTGAAAAGTAGTCAGGGCAATGAAGAGATAGTTCAAAATGGGCAATGGAAGTATAGGTGGACCCATAACCACAAGTCTCCAGATTAGTGAAATAAGTATTAAAATACTAATACAAAATTTAAAAGACTATGAATTAAGGTATCAAGGCATTGATTGTGAAAGTTAAGAAGTCAAGCCCTAGACTTTCAAGACCACTATTGAATGAAACAAAAAAGACTACAAAGAAGGATAAATGTTGTTTTGAAGATTTCTTACTTAAGAACACAATGCCCTAAATACCAATAACAAACCCAAAGGACAAGGCAAAGAAACTATCATAATGAGATACGTATAAAAGAAAATAGAGGTTTCCAAATGTGAATATTCGAGTTTTGAGGACAAAACTCTTTTTAAAGGGAGGGGGGAGGAAAATGTAAAACCCTGACCCAATTTTGTGAAGCAATTATATATATTGCTAATTATTATTGGAGAAATTTTCTAATAATTGTGGGTATTCATACTTGAGGCCTTCAATCTATGAATTTGGAGACAAATGAACAAATGTGAGCAACTAGATATAAATTGGTGACAATCATTCTCAAGAATATGATTTAATGATAAAGATTATTACTTGATGACAAAATATGATTAGTGTCAATTAAGGATTAACTCATGAGAAATTATGGAGGAATGAGTGCACAAGTGCACTAAATCAATATTAGTGACATACAAATGGAATACCTTTATTCAAGAATGATAGCACAATTATAAAATAATTTTAAGAGACTAAAATGTAAGCTTTAGGTGATAATTAAAACATTTAAAATATACAATACAACACACACATAAAAAGAAAAGAGAAGAAATAGACCTAAAAAGGATGAGGCCAAGTCTTGAACTCAAGACCTTAGTAAAAATTACCAAAACTTTACTACTAGACCACTAGCACATTATAGTCATATATGCAGCCAAAACTATATATAATTATCACTTATGAATATAAATTGCATACAACAAAAATAAGGTGTCAAACTTTTGTATGGATAAAATTTGGTGGCAAAAGTTGATAGGGTCTTAAGGGAGGCTCAAAAACAAATGTCATACTTTTATATATATACACATATATATAAACCATATATAGCAAAAAATTGTTGTGGTGTCTCTTACAAATGCTCAACCAAGAAAGAGAGAGATGAAAAAAAAGGCAACCAAAGAGTGAGAAGTAAAAATAGATGAAATGACTTCTACGTTTACGTACATTTAGATTGGAGAGAATAGAAAAGGTTTGGAGAGATAAAGAAGACAATAAAACAGTGAAGGAATAAAGCTCGAAGAGAGAGCAACTAGAGAGAGAAAATGGGCAAGCTACCCAAATAAGTAAAGATCTATCTTCCCTTGATTAAATTCCTATTATAGCTAGTATGTAATGTTGTAGCATGAAATAAGAAGGAGAAAATCACTGAGAATGGCTCAGAAAAACCTAGGAAACCATCATGGAAAACTCAGGTCAAACTAGGTTTTTAGCCTAATCCTAAGATTGGGTAAAATTATCATTTTACCCCCGGGCCTAAAAATGGTGAAATAAAGGCCAACTAAAATGCAAGAAGAGACATTTTTAACATTTTTTGGAATTCCGGACTCAATAGCCGATCCTGTTTGGGCAGATTAAATTCTAAAACATATTCCAAGTGTACCTACCCTAGCATTTTTCAACGATCCAAACTTAATGGTGGAGTCGATTTCATCAAATAAGTTGCTGAAAATACAAATACACAAAATTGGTGATTTCCTGACTACTTTAATAGTAGAATGAGCTACTAGATGAATAGAAAAAGGACAAAGAGTCCTATAACAATATTTTGAGGATCCACTAGACTCAAAAATGAAGTCCAATTACATAAATCATGTATTAGGAGAGGCAAGACACCAAAGCATAAAATTACCATTATACCTTTGAAAGGTCAAATAAGGCATAAAGCATAAAAATCTTAAATTGGGAATCTAAGGATCTCTAAATCAAGCATACTAAGTTCAAAATAAATTAAAACACTAAATATAATTGCCTTGAAAGGTCAAATAAGGCATAAGGCATAAATCATGTATTGGGAGAGGCAAGACACCAAAGCATAAAATTACCATTATACCCTTGAAAGGTCAAATAAGGCATAAAGCATCAAAAATCTTAAATTGGGAATCTGAGGATCTCTAAATCAAGCATACTAAGTTCAAAATAACTTAAAACACTAAATATAATTACCTTGAATTGGAATGTATACTAATTCAATATACAATGTATTTTTGATCCATGGTTATAGGATCACCAAAAGATGAAAATGGGACAATGGTTATGGGATAACAGTTATGGGACAAATATGGAAATGCAATGCTAAGGACCTAAGGTAACTAAATCTGAACTCTAAAGTATGAATTTCTATTATGCCAATATGGCCTACTTGTATAATTGCCATTTGTTTATTCTTTAAGATGTGCATCAATAATTGTTTTAAGTCTACAACTCTTATTATTGTAATTCCATTTTTGTGTATATTTGTAATCTATTGTGATTTTCTTGGTTGTGGATATCTAAAAGTCTTTGTGATTCCTCATCTTGTTGGATCTTATGATCCCTAGAGATCTCCTATGTTGTGACTATCTATGATTTGTTGTGAACCCTAATTGTGTATATTCAAGATTGTGCTTCACATAATGCCCTCTACTTCTCTACAGACGCCGATGGCCTTTTGGCCCATGTCTAGGTATACTACCAGGCATTCTGTTATAGTCCTTGATAATGATGATTTATATTTACCAAAGTTCTTTATACTATTTCGGCTAACCCGATGAAGTGGTCTCCCCAAATAAGCATCATGTATGGGTAGCGAGGCCCATTCTGTTATTTTTATTCATGGCATCCTCTTTATCAATATTTTTATAGGTTCAACTATGTGATTCTTAATGGATGACTTATAATTAATTCCATACTTGATTGTTGATATATGTTGAGCAATGTGTTTGATCTACATTTCTTTCTCTGCCATGGGTTAAGAAAGGATATATAAACAATGGAGTAGTCAAAAGATGTTAAGTTCAATGAGGTAGACCATCAAGTCAGAATTTCATAAATCCATAAGAGTTTGTAATTGTAGATTTGAGTGACTAATCAAGTCAATAGAGTATTGAATCAACAACATACAACTTTTATCTACCAGATTCAGATATAGAATTTCAACTAAGACACAATGATGTGCTCAAGGGCATATGCCTAAATTATCTTACTAAGCTTAATTTAGCTCGCTACAAAACCATAACAATTTTTCAAGGTGACACAATATAGAAAGAAAGGTAATGATGGTAATAATTGGAGCAGTGATGTACATATGGACGACCTTATTAGGTACAGCTCCAGAACTATAGCGTGAATTTAGCTTTATAAGAAATGTACTTTTGTGAGATAATTTGATTATGATACTAGAAGATATTAGGTGGACTCATGATATATTAATGATGTAATTACAAAAATTGGATTTTGGAGGACATCTTATTATTTTATGTGATGTTGTGCTTGTTATTAGATGAGTTGCATATGTGTGGCTTCTGCACTTGATTTTAAAGAGAAATCTTTACTCACTTATGTAATTCATTTAATTTTATAGAGCTTGTCTGGGTGACAATGTCAGACTCAATTTGAGAATCCGTAAAGGGTGGGTTTTGAGTTGTGACATCATCTATAATCTTCTTCACAATGACCACTTCTACCGTTAATCCAAGCTCCATAGATCAACACTTACCGTGTTGTGGTAACAAGTGAACCTAAAACTCAATCTTAGTATGAAAAATGCATCACAATTACAGTTTATATTAAAAGGATTATATGAATTCCTAGTCTAAATATGAATTCAGACTCTAGGATACAAAAAGAGTATTAAAATACCCAATAAGGCATTGTAGAGACAGCCACCCAATATAAAAATAAAGCTTTATCCCTTATTGTCAATTGAATTCTCATAATATGATATATATATATATATGTATGTATATATTTGTGTGTGTCTACATCCTAAACATTAAATAGTTTTGGAATTGGAATTTCTTAATTTTTGTCGCAAATTCGACACGCGTTTAGATGTCATTTTTTGGTTCCAATATATTATTGTCGTCTAAATTTATATTTAAAAAATATTTTTGTAAAGGTTGTGCCTTGGGTAAATCCACACACCTACCATTTTAGATATCTAATGAAATCCATACTATTTCTCCTTGTAATATTGTTTATTCTAATGTATGGAAATCTCCTCATATTTTTATTTCAAATTATAAATATTGTGCTCTTTACATATGACTATACTCGTTTTACTTGTTATACTTTATGAGACAAAAATTTGAGGTTTTTCATCATTTCAAGAATTTCTTGGCCTATATTAAGGCTCAATTTTCTTTCATTCTCTATCAATTTCAAAGTGATAGAGGTGACGACTATGATAGTGGTCCCTTCAAGGAATTATGTTCCTCTCTTGGGAATCATCATCCCATTTCCTACCCTTACACCCATGAATAGAATGGTCTCGTTGATCGTAAGCACCACTATATGTCGATGTGGCTTGTCATGACTCGAGACCCACCCTATGCGGATCTCGCATCGCGAATTCTATCCAACACTGTTGCCAAACCGGATCTCTCAACTTGCTACACAATCAGTGCCACTAACATGCAATGACTATCAAAATATAAACAGCGAAAGACTTAAATATAAAAGTTGCATGTCATATATATATATGTGGTTCTCAAAATACAGACTTTAAAATTTCTTAACTAATGTACATCCCCAAGACGTGGATGACATAGGAGAACTATAAGACTGTACTAAATATTACACTTGCAACTTCGAAAGTAATGTCCACTTCTAGCTATCAGGCTCTATCATCTGCTCTCGATATCTGTGCCTAAAAATGAATGTAGTATCTGTATGAGCTATGAAAACTCAGTAAGTGAATATTCTTTGCTCTGCCATGTGTACAAGTGTATGTAGAAGTGCTAGTCAGTCAATGAAAATAGAACTCAATATCAGATGATAGAAGCTCAAATGATAAGAAAATGAATCTGCTTTGCTAAAAATGTCATACTGCTAAAGTCATGAGCTATCTCAAGTATGAATTGTAAGCACTCAGATGAAAGTTGTAAAGTCTCATGATCATTCATAATAATATAACATGATCAAGCTATGATAATCCATAATGAAATATAGCTGATATAAAAAAAAAAGATGCACTCAGTAGGGGCCCAGAAATCTCCCTAAACTCGTATTCAGTTTCGACAGGATACATGAATAATACTGCTCCGTCTACTGATGTAACTCTACATCCCATGTCTCACATAGCAATGTATCTGGCGTTCCACTTGGAACCTTGACCCGAGGGTCGTAGATAGCATCAGATTGAGTTTGTGATTGAGCACAAATCTAGCACTAATAATATATCGGGACCATGCTATCTTCCACGAAGAGTATAGTGGAATCATAACTGATTTTAGGTAATCTGTCGTAACAATAGTTTTCAAGGCTATGGTTACTAGACTCCTTCGAATAAAACTGTCTGGCCCTCACGGCCTTAGGTACAAGTATACAAAAAGCACTCTATGCACAAGTGTACAATCATGATCAATAGATATATAGAAATCAATAAATGCTTTCCACTATGATAGGGCAATATCAATGTGACTCAATAAACACTAGTATGTATAGAATACGATAGGCAATATACAAAAGAGATATTGACATGGCTTGAAAAGTAACACATGCAAAGATCGAATATCACTTACCTCTTACTGTATCTCTATGAAAAGGTCAAACCTCCTTTTCTTTGCCTTTTGATGTTCCTAAGATTCAGGAAAGCCATCTTAGTCTATCGTTACATGAACTATGCTATTCATTAAATTTTATGTCCCTTTATTATTAGTATCTCTTTTACCTAAATAGACTCTACCATTGAATCCAGAATATCAAAGAAAGTCGGTTTAGGCTTTCGCGAAATTCAATTCTGACATCTGTACTAAAAAGGGCAAAACGGTCATTTGGCATTTTTACAGGTTCTTACTTCTTGAGACCTCTTTCACAAATTGGACTTCATGTTTGAGTCCGGAATGCTCGAAATAATAAGAATTCACTATTCTTTTACTTTAATCGGAGTTCGTTTGACTCTTTTTTTACTTAGGGTATTTTCATAATTCTTATTTATTTTCATTTAAATAATTTAATTTAATATTTAATTAATATTTTATTCTGGGGGTCAAATTATAATATTCATAAGTCTAGGGTTTCTTTTAGAATTTCTCAAAGTTGTGGGTCAAATCAGAACTTCTGATTTTACTATTCTCAATCAAAATAGCCAAACAGTGGCTAATCCCCAAAACTGGAATAAGATATCCCCATCCCCAAATTAATTTTAATTTTAATTGCTTATACCTACAACCAAACAGTCCCAATTTGGTTTTTAAATTAAAGCAGCCTCACCCTAAACGACGCAGTTTAATCAAAACCCCACACTACACAGTGCCGTTTTGGAAAACCCTATTTATCATCTCCCTCGACAATCTGGTGAGACTCCTGGTAGGGTTCCGTCACCTTCTTCGGTGACGGAAACCTTTTTCGATCATTTTCTCTCCCATTCTCAATTTGGTCCTGCTCTAAATCTTATAAAGATCACATCCCTAATGTCATGCCTCGAATTTTCACAAACCCGGGGAGTGAGCAAAACGAAAAGAGAAAAGTAAATGAAAGACAATTTAATGGATTCAATTAAACATACATTCATTCCCTTCAACATATATACACGTAAGGCACATTCTATAAATATATCTTACATGTCTTTTGGGCTTAAGCCCTTACATCACAAAATACGCCCCAAGGGCCAAATATACTTCAAAGTTATTTTCTCCTCCTTCCTTCAAGACTTCATCAAGTCTCAAGTACGAGGAGTGTCATCTGTAATATGATATCCCACGAATGGGTCAGCGCAACTGCTGGTATGACACAATGCTAATGCAAGGAACAAAATTAAAGCGTGGCATGTGCAAGTGTACATCTATATCTACATGCCATTCAAATCATCAATACAATGCAATGGAAATATGCAGTGATACACCCATGCAAACTCTATGCCACACCTATGTCTCATTTACGGATCGCTCCCGATGGATTTTGAGTACCAACACCCGTTCATGGATCCTCCCGTTGGATACTGGGCACCAATGCAATAGCCAATTTTGAGTTTTTCACCATAGGATCTACACCCTCATAATGCATAGCACCAAGTGCTCAACCCATTACTATGCTTTCAAGGAATCACCATACGCCAATATGCTTTGATTTCACCATGCAATAATACAATCTCAATGAAGCATTCTATTAAACACAATGAGCATGCTTTAAATAATGCATTATGCTTAAAGCAACAATAACGTTTGAATCACAAAAATTCTACCACATGTATGTATGCAATACACAATCAATTTAAACACATGCTCAAGCCACATTCTCACAATCCTACAAATTCACAAAGAACACATAATTTCATAAAGCACCAAATGCATCAAACAATCACATCTTCCAAAGCACAAGATAGATCAACATGAATATAAGCCAAAATACAACAATCCAAACACATAGACAAGTTACATCATCATTGTAGCAACAAATCATCAAATGACTCAATGAATCATCCAATCAACATGTAAATCACTCCTAAACTCGATCCTATTCCTTACTTAGCAAAATATCATACCTGGATGGGTTTGTCTCAACCCTAGGGAGTCGTGTCCGCTACACAATCAAACCAACCGATGATAATGCACTCATCTCACTGTATTTGTCTAGAAGGTCAACCCACTTTCTCCTTTCCTTTTGGTGTTCCTAAGATTCACAAAGTATGTCTCAGTCTATCGTCACATGGATTTATGCTATTCATCAAATTTTACGTCTCTTTATTATATCTCTTTTACTTGAATAGATCCTACCATTGAGTTTGGAACGTCGAACAAAATCGATTTAGGCTTTCACGAAATTCAATTCAGACATCTGTACTAAAAAGGAAAAAATGGTCATTTTGTACTTTCACGGGTTCTTACTTCTCGAGACCTCTTTTCACAAATCGGGCTTCCACCCTTGAGTTCGGAATGCTCGAAATAATAAAAATTCACTATTCTTTTATTTTACTCGAAGTCCGTTTGACTACTCTTCGACTTAGGGTCATTTTAGTAACTTCCCTTTTCTAATTAATTAAATCAATATTTAATTAATTTATCCCTCAGGTTAATTCATAATTACCCATAATTTTTGGGCATAATTATAATCCCACAAAGTTCTATTCAAATCTGAATTAACTAAACAATAATTAATTCTAACCTTGTCTAGCTGTAGTCAATATTCTACCGGCACTGAACTCATCATTTAATAATGGCTCCGGCTTCGGCATCATGCTGAGGGGTTTAACTCCTCCAAACGTTGTACACAAACTAACGACCAAACATCTGAACCATGCCTGGATGCATATCTCCAAAATAGTTCTGGACTAACAAATACATGGGTTTTCAATACAACATTTAAAAGGTCTAACCTAATTAAGAACCAACTGATTTGAGCCATTTTTAAACTAACCCATTAGCTGTCCACCACACTTGGAGCCCTGTAGTATCAACTGGGTAAAATTCCATTCCTAGCTTCGTTCATCCAACACTCTTCCAACAACACTGATTTGTTCGGTTCCTCAAAATTCAACACAATTCATTAGCTGAATTTCCCTTCCTCTGTTGTATATTTTCCCTCTCAATCCATTCAAGTTTTATTTCAAGATTCACACAAGCCAACTCTGTAACAGAAAATCAAAATAAAAGTCTCCAACCTTCAACGCTATCTTACCTACTGCTTCGCGTTCCTTCAATCCGCAACATGCAGCTCCAATTGCTGCAGGAAATTCCAAAACCCATAGCCTCTAATCGCCTGATGTCAGCCACTAGTTTCGGCTAAATCAAATTAAGCCACTAGTTTCGGCTTCCTCTGCTGTAAATTTCTCTAGCAACCAGCAACTACTGTTTGCTATTTACGTGGGGCTTAATTAACGGAGACAAGTGAGGATCGAGAACTAGGGATCAGGTCATGGAGTTAGAACCAAAATCCTTCCCTTTTGAGCATTGCCACTTCCTGTTCATGTGTACACACCACCCGCTGTACCCAAACACACATATATTTATACAATATAAATCTCTTCTGCTCCGATCTATCTCAAGAACCCAATCAGACCCTCCAAATCCAAATCCATCCATTTTTCCGCCACTGCTACCTCTCTTCATTTCCCCTACTGCACAACCATCTTCTTTACTCTATCGTCACACAAACACACACATATATAACTATTTATTTTCCCAAGTCTGCTGCTACACAAACACACACACACACACATATATATATATATATATTACCCTATTGCACCGCCTCCTATTCTCTCTTTCCTTTTCTCCTCACCTACTGCTACTTCCACCTATGCCCCTTTTATTGACTTTCTATTCTTTCTCTTTCTGTTGTTTTCTTTTCTCTTTTCACTTTCCTGCTTGTTTACTTTAAGTGTTAGGTATAATATATGTATATTATATAAATGTCACACACACGCACACACTGCTTGCTGCGCCGTCCCCTCTTTTCTCAATTTCCCTTTACTTTCCAATTCACTTTCTTGCACCGCCACAACCATACACACACATATAATATATTTTCTAATCTCCTGCACCGCCCCACACCTCCTCTGCTCTTTTTCTTTCTCTCTTTTCTCTCAATTCTTATCTTGTTGTAGCCCCTTTTATTGACCCACTACACAACACATATATGTTTATATAATTTCCCTTTGTTTTACGCCACACACACACATATACAAGAATCAGCCACCTTTCTTGACTTTTCTATTTCTACTTTTTTTTCTTTTCTTGTTTTCTTTGTCCACTTGACATTTGTGTGTGTATATATATATATATATATATAATATAATATATAATATATATGGTGCGCACTACACATTGCTCAAAATCACTACCAACTCATCTCATTTTTTTTTTCTATTCCTTCTTGCGATTTTCTTGGATTTTTTTTTTTTCAGGTCTTTACACCTAACCTTAGTTTTCCATTTAGACCAACAGAACCCTTCGAACATGGGATTTTCAGTGGGAACCGATGTATCTGGCGAGCCCTCGTTCATGGTAATTTCACCACTGTTTTGACTCCAATGTTTTCCTAACTTGTTCCTGCACCTCATATGTCCTTACCATTTAAATCAAGCTTAACGTAATAAAATGCTAAAACTGAATCTATCATCACAGACCTGCAACTGCCTCTTTCTCCCTTAATTCTAACTCTTTTTACTTCATTCTTTTTGCAATAAAATCCTAATTTCATGCTTGTTATGACCCTCTACATCAAACTCAATGAATCATGCTTAAACTTTAAAAACAGAATTGAACTTCACTCACCCGTATGAGCTTTTGGCTCGCAGTTTTCCACTCATTTCTTTTGGTTTTTCTCCTTCTTCACTTTTGAATATTAGAAACACTCTCAGCTTTTTAATTTCCTTTGATGTTTTCTGAATTACTCTAAGTGAGCAACCCTATTTATAGAAAAATTCTCACCCATTTGACCCACTTGCAGCCATTAGTTTTCTCTCTCTTCCTCCTATTTCTGCCGCAATATAAGATTGCCTTTTGGCTTGATTTTTGATAGCTTGACACCTATTTTTTCTTAATTTCCTTTCACTTAGTTATTTGTATATAATATACTTATATACCATATATACACACACTGTTACACACTGATACTCACACTCTCTGGCTGACAGCTTCTAAGGTCTTCTAATGCATGCAACTTACATGCATCAACTTGTATATATATATATATATATATATATATATACATAGATACATAAAATATCAGTTATATACATATACTTATATACCGAATGTATTTGTGTATATATATATACTTGATTTATACCTAATTATATACATATATATATATATATATCCATTTATACACATATACATATTTTTACACATACGCACATACACTCATTTTTAAAGACACACATATATATGCATACATACACATGCGTAAGTTACGTATGCATACGCATTACGATGCTCGGTTCTGGATTGCTCGGGTATTACCTAGCACTGTCGGTCCAACTGAACCGTTCACATTCCAAAATCGTTCAATCTTTTCTATATCATAATATAGAGCCTTAACAGCTAGGGTTACAACTGGGTATCACATTACTCGACCCAGTCTACCTCAATTTACGTGCCCTATCCCAGGTCGGGGTGTTACATTCTTCCCCCCTTAAAAAAAGTTTGTTCCCAAACTTAGCTCATATTATAGTGAAAATAACTGAGGATACTTGGCGTGCATGTCATTTTCTCGCTCCCAAGTAGCTTTCTCAATCTGATGATTCCTCCATAAAACTTTGACTAAAGGAATAGTCTTATTCCGTAGAACCTGATTTCAACAATCTAAAATCTACACTGGATGCTCTATGTAACTCAAGTTCTCCTGGAAGTCTAAAGCCTCGTGCTCAATCACTTGATCCGCCCTCTGTACACACTTCCTCAACATCGAAACATGAAATACGATGTGTACATGTGCTAACTCTGAAGGCAAGGCAAGCTGGTAAGCTGTTGGCCTAACCCTTCCCATAATCCTAAAAGATCCAATGTATCTCGGCCCTAGCTTTCCCCACTTGCCAAACCTCACTACACCCTTTTATGGGTGACACCTTCAAGAACACATGCCTACTGCGAACTCCAACTCTCGTTTGTGAGCATTTGCATAGCTTTTCTATCTGCGCTAAGTAGCTAGTAGCCGCTCTCTGATTAGCTATATCTTTCCTGTGGTCTGCTCCACTATCTGTGGCCCATAAATCTTCCTCTCACCCACCTCTGTCCAATACAACGATGATTGGCACTTCTTGGTGTATAACGCTTCATATGGTGCCATGCCAATACTAGCTTGAAAGCTATTATTGTAAGTGAACTCTACTAGTGGCAACTGATCTTCCCAACTTCCCTTGAAGTTTATGACATAGAACCGTAACAAGTCCTCTAGAGTTTGTATCGTCTTCTCTAACTATCCGTCAATCTCGGGATGATACGCAGTGCTGAGACTCAGTTCGGTGCCCATAGCTCACTGTAGACCCCTCCTAAATCGTGATACAAATCATGGATCCCGATCAGATATGATCGATACCGGGACTCTATGAAGTCTAACAATCTCTTTGATGTAAATCTCTGCTAATCGCTCTAGGGTCTGTGTCGTCTTGGTCACTAGGAAATGAACTATCTTGGTTAGTCTGTCAACAATGACCCAGATAGAATCACTCCCTCTCGATGTCTTTGGCAACCCTGACACGAAGTCCATCGTAATGTGTTCCCACTTCCATTCGAGTATAGGTAGCGGCTGTAGAAGTCTTCCTCGGCTTCTGATGCTCTACCTTGATCTGCTGGCACTTGGCACATCGTACTATGTACTCAGCTATGTCACGCTTCATCCCAGACCACTAATAAGTGCTTCTGACATTGTGATACATCTTGGTGCTCCTTGGATGCAGGCAAACCTCGAACTGTGTGCCTCATGAAGGATCTCCCTTCTCAACTCTAGCACATCGGGTACACAGATTCTGCCTTGGTAGCATAACATCCCTTCTCGCACTGAAAACTCGAAATCTAGGTCTGACTCAACCTCTTGACAAAGCTTAGCCAGCTTCTCATCCTGAGTCTGCTACTCTCTGATCTTGCCCACAATCGATAAACTGACTATGACGTTGGCACACAATGCCTCAAAGCTGGGCAGAACTATCTCTATCTTCATATCCTCCAAATCTCTCAATATCTCTGTCTGAGTGGTTAGCAGGCAAGCTAAGCTTCTCGATGACTTCCTACTAAGAGCATCAGCTACCACGTTCACCTTCCTTAGGTGGTACTGTATGCTGAGCTCGTAGTCTTTTATCAACTCTAACCAACGACGCTATCTCATGTTGAGCTCCTTTTGTGTAAACAGATACTTAAGACTTTTATGGTCAGTAAAGATCTAGCATGTGGTTCCGTATAAGTAATGCCTCCATATCTTCGAGGCGAAGACAATGGCTACTAGCACAAGGTCGTGTGTTGGGTAGTTCCTCTCATGTGGGCCTCAACTGTCATAAAGCATATGTTACTAGCTTCCCACTCTGCATCAACACACACCCCAAGCCTTTAAGTGAGGCATCACTATAGATCACAAATCCCTCGGTTCCATCTGGTACGGTTAAGATCGGAGCTGTAACAAATCGATCCTTCAGCTCTTGGAAGCTCTTCTCTCGCTTCTCAGTCCAGACAAATGGAACATCTTTCCTGGTCAACTGTGTAATTAGAGTAGCTATTTTTGAGAAGTCTTTGACAAACCTTCTGTAATAGCCGGCCAATCCCTATAAAACTTCGCACTTCTGTGACAATAGTTGGCCGAGGCCAATCCACAGTTGCCTCGATCTTCTGGGAATCGATAGAGATCCCCTCTTTCCTAATCATATGCCCTAGAAATGCTATGCTAGGGAGCCAGAACTCACACTTCTTCAACTTAGTGTACAGATTCTGCTCCCTTAACTTCAGTAGGACCTTCCTCAGATGTACTTCATGTTCCTCCTGGTTCTTGGAATAAACTAAGATGTTGTCTATGAACACGATCACGAAGTCATCTAGATGTGGCTTGAAAACCCTGTTCCTTAGATCCATGAATGCAACAAGGGCATTAGTGACCCCACACGGCATCACAAGGAACTCATAATGCCCATAGCGGGTTCTGAAAGCCGTCTTCTCAATATCTGTAGGTCGCACCTTCAACTGATGGTACCCGGGCCTCAAATCGATCTTAAAGAAGACCTGTGCTCCCTTCAACTGGTCGAAGAGATCATCTACCCTTGGTAGAGGGTATCGGCTCTTGATGATGACCTTATTCAACTCGCGGTAGTTAACACATAACTGTATGGTTCCATCCTTCTTCTTCACGAACAATACCGAGGCACCCCATGGTGAAGAATTGGGTCTGATGAAACCCTTGTCTAATAGATCCTGTGCTGTAACTTTAGCTCCTTCAGCTCTATTGGTGCCATACGGTATGGATTCTTGGATATCAGAGAGGTACTTGGCTGTACATCGATAATAAACTCTATCTCTCTATTCACAAGCATTCCCGGCAAGTCATCTAGAAATACCTCAAAAAAATCCCTAACAATGGGAATCTGTTCTAAGGGTGGTTGTTGTGAGCGAGTGTCCATAACGCTACACAAGAACCCATGGCATCCCTTATGTAACAGGCATTTGGCCTGGATAGAAGATACAAAATAGGGTGGGCTAGCTACACTCGTCCCCTCAAACTGGATGCTCGGACATTCTAGTATTTGTACAGTAACTGTCTTGGCCACGCAATTTATAGATACATGATTCGCGGCCAACCAATCCATACCGAGTATAACATCAAAACTATAAATGTCTAACGGTATCAGATCGGCTAATAAATACGAGTCTCCGATCAGTACCTTGCATGCTCGATATATAGTATTTTCACATAATGACTCTCCTGATGGCATAGAAATGGCTAACATGTAACCTAAGGGTTCTGTTTCTATGTTCAGCTTAGCAGCAAATACTAGTGCTATAAATGAATGTGTAGAGCCAGTATCAAATAGTACTCTAGCATTTCGTGAACAAATCCAAAGAGTACCTACGACTACTGATGTTGTAGCCTGTGTATCTCTGGGTGTCAGTGAGAAAACTCTCCCTATGCGTTGCAGCTCAGCTCTCTGTCCACCACCTCAAGTCTGTTCTCTAGTTGTAGGCATAGCTACTGAGGTAGATGGAGTACCAGCCGTACTCCCAACTGACTGGCTCTTCTAGGGGCAGTTGGTTTTGAAATGCCCTACTTGGCCACAAGAATAGCAGGCAATAGAGTTCACCTGACATGGCCCTTGATGATGTCTCTAGCATGTGAGGCACTTGGCTATGCCCCTATCAGTGGAATTGATCCCTGATGGTTTGAGTCCAACATTCCTAGGTCCTGCTCCAAGCCGAGTGAAAGAAGGTCCTATCCCTTTACTCTAACTCCCTGCCGCTCCCCTACTGTGACTCCCTCCTGGCCTCAGGGCTGAGTTTGCCCTCCTCTTGGCGAACTCTTTGTCACTAAACTTGATGATCTTCGCAGTACTCACCACTTTATTGTAAGTGGTTAACTGTAGGGGTTTAACCCTATCCTTGATGTTCCATCGTAGTCCGCCCTCAAACTTGTGGGCTCTAGTATGCTCGTCCTCGAAGATAGCAGGAGCAAATCTAGCCAATTCTGTGAACTTGGCCTCATACTCCTCTACTGTCGAGTTTCCTTGCTGCAGAACAAGAAAATCAATGACTCTCTGCTCCTTGACTTCTTGAGGGAAGTACTTCTCGTTGTAAATCACTATGAATCGCTACCAAGTCAATCTGAGGCTCTCTAGCCTTCTCTAGCAGCCACCACCTATGGGCTGCTCCCTTGAAAGTGAAAGTGGTGAAGGCCACTTTCTGCACCTCGGTACAGGTCATAACATCAAATATCCTCTCCATCTCAAGCCACCACTCCTCGACTCCAGTTGGGCCTCTAGTACCATCAAACGTAGATGGTCGCAGTGCCTGAAACTACTTATAAAGATAAGCCTAATCTCTATCGTTCTCCTACCGAACTATATGTACTACTGGTGGTGCCTGTCGCTCCGGTTGAGCTGGAGTACTTAGGACCTCCTTAGTTTTGAGGCGCATTCTGTATGAGCCTCTCTACCAATCGCTCTAATCATGCCACGTTAGCCGTAGCGTCTTATAAGGGGTGTAGTACGAGTGTTCACCATTTTATGCAAAGGGTTAAGGATCAGTTTCATATACTAAGAGTCTAATATCGCATGTCAGATTCTATCTACTGACTGACTCTACTTGGAAATTTGTAATACTAGTACCTTAGTCTATCTCCCATGAACTACTGGACAATCGAGGATGCTCTGATATCAAGTTGTCACAACTCGAGACCCACCCTATGCGAATCTCGCATCACGAATCCGATCTGACACTGTTGCCAAACCGGATCTCTCAACTTGCTACACAATCAATGCCACTAACATGCAATGACTATTCAAAATATAAACAATAGAAGACTTAAATATAAAAGTTGCATGTCATATATATATATATATATGTGTGTGTGGTTCTCAAAATACAAACTTTAAAATTTCATTAACCACTGTACATCCCCAAGGCGTGGATGACATAAGAGAACTATAAGACTGTACTAAATATTACACTTGCAACTTCAAAAGTAATGTCCACCTCTAGCTATCAGGCTCTATCGTTTGCTCTCAATATATATGTCTGAAAATGAATGTAGTATTGTATGGGCTATGAAAACTCAGTAAGTGAATATTCTTTGCTCTGCCATGTGTAAAAGTGTATATAGAAGTGCTCGCCAATCATTGAATATAGAACTCAATATAAGATGATAGAAGCTTAAATGCTAAGAAAATGAATCTGCTTTGCTAACAATGTTATACTGCTATAGTCATGAGCTATCTCAAGTATGAATTATAAGCACTCAGATGAAAGTTGTAAAGTCTCATGATCATTCATAATAATATAACATGATTAAGTTATGATAATCAATAATGAAGGATAGTGATATCAACAAAAAGAGATATACGTGTGGGGCCTGAAAATCCCCCTAAGCTCGTATTCAGTTCCCACAGGATACATGAATAATACTGCTCTGTATACGATGTAACTCTACGTCCCATGCCTCACATAGCAACGTATCTGGCGTTCCACTTAGAACCTTGACCCGAGGGTAGTAGATAGCATCAGATGGAGTTTGTGACTGAGCACAAATCTAGCACTAATAATATATCGGGATCATGCTATCTTCCATGAAGAGTATAGTGGAATCATAATTGATTCTAGGCAATCTGACGTAACGATAGTTTTCGAGGCTATGGTTACTAGACTGCTTCGAATAAAACTGTCTGGCCCTTACAGCCTTAGGTACAAATGTACAAAAAGAACTCTATGCACAAGTGTATAATCATGATCGATATATATATATATATATATATATATATAGAAATTAATAAATGCTTCCCACATGATAGGGCAATATCAATGTGACTCAATAAACACTAGTATGTATAGAATACGATAGGTAATATACAAAAGAACTATTGACATGGCTTGAAAAGTAACACATGCAAAGATTGAATATCACTTACCTACTTACTGTATCTCTATGACAAGTTCAAACCTCCTTTTCCTTGCCTTTCGATGTTCCTAAGATTCAGAAAAGCCATCTGAGTCTATCGTTACATGAACTATGCTATTCATCAAATTTTATGTCTCTTTATTATTGGTATCTCTTTTACTTAAATAGACTCTACCATTGAATCCAGAATATCGAAGAAAGTCGGTTTAGGCTTTCACGGAATTCAATTCTGACATCTGTACTAAAAAGGGCAAAACGGTCATTTGGTACTTTTTCGTGTTCTTACTTCTCGATACCTCTTTTCACAAATTGGACTCCACAGTTGAGTTCAGAATGCTCGAAATAATAAGAATTCACTATTCTTTTACTTTAATCGGAGTCCGTTTGACTCTTTTTTACTTAGGGGTATTTTTGTAATTTTATTTATTTTCATTTAAATAAATAAATTTAATATTTAATTAATATTTTATTCTGGGGGTCAAATTATAATATTCATAATTCTACGGGTGCTTTTAGAATTTCACAAAGTTGTGGATCAAATCAGAATTTTTTATTTTACTATTCTCAATCAGAATAGCTAAACAATAGCTAATCCCCAAATCTGGAATAGGATATCCCCATGCCCAAATCAATTTTTACTTTAATTGCTTATACCTACAACCAAATAGTCCAATTTGGTTTTTAAATTACAACAGCTTCACACTACACAGTGCCATTTTGGAAAACCCTATTTGTGTAAATATATATATATATATATATACTTGATTTATACCTAATTATATACATATATATATATCCATTTATACACATATATACATATTTCTACACATACGCACATACACTTATTTTTAAAGACACACATATATTTGCATACATACACATGTGTAAGTTGCGTAGCACACGTATTACGATGCTCGGTAGCTTGGATATTGCCCGACACTGTTGGTCCAACTGAAACCGTTCACATTCCAAAATCGTTCAGTCTTTTCCATATTGTAATATAGAGCCTGAACAGCTCAGGTTACAACTGGGTATCACACTACTCGACCCGGTCCACCTCGATTTATGTGTCATATCCCGGGTCGGGGTGTTACATGGCTCGTACCCTTCTTCTTATTAGCCATGTTCCCCTAGTGTCATTAGGTTGATGTTGTCTCCACTGTCATTCACCTCATCAATTGTCTACCTTCTCCTATCCTTCAATGTTCCTCCCCATTTTCTTGTTTGTATGCAGAATCGCCCTCATACTCTAACTTGTGTGTCTTTGGGTGTTCTTGTTACCGTCCATTTAGAGGCTTATATGACTAACAAGATTTTGCCAAGAACTACTGAATATGTATTTTTATGTTACAACTTGTAGCATAAAAGATACAAATGGGTTCTGATTGATGAGTTAACCTTTCCTTTTGCTACTTTATCGAGACTCTGTCAGTCGATACCCTCTCAATGGGCATTTGTTCCCATGATTTCACCTGCTTTTGACCCCCACTTCCCCTTCCGCTACACAGATAATTCCTTGGAACCCACCTGCTATATCCAGTTCATCTACTACAACTACTCATAATCCTCCTTTAGCAATCTCCTCACAAGCAAATGGTTACTCCTTAGATCCTAGCTCCTCCATCACACCTGCTAGACACCAGATGCTTATGCGTCATCATCAGATTGGGATCTGTCACCCTCGGGTTTGGACTGATGGTACAATCAAATATCCACTTCCTCATGCTCTTCTTGCTCAGGCTTCTTTGTCTTTTGAGGAACTGACATGTTACACACAAACAATTTGGATTCCTGAAAAGCGTCAACTCATGGCTACTAAGTTTAATGCATTACTAAAACATCACACTTGGACTCTACTTCCCTATGATCCTAAACAACATGTGGTCAGTTGTAAGTAAGTTTTTAAACTCAAACATAAGTTGGATGGCTCCATTAAACGGTACCAGGCTCGATTTGTTGCTGAGGGCTTCCATCAATAGTCAGGTGTTGATTTTGATGATACCTTTAGCCTTGTGATAAAGCCTACAACTGTTCATACCATTTTGAGTCTTGTAGTCTCTTATAGTTGGTCCTTGAGGCATTTTGATGTGAAGAATGCATTTTTTCATGGCTTTTTGGATGAGATAATTTCATGAGTCAACCTCCTGGTTTTGCATATCCTACTCGAACTAATCATATTTTTCATTTCCAAAAGGTTATCTATGGCCTTAAAGAGACTCGTCAATCCTAGTTTCAGTGTTTGAGCAAATTACTACTACAATATGGATTTCTTCAATGTTGATCAGTCTATGTTTACGTTTAGATGTTCTTCTAATATCATGATCCTGTTGTTCTATATTAATGACATTATCTTGACCAGAAACATGCCTTCTTTGCTCTAATCTTTCATTGTCACTTTCGGTGCTAAATTTGAGCTCATTGATTTTGGTTTTTTGTCATATTTTTTAGGGCTTGAGGAAACCTTCTCTAGTGATGGCTTGTGTCTTTCCCAGACCAAGTACAATGTTGATCTCCTTCATTGGAATTCTATGACTAATTGTAAGCCTTGCAGTACTCCAGTTCATGCCAATACACAACTCTCTCTACTTAGTGGTGATAATTTATTTGATGCCACTGAGTATTGCAAGTTGATGGGTTTCCTTCAATATCTTACTTTACTCATCCTGACAGTGCCTATGATGTTCATCATGTTACACAATTCATGAGTACTCCTCGTTCTCTCCATCTAGTTGCTACCAAATAGATACTTTACTATCTCAAGGGTTCCCTGGAGTTTGGTCTTCTTTTTAACCGCTCCCCCAGTCCCCCAACCATTAAAGCCTACTCGGATGCTGACTAGGCCAGTTGCCCTGACTCTCATTGTTCTACTACGAGGTTCTATGTTTTCTTAGGTTCCAACCTAGTCTTTTGGACTACCAAAAAGTAACTGACTATGTCTCGCTCTAATGCTAAAGTAGAATACTGGTCTCTTGCTCACGTTTGTGCTGAGACTACTTGGGTGTCTCACCTTCTCCATGAGTTGCAGCTCTCAATTTCCACTCCGTAACCTTTCTTTGTGATAATCTCAACACTACATACATGGTGTCCAATCACGTGTTTGATGCTCATACCATGTATATTGAGTTAGACTACCATTTTATTCGGGAACGCATTCGTTTTAGTTCTTATCGTGTCTAGTTTGTTTCATCTCCATATCAACATGCCTATGATAAATCCAAAAGTAAGAATCTCACTTTGTTTCAATGTTGTCTTTATCCTAATAATAGTTATCCTTGGGTACCCATTCTCCATTAGATACAAGCCTATAAGAGAATCTAATAAAATTGATGACACGTGTTTCTAAATCACTTTATTGTTAGAGAGCCGGTTGTTGCTTTATTGATTTATCAAATAAGTTTAATCAAGACATTTACTAGAAAATGTTATAAGATTTCTATTATTGGAAAAATCATTTTTTGATATTATATACAAATAAATAGATGATCAAGATATAATTCATTAAAAACCCTAATCTCCATTACACAAAATGCCATTTTCATTGCCAATTTCAATCAATGGTGGATAATAAAAGCCCTCAAAGTTCTGAAAATTAACTTTTTATCACTAGTTATGTATAAACTTTTATAAAGGTTAGGAGCTGTTTAACACCGCAAGGTTTGGCCGAGTGGGTGTAAGAACGCATCTAAAAAGCTTGCCTTCCTAAGGTTGCAAGTTCGGGCCACTAGAGGTTTGTCCGGTCGTTAACTTTAAGATCTCAGAATTGGTCGAGGTGCATGCAAGCTGGCCGAACACTCAGAATTAGTCGAGGTGCATGCAAGTTAACCGAACACCCAATTATCCCAAAAAAAATTTAAAGAGTTGTATCTCAAAAAAAATTTATATTTTCATACAACCCTACAAGAAAATAGGTTTTTTGCGACGCACACGTGGGCGTCGCTAATAGTGACTATTAGCGACGCCCAAGTATGCGTCGCAAATAATGTTTTTCCCGCGTAAGAAAAAATGGTGTGAAGGCTTTAGCAACGACAAAAATATTATTTGCGACGCACTGTGCGTCGCTCATAACATGGGACCTTTTGCGACGCCTAGGTGTGCGTCGCAAATAATCTGTTTGACCTTTAGCGACGCTCATTGAGACTATTAGCGACGCTCTATGTGCGTCGCTAATAGTCGTATAAAATCCCCAAATGTTCACGTTGCGCGATCTCTCTATCTTGTTCTGTTTTCTCTCTCTCTCTCTCTCTCTCTCTCTCTCTCTCTCTCTCTCAACTCCTAGAACTGAGTTTGCCGCCACCGTTCGCCGCGCCTGTCTGTTTTGCATTTGATCTTTCTGTTTCTCTCTTTGGATCGGACGCTCGTTTCTCTCCGTCGCTCAGTATGAATATCTATCTATCTATATATATATATATATATATATATTGTAATTTAACACCTAGTCTTTGTTACTTGTGTTTATATTGTCATCTTTATGTTATTTATACGTGTTTTCATCCATATATTGTACCATTTGATTCTGTTAAGTTTTAATTAGTGAAGTTTTCCGCCTCAGCATTTTCTATTTAACCTACTTGAGCTCATTTTGATTGCTTCTGGTTTTCAAACTTGTTCGGGGACCTTAGCATATGCCTAATTGAATGTTGTTTCAAGTTTTCTTTGCATAAAGTTCAGCCATTTTCTAGTGTGGTAAATCTAGGGCATGCCTTGTATAGACCTAAGATTTTATATTTTCTCTGGGGTCCTGTAGGACGTGCAATATATAATTTAGTCAATCATTTTGCAGCTGTCCTTCCCCCTCACTTGTTTGAATCAATAAATATTCTGTTTGTTTGGAATTCCTGAAAGTTTAGTTTTTGTGCAAGTAGTTCTACACAAAAGTGCCAGTGTGACCTTAATTTTTTTAATAATAAAAAATATGCTTTATTATTGGAACATTTAAGTTATTGGGATGGTTGTAGTGTTGTGCTTACTCAACAAGAAATGATCTTATCCTTGACTAGCCAAAAAAACTCCAGGTATTATCTCTTATAAAGTCTTGTTGAACAACTTTTTTTTTTAACTTCAAATGCATATATATATATATATATATATATCACATGCATATTCATTCTAATACTACTACATATGGCATCATCTGGACCAAAACTTTATCTTCCTTTTTCAAACCATGTCTTGTTCAACTTATTTAATACTGTATTTTTTTTAGAAAAAAAAAAAACATGATAATATCTTCAAAACAAATTTAAAAACAAAAGGTAATACTTGAATATATGACTAATAGGTTTTGAGCACAATGTGGCGGTGTGCCCTTTTCTAATAATATTCTGTAATATATATATATATATATATATATATATATCATGATCCATTAAAAATAAATAAATTATAACACACATGACATGATATTGTTGAAATAACATACTAAAACAATAATGTACCGGCCATAATAAATAGTAATTTGTCAGTCCAATTAAAAACAAACACACATAATATGACCATTTTTTCTTATCCCAATTAATAACTTGGGACCATAATAAAGAAGAGTACCTAAAAAATAAAAATTACAGTTAAATGATAAGTTGTACATGTTATTGTTAAGACAAAATTAAAAATTAGACTTTTACTATCCTTCAATTTCTAATTTAGATTATAGTATATACATAAAAGACTTTTTTTTTTGTTAAACTTTTATTGGTCTTAAATTTTTAATTTAGATTATATTATATAAACAAAATATTTTTTTTATAGTTAGACTTTTATTATTTTTAAATTTTTTATTAAGATTATAATAGAAAATTAGAAAATTTGAAACTTTTTTTTATAAAGTTTAAAAATTTAAAACAATTGTTTTGTTCGTTTTATAGATGAACCTGCCGACCCGGCTCAGATATGCAGAGGCTTCCAACTTTTACATGAGTTAATTCATTGGTTGTTAAGAATATTATAACTTATACATGAGTTCATTCCTTGGTTGTTAAGAAGATTATTATATAAATTGAAAGTGGTCATAAAAATTACTAGGTGCTTTTACTTGTTAGCAACCAAGATCAATATGTTTTCTATTGGCATTTTCAATGCTATTGTTAATGGTTTTTTAAAGCAAAACTCTGTCTGACAATCAGAGTTTGCACTTACACTAATGAATTTTTTAATTGCATTCATGTAAGCCTAGCCCCGTTAGGGAGTCATTTTCATCACATGTGACTCTTGTCGCGAAATTTATTCGCGATTGGGCTCGTGTGTATGAAAATCAATTCTTGAATTGTCCAAAGAGGACAGTTCGGGAATGCATAAATCTGCATTGCAATCAATAACGCATATGCTTGAATATTTCACTATGATAAAATTTCAATACGGTCTCCTATTGTTCTCTGGGTATATATTTAGGCGTGCTAACGTCTATCTCATATACTTGGAGAACCGTGGGGAGATGCTGCCGAAATTTTGTCCTAGTGGAATCAAGCATTTGATTTGCTGCTGATTGCAATGTAGATTGTGCATTCACGAATGGGATAGGACCACCTTACCGTTTAGAGAGAAGTTGGAGGTGATAGGATTCATGTTTCATATTTATAACAAGTATCATTTTTGACTTGTATTAGGTAGACAAAAATGGATAAGAGTTGGATGGACTTGAGGGGCAGGTATTTGCTAGGGTATGTGAAGGGGATCAAAGATTTTATTGAGTTTGCTCGTGCATCTGCAGATGGGAGAAATAGGATAAGATGTCCATGTAGGAGGTGCAATAATAGGGATTATATGCACATAGATGAGGCCAAAGAGCACCTACTCGAACACGGGATGGACAAGAGGTATACGTGTTGGGAATTTGACGGGGAACGCCGTGACGTACGAGTGGTATTTGATGATGAAAAAGAAGACGACGATGATGACGTTGGTGATAATGTTGGGGTTGGTTACGAAGGCTTGCCACAAATGCTGGCAGACTTGCAGGGGGCTACAATTGGGGCGAGTAGTCACAGGAGTGACACGGGACCATCGACCGCGTTTGAGTCGTTGTTGAGGGAAGCAAGGCAGCCGTTATACCCGGGTTGTGATAAGTTTTCGAAACTGGACTTTCTCGTGAAACTCCTTCATCTTAAGACCATCAACCGTTGGAGTAACAAATCAGTTAATATGGCCATTGAATTGATTAAAGCAGCGCTTCCTACTGGGGAGACCCTTCCGAAATCATATTACGAGGCAAAAAGAATATTAAGAGATTTGGGCCTTGGGTATATTCCCATACATGCTTGCAAAAATGATTGTATGTTATTTTGAAAGGAGACTGAACAATGTAAGGAGTGTACGGTGTGCCACGAACCCAGGTACAAGCTGAATGAAGGAAAGAGCAAGACAATTCTGCACAAGGTGCTGAGATATTTTCCCTTAAAACCGAGGCTACAAAGGTTATACATGTCTCAGAAGACGGCAGAAGATATGCGGTGGCATAAGGAGAAGCGTGTTGCTGAGGAAAATGTATGTAGGCATCCAGCAGATTCATAAACTTGGGCTGAGTTTGATACAAATCATGAATGGTTTGCAAATGAGCTGCGTAATGTACGACTTGGGCTGGCTAGCGACGGTTTCAACCCGTTCGGTGACATGAGTAATGCCTACAACATGTGGCCGGTGTTGCTTGTGCCGTATAACTTGCCACCGTGGAAATGTATGAAAGAACCATTTATCTATATGTCGTTGCTTATTCCAGGGCCGAAGTCTCCTGGTAATGAAATTGATGTGTACTTGCGTCCTTTAGTGGACGAGTTGAAGGAATTGTGGGAGGTGGGAGTGGAGGCATACGACGTCTCTAAGAATGAGACATTTCAATTGCATGCCGCATTACTGTGGACCATAAATGACTTTCCAACATATGGGAACTTGTCTGGGTGGAGCACTAAGGGGTATCTGGCATGTCCGGTTTGCAATAAGGATGCATGTTCCCTACATTTGTCAAATGGGAGGAAGATATGCTACATGTGCCATCGTCGTTTTCTACCGCCATCACATGGCTGGCGAAATCGGCATAAGCATCTATTTGATGGACAAATTGAGCGCAGATTGTCACCTCCATTGTTGTCTGGCAAAGACGTGTTGGCGCAATTGGCAGTCATCCAACCAGTGAGGTTTGGGAAGATACCGGGTAGTAAGAAGAGGAAGCGTACTGATGTGGACTTAAATTGGACGAAGAAAAGCATATTTTTTGATTTGCCGTACTGGGAGACCCTTAAGTTGAGGCACAATTTGGATGTGATGCATATCGAGAAGAACATATGTGATAATGTGCTGGGAACTGTAATGAACATTGAAGGGAAGACAAAGGATACTGTTAAAGCCCGGTTGGACTTGCAGGAGCTGGGAATAAGGAAAGAGCTGCACCTAATACCTAGCGATGATAAATATATCGTGCCTCCTGCACAGTATACGTTATCATCCATAGAGAGAATGAGGATTTGCGAGTGGTTTAAATCGGTGAAGTTCCCAGATGGATACGCATTGAATATTTCTCGGTGTGTAAATGTTATAGATGGGAAAGTATCCGGATTGAAGAGCCATGAGTGCCATGTCCTTTTACAACGACTTCTTCCGGTTGCACTATGTGGGTATCTCACCGATGACATATCGACTACATTAACTGAGTCGGGTTGCTTCTTTAGAGAATTATGTGCGAAGACGTTGAATGTGGAAGTACTTGACAAGCTCGAAAGTGATGTTGTCGTGATCCTCTGCAAGTTGGAACAGATTTTTCCTCCAGCTTTCTTTGATATAATGGTCCACTTAGCTGTGCATTTGCCTCATGAGGCAAAAATTGGCGGACCTGTCCAATACCATTGGATGTATCCAATAGAAAGGTACATTTAATTTTGTGAATTGTGTTATCTATCCATCCTAACTATTTTAATCTATAACTGATTAATTATCAAAACAGATATTTGCACACATTAAAGCAACATGTGGGTAACAAAGCACGACCGGAAGGGTCAATTGCTGAGGCTTACATTGATGCTGAATGTCTCACCTTCTGCTCTATGCATCTTGAAGATATTGAGACAAGGTTTAATCGTCAAGAGCGAAATTCTGATAGATGTCCAAGGCAACAACGAATTGGCCTTACAGTGTTTAATTAGAATGTGCGGCCAATAGGTGCCCGTATATATGAATGGTGTCATCCTCAAGACTTTGAAAGAGCCCACTACACCGTGCTCAACAACTGCGAGGAGACATTGCCATATTTTAAGTAAGTTTATCGAAATTATTGCAATACTACGTTAGTATACAAATGTAAGTTACATATAACATATCTCATCTTATGCAATGAGCATACGCTCGAGCTTCAGAGCGAACATGTATCAAGTTCTGATCTGGAGCAAAGACAACAAAATTTGTTTCCAAAGTGGTTCGGAGAACGTGTAAGAATAGGTTTCAATTAGTTGTAATTGTATTAGTTAATGCATTTATATTCAATTAATTTTGTACTTGTACTGAATTAATAGATGAAGCTATTACGCCACCAACAATCTCCTGAGGCGTACGATCAATTATATTCCTTGGCATGTGGTCCTGATTAAAGGATATCCCGCTACACCGGTTTAATTGTTGATGGTGTTCGATTTCACACGAGGGAACGTGAGGTCAGTCGGCGAACACAGAATAGCGGGGTCCTTGTTGAAGGACATGGTGACGGAGGACAAACTGTAGAGTACTATGGTGTTTTACAAGACATCATAGAGTTACATTATTGCTACGGTCATTCTGTGTATATTTTTAAATGTGATTGGTGGGATGTAAGTAATAAGAAGACTAGAATGCAGATTGATAAGCATTTCATAAGTGTTAATACGTCACGTACGGCATTTAAAGATGATCTGTATTGTCACATCCCGAACCCCACCCTACACGGATGTCGAGGACGTGATGCCAGTCAGTCGCCACGCGACCAACCGAAGGCAATTTCTGAACTTTCCAGTGAATTGCACTCCGACTGTAGGGTCAGATGCAGCGGAATTTAAAACTTTTTTTTTTTTTTGTCAAGGGAATGCAACTCATGTATCCACCGTAGGATATGTATCACACAGAGCAAGTCTAAAATCCAACAGCTAACAGTTCTAACCTCAGAGCATATCTATAATCCGACATATAACAATAGAGCAGAACTATAATCTCTAGAGTACCGTTTAAATCCATGAGCCATGTCTATATCTAGTACATATCAGTCAAGTCAGTCGTATTACATCACTCACCTGATTAAACAGATTCAATCCTCAGAATCCAGTCTCCACAGATCAGTGCCATCAGATCCAATGAATATCATTCCTGAAAAATGTTAGGGAATGGGGTGAGCTTCGAAAAGCCCAATGAGTAACACAGGTTCCCTGTCAAGGGTTTCAAAACCATTTCTTGTTTACAAAGCACATAGGTAGTACAGTTGTTTCTGAAATAGCAGTTTTATAAATCTACTTTAAATGCAGTTTTAGTAGAATAAAGCAGAACTGAACTAAACGGAACAACAAATCAGAATAGACGGAACAGTGCATGATGCCAATATCAATGAGAGTATAGGCAATTAATTCAATTATCAGAACAGATCAGTACTGGGCGGAACATAACAGGGCATAACAATAGTATATCAGCTAGGCGCGTAATCAAGCCTACTTATGCCAGACCGCTCATAATCAGAATGGTACCCAGAGTCAGACACATCATAGCAGGACAAAATCAGATAGACCATAAAATGGAACAAGACAGACCGAACAAAATAATAGTAGGACGGGACAAAATCATGCCGCGTACAATACATTATAAAAGTTTGCATTTAAAACATGCATTCAGACAGTTTATCTTTTAAAACCGTACAGTGCATCAAAATACAGTATCTATGCAGTAACTTATATACCAAGCCAAGAATTCAGACAGATCATAACGGAACTGGACCATATATCAATCAAGACAGACAGATGATTAACGGACGGTACATAACGGGATCAGACGGAACAAAACACTAGTTCAAGTCACAGGCGTAATCAAGGACAGAGGCATAACGGGACGGATCAAAACGGAACAAAGCAGAGCAATACATCAATCAGAACAAGACATATTGAAACTGAACATGGCGGATCAAAACGGTACAATATCAATCAGGACGAGTCATATCGGAACTGAACATGACGGAACAAAACGAAACAATATCAATCAGGACAAGTCATATCGGAACTGAACATGACGGAAACAAATGAAACAATATCAATCAGGACAGTCATATCGGAACTGAACATGACGGAACAAAACGAAACAATATCAATCAGGACAGTCATATCGGAACTGAACATGACGGAACAAAACGAAACAATATCAATCAGGACAAGTCATATCGGAACTGAATATGACGGAACAAAACGAAACAATATCAATCAGGACAAGTCATATCGGAACTGAACATGACGGAACAAAATGAAACGATATCAATCAGGACAAGTCATATCGGAACTGAACATGACGGAACAAAACGAAACAATATCAATCAGGACAGTCATATCGGAACTGAACATGACGGAACAAAATGAAACGATATCAATCAGGACAAGTCATATCGGAGCTGAATATGTCGGAACAAAACGAAACAATATCAATCAGGACAAGTCATATCGGAACTGAATATGACGGAACAAAATGAAACGATATCAATCAGGACAAGTCATATCGGAACTGAATATGACAGAACAAAACGAAACAATATCAATCAGGACAAGTCATATCGGAACTGAACATGACGGAACAAAATGAAACGATATCAATCAGGACAAGTCATATCGGAACTGAATATGTCGGAACAAAACGGAACAATATCAATCAGGACAAGTCATATCGGAACTGAATATGACGGAACAAAATGAAACGATATCAATCAGGACAAGTCATATCGGAACTGAATATGACAGAACAAAACGAAACAATATCAATCAGGACAAGTCATATCGGAACTGAACATGACGGAACAAAATGAAACGATATCAATCAGGACAAGTCATATCGGAACTGAATATGTCGGAACAAAACGGAACAATACATCTATCAGAACAAGACATATCGGAATTGAACAGGACGGAACAAACTGGTACAATATCAATCAGGACAAGGCATATGCTACTTTAAATATATGTTTTTCTTTTAAACAGTATAACATTCAAAACAGTACAGTGCTTCAAAGTACAGTATCTAGACAGAACTTATACACCAATTCAGGAGTCAGGTTTACTCACAAGACGCAACAGTACAGAATAAAACCATGACAGACCATACAACAGAACAAGACAGACCCGAACTGAACAGGAGAACAGGACAGTACAAAATCAGGTTACGTGTAATGCAGTATGAAAAGTATGCATTCAGACAGTACAGTATACAAAACAGTACAGTAAATCAAAATACAGTAACTAGACGGTGTACTTATACACCAAGTCAGAAGTTCCAGGTTACTCACAAACTGTTACGGTTATCTCCTTGCGTAAACAATCCGATAACCTCCAGATACGTCAGGCATCTCCATGTATATCCTGAACAATAATCATCAATCATATACAGATCAGAACTCATCCATTCAGGTCTCATTTGTCATCTTAGGTATCTATCGGTTTACCTAAGATAGCCTAGTAGCCTATCGCCCTCTCATCGGGTTTTATCCGGGGCCATTTTATTCTTAAATTAGGCTTAGCAGACATCAGGATTATAACTTAAGTCATTTAGACTTCAATCGTTATCAGTCAGTTACTTCTTTAGCCTTAGGGGCAAAATGGTCATTTTATCATTCTTGTCCCGGACCCTGTCGTGGTCTTCGGAATAGTCTCTATATCTTAAGTACAAAGTTCTACGTCCTTTGGACTCCAATCGGTATCAGTTAGGTTCTCATTTTAACCATAGGAGCAAAATGGTAACTTTGCCATTCTTATCCCGGACCCAGTCGTGGTTCTTAGAATATCCCATATATCGTATACATGAAGTTTTAAGTCTTTTAGACTCTAATCGGTATCAGTTAAGGGCTTACTTAGCCTTAGGGGCAAAATGGTAATTTGCCATTCTTACCCCGGACCCTGTCGTGGTCCTCAGAATGTCCCATAGATTATGTATATAATTTTCTAAGTCCTTTGGACTTCATTTGGTATCTGCTTTAGATCATCGGGACACGTCAGTCATTTCTCATTTTACGCGTTGATAGTTCCGGAGTCTTACTTAGCCCTTCAGTGTTCATAATTATCCCTATGATAATTTATCAGATCAGTTTGACCTTTATTTGACCTCTACTTGCACTTACTGTGCTCAAGGGTATTTTGGTCATTTTACGTTTTGTAAGATTCTAACTCCGAATCATTATTTAATCATGTTTACAGTCTCACCAGTATCTGGGCTCTATCGCTATCAATTTCGTCCCAATCGGACTTCATTTGGGCTTCGTACAGTATCAGGGGTAATTTGGTAATTTCACGTGTCATATTTTTCGGCACGTCAGTTCATAAAACGGACCTCACCATTGGGTCCAGAGTGTCCGACATAATTAAGTTGGACTATCTGTTATGTTTAATTGACCCTAGGAATTATTAGGGGCAGTACGGTCATTTACACTTTATGTGTCTGTATTTTTCGGGACTTCGGTTCGTTAGACGGACCTCACCGTTGAGTTCAGAACGCCCGACATAGTCAAAATAGACTGTCTTTTATTTTTATTTGGGTTCGGGTACTATCAGGGGCAGTACAGTAATTTACACCTACGTGTCTGTATTTTTCGGTACATAATTTCCCAATTTGGACTGTACCATTGAGTCCAGAATGCTTGAAATAGTGAAAATACACTATTTATTTAATTTATTTGGACTCCGTTTGACATATTTAATGTCCAGGGGTAAAATCGTAATTTTACCTATTTAATAAATAATTAAATAATTATTTTATTATTTAATTAATTCTTTAGGGGCTTGATTGCACAAAATTTCAGAAATCAGGGCCACTGTGCAATATTCAGAACTATCAGGGGTAAATCCGTAATTTCAGAAATCATATAGGGGTCAAAACATAATTTTATAAATTAGGGGTTCAAACCCTTTGGTTTTTGGGTTCAAAAATTGAACCAGTCCAAAACCTCCAAAAACCGACCGGTTCAGTTAGGCCAGAGAACCGGAATTACATGCCCCCTCTATCCCCAATCGTTCCTTATCCGTATACAGGTTTAGCCCAAAATCAGATTTTAATTTCTTAGCCCCGTATCCAAACAGGTGAAATCAGTTTTAATTTAAAACCTTTAACCAAAACGGCGTAGCTTCACTAATGCGGTGGCATGCTCGTGGACAGACACGTGTTGTGTCGACTGGGCCAACTCGGTATGACTCGGTCACTCAACCGAGTCAACTCTGTCTTCTTCATCTCTTTCCCCTCAGTTTGCCCTAATTTACGGTTTCGGTCTCCTCCATTTTCGTGGAGTTTCAGTTACAGTTTTCAATATGTTTTGATTTCAAAACATTCCTGGATGTCACGCCAACATTTTGGCATCAGTTTCATGGATCGAATCCACGCATGGAGCTCGGTCCACTCCGCTATTGTGCAGACCTGCAACTCGGTCGTGCACCTTCGTTTCTCAACCAAATCGCACGAGGTTTGGCTTGTTGTGACCCTTAGGACAGGGGCTTCAATTCCCCATTCACAAATTTCAGTTTAAAAGCCCGTTACAGAATTTAAGTTCCATGGCCGAGACCTATAGGTTCGGTTTTGAGGGTCTAGACCTAGGTTTCTAGGTCGCGGATCCGTGATTTTGGCACCTTAGGAAGGTCTAGTTCATGTTTAGACCATCAAGATTCAGTTTTATAGAGGTCAAATCAGACCTGCTACAGGGAAGCTCTACCCATGGCGGTTTTGTTCACGGTTTGGGGTTATATGCTATTCCGACCCTTCTCAGTTGTTCTAAAACAATCCTAGGCCTCTCAGTAATACATATATACAGTTTATATAGGCCAAAACTATCAGATACAGTACCAACAATCAAAACAGAAAAAAAATTAGCAGTTTGAGGTGTCTCACCTTTCAAACAGTGGATGTTCCCCTCTTGGCTCGATTCAGGTCTCCTCAGTCCCTTCCTCTTGATGCATCTCCCATGGACATGCATATACACCATGTTTCACACACACGGCTTCTCACAAATGGCTTGGAATCTCTCTCTCTATAACCCAATCTCTCTCTATAAAATCAGCATTACAGTCTCTCTACAGTTCTGATTTTTCCCTCCATGCATATATGGAGATTGTATAAGTTACCAAACCAGATTTCCTCTTGATGTTTCATCTCCCCAAGCTCATGATTAACTTGCATGGATTTTGGTTGGGAGAAGGTACCATCATAAGGTGTATAGGCATGATGATCTATGGGTGTAGGGTGATGCATGGCTGATGTGTTGCATGCTTGGCTATTGGTCACTTGGGAGGTGGTCTCACCAGAATTCTGATTTATATACCTTTCATTGTATATTTGTACACAAAGGCAGTAGTAGCCTAGTTGGTTATTTTTTGGATGAGGTTTCTTTTCACTCAAAGGTCAAGGGTTCAATTCCCTTGGCCTCCCATTTGGCCATTTTTCCCATATTTTCGGTTAAGGCCACGTTTGGTTGCACAGAAATTCAGTTTCAGTATTTCCTTCATAACTTTCATTCCGTAACTCCTTTTTCGACACGGTTTGTTCCAGAAGTTTCATATTTCAGTTATCTTCAGTGTCAGAGGTTCCGTGTCATTTATTAAACATTCGGGATTTTCCGGGTTAGCTAATTCGGATTTCGTTAGTGTTAAAGCGGTGTTATTTCGCCGAATTAATCAGTAATTGGGTTCGGGTATTTTACCCTTTTCCTCCAGACATATTTAATTATTTTATCGGTCTATCATGACCGCCGGGATTATGATTAATTCCCTAGATCATTCTATAAGCCGGTATTAATTAATAATTAATAACTAATTATTAATTACGCAAAGTCGGGGTGTTACATGTATGTTTTGGCATCGGTTGCAAAACAAGTTTTCTATTTGAAGGACGCAAAAATAAGAGGTGATTGGCATGTTGTCCAAAAAATAAAAACTAGACATGTTTATGATGTCCTAGAAGTTGGCGAGGGAGATGAAGAGTTAGAGAGGATTGAGGAGGCACTATAAGAAGAATCTCAAACTGCCCACGATGGTGTTGTCTGGCATGATCAGGGAGATGTTAGTTCGTATCGGTTGAATAGAACTGATGTAGAACCAGTTCATATCGTAGCTTCCGACGTCACCAATACCACACAATTAGATCCGAGGGATGCAACGTTCATTAATGATGATGATGACGAGGAAAGTGATTTTGATGATGACACATTGTTAGAGTATTGTACCGAGAATGAAGAAAATTCAAGTTCAGATGATGATACAGACTCAAATGAATAATTGTAATAGGTGTTACATGCCTTAGTATCAAGTGTAATGGTTTTCGGCTTTTATAATGTAATGGATATTCAATTTTATGATATAATGGGTAATCATTTTTACTTCGATAAGGATTTTAATTTTTATGATTAAATAGAAACAATTTTATTTTTAAACTTTATTTGTAGATATGGTTGGACCAGGTTCACGCAAACGCGCAGTTATGCAGGACGCATCGACCCCTTCCCCTTCATCTGCAGGATCGACCGATCCTGCCGTCGATGGTATGCATAGTTTCCATTTTTATTAATGATTATATAAATATTGTACTAATTGTTTCTATTTTGTTTCTTCTAAAGCTTCGGCCACCACTCCTATCAAGGACGTGGTAAGTCGAAGAATCGCAGCTTGTAGGTTCAAATGGAGGCAGCGGGGGGCGCGCCCCTTCGGATTGAGATACCTCCAGGCTTGCTGAAGCCCGTTGCTGGGTGGGCCCAGCAGTTCATTACGGAGGTCGGCATCATTTGCCGGCTACGCACCCCACTCCATGTTAGTGACTGGAGTCAGGTCACTGACGCGGAGAGGAGGGATATTCATGTGCATATCCGGGTATGTCTTTTATTATTATGTTCAACTAAATTTTAACATATGTTATGCCATAATGTTTTGACAATGACATGCTTTTACAGGAGAAATTTGACATCAATCTCCACCTGCCTCATGTCGTGAAGGCAGTCGACCTTTACTTGGGAACCCATTTCAGGGACTACCAGCATAGGCTCCACATGCACTACGAGGCGGAGGTGGAAGCCGATAGAGAGCCTCGCGACAGACCCTACAGAGGGGTGGCGGTGGAGGATTGGATGTTACTATGCGATCGGTTCGCTAGTGACGCATTCCAGGTAAAAATTGTCAAAATTACTTTTGTTGTATGATGAGTCATTGTTATTTATACTAACCTTCTTTGTTTTGGCCAAGTGTAGGAACTTAGTAAGAAAAATAGCGAAAGTAGAAGCAAGCAAAAGGTGACCCACTGTGGTGGATTACGTTCTTTTGTTAGGTATAGGCATGAGATGGTAAGTTAATAAATGTATCAATTTCTCATTGTATAATGTATTCATGAAATCAATCTTCACAAGCTACTATTTATTTGTTGCAGCGAGACCAGAAGACCGGTGCACCACTCAGCCCCATTGAGTTGTGGCACAAAACACACTACAATCCCGAGAAGGGTTGGACTGGGCCTGAAGCTTAGCGACTTTATGTAAGTTAGAAAAGATTTATATACCACTATTATGAATTTAATATTAATATAAAATGTTTAAAAGTAGTAACAAATATTTATGTTTTTTTAGGACGAGATGGTCGAGATGCGTGTTCGGCCGACCTCTGAGGGTAAGCAACCGCCGACCGATGACCAGATACGAGAGACTGTTCTGGGCAAGAAGTGCGGATATGTGCGTGGCTTAGGGAATGGGATGGAGCCGATGGCATCGTCCTCTACGGTCGAGAGCAATGCTAGGTTTCACGCACCACCCAGATAGCTGAGGCAGCCACCTAGAGAGCTGAGACAGCTGAGAGACTGAATGCAGAGATGAGGGTTGAGATGACAGAGCTCAAGGAGCGGTAGGCCCAGATAGAGACTTTTATGAAGACAATACTCAACCGACAGAGAGGCTCTGATCAGCCTTGGTAAGTTTTTAAAATTATTTACTTTGGTACATTTATTATTTATAGAAAATGTTACGTAAAACCCCTTAAAATATTTCGGCCTAACGGCCTACAAACCGCATGACACTTCACATATGAAAATAGACTTGTACGAACTTATTTAATTATATAAGGATGCAAGTTTCAGGTCCAAAAAGGCCCATTTTGGAGTTTTAACAGACCAAAACCCCGGATATTGGCCTAACCACCCTGAAACCCCATCACACAGCTCCCAAATGATAAAATAGACTTGCACGAACTTACGGCACTAGGTTAGGATGCCCGGTTTGAAACTTATGCAAGTTTTAGCTCCTAAAAGGCCCATTTTGAAGTTTTGACAGACCAAAATGTCGGATATCGGCCTAAATACACCGGAACCCCATCACACACCTCACAAATGATAAAATACACTTGCACGAACTTACAACACTCGGTTCGGATATCTGGTTTGAAACTTATGCAAGTTTCAGCTCTAAAAAGGCCCATTTTGGGGTTTTGATAGACCAAAACTTTGGATATTGGCCTAACCACCCCGAAACCCCATCACACAGCTCCCAAATGATAAAATAGACTTGCACGAACGTACGGCACTCGGTTCGGATGCCCGGTTTAAAACTTATGCAAGTTTCAGCTCCAAAAAGGCCCATTTTGGGATTTTGACAGACCAAAATACCAGATATCAACCAAACAAGCCCAAAACCCCATCAAACACCTCACAAATGATAAAATTGACTTGCACGAACTTAGGGCACTTGGTTCGAATACCCGGTTTGAAACTTATACAAGTTTTTGCTCCGAAAAGGCCCATTTTGGAGTTTTGACGGACCAAAATGCCGGATATCGGCCTAACTATCCCAAAACCCCATCAAACACCTCACAAATGACAAAATAAACTTGCACGAACTTACAAAAATCAGTTCGGATCAGTGGTTTATAACTTATGCTACTTTATGTCGTTCTTATTATTTATGCATGCAAAAAAAAAATATTTACCTATTCACATTCTATATTTCATATATATTTAATAATTGTTCTAATATATACCATTTGATCTTTATTTCAGATTGATCGGGATTATTGCGCCGCCGTCTTTATGTTTTGCATCGGGATTTATTATTATTATTATTATTTTTTTCTTTTCATGGACATTTGTAGTTATATGTTTTGAGACAATTTTTTATTTTTTTATTTATTATTAAATTGTACTTTTACAAATGTACGCAATTAGTATAATATATATATATATGAATGTATTTTTCTTTTTTAATATATTCATTTCAGAATGTTTGGATTTTATTGTATATCAGGATGATTGATACAAGCTTAAACAGGAATAAAACAACAAAGAAAACAAAGCAAACATGGTTGGAAAACGGGCAAAAAAAAAAACCGTTAGCGACGCACAGAAAAGCGTCGCTAAAAGTGAAGAAATAACAATGCTAATTCACTATTAGCGACACATTCTGTGTGTTGCTAATAGTACCTTTTAGCGACGCACACTTTGAGTGTCGCTAAAAGATACTATTAGTGACAACCAAGTGTGCGTCGCTAATAGTATCTTTTAGCGACGCTCTTTGCCTCTATTTATAATATTTGCGACGCCCATTCCCAATTATTAGCGACACCGTTTGTGCGTCGCTAATAGTTTCTTTTAGCGACGTTCAGAGGTTTGTGCGTCACGAATAGTATTAGCGACGCCAATATTTGCGGCGACTTTAGCAACGCGCAGTGTGCATCGCAAAATATGATTAGCGACGCATTTTTCCACTATTAGCGACGCACGTATGTGTCGCTAATAGTGCCTTTTCTTGTAATACAAGACCCTCTTGGCATGACTTAAATCCACCATTGATTTTAATCCCAACTGTGTCAAATGCCATGAACACACATCAATGTTTGTTTAAACTTAACCATAATTATTGAAAAAAACTGATTATTATTACTAAAATTATTACACTATCAAATAATTTTTATTACTTAAAAAAGATTCTCACAATCATACAATTTGTAAAACAAAGAAGTTTAAAAAATTATTTAGTGCAGAAAAGTAAAAAAAAAAAATTAAAAAATATTGAATTGATCTCAATTTTTTAAAAGAAGATTATTTAATGTAGACCAGTTTAAAAAAATATTAATTTAATCTCATCGGTTGTTTTTTAAAAAATAATCTCATCAATCAATGACTCTCATCATTGACCACATATTTAGGCACACAAATTTGGACAACAGAACATTATTCATTCAAAAAAAAAATAGACATTAGTTTTTATCACATTTGCTGATTTTTAAAAAACCATCTCATTAGTCAATGGTTATCTCTCATTTGGACACAGACAAACATTACCCCCTAAAAATTTCCTTCTGATACGGGACATGGCTTAAGTACTTTTGGGGATTAAAATACTTTTTATCAGACAAGGCTCCTCTCCATGACTTATTTTCTCAATTTTTCTTAAGGTACCCTAGATGTCTGACACTATTGTTTAATTATTTAATAATAAATAAATAATATGCCATGCATCAAAAACTACATTAAAAAAAGTGGTAAAAAATAAAAGTTGATGTATTTTCAATTTAGTCTACAAAAGTATAACTTTTCCTAATTCTACCTCTGCCACTGGTTGACTCTCAATTTCACCTCAAGTAAGTGACTAATTCATAATTTCTCCTCTAATAAATGGTCACAAATAAAAAATTTAATAAAAATATAATACCAAAAAAAAATAATTATGTCATTAAAACTTGACGTGTGATATAATTTTTTTATTATAACACTATTGAGACGAGATCAAAATTTCTTATTATAACAATCAATGACATGTGAAATTTTTTTTATTATAAAAATTAGTTGACATATTTATTCTACATATCAAATTTTAATATGCATGATACCTAGGGATCACAACAGGACAAGTTTGGGACAGGAAATCTCTTCTCCAATCCCGTTTCGCGAAAAAAAATTCTAAAACTCGTTTAAACCACGTGATAGGCAAGGATGGATTCCCTTTTATGTTTAAACTTTTATTTATTTATTTATTAAATTAATTGTAATTAAGACATTTCAATCAAAACGTTATATGTGTAAAAATAAGAAATATGCATGTTAATAAAAGAAAATCAAAATGACTTTATTTTATTTTTCAAATATATAACTCTATCAAGTTTGTATAAACTTTAATGGGTGACCAAAAAATATCATTATAAACATTGATTATGTAGTATAAAACTGTTTTATTATTTTATTTTATATAATCAGGGCGAAGCACATTCACCTAATACTCTAACAGGACAAACATAACTTACCTAAAACTCGTACCATTAGAGATGGGATAAGGTAGAATCGTAACGGGACAAGTTAAATTGCCAGCCTTACTAATACCATACAACCAAGCTTTTTTTTCTCATAAATAACTTCTAGTGATAAGACTGTACAAAAAACATTTATAGTCATACATGTTAAAATTTGACATGTGACATGTTCCATATTGTAGCAACCAAATGACATACTTATTTCACATGTAAGATTTTAACTTGGATTTAAATAATATATGTTATGTATCGAATTAGTCAATACGTATCGATTTTTCGACCAATCGACACTAATACTGGTTGAAATATTGATGATATCAAAATTCAATGTTGTATGTATTGCTCAGGCTGATACCATTATATATTGGTTGATACGGCCATTATAGGACCGTTATGACCATTATAGGCTTATACGATTGTTTTCATTTTTATTTTTATTTTTTGTTCTTTTTTTTCTTTGAAAAATCCTTATGCTCCTTATTTTAATGAGATCTAAATACACAAGATGCCTAACTAAATAATTCAAAATAAAATTAAACAAGTTACCACACAATTTGGGTCGATACGATCTCAAAAATGGCCTTTTGGGCTCCATTTTTAAATTATTTTTCCTTAATTAATCATACATTTTATAATTAATCACAATAAATTGATTTTTATGCTCATAGTTATTTTATGTTATTACTTGTATTTGTAGCTACAATGTTATTTAAATCAAATAATGTTTTCTCATTAGTTTAATTTAAAAAAATAATATAAAAGTAATAAAACTATCCTTTTGGGTGTTGCTTATTAAAGTAAAAATATTTTTAGGTGTTTAAAAACTAAAAACTATAACAATAAAAAAAAAATGTGATAAATTATTGTCAAAATATCTGTCTCAGTAAATTTTAAGAGGTTTACTATTATATTTGAAAAAAATTCATATTCTCGATTTTCAATTCTCATTACAGATATGTCAATATTTCTTATACCGCTACATCACAACCATGTCCCATCTCACTCGTAATTTGAAACTTTGAATTTTAATATGTATTGCCATAAAAAAATATTACTACCTTACCACTAAACTCATTTTCCCCGCCAACAACTCCTTGTCAACTAACATCAAACTCTTTCCCATTGAATATTCACCAAGAATCAAACCTTTTACTTCTACTTCAAACCCTACTCTGTCTAATTTGGATTTCATTATTCCGAGCCCACACGAACAGCAGGAGAAAAAGTTTTTGATTAGACTTAAAGTTGTTTGTAAAATGAGTTCAAAAAATTATTAAGATATGCCATACTGCATCGAGAAGTTGAAAAATCTAAGATATATAGAACCCAAAATTAACAGATCAATCTTTTTCATCTTCTTGCAAGTTACGAATTGAAGACACTTGGTGTTTCCAATATATTTATTTTGGGTTAAAATTTGATATATATTGTTTGATTTATTCTTTTATATCTTAAATTTTTAAAGTAACTAGTATTTAATATGATATCAGAATAGATAAAAATTATGAGTTCAAATTTTACTATAGAAGTAATGTTTTTAGAGGCCTTCAATTTTATCTCACTACTCTTATAAGGGGTAGGGCCTACTCTTCACGAGACTTACCGGTGGGTCCCACAACTTCTGAGAGTGTGAGATAAAATTGGCAGACTCTAAGATATTATGACTTACTACTCTGTCCTGATCATTATAATTAGAGCAATGATACGGATACCACTTTCATATATCACCCTTTCACATGAGATGGATTTTACTTGTGATCCTATAATAGTGACTCACCTGATGTGAGAAGGAAGTGTCCAAAAATAATATATAATGCGGTGTTCCTAGCATTAATGTTATAATTAATGTATGACATTAATCCATTAGTGAAGGAGAATATGAGCACACGTGGAAGAGTGTTTGAACTTTGACAAACATTTTAGAGTTCATTCATAAGCTGTTGGGAGTAGTTTGAATTTGGAATGAATGGTGCATGCACCAGCACCAGCACCAGCACCAGCACCCGTCTGACCAATTCTCAATGCCTCTATCAGCGCCATTTAAAAACGACTCATAGATATTAGAATCATTGGAAAAATGGAGAAATCAGTACCCGTTAGCCAAAATAAAATTGTGCATGCACCCTACTCGTACAGTCCATGCAAGATTCTTAAGTTCCTTCAGAAACAGTCAATGGATAGAAAAGTCAAGAGATTTGGATAGAGGTCTTTGTTGTGCACGCGGCGCACTTATTTATTCATGGACTATATATGATAAGATTGACCAAATGGTAATGGTAAGAAGGTTTAGTCTGCCTCATAATTGACTGAAATTGGTGTGAACCCTTTAACCGAAGAAGCATTGAGGTTAGTGTGAACGTTCAGAAGATGGGGGTTGCAAACTCCCAGAAGTAGTAGTGAAGTACACGCAATCCTTTAAAGAATAGCAGGCAGATGATCTGTTGAATGTCCAATCAGGCAGATGATCTGTTGAATGTCCAATCAAAGCTTGTTTGTCTTTGAAAGGATAAACCTTCATTATCAGGGAAGCAATAAGTTTAACCTTGCGAAATAAATTTTGCTTCTTCAATAATTTGATTCAATGTTCATGCTGAATATGTTCTCTGTTCACTTTTACGATGCATGTTTTTTTAGGTAAGTAAAATATTATTAATAAGCAAAAGAAACGAATCGTACAAAGGCATGTCCACGAAAACAAAAAATTATCTTATGAAATTATCATATTATATTATTGTACGATAATTTCTTACAAAAATATTGTTAGAGTTGAAATTGAGAAGAATACTTTACATCTACAAAACATGAAAAAAGTGCATTTTTGTTACGGATCACTGAATAATTACTCTAAGAAACAGCCAACAAAAACTTACAACCAACCAAACCAGTAACGAGAAAACAATATTTAATGTCATTGGTCGGATCTTTTAACCCAAAAGAATAATTAATTTGTTAAGTGTGTTAGATATTGGGTCATATGGACTCGAGCCCGCTTAGCTGATTTGTTCGAATCGTGATAATTATAAGAAGAGTTTATATATGGTTAAAACTTTTATCTGTTTTAGTTGGTTTGACCAACGTAGATATTATCACGTAAGTCTTGTGATTATCCATTAGTTGTGGTCATGAGTTATAAATATAAACGTACTGGTTAAATGTTATTAATCAATCCATCAATTTACATATAATCTCTCAAAATTATCACGTGAGATTTTGAGTGATCGCTCTCTTTGAGAATCTTTTTGGGTGGCCATCATAGTGCCCTTAGTTTTGGCTAAAGTGGCAGTTCTTATACCAAAAAATGTTAAAATAGGACAAAAAATAGTTGATTGTGTTATCACTGGGTATGCTCATAATAGTAGTGCATATCGATTTCTGATTCACAAATCAAAAATTTCTGATATGCACGTTAATACTATTATTGAGTCAAGGAATCCATCTTTCTTTGAAAATGTATTTCCTTACAAATCAACACGGGAGTCGAGTTCAATTAAAAGAACTTGTGATATTGCAATAAGCAGTAGTCAAGACCAATAAGATGATGATGAACCTAGACGTAGCAAAAAAGCTAGAACATCAAAATCTTTTGGTCCAGATTTTCTAACGTATTTGTTAAAAGATAAGCCTCAAAGCTTTAAAGAAGCAATGTCGAGTCCTGACACTCCATATTGGAAAGAGGCTATAAACAATGAAGTAGAATCCATTGTGCAAAATCATACTTGGGAGCTAGTGGATCTTCCACCAAGTTCAAAACCTCTTGCACATAAATGGATATTCAAGAAGAAAATGAAAGCAGATGGATCTATTGATAAATACAAGGCTAGACTTGTTATCAAAGGATACAAGCAAAAGGAAGACTTGGACTATTTTGATACAAATTCACCTATTACTAGAATATCATCCATTCGAATGTTAATAGCTATTGCAGCTATACATAATCTTTAAATACATCAAATGGATGTAAAGATAGCTTTCTTAAATGGTGAATTAGATGAAGAAATATTCATGGAACAACCTGAAGGGTTTATTGTTCCAAGTCAAGAAACGAAAGTATGTCAGCTTGTTAAATCTCTTTATGAACTAAAACAAGCACCGAAGTAGTGCCATGAGAAATTTGACAGTGTAATGATGTTAAATGGGTACAAAATCAATGAGTGTGACAAATGTGTATATGTCAAGAACACCGAACATGGTTTTGTCATTATTTGTCTCTATGTTGATGATATGCTCATTATGGGTAGCAATAATGAAGTCATTAAAGGTACCAAGAAAATGTTAAACAATAAGTTTGACATGAAGGACTTAGGTGTTGCTGATGTTATACTTAATTGGGATAAAGATCTCTAGAACATCAGGTAGACTGATATTATCTCAATCACATTATATTGAGAAAATTCTCAAGAAATTTAAACAAAATAATAGCAGTCCAGCGAGAACATCTATAAATGTAAATCTACATTTATTCAAGAATAATAGCAAAAGCATATTGTAACTAGAATATGCACAAATAATTGGCAGCCTAATGTATGTCATGAATTGCACCTATTAAACATAGCTTACGTTGTCAGCAAATTGAGCAGATACACAAGTAATCTAGGTTCGGACCATTGGAAGGGAATAGTTAGGATTTTTAAGTATCTAAAATACACCCAAAACCATATATTACACTACTCAAAATATCCAGCAGTACTTGAAGGATACTATGACGCGAATTGGATATCCAATACCAATGACTCAAAATCCACAAGTGGTTATTTGTTTACACTTGGTGGTGGAGCGATGTCATGGAACAAACATGCATTACCAAATCCACAATGGAATCTGAGTTTTTTGCACTTGATAAAGCTAGTGAAGAAGCTGAATGGCTTTGTCACTTCCTAGAAGATATTCCAATGTGGCCAAAACCTGTACCCGCTATCTATATTTATTGCGATAGTCAATCAGCGATTGGTAGGGCACAGAATCATATGTATAATGGTAAGTCTCGACATATTCATCGAAGACATAATACCGTGAAACAACTTCTCTCTAATGGTATTATGACCATTAAATACATAAGGTCAAAAGATAACATTGAGGATCCGTTAACCAAAGGTTTGACTAGAGAGCAAGTGAATAAATCATTGAGGGGAATGGGCTTAAAGCCTATGCACTAAGAGTCGCCATAATGGCAGTCCAACCTAGCTGACTAGAGATCCCAAGATCTAGGTTCAAAGGGACAACCAAATTATGTGAGACTCATTAAAGATCACTATGGAGATAAAATCTTCTACCCAGTCCTATGATAAGAATAGTGATGCCCGTAGCATTGAAAAGGATAAGCTAAGCTTCTGATGATTCTTATACCTTGTTAATATACAAGTGGGGTATAGCAGTATACTCTTAACAAGAAATCACCTATGTGAGTGTGACCTGGGCCGGTTCTATGAGAATGACAAAGGCTAAATTCTCTAGGAGCACTCATGAGAATCAATTGTGCTAGGAAAGATTCTATGTGAATGTTTTTGCCTTTCTTTACACAAACGATTGAACAGTTCAAGACATCATGTTCACTAATCAATTAGTAACCCCGATAAAATTTCACAAAGGAAGGTTCAAGGCCACAAGCTACCTTCCTCTATGCAAAAAATTTCCAACTGAACTCTCTCTTAGTGTCTGCATGTAATTTGTATTACTTTCAATCAATTTCATTCATGTGGGGGATTGTTGAAAAAATAGGTTTTTCAGCATTATAATTAGCTATCTTTGAGCTAAAATTAAAGTGAGTCCCACAAATTAATTTTGGTGAGTCCACATGGGAATGTGTTCTCCTTCATGAGGAGATTAAGATTATATATTGGGTTGCTCAAAACCATTAAGGAGTGAATGAGAAATTGCCTCCAAACATCACCACTTGGAAATAGTAACAAAATCTTGAAACTTGTGCAAAAAGCTTGTGTCCCACATAGGATGGATACAAAGCTTTTAAAAAGTATATATACACTTACCTTGGAAGAGGATTTGGGACCCCTAAAGGGTACCCAAGTTTTATGGAAGGGGAAAGACCTAGCACATGCTTGGTTCACCACACGCGCGCGAGTGCCGCCGCCACTGTCTCGCCTCACACCAAACCTGGCCGAGTCGAGTCGAGTTCGGGTTCGAGTTCAAGTTTAGGCTTGGCCCATCGTATACATATCTTTTTGGAGAAAATTAATTTAAATAATTTTTCATTAAACGTTGTCATTTTGTTACTGTTAAAAATAAATCAAAACGCTGTCATTTAGTTACCAGATTAATTAAAACTAAAAATGTCACCATTCTGCGAGTATGTTTTTTGGTTTTGGTTTAAGTTCAAAACGACATCGTTTTACGATTGCGTTGGTTTGAACGTTTTACGATTGCATTGGTTTGAATTTTGATTGAACAATTGCTTTCCTCATTGGTGCAACTGTGTCTGTTTAACCGACATAATTGAACCTTCATGACTGTACCAAACATCCATGAAGAAGTCTGTAAATACATACACATTCATTGCATATAGATTCATTTAGAAATATACATTCTGTGCATCAGTTTTGAGAGAGTTTCAAGTCACTGTTTGGTTCGTTGTGCACTAAAGGTTGAGTGCTTCATCTTCAAGTGCGTTGGTCATTTTATCCTACGAGACGAACGACCAAGAGCTTGTAAGCACATTGCGAGGGCCGTAATTCGTCTTAAGGACATTGTGTTAAACACAAGCCTTGATCCCCTAGTTTTTCTAGTTTCTGTAAGTGTTTACAGATTTTATTTTTATTATACTGCAATCTATGGTTTTATAGTTTTCTGTTCCTGTTTTGGAAATTTATTATACTATTTTCCTTTTAAAACCATTTTCTATGAATTTTTGTTTTCCGTAAGTTTTTGTTTTCTGTAAACTAAAAACAACAAATTTTGTTTTCTTAAAACAGTTTCTGATTTTCCCTTCTTTTGGCAAAACTGTTTTAATAAATTTAGATTAACAAGAAGATCAAGCAAATAGTTAAGAAAAACTCAAATGGGGATGCTTGAGTCGAGGACATAGGAAATTTTCTGATTCTCGTAAAAATTGTCGTGTTTGCTCTTTCTCTCTCTCTCTCTCTCTCTCTCTCTACTCCTTTACATTCTTGTGCATTAATAACATATATTTCAAAGTTTGTAAAAGTTGTCAATATTTGCTAAATACCCTATTCACCTCCTCCCCCACTATTAGGATAAATATCTTGACAACACTTAATTTTACTTCTACTATTCTCAAGTTTGGATTCGATATAGTCCCTATTTCACAAAGATGATTGTGAAGGCTTTTTATTTAAAAGAGTATTTTAGGACACTTGTAGTAATTACCACAACCACACTACTTGTGTGGATCTAAAGGTTATTTGATCGCGGCTAAAGTAGTTGTTATGAAGAGTACAACTTGAAAGCAAAATCAGCAGATAAGAACATTACGTAAAGGATTATGAGAAAGATTAACTAACGTCATAAGTCTACTAGGTAGCGTAGTAGATTAGTAATCAGTGGTTTGTTGTTTCTTATTAATTTTCATAGGGATTTGTTTTCTTATAGTGGTGGGTGTAGTTCCCCGGTAGGATTTCTTAACTACATAAGATCGGTGTTTCTCACTCTTGAATGTACTTTTTATATTTGTTCTTAATGTTTTAATTATCTTTTAACACTGACTATATTATTGATAGGAGACTAAAATAACTATTTGAACAATTAGTTAATCTACATAAATTCATGGTTCATGTCTAATTAATTGGAAAAATAATTTGGGACTATTTGCGTAATTTTTTGAGATAGTTAGTTGATTAAATTAATTTTAATTAAATAATTATAACCTTAAAGCAACTCATATATATTTAATAATTTATTTGATGCTTTGCAATTTCATTAAATTAAATTTATTTTTTCTTCAAATCTCTTTATTTTTGGAGAAATTGAAGAAGTGGACTTAACGACTTCAAATATTTTTTAATCCCACAAATTATTTTTTTAATACAACGGCATGAGGAGTGTGATATCTTGCACATTGGTTAATATGAAAAGTTACTTCATATGTTTATTTTATAACTGCTAAAATTATAAACGCAGTTGCTATAATGAGCACATGAAATAACTTTTTCTTAATCGGCACATGTAGCGATTATGATAGGCTTTCGAGGACCAGAAGTGCCCCACTGGACAGGCAACCGAACCAATCTATGATGAGAGTCAGGGATTCAAAAACCCAGGCCTGTGAGGAGACTTGTTTGTTTTGATCTTTGTAAAGCCCAGAACTTCTAATAGAGCAGCTCATAGCTTAGCCCAGTGGTTTATAAATTCGCCTCTTTCTCTCTCGAACTTCTGAATTTGGAGGTGAGTCCAATTCCCTTTCCTTTTTGAGTTAGGAATCTAATTCCTTTGGAAATTCTCAGAGCAACTTTACATTTCTTGGAGACTTTAGAACCAAGTCGCCTACTTTTATTTTTCTCTCTTAATATTTATCACCAATTTCATTCACATTCACTTTTTTCTTCAAATTTTCAAGAACTTCAACTGTTTCTTTATTTGAACTTGTTTACCACTGTCTGAATATTAGTTACAAATTTTAATCCTATGTTGTTCATTTACACTAATTCTTCACACATTCATCTGCTTAGATTCGACTACTCTCTTTTAGCATTAACACATTAATTTAGAGGTGAGTCTAAACCTTTTAATTTGTTTATATTAATATATATACACACACACACAAATATATATATTTGTGATGCTGCACTTTTTGACTCGCAATAAGTATGGGCTCCGCAACCTGTAGAACACTCAGAAAGGGGATCAGAGGACCACCGAATTGGCTCCGGTGGTAGCCGCTCTGATGCTTAAGTAAGTAAACTAAATTGAAAAGACTGTATTGAAAGCCAAAGAATGAGCATGAAAATAAAGCGTACCTTTAGGGTTTGATTTATAGATCGTGACCTTCCTAAGTTGATTAGGATTCGGAGCCATGAGTATAGGGATTTGATCATCGGAGATTGCAGTTACCTTGTGGAGTATTGCATAGAGATAATCATAGATAGCAGTTTCCTTTTTGAAGACTGTTTCCGTGTTGAAGACTGTTTCCTTATTCCCTGCTCGGCAACCGCTAAGGCGGTGACGAGGTCTGGAGTGTTGGTCTGGATCCTTGTAATTAACTATGAGATCCTTATCCGGATATATATGTGCTCTGGAGGCATATGCTTGGCTACTTCCGATCTTTCATCCTGTTCTGAATGTTCGAGCGCTGAGCCATTGGCTGAGCACGAGCTGAGTTAGCCGAGCGTGAGCTGGATTCATAGGCATACATATCAAGTGCTGATTGGTCCGCTCTTTTATGGTATATCAGTTACTCCCCCCCCCCCCCCAAGTCCTAGTTTGATGCTAACAAGCAACTAGGGCTAAGCCTTTTTCGGAGAGTCATGTATCCTGCCTGTTCGCCTTTCAAGGCGACTGTTGGGGCGTCATTTATTGCGCAGTCAGAGATTGGGTTTTTTCAAGGCCATCATTGTACTGGACCGATGGTTGGGTTTCTTAGTCATCATTCTTTCGAACCGTCATGGCGTTTGGGCTTGGTGGGTCCCTTCTGATACTGCGCTTATAAATGCAAGGTGAGATTTGAAATGACCTTTTCCCCGTCATTTTCACCGTGCTAGAAGATCTTGTCCGCCATTGTTGGTTTGTGCGACTTCAAAGAACATTGATTTTCTGAGCCTCTAGTCTAGAACAGGTTCGACCGATCTTTCCTATTCTTTTGCTTCTTCCTCTTTAAGTCCGGGAGTAATGTCTATTCCTCTTGAATCCTCAAACGTTAATGAGGGGGTAGGAAATCCCTCTTAGGTGGCTATGCTGCCTCTTTTAGAGAATATAGGATGACCTTGCCCCTCGAAGATGCTGGGGAAAGGTCGGTTGAGCCTCCCCCTAGTCCTGAGACTAGGATAGTCGATGCCTTCATAGAGCCCCGAGACAGGGCTGGGGAAACCTCTGGCAGGTCTTCCCATAGAGAAGAGGGCGAGAGTGCTGTCACTCAAAGCCTGCTGAACGAGTGAAAGGTGAAGTATAATTTTTCCTCAAATGTGACCTGCAGAGTACCAGGCCCAATGGATCGTCCCCATAATGTTGAAGCCGGGGAGATATGTGTTTATCTTTCCTGGTTTGAAATGGGTTTGAGACTTTCGTTGCCTGATTTAGTTAGGCAATTCTTCTGTTGGTACAAGCTCTGTCCCTGCCGACCTTAATCTCAATAGTTGGTGGCAACTTTTAGGGTTTGTAGTCTTAGGGTATAAAAACGAAGTAGATGTATCCATGGATCTGATCCATAGTAATATGGATCTGAAATTTAAGAAGGCGAGAGGCCTTTTTTACATGTCTTTTGAGAAGGGGTTCCGACCCCTGTCCTCCGTTCCCACTTCTAATAAAACATGGAAGAAGTGGTACTTCTTTATTGAAGGAGGATGGGAGCATAAAGACTTCTAGGATGGTGATGTCTCGATATTCCCTCGTACCACGGGTCATAAGGGTGAGGCTTATTTCCTTAGGTTTGTTTTAGCTTCGTTTGTGTCGTCCGAACTGATAATCTGATATGCCATTTCTTGCTTATGTGCAGTCGAGAGTGCTTGGAGGAGATCTGAGTTTACCAACGCCCTCCAAGATCAGTACCGCGTGCTTCTTTCGACTTCCAACCGGGCTCACACCGTTATTATTACTCCGGAGAATTTGATGGCCGCTCGTAATGAAGAGCTTAAGAAAAGGCTGACGTCGAAATGGACAGAGGACGGAAGCCTAGGCGGCGAGGGAGGCTTCCTCCCAAGTTGAGCCTAAGCCTCCTCTGCAAGTGAAAAGGAGGAGGTTGATTTCTGGCTCTCCCGAGCCGCCTCTTGCCCGAAGCCGAAAAGGAGGCCGAACCTGCCGTTCTGGTCTCGGCCGTTCCTCCTGCCCCATTCGTTCAGAGTAGAAGGACTAAGAAGGGAAAGGCGCCTGCTGTACCATCTGAGCCGTCTGACCAGATATGGGCCCAAGGCCCTCATTGGTACAGGGGGGATAATCTTGCAAAGTTGATGAATGAGATGATGAATCTCCAAATGAAGGTAACTTCTGAAGCTTTTTGTCCTTTTTTATTTGCTTGTTCGTTCAATCTAACTTGTTTGCCTTGTGTTGTGCAGAGCATGCATAGTTTAGCTGCTTTGATGGTGACTCCTATGAGCCTTGAGGAGGCTGATAAGTTGAAGGCCGAGCTGGATGAAGTGAGGCTGGAGCTTGAAACGGCTCACTCCAAGGTTCAGGCTACCGAGGAGAGTCTGAAGGAAGCTAGCACCAATCTTGTCGTGGCAAAGTCTGAAAGGGACATCTATGCTCGGTAGGTTGCAGGACTTCAGACGAAGTTGGTCGACCTCCGAAGTACCTTTGATCAGAAGGTTCAGGAGACAGTTGACCATGCCAAGACTAAGACTGAGACGGAATTGAGAGAGGAAGTTGACCAGATGGGTGATGAACTGATCCGGTTTGGTTTTGAGAGCTTCCGAACTAGATTTCTGGCTAAGTTCCCAGACTTTGACGTATTGTCAATTGTTGCTCCTGGAGCTACCTCGTCTGGTGATGGTCCAAGCAAAAAGGCTGCGACTACCGACCTTCCTTCGGCAGAGGATCCTAGCCCTTCTGATAAGGCTTGAGGCTTTATCAGCTTTTACTTTTCTTTGTTTTTGCCAGCCCTTTTTGATGTAATGAAATATCTTTTGATCAGTAAAATTGACTTTTCTTCAGATTTTTCTTGTGTTATTGCCTTCTGTGAAATTTGTTGCGAGTATAGCTGCTCTGAGCCCATTGCATGTCAGATCAACTGTCCACTAGTTAATAGTTGCCTTCTAAGCTTCAACACTTGTAATTGAATAGTGAATGCAGATTAACTTCGACTATCTCGTCATAATAAGATAAGAAAACAAACATGATCAGATAAATAGAACCCAATATTGATTTTGTATCACACAGAGTGGAAGTAAACTCTGCAGAGTTCTGAAGTAGATTGTTCTGAACCAAAGACTTGTGAAAATAACTTGGCAGCTTATGCTCATTATCACGATGACCGAAACTGCTGTTTTCGAGCCCTTAGGATCAGGATATATCAGAGCGTTGGCCTTTGTCGTATGAATGGCCTGTCATAGAATAGATAAGACTAGAGGGTCTGTATACCGGATAGGAGGCTTGTACATTTAGACTTTACCCCCCCTTTTTTATTAGTTCAGAAGCCTCAGTACCGGACTTGTGGTTTTTTTTTTTTTTTGTTCGAAGAGCTCTGTACCCTGTCTCTTGGTATTCCAAAGAGGCAGGTTTAATGCATCGTTTATTTATACGATTTTCGTTTGGGATTTCGAGGCCAACCTTTCTTTTAACCGTTGCGACGGTCCTAGATGGGTGGCTTTTGGACTTCAAGGGTCTATATATATGGAAAGGGGGGCATACGGTTGCGCCCAATCCTCTTGTTCCCAAATTGTTCCCCTGTAGGAGAGACTTTAGATGTTGCCGAAATTGGTCGTTCGCCCGGAGATGATTGACGATTCTCAGTCCGAGTTAGGAATGATTAAACTGTGGCCGAGAGTTAACCTTCCCTTGATTCAGTCTCCAAGGAAGGATTAGAGGAGGCACAAGTCCTCTTGTCCATCTTGGCATCCAGTCGAGATTTCTCCGATTGGTGGTGGACCCTCCTTGATTCAACTGAGGCTTGGAGCATTGATAAAGACGAAAGGTGGGATGCCTCCATTCATTTGTGTCTTGGCAGAGACCCTTGCTCAAATCGACTAGGGGTGTTATGCCGGATTTGAAGGGAAACGAAGGTGGAGAACGGAGGTCTCCTAAGACCCAGAGCCCTCATCATCTGTTGGTCTTGAGATCAATGACAGTGATGATGAAATGGCCTGGGTGCTTCTTGATGCAAATTGGGGTTCTGGGTTCCTTCCTTTCAAATGGAAGCTGGCGGCAGCGGTAATAGAGGTTGGAACTTGAGGCCCCTTCCTGTTCGAGGAAGAAAGCCATGATGTTGCTGATCGTAGTGATGTAGTAGCTTCTGTAGTAGCTTATGTAATGATGTCTTTGTTGTAGCCTCTGTTTTATTTCTAGTCTTTTTGTACCGATGTAAACTTTCTATGAATCATCAATAAAATTGAGTTGTTTCTTCTTAAATCTGATGTTCTTCTTGTTCGAATGTGCTCTTCTGGAGTTAAAACACCTTTTCGTGCACTTCTGATGAATAATTCTTTTGCATGTTCTGAAAGTAGATCAAAGAAATTTTGCAAAAAACTTGAAGTCTTGAACCAATGTACCTTAAGCCTGCTTCGGTGCTATTTGCTGCTTGTTGGTGCATAAGCCAAATAATCTAAGTATCAGCTTTAAGGTATTCCGATCTGGGAAACTTACGTAAATAGTATTTGGACTTTGAAGACGCTTGGAACTTCCGCTTTTGGACGGACTGGATCATAGAGTCTGAATGTTGAAGATGGACCAGGCTCTAGAGGCCTGTGCATTAGAAGATAGATCAAGAACTAAGACTTGTGCATTGTCAATGGCCTAGGCTCTGGAGGCCTGTGTGTTATAGATGGACCAGGCTCTAGAGGCCTGTGCATTAAAAGATGGACCAAGCACTGAGACTTGTACATTATAGATGAACCAAGTGCTAAGACTTGTATATTATAGACGGACCAAGTGCTAAGACTTGTTTATTATGGACCAGGCTCTAGAGGCCTATGCATTATAAATGGACCAAGTACTAAGACTTGTACATTATGGACCAGGCTTTGGAGGCCTGTGCATTATAGACGGACCAAGTACTAAGACTTGTACATTATGGACCAGGCTCTGGAGGCCTGTGCATTATAGACGGACCAAGTGCTAAGACTTGTACATTATGGACCAGGCTCTGGAGGCCTGTGCATTATAGACGGACCAAGTGCTAAGACTTGTACATTATGGATCAGGCTCTGGAGGCCTGTACATTATAGACGGACCAAGTACTAAGACTTGTACATTATGGACCAGGCTCTAGAGGCCTGTGCATTATAGATGGACCAAGTACTAAGACTTGTACATTATGGACCAGGCTCTGGAGGCCTGTGCATTATAGACGGATGCATTATAGACGGACCAAGTACTAAGACTTGTACATTATGGACCAGGCTCTTGAGGCCTGTGCATTATAGACGGATGCATTATAGACAGACCAAGTACTAAGACTTGTACATTATGGACCAGGCTCTAGAGGCCTGTCCATTATAGATGGACCAAGTACTAAGACTTGTACATTATGGACCAGGCTCTAGAGGCCTGTGCATTATAGATGGACCAAGTGCTACCAAGTACTAAGACTTGTACATTATGGACCAGGCTCTAGAGGCCTGTGCATTATAGACGGACCAAGTACTAAGACTTGTACATTATGGACTAGGCTCTGGAGGCCTGTGCATTATAGATGGACCAAGTACTAAGACTTGTACATTATGGACCAGGCTCTGGAGGCCTGTGCATTATAGATGGACCAAGTACTAAGACTTGTACATTATGGACCAGGCTCTGGAGGCCTGTGCATTATAGATGAACATTTTATGGAGGCATTAAAAAGAAAGAAACATCTCTTATTGATAATACTTGCGTAAGTGTTCCACGTTCCATGGCCTAGGAATAGGCTTCCCAGTCATGTCTTCTAGCCAGTAGGTGGTAGGCCGAACAACCTTCGTCACTCTGTAGGGGCCTTCCCAGTTTGGTGAAAACTTTCCCATAGTAGGATCCTTGGTGTTTTGAAAGACTCTTCTTAAGACAAGGTCTTCGACTTGAAAGCTGACCGTCTTGAGCCCCACCTTGGATTTGTCGACCATTCTCTACTGATAGGCTTCCATCCTGATACTGGCTTGATCTCTTCTTTCTTCAAGCAAATCCAAATTTTCCATCAGCTGCTGATCATTGGATTCTTGCTCAAAGGTTTCAGTCCTCAGAGTTGGCATACCGATCTCAACCGGGATTACTACTTCTGTACCGTAGGCCAGTGAGAAGGGAGTTTCAGAGGTGGGAGTTCTTCTGGTAAGTTCTGTAGGCCCAAAGAACTCCAGGGAGTTCCTCTGCCCACTTTCCTTTGGCCTGTTCCAACCTTTTCTTTAATCCATCAAGGATCATTCGGTTGGTGACCTTTGCTTTCCCATTTGCTTGTGGATGGCCTGGAGAGGCAAAGTGTTGCCTAATGTTGAGATTTTCACAGAATTTTTTGAAGCCTTTACCAGTGAACTGTGTCCCATTGTCGGAGATAATCACACAGTGGTATACTGAACCTGCAAACAATGTTCTTCTAGGTGAATGTTCTCAACTTCCTTTTCTGTGATATGTGTTAGAGGTTCAGCTTCGGCCCATTTAAAGAAGTAGTCAATGGCTACCAAGAGATACTTCCTGTTTAGTGGGGCCTTTGGTAATGGACCCATGATGTCCATCCCCTACTGAGCAAAGGGCCAAGGACTGGGAATCGGGATGAGCTCATGGTGACGCTGATGTTGATATGGGGCAAATCTTTGGCATTTGTCGCACTTCTGAACATACTCCTTAGCCTGCTTTAGCATGCTAGGTCAGTAATAGCCCTGAGACAGAGCTCGGTGAGCTATCGTTCTGCCCCCATTATGATTCCCGCAAATTCCCTCGTGTATTTCAGCCAAGACATATTGTGATTCTTCTAGAGCTAAGCATTTTAACAGAGGTTGAGAATACGACCTTCTGTAAAGCTTGTTGTTCAGGATCAGGTACCGAGCTGCTCTGATTCAGATTCTCCTGGCTTTGTTTTTGTCTTCTAGGAGGAGCCCGGATTGTAGGTACTGGAGGATTGGAGTCATCCAGTTCTGGGGGTGTTCAGTGATTTGAGCAACTTGGTCTTCCTCTATACTAGGTCCTGGCTGATAGGAGATTTTTACTGTGGAGTTTGCTTCAGACTTTAGGCGGGACGCCATGTTAGCCAAAGCATCTGCTCTGCAGTTCTGGCTTCTTTCAATTTTCTGGATAGTGAATGTCTGGAAGGAATGCTTCAAGTGGTTCACCAGTTCGGAGTACCGAAGCATCCTATCATCTTTAATAGAGAATTCTCCCAAGACTTGGCTCACCACCAGCTGGGAGTCTGAGAAGACTTTGAGGTTCTGAACCTCACATTCCAGGGCCAACTTGATGCCTAAGATTAGGGCTTCATATTCTGCTTCATTGTTGGAAGCTTTGAATCCCAGGCTGACTATTTTTCTGATGTGAGCCCATCAGGGGACTGTAGTACCAGGCCTACTCCTGACCCTTGATCGGTTGACGATCCATCGATGTAGAGCAGCCAGGTTCCTGAAGTTTCGATGAGCTGTGCCTTGTCTCGAAGTGCCGGGGTGAACTCGGCAACAAAATCAGCCAAGGCCTGTCCTTTGATGGAATTTCGAGGCACATACGATATGTCGAATTCCCCTAGCTCCACAGACCACTTCACTAATCTTCGTGATACCTCAGGTTTCCTCAATATTGACTTCAGAGGATAGGCAGTTGGGATTTCAATTGGATGGGCTTGGAAATAAGGTCGGAGCTTCCGAGCTGATATGACCAAGGCAAAGGCTAGCTTTTCCACTTCTGGATATCTTTTTTCTGTGTCAAGTAGTGCCCTACTGACGTAGAATATGGGCCTCTGTACTCCTCTGTCCTATCTGACTAATGCGGAGCTGACCGCGTTTTCAAAGACTGTAAGGTACAAGAGTAGCTTTTCTCCCTGTACTGGTTTTGATAGAAGTTCTGGAGAGGCTAGATACTCCTTTAGTTCTTAAAAATCTTTCTCGCATTCTTTCGTCCACTGTAAAGCTTTGTTGCCCTTCAGAGCTTTGAAGAAAGGTAGGCAACGATCAGTGGATTTAGAGATAAATCTGCTTAGTGCCGTGAATTCTGCCATTCAGTGCCTGAATGTCCTTTCTGGTTTTTGGTGACTTCAATCCAATCAGAGCTTGGATCTGAGTGGGGTCTGCTTCGATACCCCTCTGAGAGACAATGTATCCTAAGAATTTTCCCTTCGTCACCCCGAAGGTACATTTCGAGGGGTTGAGCTTCATCTTGTGCTGTCTTAGTATATCGAAGGTCTGGGCTAAGTGCTGGAGGTGAACTACCCTTCTGTAGACTTTTGACCAACATGTCATCGATGTATACCTCCATGGTACTGCCGAGCAGTGGGCTGAACATCTTGTTGACCAACCGCTGGTATGTGGCTCCAGCGTTCTTCAAACCGAAAGGCATTACTCTGTAATAGTAAAGACCTCGTTCGGTTATGAAGGCTGTCTTCTCTTGGTTTGGAGGGTACATCTGAATTTGGTTGTACCCAGAGTAGGCATCCATGAAGCTCATGAGCTCGTGCCCTGTAGTGGCGTCAACCAATTGATCTATCCTTGGCAGTGGAAAGCTGTCTTTGGGGCACGCCTTATTGAGGTCTGTATAATCAACGCAGACTCTCCACTTGCCATTTTTCTTCTTGACCAGGATGGTGTTAGCTAGCCACTCGGGGTAGAACACTTCGCGTATCATTTTGGCTTCAAGCAGCCTCTGGACTTCTTCGTTTATAACCCGATGCCATTCAGGAGCAATTGGCCTTCTCTTCTGTCTGACTGGTGGGTGATCTGGATCTACCATCAACTTGTGAGTTATGAGGTTAGGATCTATACCCTCCATATCTTTGGTCTCCCAAGCAAATATAGAGAGGTTGTCTTTCAGAAGCTTAACTATCTTCTCCTGCTCGGTGTGCGTCATATCTGGGCCGATGTATAAATAACGCCCCTCTGATTCTGAACTGACCAACACTTTAATAGGCTCACCCATGGGTTTGGCTCGGCTGTCTCGTCCCGTTAGGCTCAGGGGTTTTTTGATGCTGGATAGGCAACCTTCCTCCTCGGGAGTGTGAGTAAGAACTGGATCTGTACAGTCTCGAGTGTACTATAATTGCTATTTGGTGGCCTTCTCCTTGAGTGCAATGGCATGGCATTCTCGAGAAGTTGGTTGGAATCCTTTGACAGAGTGAACGTTCTGATTGTGGACATACTTTAGACATTGATGGAGGGTCGAGGTGACCGCCCCTATCTGGTGCAACCAAGGTCTCCCAATTATGACATTGTAGGGAGATTTCATATTCAACACCATATACTCTGAGATGGTGGTCTTCTGCCCTTCTCCCTCTCCCACAGTAGTAGGAAGGTCGATTATCCCCAGTGGGGTGCTGAGATTACCATCAAAAGCTGCCATCACGACAATAGTAGGCTTGATGTTGTCGTGGTCCATTCTCATCTGTTTGAGTGGCTCATGGAACAGTATATTGACGGAACTGCCAGTATCGACCAAGACTCTCTTGATCTCAAAGTTAGCGATTTTGAGAGTGATGACAAGGGCATCACTATGAGGGCAATGTACCCCTGCTAGATCCTATTCAGTGAATTGGATCTCTGGTGCTGGCTTGAGCCTTTTTTCCACGTTGGAGATCTGCAATACGTCCAGGGTGGCCCTGGCCTCCCGAGCGTATCTCTTTCTTACCCTGTTAGACATTCCTGTAATAGAGGAGTCAGCATGGAGAACGTAGATGACATGATTGTTCTGCCTCTGAGTCTCGTTTCGTCCTTCCCTCTGCTCCTACCTTTGCTCAGGCCTCTGGTCTGGCAGTTGTTAAGGCTTGTCTTCTTGAGGGTTCTGTCTTCCGTCCTGCTTGACGAACTCCCGAAGACGCTCCTTCTTTATGAGCTGCTCTATCTCATATCGGAGGGTCCTGCATGAGTTATTTGTATGTCCATGATCTTTATGGAAAATTGCAATACTTACTTTGGTCCCGAAGGTTGGGATCTCCTTTGATTGGTTCCGACCACCTTAGGTTCTCCCAATCTCGAATCTGCCTGAGTACCTGGTTCGGTGTAGTGTTGAAAGGGGTGAAGTTAGTGAACTCCCTTGGTCCGAAATTGTACACAGCTCTAGGTGCTGTTCTCTTTTCTAGACTCCTGGCCCTCTTTTTGCTGGAGTCTCTTCTGTGGTCCTCCTTCTTGTGATCCTCCCTCTTCGGATTATCCCTCTGGGTCTGATCTTTGCCCTTCTGGGATGTGCGGTTGGCTTCTTCCAAGTTGATATACTTCCTGGCCTGATCCATTAAGGCCGTCATATCTGCAGGAGGGCTTTTTGCCAAGGAATCTCTGAAGCCACCGTGAGCAAGTCCAGCAGTTAAGGCAGCTACAAGGAATTTTAGGCTACAGTCAGTGATCTCCGTGAGTTCGTCATTGAAACGCGCAATGTAGGCTCTGAGGGACTCCTCCTTAGTCTGCTTAACATTTAACAGGAATTCTGGTCCCCTTCTGAGCCTTCTACTGGTCATAAACCTGTCCAAGATTTTTCTACCGAACTCATAGAAGCTGGTAATTGAGTTCGGAGGGAGGTTATGGAACCATTTCAGAGCAGTTCCCTTTAAGTTGGTAATGAAAGCCCGGCACATAAAAGCATCAGAGGCCCCGTGGAGGGCCATCGTGTGCTGGTAGTGCGAGAAATGATCTCTTGGATCTCCAGACCCATCATACAGGGTGAACTTGGGCACCATGAACTTTCTGGGCCTTTCTTCTAACATGATGGCGTGAGTGAATGGGGTGGCAAGTCTTCCGAGCAGCCTGGCTAAATCGTCTTGCACTGGAGGGTTCTGGGCACCTCTCAAAGCAATCGTTCGGTCCATAGATTCGGCAATTTCTTCTACCCTCCGTGGGTCTCTAAATCTGACATCTTGTGAACCTTGCCTCGCAGCCTCGACTTCAGGGTAGTCGGGTTGAGTACGTCCCTCGGACGGAAGAGGGTTCTGAACCGGAGGGATTGGTGCTGCATGGGGATGAGGCCCCTGTGGCGTCGGAATGCGCTCCCGAAGCCCTTAGAGTTGGGGCTCAAGTAGTGCTCTAGTAATGGATGTCAGGCACGAAGGCTGATGTTCCCTAGCCTGGAGCTGCTGACGGCTGTGGATCTCTGCCAACGCGGGCAACACCCTAGGGCTGCCCAGGCTGGTTATTTGGAGCCTGCTCATGGGGCTCTTCATTCTCAGTGGTAATAGGGGGTTGTGTTCCCGCAGCAATGTTGACCGGCGGGTTAGGAGGACTCGTCCCTTGATTCTGTGCAAGCGTTGCCAGTGTTCTGGGTATGGCAAGCCATTGTTCCTGCACCAGTTCATTGTGTCGTTTGATCGATTCGATCTCTTGTCCCATGGGATCAACCGTTGGCCTCCTTGCTCGTGGAGTAGGCGACCGACGTTGAGAGCTTTGCGGATTCTGAGTATTCTGTCGCGGTCGAAGATTTGGGGCCATAGTTTTCCGGTGAGGAAAGAGATGAGTTTGTGAATAGAGCACTTGGAGATTAACCACGTGGTCATGGGTTCGAGTCCCACAGACGGCGCCAAACTGATGCTGCACTTTTCGACTCGCAATAAGTATGGGCTCCGCAACCTGTAGAACACTCAGAAAGGGGATCAGAGGACCATCGGATTGGCTTCGGCGGTAGCCGCTCCGATGCTTAAGCAAGTAAACTGAATTGAAAAGACTGTATTGAAAGCCAAAGAATGAGCATGAAAATAAAGCATACCTTTAGGGTTTGATTTATAGATCGTGGCCTTCCTAAGTTGATTAGGATTCGGAGCCATGAATATAGGGATTTGATCATCGGAGATTGCAGTTACCTTGTGGAGTATTGCATAGAGATAATCATAGATAGCAGTTTCCTTTTTGAAGACTGTTTCCGTGTTGAAGACTGTTTCCTTATTCCCTGCTCGACAACCGCTAAGGCGGTGACGAGGTCTGGAGTGTTGGTCTGGATCCCTGTAATTAACTCTAAGATCCTTATCCGGATATATATGTGCTCTGGAGGCATATGCTTGGCTACTTCCAATCTTTCATCTTGTTCTGAATGTTCGAACGCTTAGCCATTGGCTGAGCGCGAGCTGAGTTAGCCGAGCGTGAGCTGGATTCATAGGCATACATATCAAGTCCTGATTGATCTGCTCTTTTATGGTATATCAATTTGTTTTGATTTAAGAGCTTCAGTTGGTAGTTAGATTCGGACAAATGCAATCGGTTTATTGTTATTAGCAAATTTACTAGTACTTTCTTTTTGCCCTCTTTTAGATTAGATTGGAAATGTGGAATTGCATTGGTGAAAATGTTTGATTAGAAAATATTTGATTGGTTTGGTAGTTATTGTAATTTATTGCAAGGCATTTTAGTTGATGAGAGGAGTTATAGTATGTTTGGAGTCTCAAAGTTGCAAGTATATATTTTCTCTAATTTAAGTATTTTTTTTTCGATTGGGGGGCTAATAAAGGATCAGCCATGGTGGAATAAAGTTTTTTTTTTCTCCCATAAAATGAAAAATTAAAAAGAAACCCGTATGGTTGCTGAGAAAATGTTTAAAAAGAAATCAACAAGTAGAATTTTAGAACTATAATTTTTAAGAGCCCAAGAAAACAAAACCTTGCTCCATTGAACTTCATAGGGTAGATGCATGACAGAAACCACATGTTTCAAAATTATATTTTTCTTTTCCTCTGTTAACTCAAAAACAATTGGAGGGAAAGATTATAGTCTCAAAAAAACACCATAGCTTGTGATGTTTGAGCTTTGTTTGGGCCTGTGAAAATAGTTGTATTATTTGAATAATTGATATTTCTACAGTTACAGTTCATATGATGTGGTAATTCCATGAAAGAGTTTGGTGATTTATTATTATCATTTTTTTTTCTCAAAGGAAGTAATCATAATTGGGACATTGGGACATTGGGACATTAGGCTTCTATTCTCGGGGCTGCTTTTCCCTTTAGTTGGAGTTTACATACCACTGCAGATCATTGCAATGCTGATAGAGTGAAAAGAAAAGAAACAGGAAGCCCTTTATAGGTAACTTATCCCGGTTGAGTTTAAAATTATAGCAGAGTAGATGGTCGTTGCTTGCCTGACACATTGTAACCTTATTTTAATAAGAGAGTGCATCATTTGAATTGGTAGTTCAGCGTATATCAGAATCTTACTTGGAAAAACAATTTCATTCATTTTCTGGAACGACATTTAGAAGGCCATAAGTCTGAAACCAGGTCTATTTAGGAAAATTTTAGAATGAAACCTCTATAGAGAAATAAAGACATGGTTACGGATCAGATGGTGATTACAATTCAGCGAACAGGGGAATGTTTTTGGAGGGTACTGTAATTTGTCATGCATGCTAACCTACTAGAAAGGCTGTTATTCAGAATATATAAATCAATTTTCTAAATCAGTTTTGATAATGAAATAGAAACTATTTTATGAAATAAGAATTTGTTTTTTGAAAAATCAGAAAGAAAAAATAAATACATAAAACATTGTTTTCAAAACAAAGCAGCATAAGAAAAACTTTCCAAACCAGAAACTAAAACTAAACAAATAGAAAACTATTTTACAGTAAAACAATACAATAATGAAAATGTAAACAATAATACTTACAGAATTGCATAAACTGAAACAGTAATCAAGGTTTGTGTTTTACACAGTGTCCTTAAGATGAATTACAACCCTCGCAATGGTGCTTACGAGCTCTTAGTCATACGTCACTCAAGATACAATGATTGAGTACCTACAGATGTTAAGTACTTCAACTACGTGTCTGGCGAACCAAAATAGTGACTTGAACTCTCTCGAACTCTATAAATTTTTGACGCACAGAATGTATGAAAAATTCGATGAATGAATGCCAAGTGCAGTGGTGTTTATATAAACTCTTTCATGCATGTTTGGTACATGATGAACAGACACAATCGTGCCTAATAAAGAAGACGCCTATTCAGTCAAGATTCAAACCAAAAGTAATCGCAAAACGACGTCTTTTTGGATTTTAAACTAAAACCAAACACAATCGCTAAACGACAGTGTTGGATTAATTATCTTGGTAACTAATCGACAGCATTTTGGACTATTTCTAACAATGACAAAAAGGCAGCATTTTTTTGAAAAAATATTTAAATACATTTTTTTCAAAAAAAATATATAGACAACGGGCCAAGGCCTAAACCCAAACCCTACCAGACCCAACCCTGTTTAGTGGGGGACGGGGTGGCGGCGCACGTGTGTGGTGAACCAACCTATGTGCTAGGACCTCCCCCTTCCACAAAACTTGAGTGTCCCTTAGGACCTAAACCTTCATTCAAGGTAATTGTATATATACTTTTTAAGAGCCTTGTACCCATCTTATGTGGAACACAAGCTTTTCAAAAAGTTTAAGCTTTCGTTACCATTTCCAAGTAGTGATACTTGGAGACAATTTCTCATTTATTCCTTAATGGTTTTGAGCAATCCAATACATAATCTTAATCTCCTCATGGAGGAGAACACATTTTCATATGAACCCACCAAAATTAATGTTTGGGACCCACTATAATTTTAGCTCAAAGATAGGCAAAAAATTATTCTTAAAACCCATTATTTTTAACAATCTCCCATATGAATGAAATTGATTGAAAGTAATGCAAATGACATACAGATACTAAGAGAGAGTTCAGTTAGAAATTTCTTACATAGAAGAAGGTAGCTTGTGGCCTTGAACTTTCCCTTGTGAAATTCTATCGGGGTTACTAGTTGATCAGTGAACATGATGTCTTGAACTATTCAACCATTTGTGTAAACCAAGACAATAGTATTCACACATAATCTTTCCTCACAAAGTTGGTTCTCATTATTATGTTCATTTTGGCCCTGAACAATTACTGGTTTCGCGAGTGCTCCTAGAGAATTTAGTATTTATCATTCTCATAAAATTGACTCAGTTCACACTCACATAGATGATTTCTTATTAAGAGTATCTTACTATACCCCACTTGTTTAACAGGGTATAAGAATCATTAAAATCTTAACTTATCCTTTTCAACGCTATAGGCATCACTATTCTTATCATAGGAATGGGCAAGAGATTTTATCTCCATAGTGATCTTAATGAGTCACACACAATTCAGTTGTCCCTTTAAACCTAAATCTTAGATCTCCAATCAGCTAGGTTGGGTTGCCATTATGGAAACTCTTAATGTATAGGCTTTTAGCCCATTCCCCTAGATGATTTATTCACTGGCTCTCTGGTCAAACCTTTGGTTAACGGAATCTGCAATGTTATCTTTTTGACCTTATATATTCAATAGTCATAATATCATTAGAGAGAAGTTGTTTCACGGATATTATATCTTCGACGAATATGTCGAGACTTACAGTTATATGACTCTATGCCCTACCAATCGCTGATTGACTATCGTAACAAATATAGATAGCCGACACAGGTTTTGGTCACATTGGAATATCTTCTAGGAAGTGACGAAACCACTCAGCTTCTTCACCAGCTTTATCAAGTGCAATAAACCCAAATTCCATTGTGGATCTAGGCAATGTACGTTTGTTTAGAAGATTTCCATGATACCGCTCCACCACCAAGTGTAAACAAATAACCACTTGTGGATTTTGAGTCTTTGGTATCGGATATACAATTCGCATCACAGTATCCTTCAAATACTGTTGGATATTTTAAGTAGTGCAATCCATAGCTTTTGGTGTATTTCAAATACCTTAAAACCCTAATTATTGCCTTCTAATGGTCTGGACTAGGATTACTTGTGTATTTACTCAGTTTGCTAACAGCGTAAGCTATGTCTAGATGGGTACAATTCATCACATTAGGCTTCCAATTATTTGTGCATACTCTAATTGTGATATATTTTTGCCATTATTCTTTGATAAATGTAGATTTACATTTACAGGTGTCCTCGCTAGACTGTTATCATCTTGTTTAAATTTCTTAAGTATTCTCTCAATGTAATTTGATTGAGATAATATCAGTCCATTTGATGTTCTAGAGATCTTTATCACAAGAATAACATCGGCAACACCTAATTCCTTCATGTCAAACTTTTTGTTTAACATTTTCTTGGTAGCTTTAATGACTTCATTATTACTTCCCATAATGAGCATATCATCAACAAAGAGACAGATAATGATAGAATCATTTTCTATGTTCTTAACATATATATATTTGTCACATTCATTGATTTTGAACCCATTTGATATCATTACACTATCAAATTTCTCGTGCCAGTGTTTCAGTGCTTATTTTAGTCTATAAAGAGATTTAACAAGCCGATAAACTTTCTTTTCTTGACCTAGAACAATAAACCATTCGGGTTGTTCCATGTATATTTCTTCATCTAGCTCACCATTTAAGAAAGATGTCTTCACATCCATTTGATGTATCTCAATACTGTGTAAGTTGCAATAACTAATAACATTCGAATGGATGATATCCTTGTAACAGGTGAATATGTATCGAAATAGTCCAAGCCTTTCTTTTGCATGTATCCTTTGATAACAAGCTTAGCCTTATACTTTTCAATAGATCTATCTGATTTCATTTTCTTCTTGAATTTCCATTTATATCCAAGAGCTTTTGAACCTGGTGGAAGATCCACTAGTTTCCATGTGTGATTTTGTAAAATAGATTCTACTTCATTATTTATAGTCTTTTTTCAATAAAGAGCTTCAGGACTCGACATTACTTTTTTAAAGCTTGAGGCTCATCTTCTAACAAATACGTTAGAAAATATGGACCAAAAGATCTTGATGCTTTAGTCATTTTGCTTCGTCTAGGTTCATCATCATCTTGTTGATCTTGACTATTGCTTACTGTAGTGACATGAGTTATTTTATTTGAACTCAACTCCTGTGTTGATTTGTGAGGAAATACAAGTTCAAAGAACAATGCATTCCTTGACTCAATAATAGCATGCATATCGAGAATTTTTTATTTATGAATCAGAAATCGATAAGCACTACTATTACGAGCATACCCTATGAAAACACAATCAGCTATTTTCGGTCTTATTTTAACGCTTTTAGGGTGTAGGAACGGCCACCTTAGCCAAACACCCCACGCTTTTAAGTATTTGTAAGAAGGTCTTTGACCTTTCCACAACTTATATGGGGATTCATTGGTTTTCTTTTGAGGTATTTGATTGAGAATATAATTTGCAGAAAGAATTACTTCCTCCTATAAATTATGAGGTAGTCCAGAACTTAATAGCAATGCATTCATCATTACTTTTAAAGTTTTATTTTTCTGTTCAACAATCTCATTTTGCTAAGATGAATAGGGTGCAGTTGTTTGGTGTATAATATCATGTTGTGACCAGAATTTACCAAAAGGTGTTTCATATTCACCACCTCTATGACTTCTCAATATCTTGATCTTCTTATCAAGTTGATTCTCAACCTCATTCTTGTAATGTTTAAACATTTCCAATGCCTCATCTTTACTTTTCAACAAGTAATCATAACAGTATCTTGTGTAATCATCAATAAAAGTAAGAAAATATTTCTTATCACCTCTAGTTTGAATAAATTTTAAATCACAAATATTTGAATGTATTAATTCTAGAGGGGCACTACTTCTTTCAATTGATTGAAAAGTAGTTCTTGTAAGTTTTGCTTTCACACAAATCCCACATTTGTGATTTAGATCAAAATCAATTTTAGATAAACATTCTATATTAACTAATTTACGCAATAGTATCATAATTAACATATCCTAATCTACCATGCCACATATTTGAAGACTCAAGCATATAAGCAGAAGTTGTGTTCCTATTATTATTCTTAATAGGAGGTACAATTGTCATTACATTCATCTTAAAAAGCTCATCGCTCATATACCCATTTCCCTACATACATCTCATTCTTTGACAGTATAAACTTGTTCGATACAAAGACCAATTTAAAGCATTTTTTGCTCAACAATGATCCAAACACTAAGTTCTTTCGGATATCAAGCACAGTGCAATACATTGTTGAGGGTGAGTTCCTTTCTAGAAATCATCTTCAACACCACTTGTCCTTGACCTTCAACCTTGGAAGTCAAGGAGTTGCCCATAAAAAGTTGTTCTCTATTATCTATATTGTGATAAGATGAGAACATCTTCTTATCTGAGCAAACATGGCGAGTAGCGCCAGTGTCCACCGATCATTCCTTGGTGTTGCCAACCAAATTTACTTCAGAGACCATCGTGAATAGATTCATTTCATAAACATCTTTAGATAGATTGTCCACTTGGGTCATATTGGCCTGAGCACGCTTCTTGCTTGGATTCCTTTGGTCCTTGCAACTGCAACAGTCCTTAGCACGGTGCCGTTATTTATTGCATACATAGCACTTGCCTTGAAACTTTTTATTTGGACCTTGTTTGGGACCATTACTACTGGGCTTCCTTTTCTTATTTTGAGAGCTTTGCCCTTGTTCCACAACATTGGCCTTGAATTCCACGATGGACTTTTCCTGTTTTCTTCTCAAAAGTACAGTTGTCTTCTTCAATCCTTAATCTCATAATTAAGTCTTCAAGTCTCATGTCCTTTTGCTTATGCTTTAGGTAATTTTTGAATTCTTTCTAAGATGGCGGCAATTTTTCAATAGTTGTAGCCACTTGAAAAAATTCACTAAGTGACATGACTTCTGCATGAATGTCATTCAAAATCACTTGGAGATCTTGGACTTGGCTAATCACTGTCTTGGAATCGAGCATCTTGTAGTCGAGGAATTTTTTCACTACAAACTTCTTGAGTATAGCATTTTCTGTTTTGTATTTCTTGTCCAGTGATTCCTAAAGTTTTCTTGTTGTCTTGACTGTGCAATACACATTGTATAATGTGTTGTCCAACCCATTAAGGATGTAGTTACAGCATAGAAAATCTCCATGTTTCCAAGCCTCTACGGCAACAACTACTTTTCGATCAAATTCATTTTCCTTCAATGCAGGAGCATCTTCACTAAAGAACCGAGCCAAATTAAGAGTGATCAAATATAATAACATTTTCTGTTGCCACCTATCAAATTCTGTACCATTGAATTTCTTCGGCTTCTTTCCATGATTTACGGGCATAGTTCCAACCATAGAAGCAAGGGTAAAAGCCACCAATTCGAAGATACCATAGGGGTACTTTCAGTAGTTATTTAGACTGAGATAACAAAATTATATAAATAAAATTAATGAACTTTAAATCTATATTTAAACATATTACTAAAATAATGAAGCAATCTTTAATTTAAGTAAATAAAATAAAGAACTAAATTTCTATAGTAAATAGAAATATAAGCAGCAATTTTTAAAGTTCTGAATTTTTTCAATGTTTGAAAAAAAAATATTGACAGTATGAGTTACTACAATAGAAAACGTACTGAAATAATAAACTAAAATATATATATAAGGCTAATTCGTCTTAAAATTGTTATTCAGAATATATAAATCAATTTTCTAAATCAATTTTGATAATAAAATAGAAACTATTTTATGAAATAAGAATATGTTCTTTGAAAAACTAGAAAGAAAAAAAAAACAAAGATGTTTTTCCAAAATAAAGCAGTATGAGAAAAACTTTCCAAATCAGAAAATAGGACTAAAAAACTAGAAAATTATTTTACAATCAAAGAATATAGTAATGGAAATGTAAACAAACTTACAAAATTATAGAAACTGAAATAGTGATCAAAGCCTATGTTTTACACAATGTCCTTAAAACGAATTATGGCCTCGCAGTGGTGCTTACAAGCTCTTAGTTGTACGTCTCCTAGGATACAATAATCGAGTACACACAGATGTTAAGCACTTCAATTACGTGCCTGGTGAACCAAAACAGTGACTTGAACTCTCTCAAACTCTATGAATTACTGATGCACAGAATGTATGAAAAATTGAATGAATGAATGCTAAGTGCAATGGTGTTTATATAAACTCCTTCATGCCTGTTTGGTACAGGTATGAAACTTTGGTTGCTTCTGTTCATAACGAATAGACACAATCGCGCCCAATAAAAAGATGTTTATTCAGTCAAAATTCAAACCAAAGGCAATCCCAAAACGACGTCATTTTGGATTTTAAACCAAAACCAAACACAATCGCTAAATGACAGCATTAGATTTAATTATCTTGGTCTCTAAATGACAAGCGTTTTGGACTGTTTCTAACAATGACAAAAATGACAGCATTTTTTCGGAAAAGTATTTAAATAATTTTTTTCCAAAAAAAAACATATATACAACGGGCCAAACGTAGACCCAACCCAACCCGGAGGCATGCGCGCGTGGTGAACCAAGCATGTGCTAGGTTCTTCTCCCTTCCACAAAACTTAGGTGCCCTTTAGGGCCTAAATCTTCCTTCAAAGTAATTGTATATTTACTCTTTAAGAGCTATGTACCCATCCTATATAGGACACAAGTTTTTTACAAGTTTCAAATTTAATTTTGTTACCATTTTCAAGTTGTGATATTCGGAGGCAATTTCTCATTTACTCCTTAATGGTTTTAAGCAACCCAATACATGAAGTTAATCTCCTCAGGGAGGAGAACACATTTTCATATGAACCCAACAAAATTGATGTTTGAGACCTACTATAATTTTAATTTAAAAATAGCCAAAAAATTATTCTCAAAACCTATTATTTCTAACAAAGGTTTCACAGGAAAGCAGTTATATCTGACTTTCTTGGCAATCAAAAACAACTCAATTTTCAACTCATAGACTAATCACCAGCTTCTAGATAAGGGTAATGAGGTGGCAAAATGACAGTAAGAATGAATGAAGGCATTAACAGAATTGAGTAATTGAGAAGAATATAAATGTGGCCCCCACAGAATGTAATGTGACGATATATGATTGACCGGAGATGTTTTGAGTATTTGGAAATGGTCAATCACAAGTAGTGATGGCATGGAACCGGTGAAGAGTTTGTGTAGGCTGAAAAACAAATTTCTGGTCCATATAGGGGACTACCGAACATTTATTTCATTTGATATCCTATCTTGAAGACTCCTTTTGTAACTTATCTTTGTAGCTGAACCACACATTTCTATTTTACTACCTCTCTCCTCTCTCTCCCTCTTATGAATTACCGCCGTTCATGATATTTTAGATATATTTTTTTGTGAACTACATCTTTGTCCCCCATTTTCTCAACTATTTTCCTCATCTGATATTATATGAGATGATCTTCATTAACAAACAAGACATCCAGTAGCTTCTGAGCATAAAATGCTTTTAGTAAATTGAACATGGAAGCCTTTCTTTTGTGAAGGACTAATCTTATATGAATTTCAAAAGTTCTTGTTTTGATGGTTCTACTTTCCTGATAAGTGGCATGAGTAGATCTATACATGACTGCAAAAAATTTATAACAAAATCAGAAAAGCAGAAATACAAAGATAGGCAATCGTATATTATAAAATTAGATGAATGATCCCAAGTACATCACACAAATGCCACTTGGCTAGTATTATTTTTAGTACATCTCAGCTTACTGAATCGATGTTCTTGCTCAGCTCTTCCAGTTTCTTCATCCTCAGTCTTTCACTTTGACTCACCAACTGCAATAATTCATAGAAGGAAAGAAGAGATAAGAAAAACATTTTATAAATTTGATGATTTAATTATACATAATCCTCTACTTCTGGACAAGAGACAAAAAAACATCACCTCCGTTAATTTGGTAATTAATTGAGCTTTTTCCTTGTTCTTCTCGTTGAAAGCCTCAAGGGTGTCTTTGTATTCTTTTTCCTGTAAAAAATATAAGGAAAAGATATTGTATACAAAAGTCTTACTTCAGTAATTCATTTTCATGTAAGATTAGGAACAAAAAGCAGGTTAGTGAATGTTGAGTCCTGTAAACTTTAAGGGCAGTTGGACATCCCTCGGAAATGAAGTAATTTTGAATAATGTGTATTTCACCTTCTTCTGGCAACTCAATCCCAATGGCTTCAATTCTCGGTTAACCACATCAATCTTCTTGCGTACAATTGCAACTTCCTTCCCCATTGGATCTGTGAGAGCTTCAAGGTCCTAATAGATTTTTGGTTTTATCATATAAGACGAGAACCCCAATATTTGACAATAACAACGCATGTATGGACAGGTAGATGAATATATATATATATATATATATATATACACACACACACACACGTATATGCACATGTATGCGTGTGTATACACAAATATATGTATATGTATATGAACAAATATGCTTATTATATCTAACTCCTTTATGTATATAAGAAAAAGAAAAAAGAAATGATGAATGCAAAGATTGCACCACAATTTTCTTTAATGTCGTCAAAAGTTGATGCTCTATTAGCCAAGAAGCAATGGAAAGAGAAATGAAAACTTAGAATTTTTTAACTCTTTGGGCTGTCATAGTCATATAGGTGCTGATAAATTGAAGCTTAAGTTTGTTTGTTCATGGTTAAAGGAAATTGTTGATAAAACTATAAATGAATGTAGTTTTCTTCATATTCCAAATTGTGCAGATTGAATTCATTTCCATGCTTTATTTGCACTCTCAGTTGCTCGTGTGTGTTAAGTTTATTTTTGGTCCAGTCTCTGAATAATGCATATGTCAGATATTAATGTAGGCATTTACACTGATCTGGTGGCAATATTTATCGACTTACTTCCCGTATCTCGGCCAAGCGCTTGGTTTCTTCTTCCGCACGGCCTAACTGAGCCTGAACCTTCTCCCTGACCTCCATCTTCTTCCTCTCGATCTCTTCTTCCTTTGTGCGGAATGCAGACAGAGCTGACTTTGACATCTCCTCTTCACTGTCTTCATTTACTGGGCTCCCATTATAGCTGATTGTTCCCGAGTTCTTCACCCGCAGCATCTGTGATTGTTGTTGCTCCCACATCTGTCTCTGGGTTGTCATTGCTGCTTCCACAAAACCCTGCTTGTCTTCCTTGTAACTAGGTCTTGTTTTCTTTCTTCTTTGCCTTTCTGCTTTAGAATGATATTTTTCTTTCCCCCATCAGATGCTTCTAAACAAGGCTAGCTTTAAAGGTATGAAACCAACTAGCTTTCTTTACAACAAAATATTATAACTAAGGTGAAATGACCAAAATGGCTATTCACCTTAACAGCACAATAAGTTGAGAGAAAGTTTAACTCACATTTGCCTTCTACCATTACCTAAACAGTAAACACCTCCTTCATAAACACCTTCACAATTTCCTCCTTCAACTTTGACTTTGCAGTGAAAGAAGACATCACTGTGGAATTCTTACCATACTTTTCTTTCAACATATTTTATGAAAACTTGATGAAGGGATATAAATGGGCCTCTTCTGGTAAAACAGCTATTTCTTAAGTAGGTATACTGGTAGATTCAGCTAACTGCTAGGCAACTCTTAACTTTTACTGAATAAATAAACTGCCAAGTGTGCCCCCATGACTATGACACTTTCCGAGCTCTCATAACACTGCAATTGATGATACTTTTTTTTTCTTTTAGAATTTCATTATATGAAAAAGAAAATATGAGATGCAGGGGACAACAAATTTTATCCAAGTGGAATAAAACAAAAAAAGACTAGCCCACTACACAAGACTCCTGTCATTACAAAATTCGGATAAAATTAAATGTATACAGTCTTACTTCTACAAATGGAGCGGTTGTTTTCACGACTCGAACCCATGATCTCGAGGTCACAAACCCCTTGATCTAAATGGAATGCAGTTTCATTATTTATTTTATGTGGGTGAAATGCATATTGATAATATTTGTTGAAGGGTCCTAAAGAGTATTGGTAAATCTTCTTTTTCCTTGAAGAGAGGTGCTTGGTGTGGAAGTTCTGTTGAGGAGTGGACAGTAAGGGCTCACCGACACGGACATGAATGAGAGCCTTAGGGGCCAAGATAGAGTAGGAGAGAAGTGCAAGTGCTAGCTGCTTTTGTGGCATATGATTACCCTTCCAGCTTGGGCTTGTAAGCAAGAATCATCACCTTTTATCTTTCTATTTTTTATATCTACTATACTTTAATCTGGTATGATCAAGGACTACTTTTGGGAGATGTTTGGGAACACAAATATCCTAGCCTTCCACTCTTAGTTTGATTCAGAACTTGTTTGCTCTAGTTTGTTAACTGTGTCGGCAGCTGATCTTTTATTTATATATCGTGTTCATCATTTTTGCATCAAGGAGCTAATACGCGAGTATGTCTAATCTTGTTTTGAAATTTCCAAATAGATGGATTTGCTGCATTCTCATGATTCCGAGTTGATGATTGATTATCGCCTTTTCTTTTCCTTTTGTTGCTACAAATGGGGACCATTTGAAGCTTTGATGCTTCAACTTGTGCAAAAGCATGTAGATGGACGGTAAAGATTATCAAAGAGAGCAGATATTCTTGACAAAGATTTTCAAAGATGACAGATATTCTTGATAATGTATTCTTTTAAAAAATGTATGCATCCGATGAAAACTTTGTTATCTTTTTGGTGATTATCATCAAAGTTTTAATTTGCTTTCTTAATTCAATGGTCATGGACTTTATAATGATGTGTAAATGTGTTAGACCCACACTGATTTTTGTATTCAGCATGTTTAAAAGCCAATATTGCCTGTAGCCTTTTAAGGGTACATATGTGTTTGAACATCACAAAGTGTTTCTACAGATTGAAAGGTTACTGGTGAAACAACAGGACTGTCTGAATTTAAAATTTGCACGTCCAAGCTAGGTGTCCTAGTCACAGACATAAATTCTTGAATAGGTACGTAAAAATGTGTTATTTTAATGATATTTTGACATGTATAATATGAATTTTTTTTGTTTTAGTGAGACATAGTATATACGGCAAATTGTTATTAGAAGAGAATATTGTCACGTAGTTTACTAGACCCATTGAAGAATTATTCTTTGAAGCCTCAACTTGTCATTCTTCATCTGCTCCAAAATTATACTATAATGCTCTTTTGATGGAGAAATTATTATATGGTCCAAACCAATAATGACAATCATTTTGAGAAAATGTATTGGCTTTTAGAAGACAAAAGAAAACAACTTTTGTATACATGACCATTTATGATTAGTAGGAACCTACTCATTAGTCTTGGATCATACAATAATTTATCTGATGATGATGAAAAATTTGGGTCCTCCTATCTCTCTCTCTCTCTCTCTCTCTCTCTCTATATATATATATATATATATATATACACACACACACACTTGATATGTGCATTGATAGATAGATTGTCTAGCAAATTAGGATATTTGGACATCAATTTCACATATTTCTCTAGTTGGAAAATTTCAGTTGAGCATGGAAAATCTTTGTTATGTCCTCACGAAGTGATTGATCTTGAATCCATCCATTTTTATGCACGCGCTGTGCTGAATAGTTGATGCTTGGTAGTTTGAGGCCGGAATTCCCTATTGCACGATGCCCAAAACTAAGATGCAATTAAGCCTGTTCAAACTCCAGCGTTGGACCTTTTGGTGGGCGATTAATTAAAGTTGGACTCGGGTCCCCCCAAGTGTATATCCCATTTTGAGCCCGGCCCATGCGTAACACCAGTCCATGTAAGTCCTGGTGGAATTGACAGAGACAAAGTTGTATGGAGTATAAAATTACATAATTAATTATAAAAGGCCACTACTAAAATGGTGATGCATCAAATGTGTGTGATGGATATAAACGTAATTTGTAGTACTGATTAGGCCATTCTCTAAAACTTTAGCACTTACAATAACTAATTTTAGAATTAGTTTTTTTAATATAAAAAAAAAAAAATTAAATGCATTAGAATCAGTTATTACAAGCATATTTGGTTTTACACCAAATACCATTGGTTAATCAATATAACATTTGAAAGGATATTGTTTGATTCCAAATCAAGTACGAAAAATATTTTTCTACTTGCGTATGTATTATAACCGTATATCATGTGATTATTTAGTCTTAACATGTACATTACATATGTAACTGATGCTGCACTTTTTCATCCTGACACATAGTAGGTTTCCTAGCACAATATTGTTCGCTTTGCCTACCCGTAGGTCTTACGCCCTGTGGGTCTTACGCCTAGGGTCTTGCGGCTCACGGCTTTGTTCTTCCAGGGAGGAAAAGACCTTGCGCTAGGAAGAGAGCAGCCTGGGGCTTATAAGCGACACTAGTACCCGACTCCTAATTGATGTGGGACTCAAAGTGGCACAACAGCTACTCCCCCCTGTCGGGACTGGTGGAGCACAAAAACGAGGCACGTGACCCAAGCGTTCCCACAGACGGCGCCAAACTGATGCTGCACTTTTTCGTCCTGGCACATAGTAGGCTCCCTAGCACAATATTGTCCGCTTTGCCTACCTGTGGGTCTTACGCCCAGGGTCTTGTGGCTCACGGCTTTGTTCTTCCAAGGAGGAAAATGTCTTGTACTAGGAAGAGAGCAGTCTGGGGCTTATAAGCGACGCCAGTGCCCGACTCCTAACCGATGTGGGACTCAAAGTGGCACAACAGTAACAAATTATGATTAAGACATGTATCCGAATAGAAAGATATTTCTCATACCGAGTTTGGAATTAAGTATTGTCTTATTTGAAAAGAGTAGAGTTAGGGATTCAAATGTTAAGTTCAGGAAAAGAAAAACACATTCAGATATCGATGAATTGTAGGACTGTTAATGGATCATATCACCATTTGCATAGGATTTGAATTAATAATCCAATAAATTTATTACTTAAATGGATCTAATGTGGTTTAAGTTAACCATTTGCATAGGATTTGAATTAATAATCCAATAAATTTATTACTTAAATGGATCTAATGTGGTTTAAGTTGATCAGATTTGATAGTGACCAATTTGGTTAACATATATTAATTTTAGTTGTGAGAAGTAGAAACAATTCGACGGATTTAGTGTTTTGAAATGTTAATTTCTTTTATCAATTTTAATTTGTCAAATCAGAATATTCAAATAATGAATATATTTAAATTTGGATCAAACGTTTATTGACCCATTAGGCTGTTAGACCGGATCGGATCAAATAATATTGTTAATGGATCTGCTTTGGTTCACCTCCGAATAGATCTCAACATAATCGGTTTATAGTTCTAGTGTAGTGGTAATGGTGATTTGTTCAATAATATCCATCATATACTTACAAATAAATAAAATTTCAAATCAAAACATACTTTCATATAAATAATGGATAATGTGAACAATGCCTAGTTCGCATTCAATCTATTTAAGTCTTTCGTATAAATAATGGATAATATGAATAATGCCTAGTTCGCATTCAATCCATTTAAGTATTTGGACAGGAAACAAACTGGGGTTAGTCCAGTTGGTCATTCATGTAAAGAAAAGATCATGGTAGGCCTATCAACAGGTCTAGTCTAGACCCGGTCCGGACCCATTAACAACATATCTAGATTCGGTGACAATGTATCCAAACCCGGATCCAATCCAAACCCGCATAAACACATTCAATAAACAGGTTGGGTAAGATCCATTGTATGGACCCGTTAAGGACCCTCGTTGCTTTTATATTAATATCAAAATTATTCCCAACCGTTTGATCTGTAGATCTAACGGTGATCACTGTCCATATATATCTTCTAAGAAACCCTATTCCCCAATTTCCCCTTGTATCCTTCTATTCTTTTCCTTCAAGCGCAGAGTCTCAGTCCCAACTCTCTAAGACTGAGTCTCTCGTCGATCTCTCTGATCTTTCTCCCTCTTCAATCCTTTTCATATACTATTATTCTATTCATCTCTCTGATCAATTTCCCTCAAGTTCAAATCAATTCAAGATGAGCAAAGCTTCTGCTTATTAGCATATCCAGCATCGATTATTCTCAGGTAAGCTTCCGATCACACTCAAGACATATATATATATATATATAAACACCGACACCCATCTTAGATATTGCTTTTTGATCAATCGATCTCCTCTACTTTTCGATATCTCTCTGTTCGTCTCTCGATCTCTCTTTGTTCATTCTCATTCGTCTGTTCGTATTCAACAATAAGAAAGATCTTATTGCCTTACAATCATTTTAGTTGTCATGCCCCCAAAACTAAATCTTGTAACCATTCAAATCAATAAACTCGTAAGAAAAATGATCTCTAATTCTTTTGCATACTAATAAGTAAATCAGATTATTTCTAAAATTTTAAAGAAAGATCAATTAACTATTCACTATCCACAAACAAGTAATAAATAAGTTGTCTCTGAAATCCCAAATGATAATAAAATTCATAAAATAAAATTACTCCATGTTTCAAAGCTATCTAATTAAAATATGTTCTAACCACAAATAGATGAAACTATATTGATATCCAATTGTTGTCCATTGCACCGCGCCTTGTACTAAAAGATATCAGAGCTGATCTCTATCTATCTATGGGGGAAGATATTATGGTAAGCTCAAAGAGTCCAGTAAGATAACATAGCATAATATACACTAGAACAGGTCAAGCGAATAACATGATTAATTTAGAAAATAGTTGTTGATAAATCGAAGCATTTCACAAAGTTTCATATTACTTGAAAGCATTTCAATATTCACAATACGAAAACTTAATATCATTTTTTAGTTTAGAAATCATTAACAAATAGTGTGGTAACAAATAATATTTTTAAATTTGCATAAGCATTTACCTTGGTTAGCACAACAATCACATATGGTGCCCAATCATTGTAGCACTTGCAGACGTCACTAGTACTAGAAGTCAACAGTATTTATATTCCTATTAACATGGGTCAAACTCCAACAGTATCCTGCCGGTACAAACAAACTGTCAATAATAATAAACCACTATTGACACAAAACAGACTCCAACTAGAGATCACACCTACACTAAAACAATTCAAATATCTAATAATGATCATATCGATAAAACAATTTATTTCAATAAACGAAATAATTTTCATGAACGAATTTATTAATGAGAAAAGAACACATTTCACAAACAATCAGTTTTGCTTGACCCAAGTAATAATAATGAAGAAATCAGAATATTGTAAAACATATTTTGAACTAAAAACAATTTGAAATCAATTACTTCATAAACAATTTTTATAAGAATAGAAGCAAGAAAATATTTATTTGATATTTATTAAAAAATTGGATATATTATGTATGTTCCCTTACCTCAAAGAAAAGTCTTCAAATCACATAATGCACTTCAAAAGTGTCCTTTGTAAATTCATTGCAATCCTAAAATAGTTTACAATAACATATTTAATTAATTAGTTCGGTTTACCAAATTTGACTTAACTATACATGCCCTAATTAATATAGTGTCACACGTACTTACTAAACCTAAGTATCTTTAAAATACCTACACGATGGTCTTATAGTGTTCCACGATTTTTATGTAATTTTTAAATATTAATTTCTATTTTTCTCAAATTCTATCAAAATTATCCGATTAAACTTAATTCACAACATAGGTCTAACATACAACTAATATGGTTCTCTAATCATCCAATGGTCTTGTCTTTACTCCGAGAACACTTCTAATAACTCAAATTTACTTATAAATAACAATCATAATTTAAGTCACTTAATTACACATTTAAATAATTAGAAAACTAATAACTTTAGTGAAATCTCAATTATTCGTATTACTTTAAGCCTTACCTCCTACACCAATAACTTCATAATATCAAATAAGATTTTCCTACCAAGTTTCATAATTTCTGAAATTCATTTACTATTTTTTCATAAATTAGTAAGATTTTATCAATTAAAAATTAATAATAATTTATATAATTAATTTTTGAGTTCAGGACGTGGACCACTTGGTTGGGGTCATCAAGTTTTATAATTTAAACTCTTTTTTCATTCAATTAAAACTAGGGGTGACCACACTTTCCCGACTCACCTTGGCCCAAGAATGAGCTTGTGCAAAAAGTGGTCATATTCCCTAACTTTAACACCCAAATTCTACAATTAAAGCAGTTCACCATTTTTGTTTTTCTTTCAAATTTTGACTTGAAATTTATCCCTCAATTCTTATCCAAATAATACAAGTTATATATGGATTTTGATCATTTTTTCGAGATCTATCCAATCATATAGTTTAATTAGATTAAATCTTTAAAATTTGAATGAAAACTCAACCCAAAGCTTGTGGTTATAATATTTTCTTCCAAAACTTTGATCCTTTATATCTCTTTAAATGCATCCTCATATTAGGCACATTATATATCGAATTAAGCCTTATTTCGTGAGTAATAAAACTATGTTTCCAATTTATTCAAAGAGCATCAAGTGCATACTCAAAATCAAATTCTAACTTGATTGTTTTATGGTCCCTTTAATTATGAGAAATTATAATTTGAAAAATTAATAATTAAGTCATAAATTTTCTTACTAAATCACAACAATAAAATAGTCATACTAATTTGATAAAATCATAAACTTACCTCCATTAATGCCTTCTTCTAAAATTAAATTTCTTTAATCCTCTATAGTATAGTCTCTCTCTCTTTCTCTCTAGAATTTGAGATACGTAAAATAGATACTAGGGTTTGTTATGGTTATGTATTTATAATAAATTAAATTTTTCATTATTATATTAATGCCACATATTTATTTATATTTTAACTTAGCTCCAACCTGAATTATTTAATTCAATTATATAACTTTATTTATATTTTTATATTAAATCGTACCACTATCAATATCTAATTTAATTTTCAATAAGTTCATAAAACTAATTTCATTCGAATACATAAAGTATTAAACCTTAATAAAAATACGGGTTATTACATTAGTGGAACCAATTTTCCCACTTCAAATGTATTCTTCCTTAATATTTGTGAAATAAACATTCGAATGAGAGAATGGGAAATCAGTGAGCATGAATGTCTTTGCTCGATGGTTGGCCTATGAAAGAAAATTTTGATAAATATTGGGAAGAATGTAACCTAGTATTAGCAATTGCTTTAATCCTAGATCTAAGATTCAAGATGGATTTGGTTCGGTATAATTTTGATAGGCTTTATGGTACTGATATTAAAGATGCTTCTAGACATGTTCGAAAAGTTTTGGATGCTTTTGGTGATTTATTTGATAAGTATATGGGCGATTCATCTTCTTCAATGGTTAATGTTGGCAAGAGAGATGGTAGTAGTTTGCTTTCCAATGCCACCAAAGATAAATTTATTGGCTTCGATAATTGGTACATGATGACTCATTTTTCTACTGTTTATGCTTCAAAGAAATCAAAACTCAATGAGTATTTGGAAACACCTGTGGTGCCAAGAAGGGAAAACTTTGACATTTTACAATGGTGGAAACTACACGGTGGCAAGTTCCCTGTTCTAGCAAAAATGGCCCACGATGTTTTAGCCATTCCGTCAACTACCACTGTGTCGGAGGCTGCATTTAATGTGGGACATAGGGTGGTTGATGAGTCACATGCCTTTTTACTACCCGAAGTTGTAGAGGCTTTCGTGACCACTAATAGTTGGATTGCATCACAAAAGAAAAGTAAGTAAATTTACAAATTTATATAAATGTTTTTCATTTTTAATTTTATGTTTTTGCTACGACTAACATTTTACTATTTTATTCATTTAAGTGTTGGAGATTCTATCGATAAGTCTTCAAGGTGACTAGTAATGACATTATTTAAATTAAGAATTTAAATCTATTATGTTTTATACTTCCAAGTTTAATTCTTTTGTGGACTACATATTCTTATTCTTATTTCAATGCGTTGTATTCTTACTTTGAGGCTTTATTGATGTTGGGACCCAACAGTTGGGTTCTCCTGATGGGGTTTTATATATATAAAAATCTGGATTTGGGTGTCTTACAAGTTTTTATATATTGATGAAAAAGTAATGTTATATATCATTGAATTTTTTTACAGTTGACACTTGACAGGGCACTATGCAAGTATACAAAAATGATGACAGAAAATGTGACTGAAACATGACATTTTTCTTGATGTAATTTTTGTCAGTTGTTATAGAGGTAAGCATTTTTAAGTGAAATCCAAATTCTTGTATTGGTTAATTAGAATGAAATGAATCATTATTGATAATGGAAATTAAATCCAGATGCGTGTTGGATTGAAAGTGGGATTTTGTTAATGGAAATTATTATTGGTTCTCTTTTTCTTTTTGTTTACCGGTGTTGATTTACGTAGTTGTGACTAGTAATGGAAATTTAGGTTCATGTATCTGTATTTGTTTCTTATTTAATGTGCTTGTATTTATTTGTTCTTCTTTCTAAACTCTTTATCGGCTGCTTGTGACAGATGTGTGCATCAAACAAAAGTTTCTTACTTCTCGAAAGCTTCTGCACTTTCATGTAAGACTCAACATATTATTCTCTTCTTTCCTTATATTTGATTGATCAACACCTTTGTATTATTTGGATTGAGAAAAAAATTGGCATAAACCCAAATGATATTTATATATCATCTGAAATATTTAGTGGGTGCGTGTTTTGGAATGTATTGATTTTTCTGTCATGATTTGTTGCAGATTTTTTTGTTGCACTATGGAACATGATGAAGCTTCTCACTGATTTAAATTCAGTCTGGACCATGATGAAGGGCCCTTTATTATAGTTTTTAAAATATATACTTGTAATGGTTTTTTTTTTTTTTGGTTTTTTTGTAATGGTTGTGTTTTGGCATGTATAGACTTAAAACAGATTTTTTAAAGTTTGTTTGTATGTGTGTTTTTTGGGGGGGGGGGGCCTATAATATAGTAAAAGGTATTAATTCTTTTTTTTCTTAAATTTTTTAAAATAATTTTTATTGTAACTCCAAACAAACCCACTTTGCCAAAAAAAGCACTAATATTTTTTTTCATTAATTATTTTTTTTCTTAACCATTTAATATGTTTTTTTATTCAAATGCAAACAAACTCACCAAAGGCGAAAAAACAAAAAAATATATATTTGAAAGGTTTTCAAGTCAAATACTTGGATCCATCGGGTCTGCTATGGGGTGAGTCTTAACGGGTCTAGGTCCTAGTCTAGGTCTAGACGCATTAAGCTTAACGGGTATGGGTCTAGGTCTGGATGTATTAAGCTTAACGAGTATGAGTTCAGGTCTTAGCGGGTCTGTCTAAACTTAGCCCGTTGACGGGCCTAGGTCATGGGTTCAAATCCCACTCTCTACTAAAAAAATGTGAACATTTATTCCTACTCAGCTATGGGCTAGTTGAGTTTGATTGTAATAGAGTTGAGTTGATTGTAATACATAAATTGTAATACTTCATCACTTTTTTCGAAAAAAAATAATAATAATAAAGTATTTGGATGGGGATCAGAATATTAAACCAAATTTTGTTTTTGTATTTGTTCAAATTGAAAATAAAGACATTAAAGAGAAATTAATTCTAAACTTGAAGGATAAAAGAAATTAATTCATCCAAATACCAAATACTCTATGGAATGTCCTAAAAAGAATTCACATGAGCAAGTGTGTACGATTTTTTAAAAAATAAATAACTTAAATTAATGGAAAGGTTAAGACTACATTAAAAAAATATATATATGAATTAAAATAACATTTATCCTAAATTTAAAGGGAAAAATGTAATGAAATTTTTCTCTTTTTTTAAAAAAAAAAGGAAGAAGAAAAGATTGACAGAGTCCAAATTAAAGCTAAAAATTATTCATCAATTTCTTACATTGCACTCGACTTAATATATAGTAAACAAAATATATACATGGCTATATAAATATTCTACTACAGTTATCAAACTTTAGGGGCACTCCAAATACATTTAATGTGAGTTTGACTAAGATCCTATCAAGTGATCCGAATGAACTTAACATGTGTTTGATTCCATATTCCATCGTTGTAAAAGAAAGAAAAAATAATTAATTAATCTTAAGTCTTTGAAAAAGTTATTATATTATTATAACATTCTTATATCTTTTTAATTAGAGGTATCAAATGGGTCAGCCCGGTCAGACAGGTTTAAGTTGGTCCATTCAAGCCAACGTGTTGTATCGTGCCGGGCCCATGTGCCAATCCACTAGGCCCAGCCTAGCCCATTGGCCTGGCCCATGGCTGATGTGCCTTGCCGGGTCGGTCCGCAGGCCACTCAATTTTTGTTTTATTTTATTTTATTTTTTGTTTTTGCTTTTTTTTTTTTTTACTTTTAATGATTAATATGGATCATTATTTTTTTAAATGTCATAGCTCTTATTATTCTAATTACATAATATCATTATTTTTTACTTTATTATTTGTAATTATAATATTTTGTTTAACTTTTATATTTTTTTACTTTGTTATTTGTTAGTTTAATATTATTATTATTCACTTTATTATTTGTCATTATAATATTTTATTTATATTTGTATTTTTTCAAAATTATTATAATATTTTACTTAAATATATTCACATAATAATAATAATAAATGACAATAAAATAGGAAATAAATCGAGCTTAACGTGTCGTGCTAACGAGCCCTCGTGTTGGGTCATGCTTGTGCCCATGTCGGGCCTCTAATTGTGTCTAGCCGTGCCTATGCCCATGCCCATGCCCATGCCCATGCCCATGCTTGTGTCCCATGCCTAAGAGGGCCGGCCCGGCACGGTCCACCATGTCGCGCTTGGCCCGGCCCACCAACTACCGTGTTGTGTCATTTGTTAACATGCCGTACCCGTGTTGTACCCGTGCCGGCCTAGCCCCGGTCAGGCTCGATCAATACCTCTATTCCAATTCGAGGTGAAGGACTTGGTTATTTCTTCTTCTTTTTTTTGGGCTCAGGTACATTATGATGATATGAGACCTATAAATTTTTTTATAAATGACAATAATGTCCTAGTGATTCATATCCGTCCAAACTAAAAAAGGCCCTAAAATAGGGAACCCCTTCTCATGGCCCTCTGTGTGTGTGTTTGTGTTGATCTTTCTCACTTTCCCAAAGCCTTCCTCCTCAATTGTCGATCCAATAAAAGTCGAAGCAGCAAAGCCATCGTTACTGATGGCGATAGTGCCAATTGTATAGGGACAAAGCCATCGCTAACTGGTAGTGCAATTCCTAACAGATCTAGTGAGTCCTCACGGGGGGGAAGCCAAAGGCTGCCGTTGTTGCAGCAGAGCAATATCTACCACCTCTAATTAAAAACTTTGATAATATTCAATAAGAAGACAACTTTATTCATTTTCTATTTGGGTCAAAAGTTGATTTCATTTCTTTAGTGACCAAAACTGTTGAAGACCCTTTTTGACCCAGAATTATTGGAGACGTTTTTTTCTCAACAAACCAAGTTGAGGTCGCCTTGTGAGAAATTTCATTATTTCCTAATAGTTGTTCTTGTTTTTATGCTGACAAACATGCCAAGATATGAACTTGTTCACTTAGAGTAGAGAAAGAGTTTAGATCTCACATAAGAGATCGCAACACCTTCCCAATAGTGAGCCATCGATACATGTCAAAACTGAAAAGAAAGAGACTCAAGAAAGAACAGCTACCAAAAAAAACAAAGAAGCGATCAAAAAAGTGAAATAAAAGTATATCTCGTGCCTCGCTCCAATTATCAAGAATTTCCTCTAGAAAAGCGTATCAAGAAGGTACATCCATCAAACTAAAGCAACAATCTATTTCTCTATTTGTAGAACTCTAGAATGTTTCAATCACAAAACATCCACAAATTGTAGAATTTTACAATTTAAACAACTGTAAAATTTTATAGTCTACTTTTTCTCAAATATTGGTTTTTTTTTTTTGGTAAATTACACTACCTTGAAATAGCCTATTGACATCTAAGATGAAACTCAAAAAAGTAAAATCCAACTGGTAAAAATCAAAAAATTCATAAAGAACTTGAATTTTTACTATCTTCTTTAAACTATAAAATTTTACAGTTTTAGTTCTTTGAAGGATGATAAATTTTTATGGTTAGTTTTCTAGTGATTGTAAAATCTTACAATTTTAGAAGCAATTTTGTTTTCTCAAAATTTCATATGCAATACGGATCTTGTTTTATAGATATTATTTTTTAGAGTCCAAATATATAAATTTTATAAAAAAGATAGATTTATATATTATGAATAATTGAATTTGAAAATTTTGAAATCTTTTCTTGCTGGTTAGAGGTTTTCACAAAATTCAATTAGACTTGTTTGGAAAATAAAACTGAAAGGGTAATTTTAGTCATAAACAATAATAAAAAAATTATTTTAGTCATATAATAATTAAAAGCTTATAGAGTTAATACGTTTGAAAGTGGATCTGTTGATGTATTTTTTATTTTATTTTTTAAAGACTAAGGGTCAAATCACCTAAAACAAGAAAAGAAAAATAAGTTAAGTAGTCTTTTTAAGTCACTAAAAAAGAAGGAATAGAGTCAGCCTTCCACTAGGGGCACTTATACTCTACTACTACATGTAATAGTATTCCTACTTTCAGTTGGAAACAAAGCAAACCAAACCGCTTCTTCCTCCTTCGGAGGACACAAAACCCCAGAAGCCACATTTAGAATTGAATCCTCTCTTTCTTATTTCTATATAAGCGACAAGTGATTCGAATTTCTGTATCCATCTTTATATACTTATGTATGATTATCCTCCCAACTCAATTATATATATGTATAGATAACCATAATCATAATCATCCGGAAGGAAGAATGCCTCTTGAAAAGGTTTTAAATCTCAATACTCTTGGTTGATTCATTTCTAATTTCTTTGGTTTCCTTCTTATGATTCTTCGACATAATCTATTGTTAGTTTTTAGTGAAGATACTCAATAGTATCTTTTTCTTAATTTTTTTTTATAAGCGATTGGTTTTTGTAGGTTAGGGTTAAGGTTTTGGCCTCTCGCTTAGTATTTCAAATCACTTTTGGCGGGATTGATTCTGAGATTACTTAGTCTTTGGAAAGGGTTTATAAAGGTGAAGAGATTGTTGTGTTTACATTGATAATCTTTTGAAGTAATCCGTCATAGACACAATATTATAGTGAAGGATGAGAGAGATAAGACACGAAAAAGACATTAGAACCCGGACGGTTCCTTGGGCGAGGACTTGAGACCATGAATACACTTTCCTCACCGAGAAAATCGTGAGTGGCATTCATGATATATTTCAAGTTTGAGTTCAGCCCCTTGTGAAAGAGAGGTATAATAGGATTTTGAGTGGGGAAAGTGATAGTTGTTCAATTGAAAAGAGACAAAATGATAAGTATTTGGATAGAGATAGAGGTAGGCAGCAGTGGAGACTGTCAAAATTTAATGAGGATTTTTCACGTAGGGTATCATCATCTGAGAAGTTCCACTGGAAACCTCCTTTAGTGGAAGCCACAAAATTGAATGCTAACATGAATCATACTTCAAAACATTCCAACGATTATGGGCCTAATGCATTTAAAATCAATACTAAGAAAAATTATAGAAATAGTTGTTTTTTTGATATGGGTCAATCTAGGGTATTAGTTGAGAAACCCACGTCTGCAAAAAATAGAGTGGAAAAAATTTTACCCTCCTTACCCTCTAGAGATTGGCATTTCAAGAATTTCTGGCCCAGTTGATGGTTGCTCCCTATTACCATAACAAAATATGAATGTCAGTCTTCACAAGAATGAAGACCTTCGGTTTCATGATCACCTGAATATGGACAAACTACCTTTAGATAAGCTGTTAGCAAGAGAGTTACTAAAAGAAGAATAAAAGCCTAACTTACATTGGAGGGATGCTTTTGATTATATGATTTCATTGCCTCGGTCCAAGAATTTTGCACCTATGATTTTAGGTATTTTAAAGGATCATTTCTCTGGTTCCTACAATGATCCCCCCAACATTCATTCAGATGGATTTAGTCAGAGCTCTAGAATGATTATTGAGCTTGTTGTCCATAATGGGCATGGCCAAACCTTGCATATGAAGCCTCCAACTGAAACTGAAGTTCAATTTAATGATGACATGAATTACCAACATCTTTGGCTTAGTCCATCTAAAAGCAAACATAAATATTATATTTACCATGAAGTTTGTAAAATTGAGAAAAGTGATATGGCTACACTAAGTGAGAAAGGTGCTATAGCTACAATATTTGATAAATTTTATGGAAAAATGGCAAATGCTCGAGAATATGTTGGTCATTGAGATTCATTAAATTTTTTCATTGTGAATTATATTTTCAATGGGATCAATATAACTGAAAGTTTTTATAGATCACATCTGAGTGAGCCATGGGAACATCATCATTCACAAGAACATCCAATTTCCAACTACCTCGGTACAAGAAAAATATCGCGTTCTAGAAAACATGATGGGGAACTTCTAAGTTATAGAAATACTCATCTAGATAAGTATATCCATACTTCTCTTGCCTTCATTTGGGAGAAGACTATGGTTATGATAAAGATGTTGTTCCTTAAATTATTGAAGAAAGATTGGATATGTTACCAACGATAGAGTATGTTCTCGGTTTGGATAGAATTGATAGTTGTGCTCAAAAGAGGTTAACAACAGATGAGCTGGGCTTGCATGAACCATTTAGAAAGCTCAAACAAAAACATGAAGTGGATAAGAAAATGAGCAGGCATCAGCCCATAAATAAGATTTTGAGCAATGAGAAGACTACTCGTAAGATCCAAAAGTTAGCCCAACTAGGGGATACAGATGAACACTAGACTAGTGAAGACATGGACCCTTATTTTGTCAAAGAGGTCAAGGGTTAGCCATACCCAATATAGGAGAGCTGGAAAGAAATCTGACGAATTGGTCAGTCATAAAATTTCCAACACTGGTAATCGACTATCATTTAACAATCTATCAATAGTTATGACAAGGCATTAACATGTCCTACAAGCTTGGCGCTAAAGATATAAAGTAGCACTTGAAGTATGGTCCTCCAAATATTTATCTTTTACACCCTTTAGTAAAGAAATACAAACCGTTCGGGAGAAGAATTCATGGTGATTTTCATGGAAGTTCTCATGTTCACGAGGGAGACCTCGTGGAAGTCAAGGTGACTCCCGCAAAGTCTGAACCACATGAAAGCTCCAAGGATTTTAAGTAGTTGGTGCATATATCATTTTTTAACTCTGTCAAACAATTGCATGAGAACTCGGCTCAGCAAAGAAAATTCATGGAGCAAGGACAAGCTGATAGTTTAAAGTGCAACATATGTGGCAAGTCTGTCTTCAATATTGTAATGTGTTTATATACACAAAGCAATCTTTCACTTATTTATGTTTGTAAAAAAAATTTATTCTTTCTGCTACAATCAAGTAAGTACTCTTTGATCTTATTATTATTTTATTAGTTTCATGAGAATTCATTTGGTTAAGGTTTGCATCTAATTTTGGTTTTTAAAATGGCATCTTTTTCTTGAGGTGGTGGTTGATAAATGTTATTTGAGGAACCCTCTATTATGGGGAACACATTATTGCAATACTGCCAATACATGATATTGAAGCTTCCTCGATTTTAGAATTTGCTTAGCATAACTTCTGTGCTCCCTATTCTGTGCGAGTATTCTTCTTATAGCTAGTGGCTAATAATCAATAAGGGATGATGTGGAATGCCATTTTTTTTGAAAAAATAATTTTAAATTATGTTCAATATTGATTAGCAATAATATAGACTTCTAGAAGAGTGATTGAAAGAACTTGGAAGAGAAAAATAGAAAAAGGAACATGCAAAAAAGTTGTTTCGGTGGGGAAAATGAGTGAAAATAAAGAATATATAGAAGTGATGGTGTTGGTGTCGTCGTAGTGGTAATGGCAGTCTTGGCAGTAGGATGGTAATGGTGAATGGGGAAAAGTGGTGATGTTGAAGGAAGATTGTAAAAGATAAGGTGCCATTTTTCTTGTCATTTTAAAGTAAATTTAGAGGATGTAAAATTAGAATTTTTCCTTTTTATATCATTTTCTATTGGTAACTAGAAGAGATAGCAGACTCCCAAGAACAGACCATCTTTACCAAAGGGTTCCACACCCCTCCAGAGCAAGATGAATTGGGAAAGTTGCTCAAGAGATTCTACACGCCTATTCACCTCTGCCATAATGATAGAGGAGCAGCCAAAAAAGCTTGTTGTCCCAAAACTCACCCTCTACGACAGGTCTGAGGACCCTGGGGACCATCTATCTTACTACCAGCATACAATGGCTCTACATAAGGCTACTGATGCCTTCATGTGCCAAACTTTTGTGATGAGCCTCAAAGGTACTGCTCTAAATTGATTCCATAACCTCCCTCAAGAATCGATCAACAATTTTTATAAGCTCAATAAGCAATTTCTTGATCAATTCCTAACCAGCAAAAAGTTAAGAAAAGGGCCAGAGTTCTTGTTAACTGTGAAGCAAGTAAAGGGAGAATCGCCTCATGAATATATTGCTCATTTTAATACCAAGCTCATAGAGATAACCGATTGCAACCCAAGCTTCCTAATGGAAACTCTTACCTCTGGCCAAGGGCCTGGACGCTTTCAAGATTCTGACCAAGAATCCTCCCATCGATATGGTGGCACTTATAGAATGAGCACGAAAGTACATTAATCTTTAAGATATGAAAATATCTTTTCAAAAGGCAAAAGAACAAGCTCAGAAGGATTAACAAGTTCAAAAGAGGGACACCAACACTAATATGAAGAGGATCAGGAGCCCTAACAAGAAAGTGGCATCTAGAACCCATAACAATCCTAATTCTGGAAGGCACAGAAGTTTCACCCTTCTGAATTCCTCTCTCACTTATATACTCCAACAGATCTAGACCCTATGAGAACTTGAAATGGCCAAAGCCATTGAAAAGCAACCCCGACACCAAAAATCAAAACAAGTACTATGATTTCCACAAGGAGCATGGGCACACCATCGATAAATGTAAAGCTCTCAAGCAAGAGATAAAACATCTCATCAAAAGAGGATGACTGAAAAATTTTGTCCGATAGGATGGAAGACAGAACCCCTGTGACAATAGACCACCACAAAGAAGGCAAGAATAGAGGCCTAAGCAAAGGGAGGTTCGAAATGATCAACCGTAGCAAAACAATCAGTCATCTTGGTCTTTCACGCTAGCAATGCGGCAACAGGAATGTCTAACAGAGTAAGAAAAAGGTATGCTCGAGAAGCAAGGGCAGAACCACATGTCCTCCTAGATCTCAATCATTGAGAAAAAGATAAAGTTGGGACCTCAGATCCAGTTATCTGAATTAGACCTTGCTGGGATACATTGCCCCCACAACGATGCTCTCGTCATCTCGTTCAAAATTGCCAACTTTGAGATCAAAAGGGTTCTTGTGGATATTAGAAGCTCCACCAAAGTATTTTTCTATGAACCCTTCAAACACATGAAGCTCGGCTATAATGACATTAGAGCTACCATTGCTGTCATGGCTGGATTTGATGGAAATCTTAGCACCCCATTGGCCAAAATAGACCTACCGACCACGACGGGAGAAGGAGACGGAAAAAAGATACTGATCTCTGAGTACGTGGTCCTGGATTCTAAATCCCCCTATAACTTCATCATCGGGAGGCCCTGGCTCCATCAGATGGGAGCTGTCACTTCGATCCTCCATCAATGTTTGAAGTATGTTCATAATAACAAAGTCTTTTCCATCAGGGGCTGTTAGCCTACCGCCCGAGAGTGTCATGCCCTCGCATTAAAAGAAAAAGCCTCCAAATAGCAATCACAGTACCCTCATGAAAGGGGAAGTTCTTCACCTTCTGACCTTCTTAAGGTAGAGGAATGTCCCTCTGAAATTGACGAACCATTAAGCCCCTAGGGGAAGAGACAACATGGTCAAGCCAATGGAGGAGCCCATAAAAGTACTCGTCAGTACCGAAGGGGAGGAAAGGTATCTACAGATTGGCTCATCTCTATCTCTCTCTGAGCAAGAAGAAATTGTGAAATTTCTAAAAAGCAACCTGTCGGTATTTGCTTGGGAAACAAAAGATATGGAGGGAATAATCCTAATTTCATCTCTTATAAGCTAATGACAGACCCAGACCATCCTCAGGTAAGACACAAAAGGAGAACGTTTGCTCTTGAGCACCACAAAATCATCAATGAAGAGGTCCAAAAGTTGCTAAATACTGAAATGATAAAGGAAATGTTCTATCCAGAGTGGCTTGCCAACACAGTTCTCGCAAAAAAGAAGAATGGAAAATTGAGGGTCTGTGTTGATTACATCGACCTAAATAAAGCTTGTCCCAAGGACAACTTTCCTCTTCCCAGGATTGATCAACTTATTGATGCCATGGTAGACCACTAGCTCATGAGTTTCATAGATGCCTACTCTAGATACAATCAAATTCATATGTATCCTCTAGACCAGGAGAAAATTGTCTTCATATCTGAACGAGGTCTCTATTGTTATAGAGTGATGTCATTCGATCTGAAGAACGCTGGAGCCACGTATCAACGCCTAGTAAACAAGATGTTTGGCTCCCAAATTAGGGACATAATAGAGGTCTACATCGATGACATGCTAGTCAAAAGCATTCAAAAGAGTGACCACATCCAGCACTTGAGCCAAACATTCGATATCCTGAGGCAACATAAGATGAAGCTCAACCCTTAAAATGTACCTTTGAGATCACAAAAGGGAAATTCTTGGGTTTTTTGTCTCTCAAAGGGAAATTAAGGCAGATTCCTCACAGATCAAAGCTCTAATTGAGCTACAATCACCTAAAACCAAAAAGGATATCCAAGCCTTGAAAGGAATGATAGTGGCTCTAAACGGGTTCATCTCTAAATCTATGGATTAGTGCCTCCCATTTTTTAGAGCCTTGAGGGGGAGGAAGGCCCTAGAATGGACCTCTAAATGCGAATAAGTTTTCTAAGAACTTAAGCACTACTTAACTTCCCTCGAACTCCTTTCGAAACCAATATAGGGAGAAAACCTACTCCTATACTTAGTTGTATCAGAAAATGCCATTAACTCTGCATTAGTCAGGGAGGATAAGGGGATTCAAAAGCCTGTCTTTTACGTTAGCAAGAGGCTTCTGGACACCGAGACGAGATATTCTGAAATTGAAAAACTAGCCTTAGCCTTGGTGATATCTGCTCGGAAGCTTAGACCATATTTTCAGGCCTATCCCATCATAATCCCTACATCCTATCCTTTAAGATCAATCCTACACAAACCTAAAGTTTCAAGACGATTGATCGAATAGGTCAGTAGAATTGGAAGAATTTGACATATCCTATGTACCACGAACCGCCATCAAAGGGCAAGTACTAGCTGACTTCATAGCAGAGTTCATTCCAACATTACACACGAAAGCTCAAGCTACTACGGACACTCCGGTATAGCTACTTTACACTAACGGATCATCTACCGACAGAGGCTCAGGGATTGGCATAATACTTTAGTCCCCTGATGGAATCGTAACTGAGAAAACAATTAGCTTGTGGTTCGGAGCCTCTAACAGCAAAGCCGAATATAAAGCGCTTATCCTTGGGATGAAACTGGCCTTAGAATACAAAGCACTGAATCTAGAAGTATTCTCTAACTCTCAACTTGTTATGAGTCACGTCAAGGGAGAATTTTCCACCAAGGATAACAAGATGACCAGTTATTCAGAGCTAATGGAATCACTAAAGTTATCTTTCCACAAATTCACCATTCAGAAGATCGAAAGAAGCCAAAACTCCAAGGCTGATGCTTTAGCAAACATGGCCTCTCACCTCAAGCTGGAAAGGGATTCAATGGTGAAAATCTCCTACCAGTCAAAGCCAAGCATGAGGAGATATAGTCTCTTCAAACCTCAGAGCAACCTCAGGATTGGATGACTCCCATCATCCAGAACCTAAAGGAAGGGCTGCTTCTAGAGGACAAGAATTATGCCAGAAAAATTCAAATTAGGGCAGCTCGGTATCTAATTCTTAAAGGAAAACTTTACCGAAAGTCCTACACGCAACCCCTTCTGCAGTGTTTAGCTCCAGAAGAATCTCGTTACGTCCTAGCAGAGATACATAAGGGGATCTGTGGCAACCATAATGGCGGAAGAACAATAGTCTACCGAGCACTAACTCAAGGCTACTACTGGCCTGTTATGTTAAGACAAGCTAAAGAATATGTCCAAAGGTGTGACAAATGTTAGCGATTTGCCTCATACCGGCACCAACCTCATCATAAGCTCATCCCTATTGCCAGTCTTTAGCCTTTCACTCAATAGGGAATGGACATTATAGGGCCATTACCAAAGGCCCCTTAGAGTAAGAGATTCCTGCTAGTTGCCATCGACTACTTCTCCAAATGGGTAGAGGCTGAACCATTGACTCACATCATAGAGGTGGAAGTAAAGAACTTCACATGAAAAAAATATAGTTTGCAGGTTCAGTATACTATGCATCATCATTTCAGACAATGGTAAACAATTTGTTGGGAAGGTGTTCGGGAAGTTTTGTAAAGACCTGCACATCAGTCATCATTTTTCCTCACCAGGGTATCCCCAAGCTAATGAGAAAGTCGAGGTCACCAATCGCACTATTCTTGATGCCATTAAGAGAAGGTTAGAGGAGGCCAAGGGAAGATGGGTCGAAGAACTCCCCGGAGTACTCTGGGCCTACCGAACTACTAGAAGAACTCCAGCTGCAGAGATGCCGTTTTCACTTGCCTTTGGCACCGAGACAGTCATTCCTGTCACAATTGGCATGCTAACCTTTAAAACAGATTGCTTCGACCAGGGGACCAACAACTAGTTGTTCGCGGAGAATCTAAATCTACTTGAAGAGAGACGTGGGCAAGCTCGAATGAGAACAGAAGCATACTAGCGGATAATGGATAAATGTTTCAACCAGAGGTTGAAACTTATCAATTTCTAGATTAGGGACCTCGTCTTAAGAAGGGTGTTCCCAAACACTAAAGATCCCACCGTGAAAAAACTCTCCCTTAATTGGGAAGGGCCCTACAAGATAACCAAGATCATTAGACCTATGACTTATTGGTTAGAGGATGGAAATAGAAAGCCAATACCCAAACCCTGGAATATTGAACATTTATGCAAGTATTATCAATAAAGAGTTATTTTTGATTCACCACTGAGTGTTTTCATTCAATATACAGACCCCTAAAAGCCTTGTATTCACTACAAATGCTACAGGTCTAGTCCATCTCATTCAATGTATAGACCCCTAAAAGCCTTGTATTCACTACAAGTGCTACAGGTTTGGTCCATTTCACTAAATGTACAGACCTCGAAAAGTTTTGCATTCATTACAATTGTTATAGGTCTGGTCCATTTCGCTCAATGAATCAGTGTTATAGGTTTGGTCATTTTCGCTCAATGAACAGTTCAATAAAGTACCAAAAGCGCTGAAGGTCCAGTCCATTTCAATCAGTGTATAGATCTCTTAAGGCCTCCCATTTATTATGAATGCCACGGGTCTGATCCTACAGATCTGTAGATGTAGCTTGATTTAATTACAAGTGGTAAAGATCTGTGGTTGAAGCTTGATTTAATTATAAGTGGTGAAGATCTATGGTTGAAGCTTGATTTAAATTACAAGTGTTGAATATCTGTGGTTAAAGCTTGATTTAATTACAAGTGTTGAGGATTTGTGAATGCAGCTTGATTTAATTACAAGTGTTAAAGATCTGTCGTTGAAGCTTAATTTAATTAACAAGTGTTAAAGATCTATGGATGAAGCTTGATTTAATTACGAGTGCTAAAAATCTGTGCATGAAGGTTGATTTGATTATAAGTGTCAAAGGTTAGTACACTACGACTTGTTAACGTGCCAACATCTAAAAAACATTTATTACAAGTGTGGCTGCTCTAAGTATTCTGCTATCAAAGCTTCTAAAACATCTCATGGATACTTTAGAAATTCTAATGGCCTGGAAGAGACTATCAAACAATTACACAAAGTTTTGAAAGAAATCAAATTCTATTTATAATTGGACCAAAGTATGGGAAAGTTACAAGGTAGAAACAAAAAAAGGTACAAAGATATTCCTCTACTGATTGTTCGGCAGCCCCTGAAGCATCAACATTGAAGGAGTTCGGGATCTGCTTCCTCCTCCTCATCCTCTTACACTATATTAACTATAGTTCGGCAGCTTCTAGAGCGTCAGCTTGAGAGAGTTCAGGATCCGCTTCCTCTTCCTCATCCTCTTGCACCTTAATCTCAGTTGGGGAGACTTCAATATCGTTTATCCCAACCAAATTCTAGTCAGGATACTTCTTGAGAAGCTTTGCCCTAAAGGTGCGGTACCCATGCTCAATCAGCTCACTACCTTGGTCCTGGACTTCAGCCTTCTGATCAACCTCAGTTTGAGCTCTGACAGCTTCAACATTGTCTTGGACCTTTTGAAGTGAGGCAGCTTAGAAGTCATAGAACTTCTTTTTGAGGTCTTCCAATTCTAAAGCGAGGGCATCCCTCTTGCACTCCAGGATAAAGTAGGAGTTGCCAACTTCCCTTAGTTTTTCCTCAACTACAAAAGCCGTGGACTAAGCCATTCCCAGTTGTAGCCTAACTTCGCCAAGCTCAGATTGGAGGACACTAATCTGTTCAGAATCCACATAAGAATCCATAATGGTCGCAAGGTTATGCACAGCATGAAAAGAAACAAGCAACATAGTTAGGTCAAAGTATTATACAGAACCATAAGGAAAAAGAAGGAAAAAAGGGAAAGATTCTTTAGAGCTTACCCTCATATGGAATGCTGTCATGTCTTTAGTAGTTTTTCTGCATCTTCAACCCCTTGAATTTACTTGGGCCTATTGCCCAAGACTCTTCGTAAGCCTTTTTCATGCCCAAGGAGCCGGAGTCATCAGGCACTAAAGAAACAGCAACAAGCCTGCCCTTCCCCTTTTTCTTCGTGGGAGCTATAGGGGCAAGGGGAAACAAAGGCTCCTGAACTAAAGAGGCCCCCAAATCCTCTAACTCTTTCTTGTGAAAGGAATTGGATAGAAGCCTCTTCTTCTTCACTTGAAAAGAAGGCTTGGTAGGGGAAGAGTTGTCCCCCTACCTTCTTCTTCTTCTTCCCTAGAGCCCATCCAGACACCAGGGATTTTTTTAGGCTCCTAGACCTATCGCGAACTAAGCCAGCCTCTATCAAATTGTTGGGGCAGAGGACGGCGTTGTGAACACGATTGTTGGTCTGGAAAAGCCTCCTATATTTCTACTGGAGATCGATGGTGAAGATTAACCTCTTCCAAGCTTTCTTGTCTGCACAGAAAACATGAGATTAGACCAAATAGCACATAATCTAAAAATATCCAAAAACAGAGACAAAAAAAAAAAGCATATTCAAAGAAAACCTCACCCTTGATCCCACTCTTCCGAGGGAAGGTTGAAATTCGGCTCTCAAAATCCTCGAACTCCCATCCTCCTCTTACAAAGAAGTACCACTTCTTCTAAGTCTTATTCGAAGTGGGTACAGAGGAGAGAGGTCTGAACCCCTTATCAAAAGACATGTAAAACATGCCCTCCAACTTCAAATACTTCAAGTCCATATTGCTCCTAATCAACAGGAAGTCCACCTCAACGTTGTTTAAATAACTTAGAACTATAAATCCTAACAGGTGACTCCAACTATTTATGTTTCAGATCGACTAGGGCATATGTCAAACCAACTAAAGAAGTCCCTAATTAGGGGATGGAAGGGAAACCTAACCTCTATCTTGAACCATTCGATATAGACACATATTTTTCCTTGCACGGTGTTAGAAGGGCGGTCCATAGGTCCTGGTACCCTACAGGACCCATTTGCAGGGAAGTCAAAAGTAGCTCTCAGAGCATCCATCATGCCTTGAGTAGTGGCGCTTTCTCCTTCTTCCCTTTTGAAAGGTATGCCCGAGGTATCCGCGCAACATTCCTAGGCTCTACAAAAGCCTCTACTATCATAAGTTTCAAACTAGGGTTTGGGTGGTTAACTATCCTAGTTTCTAATGTCCCTTGAGGAGCTACTATTTACCAGATTTACCTCTTATTGGAGAGACACTTCTACAAATCCTTCTACTTCGTAGCCAATACTTGACTGAGCATCAGAAGTCAACATAACAGAAGTTGTAGGGGGTAGAACAAGACTTAAGGAAATAAACAAGTGTGTGTGAACGAATTAAACCTGACCGGAGATTTAATCAAAATTGGGCTTCTTATACCGAAAATCTCCTTACTCAAGGAAGTGTGACAAAAGTCTCTCAAACAGTAGAGAAATGATGAAAGGAAGCACGTCAATGTACTCTCCCACCTTTTATAGGGGATTAACAAGTGGCGTAATGAAGGCTTTCGATTTCGAACCGTCGCGGCGGTTAAGGAAATAATGGCCTCGTAATTCCAATTGATGGCTGATGCAATAAATGTTGCATCAATGGCTGTTGCAGAAGACGAAGCGGTGCATTTATAACTACCACGCATGACTCTTCAAAAACTCGAACCTTAGCTCTACGATCCGTAAGACTGAGGCTCAGGGAGGGGGAGGAGTAACTGATGGACCATAAAGTGGCAGATCAATTCAAACGTGACACGTGTATGTACAGAGCTCTTCCAAGTACAGACCAAGAAAGACTCTGCTATCCAGTTCAGTCAGACACATGGGGTTCAGAGGTACTTTGTTTAGAATGGTGCAATACTTCCAACCTCGCCTCCAAAGCATATGGGGTGCCGATCTGCTCATCATAAACCTCATGACAAAAATGGTAAAGTATCTACAGGAATGGGTTTCGAACTAATTGCCTTCCATATCCTACCGACCTCAGAATAAGGAAATAGATTTCGATATGGCAATTGCTATCTCTGGATATTTTTGCATCCCTACTTTTTTGACTCCTAATCCTATTCAACTAATTAGGAGATCTACAGCCTATAAATAAGGCCATAAGGTACTCTTTCAATTATGTTCAATTATTCCTTTCAATTACAATTTTTTTTAATTTATTAACTTTATCATCGGAACGGCTATCACCAGAGCCTGCCCGGTGATCCTCTGATCTTGAATTCTTGACAGGTATCGAAGGACGGGAAGCCTCTCTGATCAAAAAGAGTAATATCACTACTGGTGCTATACTTGCCTCTTTTTTAATTTAATTTTTCCAAAATTTTAATTATTTCAGCATGGAATGATTCTGTTGTTCTAAATTTGACACGTGGTCTTAATATTATTGGTTTTAAAGAATGTCTAAGTTAAATGTGTAATTGAGGTTTTCTTTGCTGGCCAGTGCACTTAACGTTTGCAAATTTCAAATTTGTCTTACATATATATGACTCTGCATTGTCCCCATTATTGCGTACTTCCTTTTTTTAGCTGACTTGAAATCATAGGAGTAAAGCTTTGCCAGGCTATGTCCATAATACACTAATATGTTTGATCTGTTGATTTTTTTCTTTTTTTCTTTTTTTTTTTGTTCTTTGCCATTTTCTCTTTTTCTTCTACTGTTATCAATGGTAGAGATGGGGTTTTGGGAATAGACCAAGGTGTGCCGTGGGAAACCTGTAAATCAGAGTATTATTGTTGTGAAGTTCAATGGCACATTTTCTGGGTTGCAAGAAGTAGAGAGAAGCTTCACAATTTCTATTCTGAGAAAAAACATGGGAGGGGGGCTTGAGTTCCAGCAGATCAATCACAATAGCAGCTGTTGCAGTAATAGTGGAGAACCACAAAAAGCAGCAGCAGATAAGCTGGAAAATGTTTCGTATGGTTACTTGGGAATTGCAAAAGACTTGGATAAACTTGATTTCGAGACCAAGAAATGGTGTTTGGTGAAGAGAAAGAATGAGATCCAGGAGATTGTAGATGCACCTCTAAAAACTGAATGAGAAAGTGATAGTTGTTTATAGTCACGAATATAACTAACTGACATGGTTTGTTTTGCATATCAGTGGAAATTTTTAGTCCAGTCGTTATAATTTTTTTTTTTTGTTTTATTTAGAAAAATATTTAATGAACAAAGAGTTTTTTGAATTTTTAGGACTGCCCATTTCTGTTATGATATGCTCTTGATGATTGGGATCTTAAATGAAAACTTGATAGCCCTTGAGTGAAAATCTAAATGTCTTTTTTTTTTCTGGAATTTCTTGGTCAAATGGCTTCTATCCGTGTGCACATAGACCCAGCATTTATAGTTGCAGCCTTATGAGAGTAATTGAAAGGATTGACGTAGCCGATCTCAAATAATTAGGATAAGTCTCTATTGAGTTAAGTTGCCGAGTAAATGAAAAACAGGAATGAGTAATGAAGGGAATGAGTAATGAAGAGGAAAAAACACATGATTAGATCACATTTTACCTAATCATTAATTAATCGAAGATAGCACAATGAGTGTCAGCATTTTACTGTTAACTAACAAGTCGAGAAAGTTCTTCCATTTGCTCATTAGTATTTTTGATATTGTCAATCCTAGTCAAACTTGTAGATTGTATAGCTAGTCCCCATTATCTCAGCTCTCAAGTTAGAAGTTACCATTACTCAAATCATCTGGATTGGATAACATAATCCTATTAGAGAACTTAGCTGGTGTTTGTTTACATAAGTGAACCTTTTTACTAATAATTTGGTTGGAGGTTTTAGTCCTGTTATGGTGGAATTGTATAATGGGAGGGTGGTATGGGATTATTAGTGAAGGGGTAGAAGGAATCCACCCTAATCCTATCAGCTAAATAAATAAGGCGCCTAAATGTAATCACTTTGTGAAAGAACAAGTTAATTCCTCTAGAATCATGCCCATAGGTAGTTGAAATTACTATTGTAAAATTTGATTATCCTTCTTGTACCCCAATCACATAAATGGTTGCTTAAATGCTGCAGAAAGATATGATGGACTGATTTAAAAAATCTATTGTGAAATACAATGGATCTACCCAATTTCTTTTGAAAAAACCTTGTAGGACAACTAATGGGAACGTAAAAGAATTGGGTGACCAATTTAAAATGAAAATTAAGATTTAGAATACATTTTTAGTTATTTTATACTTTCTTATTTTTAAAATTTTAAAGTAATTTTATATTTGCTATTGTGATATTTTAGGGTTTATTTACGTTATTTAGAAAAATTTTATTTTGACAAGTTTAATTTGAATTTGCCTATATAAAAGTCTTTGATGTAATATAATAAGGAGACTTGATTATTTAATAAATTATTGATATTGAGATATTGGTTCTATTCTCTCTATCGGAGGGTGTCATTGTCTACTGTCGCTGTCACCACAAATCGTATCTACAGCCCAACCTTCATCACAGAACTTCAACGACTTCAAACGCAACCCAGCACTGCTATAACCATCATCAAAGGGCTTACACCATCTATAACATCTTCATTGCTACTGCGAAATCCCTTCGTTGGCATCTGTCATTGTTCATTCCATCATAGCACAGTCGCAGTAGCCGACGACAACCAAAACATGTCATTGTTGTGCACTACATTAGTCAGCTATGGAGTCCGTGAAGCCAGGCGTCAAGTTTCCATATCTTCCCCATGAGATTTTTGCTGTCGCTAAAGGCACCTTTCGATATCTTCCCCATGAGTTTTTTGCTTCCAACCAAGCTGCTACTAAAGCCCTTACCAAAACTGCCACTCCAAAAACTACGACCATAATTTTTCCCTTTTCAAAACTTTAGTTAGTCTTGATCTATACCTGATATACCATAAAATGATAGACCAATTCAAGTGTGACACATGTATACAGAGCACTTGCGTACACAAACCAAGAAAAGCTTTTCTATCCAGAACAAACAGACACACGAGATTCAGATTTTCTTTATTCGGAATGGCGCGAGGCCTCTAGCACTACCTCCAAAGCAGGAAATACGGAGTATGTACCAAGAGGGGTCCCAAGCTAATCACCACCTTACATGCCCTACCGACCTCAGAATAAGGAAACAAACTTCAACTTGGCAACTACTATTCTCAGATATCTTCAAATCCCTACTTCTACAACTCTGAATCCTAATCAACTTACGGGATCTACAACCTATAAATAAAACCCTAATGTCACGCCCCGAATTTTCACAAACTCGAAGAGTGAGTAAATGAAACAAGAAAAGTAAATGAAAGACCATTAAGTTGGATTTAGTTGATTTTGCATTTATTCCCCCCATGTTTCCCCAAGATTTGAGATGAAAATTTATTACTAATCTCACCCAAGGTGAGTTCCAATTAGTGGTCAAATGCCTCCTCCAACCAATGGTAAAAATAGTTTAAGTCGTATCCAAATTAGGCCTCCAAAATAGCCTTGAAATATACCTTGGAATAATGGCTCAAATGGGTCCCAATTGTCCTAGGACATAGGCCAAGAATAAGTCAAAAGGTCTACTAAAATAGGTCTAAGGAAGTGACCAAACATGGCCCAAAAGAATGGTCAAATATGGCCCAAAAGAATGGCCAAACATGGCCCAATGGGGTGGCCAAACATGGTTCAAAAGGGTGACCAAAGGGCAGGTGTCATGGAGGGGTATTAGGGCTGCTAAGCAGCAGGTGGCAGTACGCACATGGGCACACACACGCAAAGGGCAAGCAGCAGGCAGGCGTGGGGCGCACGCGCACTAGGGGCGTGGGCGCAGCTAGGTGGCAGGGGGCTAGGCTACTCTATTTTTTTCTGAATTTTTACTGTAGGTGGCTGCGGCTGATTTTTCCATTTTTCTGCAGAAATACTGTAGCAACTGCAGCTAATTTTTCAAGTTTTGTCCTATTTTCTCAAGACTTTTAACCCCTACTTTGTGGCACTTTTCCCACTTATTCATAGGCATTTTACACACCTAATGACTCTTTTAATTTCACAAAATTTTGACATGGTTTTCCTTTATTTTCTAAGCATTTTTTCAACTAATATTTTGTAACCATTCATATATATAATAGCATCACAATCTATCCTCACTCGATGGCCACAATTCATGGGAATTAAACATACATTGTTATTTCTTTCAACATATACATATTTTGCACATTAAACAAATGTATCATATATGACATTTAGGTTTAAACCCTTACATTACAAATTAGTCCAAAGCCTATAGTTCACCATTCTTCCAAGTTAAAACACAAGTCTTTTGGGCTTATAGCCATACATACAAAATATGCCTCAAGGGCCAAATATCCTTCCTAGTTCTTTTCCCCTTCTTCCTTCAAGACTTCATCAAGTCTCAAGTACTGGGAGCCTCATCTGTAATATGATATCCCACGAGGGGTCAGCTCAACTTTTGGTATGACATAATGCTAATGCAAGGAGCAAAGTTAAGGCGTGGCATGTACAAGTGTACATTTATAATCCACATGCCTTCTAATTCATTAATACAATGCAATAAAAATATACGTGACACACTCATGCAACTCTATGCCACACCCATGTCCCATTCACGGATCGCTCCCGTTGGGTCAGAGTACCAATGTCTCATTCACGGATTGCTCCTGTTAGGTCAGAGTACCAATACAATGGCCAATTTTAGGTTTTTCACCACAGGATTTACATCCTCATAATGCATAGCACCAAGTGCTCAACCCACACTATGTTTTCAAAGGATTCACTATATGCTAATATGCTTTGATTTCACCATGCAATAATGCAATCTCAATGAAGCATTTTATCAAATACATTAAGCATGCTTTAAATAATGCAATCTACTTAAAGAAACTATAACTTTTGTATCACAAAACTTTGTCTACATGAATCTAACATGTAATCCAATCAATTTCACATATAAACACATTACATATTCACAACCTTAACAATTTCTCAAAGATTATAAAATACATAAAGTACCAACACATGGAATAAATCATAACTCTCAAACCACAAGAGTTTTTCTACATGAACATAAACTAGAATGCAATGAATCAAACATATAAACAAGTTTCATGTTCATCACTTTGACAAATTCTCTAAGATTACAAAATACATAAAGCACCAACACCTTGAATAAATCATAACTTTTCAACTACAAGATTTTGTCTACATGAACATAAGCTAGAATACAATGAATTATACATATAGTCATGGTTCATGTTTATCACTTTACCAAATTCCCAAATAATACAAAGAACACACAAGTACATAAGCAACCAACTCTAAGTTTTCAAAGCAACTACATCCTAAGTGATTTTCTAACAGCAAATAAACATATAAATCATTCAATCAACTTATAAAACACTCCTAAACCTAACCATATTCCTTACTTAGCAAAATATCATACCTAAAAGGGTTTTTCTCAACCCTAGGGAGTTGTGTTCGCTGTGCAGTCGAACCAATTAGTGATAATGTAGCCCTTGACGTGGGGAACAACTTCCTAGAAGGAAGTCTTATGAAAATCCAAGCCTAGAAATGTGTTTTGGAAGCTTGAAGATTGGAAAACCTAGGTTTTCTCTTCATTTTTTTCTCCCATGCGCGGCTGCTACTGCTTCTCCAGACCATTTCTATGTTTTTTTTTTCACACTAAGGGGTCTATTTATAGTAAAGGGGCAAAATGACATTTTTGCCCTTAATGAATCCAGGACCCCGTTGCACTACAACCCATCTCAAAATGCCTCAATTCGACATTTTGCTTTAGCCAAAGTTCTTAAAATTATTTTAAATAAAAATTTTCAAAAAATATTATTTTCGCCTGTGGCCGGGTGCGGCCGAGTCCACCCGGGAAGCCCTTTTGGTCTAATTTTTTAAACTGTCTCCGATTATGCTCAAATTTTTACAGGATGTGTATTTTAATATTCTAAGCATATTTACCTTCTATGGTATACTCAAATTATACCTCTAAAGATGACTTATCTCTAAATGTACATGTTTAATGCCCTACCAACAAATAGTGCATGAATAGTGTCCTATTGGCAAAATAAAAAATTTACCCTTATTTTTCAGGTCTCTACATCCTTTCCCCCTTAAAGAAATTTCATCCTAAAATTTAAAAATGTACCTCTTCAACAAAATCTAGAAAGACCAATACAAAATGCGTTATAACTTGGAGACGTGCAACCTTACCTATGGATCCTTCACCTCTCCCTTCGCCAGGTAATGTGGAATGCATTACCCTCTCCCCCCCAAAGGAACCTCGTCCACTTGGGCGGGCGTGCAGCGGCGTGCAGACATCTCCACACTCCCTACTAGAGTCTAGTTCTGATACCATTTGTCATGCCCCGCACATCCGACCTAGTAAGATATTGTCCATTTTGGGCTTGCGGCCAGCACGAATTTGTTCTTAGCTGGGCTTTTTGCCCACCAAAAGGCCTCTTATTGAGGGGATACGCGCACACCCCTTATGAATACCTTCACTTTTGCCCACCAGGCGATGATTGAGTCCCATATTGCCTAGGGGGAGGAAGTGAAGGTCTTCATAAAGGGGTGTGCACGCATCCCCTCAGTAAGAGGCCTTTTGGTGGGCAAAATCCCAACCAAGAACAAATCTATGCGGGCTGCAAGCCCAAAGCAAACAATATCTTACTAGGCCGGATGTGCGAGGCATAACAGATGGTATCAGAGCCAATCCCTAGCCGGAAGTGTAGTGAGCTACGGGCTAGGCCTCTACACGCCTCCGGAGAAGGCAGAGCCTTAAGGGGGAGAAGGTAATAGAATGGTGACCGAGTCCCACATCGCTTGGGAGGGAGGAAGTGAAGGTATTCATAAGGGATGTGCACGCATCCCCTCAGTAAGAGGCCTTTTAGGTGGGCAAAAGCCCTAGCCAAGAACAAATCCGTGCAGGCCGCAAGCCCAAAGTGGACAATATCTTACTGGGCCGGATGTGCGGGGCATGACACATACATAGATGTGCGCATAAATGTTGATGAATTATGTTAATGATGGTGATCACAATGACTTTACACCTGAAAAACCATTATAAATGATTAGTGATTAGTTATCAAATTAGTTGTTTATGTGTAGCTTCCATGTTTGATATAATAAAAGAAAATTTTTAGTGTCTTATGCAATTCATTTGATTTTGTACGGCCTATCTGAATGATAGTGTCGGTCACCGACCTCTAATCCGCATAGGGTGAGTTCTGGGTCGTGACACGCTAGATGACCCAACACTCTCTATCTTACATCACACTTAATGTGAGCATTCAGAGAGGATATTTGATCCCATGAGTGAGGAAATGAGTCTTAGCCTAAGGACACATGTGGGACATATAATAATTTCTAATGAGTCATGTAAATCTACAATTTTCCCAACTTTAGAGTCCTAAGTTCCAACCTAAGAGTCTATTAGTGATAGTTTGCTTGTTTCTGCTCTTGTTTCAGACTATTGTGTTGAGTCTCAATCTGTATTGCCTTCCTCTACACATTTTACATCTAAATTCGTTGGCATTTTTTTAGCACTTCTTGAGATTAGACCTAATGCTTATTTACTTGACCTACCATTGTATTTAAATATTAATTCAATTTTCAAAATGGAGGACATGCTCTCTAATCGAGGTATTTTGGAGCCTCGTGTATTTCTTGATGGTTTTTTTGCAGGTGGAGTTACTATTTCTCTAATATCAAATCTGATGCCTATCCTACTTCCACAACATACCATGGATTGTGTGGAGTTTAGTATTGCAAACCAAGCCCAATACTTTGCATGCTTCGATGGACATTCTTTGCTTGATGATTTTCTTTGTTTCCGTAGTTAGAGATATTTTTCTACCTCTACTTGTTTGGTTCCAATCTTTGTGTTCTGTCTTAAAGATTCATCAACTCTGCAAGCAATTCCACCTCCATAACTCGCCAGAGTCAAGTTTTTTTTTCAGCGGGGGAGAATTGATGGGGAACGCAAAGGAATTGAGTGACCAATTTGGAATGAAAATTAGGATTTAGAACTCATTTTTAGTTATTTTATACTTTCTTATTTTTAGGATTTTAATACAATTTTGGTAATTGCTATTATGGTATTTTAGAATTTATCTACATTATTTAAAAAAATTTTATTTTGGCAAGTTTAATTAGAATTTGCTAATATAAAGGTCTTTGATGTAATAAATAGGGAGACTTGATTATTGAATGAAATATTGATATTAAGATATTGGTTCTTCTCTCTCTCTCGGCTTGTTCTCTCTTCCCCCTCTTGATTTCTTCTTTTTCAAGTTTCTCTCCAAATTCCTCTCTTTCTTCTTCTCTTTCCTTCGCCCTCTTTCTATCCCCTGCTCACTCTATTGGTCCTGCACCAACAGCTTGCAGAATTCTAACTATTTCAAGGCTCCACTGTCCGATTGTTACCATTCATCAAAATAAGCAATGCAACCCTCATATGTTCATTGCATTGACACCAATCAGATGGAAATGTCTGCTACAAGCTACTTTTCTCAATATAGGACGTTATTTGGTGTTATATATATGGAGAAAAAAGGAAAAAAAAAAACTGTTCATTCCAGGTCACAAATAATGCATACAAAATGAAATCTGAAACATCAAATTTAATCCCTGAGGAGAATCAGCTAGTATTCAGTACCACAAATGAAAGAGAGCATATATTGTGGGCTGTGATTCAAAAGGCATTTGATTAAACTATTATACAAATGTACAATAGAAATATTTATTGGAAAGTGGAACAAAAGAATGACTACACATAATGACAAGAAAAAAGAACCCAACCCAAACAAATTTAAACAAAAAAGAAGCAACTCTTTTCCTTTTTCTCCCCTCTGATTACCTACACTAATATACACTCATCTCTGAGATGTGAAAATCTGAACATTTTAAAGACTCCAGAATCGAATGAAGTTTCTTATCTCCTTTGGAAGTTAAGGAACTTGATACCATAAGCAAAGACAAAGAAGAAGAGGAGGACCCAACCAACATGGGCGAAAACTACAGGTACAAGGAAGTCATAATCGAAACCCATGTACTCTTTAAGGAATTCGTTCACAGGCCTTGAATCCGCACCAGGTATTTCAAGCATATCCTTCTTGTCACCCACTTGAGATGTGAAGATGCCGTAGATTGTCCAAGCAACTGGAGAAGCCCAGTAATACCACCTCCACCATACTGGGATAAGCTGCATGATTTGAGCATGAATTGTTAATAACTATGATAACAAGGAGATACTTTCAGGTAAAAGATACATGAATCAGTGACAAAACCCATGAAATCCATTTAGAAATCCAGAAGTCTGCCATGCAACATTTTTATCAAGTGCATGTCATATTTGAATGCATCACTAGTCAATCACGAATGTCATGAAAGGTAAGCATAATTCCAAAATTATCAGCAAAATTTTCTACACTTTTGAAAGCAGTCCTCAAATTCTTCCTGAATTGTTACATTGTTGCTAGTCTTTTTATTTTTTTCCCCCAAAAGTTTCTAACTTTTCTCATATGTTATGGCCTATGGGACAATCGAACTAATGTTTGAGGTCTAGGTTACATACCGGCCGAGGGATGAGGAACCCAGAGAACAAGTTCCAGAAGCTCAGGAAGAAGGACATGACAATAGCAGCAATTTGATGGCCAGGAGTCAATGCAACCACCATCATCCCATACATTGAGAAGTAGGTGAAGCACATAAATATGAAGTAGTAGAAATACAAGAACTTTTCCGCTGTCCAATGGAACCCAATCATGGAATAAAGAAGAAGAGCATAAACAAAAGTCTGAATTGCAACATAAATAGTCTCTATAGCCACCTGCAAACAAAAGATGCACAACATGTTAGAATTTGGAAAACCATAGATATTCTTCTCAGGAAAAAGTAGGGAAAGGTGAGATACACACTAGTTATGTACGAAAATGTAAAGTAACTTCTATCTTTTACCTGAGCGAAAGCATAAGGCAACTCTGAATACATTCCTGCTGCTCTTTCACGGTAGAAGACTGTTCTCTCAATTGCTACAACCGATTGCACTGCAGAAGCGTTGGTGGCTCCAAGGAAAAGGACAGCAGCATAGGTAGCTCCCAGCAGATTTAGCAGGTCTTGTTGCCTGTGTCTGTTGATGGAAAAATGTAAAATTGAATTTCACATTAGTATCTGTCAATTTATAATAACAAAAAGGTTTTATGACAAGTGGAGTATTATTTTCTGGTATTTAGATAACAGAAGTTAAATATCAATATTATGAAAAAGAAATGCAATTTAGAATAAAGAAATTCTAGACTTACATTTGGTCCCCTTTACCCCAGAAGATAACACCAAAGAGTACACCAATGACAATTGTCATGAAGAATCTGATAGCATTATACTGTGAGTTCCTCCAATATGACCAGTGTTGTTTCCAGAAACATGCCTTGCATTGAGTTATGAAGGGTTGAGAGTATTGGGTAGGGAAGTAGAGGTCCTTGGAACCTGCTTCAGGAGTGCTTAGCTTCCTTGATAAGTTCCTGATTTCTCCTGGAGAAGAAAATCAGGAAAAATATTAGGACACTGAGAGAGAGAGAGAGACACCATGGAAAAAGAATAGTAAAGAACATAATATTGTATATTACTTACCGATAGAGGCTGGAGTTGGCATAAATTTCCGCAAAATCAACATCAAGTTGAGCCTCAACTGCAGAAGAGCTGACCTCCAACATCCAGGTAGCTGGATTGTAACCCTCTTTAATCTTAGGAACCCCAGGGACAGCCTGCAAGAGGAGTTGGATATCGGTCAAATTTGGATCCCTGAGTTGAAACAGTCAGACTTATAATACATGCTTCAAGACCCTTCAACATCTGAAAATAATACTTCGCTGTTTTATGTTATCTTATCAAACCTAAAATTTTAGGAATCCATGGTAGTTGATGTAGCAGCAAGTTCCATCCTAAATTAGATCACTCGAAGGGGAAATTATATTTTATGGCAGTGTGACATTGGAAAGATGGACAGCTGATGTCTGAGAAAACGTGTCCACTTAAAGCAAGAACTTCGATTTAATAGTAGTGGAGAGAATTTTCAAATGAGAACTATCGAGGAAAAGGCATTTTGGGATCATCTAATTTCTAGCTCCTAATCTATATAATTTTGGTAGTAAGGATGGCACCAATCATATACTAGAAAAAGGTAAACTCACCTCAAAATATTCAATAAGCTTGTGAGAGCGGCGACCAAGAGGTCCAGCATAAATCATTTGTCCTCCTCTCTTCATCAAAAGCAGCTGCAAGGGAGAACCAATATCAATGTCAAATAGAGTGCATGAAATTATGATGCTCATATGAAGAAAATTTATAAGAAACCATACATCATCAAAAGCTTCAAAAATATCGATGCTTGGTTGGTGAATTGTGCAGACAACTGTCCGCCCTGTATCCACTGTGTTTCTCACAGTACGCATGACAATTGCAGCAGCTCTAGCATCAAGGCCTGATGTAGGCTCATCCATAAAGATGATGGAGGGATTAGCAACCAACTCAACAGCGATGGTAAGCCTCTTTCTCTGTTCAGTTGAAAGACCATCTACTCCGGGAAGTCCCACTAGAGCCTTCCTCAAGGGATTAAGCTCAACCAATTGCATGACTTCCTCAACAAACATCTACAAGAAGAAAGAAGGAAAAAACTTCAGTCTAACAACAACGTCCATGTGGTAGAATTACTTGTAAGTACGAAAAATTTATGGAGTGATGTATTTTTTAGGTCACTGCATTACAGTAATTGGAAGGTAGAAAGACAGACTTGAAGAAACATAAGTTTTGCATATAACAGAAAAAAAAAAATTCTTATGATGGAAAAAATTTATGATTCTAATGATTCAGTCACATACCTTTCGTGTTTCTGTCTTAACATCCTTACTAAGACGCAGCCAGGCAGAGTACAGGAGAGATTCATAAACAGTAACATATGGTGAATGGATATCATTCTGTTCACAATAACCGCTTACTCGAGCAAATGTTTCTTGGTTCTTTGGGTAACCCGAAATACTTATGCTTCCTTCAATGTACCCACCAGTCTTTCTCCCTGCTAACACATCCATCAAGGTGGTCTTTCCAGCACCACTAACACCAACTAGTGCTGTCAGAACACCTGGCCTGAAAGCACCACTAACATCTCGTAGAAGTTGTAGACGGCTTTCTTCAACCCCTTCACTCTTCATTTCCTAAAATGTAAAACCAAATTTATAACTAAGAAAGACTATATAAGATCCAAGACCTACAGTTCATTTATATATTTATAAAAGTGTCCCGAACATGCAATCAAGCTGAAACCTATAGTTCATCAACTTAGAACTTGATAAACCTATATGATTAGTAGAGTTCAACTTAAATTGATAGTCTTTTCTTTTTCTTTTGAGTTTTTGTTTCATGAATACTTGAAATATGAATCCTCGGTGCAAGAGACTTACTGCAGGCATATCCACGTAGTAATTGACATGGTTGAATGCAAGTGAAAGAGGTTGGAAGGGCAAAACCATTCCTCTTCCAGATTGATTGTTTGCAACAACAACAGTGGAGCTGGTATTCCCTTGAGGATTTCTCACAGCCATATCAATACCTGTAATTGATACAAAATTAGATGAGCCAAAGAATAAGATAGCACACTTGTCCATCTCATGTGCAATATATATATATATATATATATATATATTTCAAATGGTTTAGTACTAAAAATGAATACATGAACAAAGGATGCGACATGTAATGAATAGAAAGGGTTGAATTAACTTACTCTTTTGACTATGCTTCAAAGATTAGGAAGTTTGCAGCAGACCTATTGTTAATGGAAGATGGAAGGCTTAAGTTTTCATAGCTGGCTATCTATGTCAGCACTCGTTCATAGTGCCTCAAGTAACAAATTTTTTTTGCTCTAAATAGTAATTTATGAATAAATTCAAAACTTCATTCCTTTCTGAAAATTCCATTCTCTCTATCCTTGCTCCTCCCTAAAACCCTCTAGTGACCCTTCCTTGGATATATCCTAATTCAGTTTAATCAAATTATCTCTCTCTCTCTCTCTCTCTCTCTCTCTCTCTCTCTCTCTCTCTCGCTAGAGATATATATATAATAAAAAAACTTATCTTTAAATATTTTTAGGTCTTAATATTACTTTGAAAACATCAGACATGCCATCAAGTGAGAAAACAGAATAAATGACCAAACTAGAGAGTCTACAAGAAGTATAAATTAAACAAATCACAAACCTTCAGCATTCGATGTCCTTTGCGACTTTTTATTATCTTCATTGTCATCATCCACAATTACAGCTTTAGAATCACCAAGAGCTGAGATTCAGTTTTGTACAATAAAATCAGAACATGGATCTTATTAACACAGCATAAAACTGAAAGAAAAAACAAGAGAATATTGACTTACGATTTAAGAATGTCAGTGCCGCAATGAAAAGTACGTTAAAAAGAAGAGAAAACCCGATAAGTGCTCCAATACAAATCCAATACCAATATTCATCCACAAACAGCCCTCTGTCCTTAAGAAGGGTCTTTCCCACCGTAGGTTGTGAAGTGCCGTTGATTGGCTGTGCCAGAGATACATAATAATATTAAGCTTGTATGATGGCTAATGGAAAATGAAATGTTAAAATTCACTGCAAGTAATAGGAGATCTTACAGTGCTCCATCTCTCAGAAAGAAACTCATTGATGGCAATGGCATTTTGACCATACATCATAGGAGAAATATAGTAACCCCATATCATCCATGATTGAATATCATCTGCAGCCCAAGAAGAAAATGGTAATTTTTGTTGGTTATTCCAAATATTTTGTAACAACATGAAAAAAGCAGCAGTTGATCAATTTATTGAACTAAATTTGCAATAATTCATATTATGACTGCCATATGCAGCTGCTTACTTCAGCAAGGAGAAAGCCTTAACGTTGAAAAAGAGATGGATTTCTAACCTTTAGCAACAATGAAGCCTCCAAGCACAAAAACCAATAGCAAGGTGAAGGTTCCAAGTGTATTTGCAACAACCTGTGTTCTTCCAGCAGCTGCAATGAAACGGAAGAGAGAGAGAGCCATCTGATGGACGCCAAAGAAAGCCAATAACTGTTTGAAAAACCTGAACATGTTGGAGATATGTCAATAAAAGAAATTCACTGAATGACTTTCAAATTCTAATGACCATTCAACCAATGATATGAAACTTAAACAAAGTATATATTGCAGTTACCTTGCAGCAGAAGGTGCAAACCCAATGGTGTAATATGTAAGAATGATCCATATCCCAGATTCCATAAGTGAAATGGGAATGCGGAGAACCCAAATTGGCAAGGCAAAAGCCCATGCTGGGTAGAACAAGAAATCCCTCTGTTTGAAAAACACAGGAAGTCTGAAAACTGTCATTGCAAGCTCAGCCATCCCATTAAACATCACATTAATGAGACTGAAAAACAGTGCCCCCCAAAATTTTGCAGCATCTTGCATTTGACCAGCTTTCATTTCCGTCCTCAAGAACACAGTCAGGGCAATGGTTGCCATGATTGTTATCTGTGTGGTTTTGAATATGTACACGAAAGAGTTGCGCTTCATCAAAAGCCATTCCCTTGAGAAGCATGCCTTGAAGAGTTCCCAATTGGAGATGCCATACTTTTCGGTCACCAATGCGGCAGGATGGGTGTTGGACCTATCATATGGAATTCTAAGATCTTCTGAAAGCTGTAGTCCAATGTGGAAAGAGTTGAAGGCCCGTGCAAACTCAGTTACTGATACATATCTGTATGGTTGGTTCTTTCTGAACCAATACTGTTCTTGGTCCATCTTGGAAGTTACTTCCTGCAAAAAGTCTGCAATTCCTTTCCTCTCTGGGCATTTGAATCCCATGTACTCGAAGAAGTCAATAATACTTTCACGCGGACCTTGATAGACAATCTGACCATCCGAAAGTAAGATAACATCATCAAAAAGATCAAATGTCTCAGGTGCAGGCTGCAAGAGAGAGATGACCATGGTAACATCCATAATGTGAACCATCTGCCTCATGAACTTGACAATCTGGAAGGTGGTAGAACTGTCCAGCCCTGTTGATATTTCATCCATGAAAAATGCTTTTGCTGGTCCAACCAACATTTCCCCTGTATTTGGTACAAGCAGTTCCAGTTAGAATATCAAGAAAGACTAAATGAATTGAAGTACACGAGGACAAGTATGAATTATAAGAAGGTGTAAGGACACTTCAGAACCATGACTGTCAATATTTTATCATAGACAAATAATTTCAACACTTAAACAGGTTATTAGAAGTATTCGACGTATAGATGAAAGTACCAAAACTAAGTGTGGGACTGTTCCTCTGTGGCAAAGGTATCAAACATGGCTAGGGAGCCTTTTAATTTAACACAATATATTATGATTTGTGATAAAATGATGTGCCTTCTAATTTAAGATATCCCAAAATTCTGTGTAATTTGCACATACCGGTAGTAACACGCTTCTTTTGTCCACCAGAGATACCTCTTCTCATATCGTCCCCCACCATGATATCAGCACAAATATCCAACCCAAGAATCTGTTTAAGAATCATAAGAAGTTAGGCTTCTGAAGAAAGAGAACAACAATAAAGACTTGACATAGAAGCAACAGACCTTGAGAACATAATCTGTGATCAAACTGGTTTCCTGGCCGGCCATGGCTGTGGCCTTCATGAATGCATCGATCTCAGGATCTGGTTTAATACCAGCTTCTTTCTCTCTTCTTGACAATTCTGTTAGCATTTCATACCGGGTTCCAACTCCCAAGCAACGTCCAGAGAAATCCAATGTCTCACGAACTGTCATCTCACCATAGTGAAGATCGTGCTGGCTAATATAAGCACATGTTCTCTGAGGAACGAATTCCTTAAATTCATGGCCACAGTAGGTGACTTTCCCATTTACCTGTTCATGATCCCAATATATCAGTGTATCTAAAATAATAAAAAAAAAAAAGACCATAAATATTTGATTGATTGCCAAGAAGCTACAGGAAAAGAACAGAAAATGTGTAAAAGGTTGGATTGGAATGTATGTCATCAGGCTTCAAGTCTTCTTTTCTTTTCAAATGTTTTATTGACAATCAATGGGAGCATTTGTATATGTAGGGATTGATAGAAAAGCAATGGAAGAGAAGATAACAAACCCTTAGATCATCGTCAGATTTCCCCGCAAGTGCCTGTAGCAAAGTTGTTTTTCCTGACCCAGGAGGCCCAAGAAGCAGCGTCATCCTGAAAAATCAATAATAACGAATCAATAAATGAAAGAAGTTCTAAAACAAAAAGTTCCTTTCTTCACTTTGCAGTGAGGATTACTTGAGAATGTGTTTGAAGAGTCCAAAGCTTTTCCAGCATATTTATAAAAGAGAGACTGCTACTTTAAGAATAAAGTTAAATTTACAAGATTTCATGAAAATACCTTGATGGTCTTATAATTCCACTCACATCCTGGAGTATCTTGACAACCCTTTTCCTTTGATGGAGAAAGCCTAATCATCCCAAGAACTCCCTATCCATATTAAATTAAAAAATTAGAGAATATTTCAGATCCTTTGTGCGATATATAAAATTTTTGCAAACAAGAAACTTGAATTTCCATTTTCCACAATGTTTTACTGATCCCCTGTGTATTTGGCTAAAATGAATAATTATATTTTCTGTTGTTCTTTGACATAAAATTCAGTTTCCATTGACAAGAGTAAAAAAAAAATTACCTCTATCGCATTCAGGGTGGAATTGAGCAAAGTTGGAAGTGCTCTTGTCCCAACATATGCATCTCCCTCCACTGATAAATTCTGAAATCTCACTTCAATCTTTGGAATTTCAATTCCCACCCTGTTTCCATGGGGAAAAAAAACAACAATCAATATAACTTCAAAAAAATAAAAAATAATTTATTGTTTGGTTACTAGGAAAATTTAAGTTCGAAAACTAAAGTCTACACTGAACTGGGCCTACAATAAATTGGCTGAGTAGAAATTTGTTCTTTTTTTAACATTTTCTTTTCTTATCCTCCATTTTCTCAGCAACCAAACAGAGTTAATGAAGAGTCTCAACATTGAAACAAATATGCAGAGAGAGAGAGAGATTCACCTATCAGTTCGATTCCTAAGCCTTAAAAGGAACTTTTCATTGTCATCTTCAACAACCTTAAGAATGCTCTCCATCAACTGCTTCTTATCCTGAGTACCAAGCTTTGTAACATCAACCTCATCATGAACAATCCTACCATTACTCATCACTTGCTTCAAAATCCCCTTCCTCATCCGATCATACGTTGGCAACCTCTCTATGGCCGCCCACCTCAGCTCCTCCTCATCATCCGCCACCTGCCTGCTGCTCCGCTGGAACACGTCCGGCGGCCCTTGCCATACCTCTCGTATGCTCTGTGACCGCCAACTCCTCCTACTACTCGTCGTCCTCGCCAAGTCGTCTCCGACCACCAATGCGGTCGCCATTTCTAAATCACCAAATTTTTCACTCTAGAAAAAATATCAATTACTACACGGACTTGTGGTCTACAATTTGAATCAATGAATCGATGAATGAATGCTTGAATCAGTGATTGAATCTATACAAATTTGACACAGTTTCAAGGGCCAAAATATATTTTTATAGTTTGAAATTTTTTGGCTATTGAGAATGCTTTAGGAGGAGGGTTCGGAGGAGGGTATATATAAAGGTAGACGGGGGAAGAGTGGAAGAGGAGAGGGAATACGTTTTCTCTCTCTCTACTTTCTCTAAGACGGGATGGTCAAAATGGGGCGACAACGAGCTCTGGTTGTTTTACCGCGTCGTAAGTCAGATGAACGTTGAAAAGTGAACGAGGAATCGAGTGTTATGGTTTTGGGTGATAGTGATTGTAATGGGGTTGTATTAACCGTATCGATATGGATAGTAACGTTGATCAGAGTGTATACGGTTGTGATGCTGGTTGTAGGGGGGGTTAACGTGTGATAAGGGCTATGTGAACAGTTCAGTCATGGGAATAGAAAATGGATTTAAGATTAATTTGACTGAAGGGTTTATATGTCGTAGTTTGCTGACCAATTGAAGAAGACCGTGGGTCCAACCGCGTGGGTCCCGCATCCCCTAGGTCATCGCCAGTTAGCTGTATGAAAAAAGAAAAAAGAAAAAAGACTTTGATCTTTATTTGTCTAAAAATGTTATAATTCAAAAATGAATGAAGTAAACTTTTTTTTTTTTTTTTTATTTTGGTGAACTTAACTGCCGTCTTCGCTTGTTTGATTATCATTTTAACTTGAAATTTTAATTAAACAATGCATTGATTATGAATACTAATAGTTTATTATTGAGTCTCAATATATTTAAGTGTTTTAAGCTCAATAGAATGTTCATCAATCTTCAAAAAATCAAGTCAATGCAAGATGACATGCAAAGATCAGAAAAGTTGAACATTTGGGGAAGATTGAGAGCATTCAAACTCAAATAACTACATGTGAAGCCATATCTAATTTTTTCTTTTGAGTCTTTAGTGATTTAGAATGTGGTTGAACAATTAAAAGACTCATTGAACTTAAGAAATTTATAAATTCTATTTAAAATAATTTTTTAAAAAGTAATTTAAGTTTATCATAATTTTTTAAAAAATTAGTCTAGATAAAAGCCTTCCCAGACACCTGGCCTGAATAGACTAAGGCAAAATTTTCAATACTAAGAGATTCAGTCGACCTAAATTGTGGATCAGTCGATTGAATCAAGTTATGCCTAAAAATGTTTTTTAACTTCTGTAAGTCACTTGTCTTTTTAAAGAATCTCAGTATTGCTAAATTCAATCAATACAAGGGTGAGTATCGTCAATTGAATATGGTTGTGTTTCAAAAACCTTCACTTTTGATAAAATCAGTTGACTCATAATTTGGATCAATCGATTAAGTAGTATAAGGTTTGAATGCTAAAGAACTTAGTCAACTAAATGTTATCTTCTTAAAAAATGCATTCAAGTTTTGATTGAATCGTTCAACTTAATATGAGTATCAACCAACTGAATCTTGATTGAATCATTTCACTCAATATGAGTATCAACCGACTGAATCAAGTAAAATTTATGACCACAGTTGACTTAAGCATATAACCAGTCGACTGACTTGGTTAGTTTTCAAAACTTAACATTTTTAGTCAACCTAATGAGAAAATCACCCGACTGAATTATCAATCTAACACTACAACGATTAGATTTTTTACTAATTTGAAAGGCAACAACGATTAGTTTTTCTTCCTAACGACTATTTTTATAAATTTCCTGTAAAAGAAAAGATCAAATAAAATTTATTGTAAATGCATTGATTATATTGATTTGAGAAAATTTCGATCTAAGTTTCAAAATTCTCAAACACCATTATCCTTAAATGCTCTGAGCTTTAAATTGTTCAATCATTAAAAGAGTGATATTTATTGTATATCTTCTCTTGGAGAGAGTGTTCATTCATTATAAACCTTCTACAATTATTGTTTGTGATAATATATAGGGTTGGGTTACCCTTATGAGACAAAGGGAGTTCGTTTAGAAGAAAGAGTTGTAAAAAAATGTTTGATCTCAACCTAGAAAGAACTCTTCAGTGGATAACTCAAGCAAGAAGCTTGAGTGGAGGACGTAGGGCAACCGAACCTCATAAAATATCTATTCTACTCTCTTAACTCACTTTTACTCTGTTGATATTAGTTTGATTGATTAATCATATATACACATACTTTTTTAGTGAAAAATCTGCCAACTATCTAATTCACCCCCCTATTGGGTAGATATCTAAGAAACATTTGGTATCAAAGTAAGGATTATATATTTAGATTTTACAATTTAAGAGTTACAATATGGCAAATATTGTTGGAACAACTTTTGCTAAACGTTATCAACGAATAAACCACCCTTGTTTAATGGTCACAACTATACCTATTGGAAGATTTGAATGAAAATTTATCTTCAAGTTTTCGATTATGAAATTTGGAGAGTTATTATAAATGGACCACATGTAGCCACTAAAACCTCAGGTACACAAAATTTATCTAAGGAAGAAAGTGGATAGAATGAAAATGACCTTAAATTGATTCAACTCCATGCTAAAGGAATAAGTAACTTATACTATGTATTAGATCCTAATGAGTTCAATAGAATCTTTGCTTGTGAATCAGCTAAATAGAGTTGGGACAAGTTAGAGGTTACTTATGAATGTACCAATCAAGTTAACGAGTCAAAAATTAGTATGCTAATTCACAACTATAAACTTTTTAGGATGAACAATGACGAGTCTAACTAGATTTATTAATATTATTAACTCTTTAAAATTTCTTGGTAAAAGATATTGTTGCCTAGAAATATACCCAAAGGGGGTGAATTAGGTATTTGACAAATATTTAACTATTTTTTTTGCTTAATTTAAAATAAACCACAAGCAATTAATAATATGAATGAAGTATGGAAAGAGTAAGAGAGTAGAGAGAGCAACATCGAGATTATTATGAGCTTCGGATTATCCTACGTCTTTAACTCTAGCTCCTCGTTTGAGTAGTCTACTATTGAACTACTTGTAGATAGAGATCAAACATTTACAATAAGAGCTCCTAGTAAAACTCCCTTTTTCCTCACAAAGGTAACCTAACCCTCACAAAATCTCATAACAATGAGAAGAATGGTTAGAAAGTAAAAGCACTCTCTTCTAGAGCCGATTTATAATGATGATCATACTTTTTTCTAATAATTGATCAATAAATGCATGGACTATTTAAGGATGAGGGAACTTTGAGAGTAAAGATTTAAAATAAATGTAATCTCAAGTCAATGTAATGTTATAGATAACAATAAATGTTGTCTTGATCCTCTTTATATAGGCATTTCAAATATATGTTTGTTAGAGACAAATTATACCTGTTGAGAACTTTCAAATCAATTTGAAATTTGAATTTCATAGTGCAAGATCGACAAATTCAGTCAATTGATTCCATCATTGAGTCGACTAAGTAATGATTTAGTTGACTGATGAAATCTACTAATTCATCCAATGGCCAAAGGTTCACATTTATAAAAATATTCAATTGTCTGACTTTAACTTTGAGTTGATTGAGTTTTCCAATGCCAAAATGTTCATGATATTCACAAAACATTTAGTCAACTAAATTTGGCTTTAATTTGACTGATTTTTTAAAGGAAAAATGCCCATGAACATTACTTGCATTCAGTTGACTGATTTTAACGAAGAAAAAATAGGCCTATTTTCCAAAGATAATTCAGTTGACTGACTCATATATTGAGTCGACTGATTTTGGCAGTTTCAAGACATTGCCTATTTTATTTCAAGAGTTCAACTCCAAATAACTTAATTTTTCAAAACTTAGGATATATCATTATTTTAATTTGAAAAATTATTTTATAGTCAATGTTAATTGATCACTTAAATATCATGAGCATTAGATTTATAATCAATAATTTTAAATCACTCAAAACCTAAAATAATGAAAAATAAAAGTCTTCAATTGATCTCTTGGGTTTGAATGTTTCCACTTCGTTTACATTGGCTAGGATTACATAACTTTGAGTGGAGATCATCAATTCCTTGAACTTTTTAGGCCTTAACCAGTCCTTTCTTAGACTCATTAGTCCTATTTACATTAAACTTAGAATAAAACATTAGTGTTCATAATCAATTTCATTGTTATCATCGAAATTACCAAGATGCCTTTGGTTTGAAAGCTTTAGGGTTAACAATCTCCTCATTTTTTTATGATGACAAATAACTGATATTTTTAATGAAAATAAAGCTTAAAATATTCACATTATAGATAAGCAATTATTATGCTCCCCCTATCAATATACATAATGTGTAAGAGACTTTCTTAAATATGCTTTAAATTGAATTTCTAATAACCTCAAAAGTATTTTAAAGGCTTATCTCCCCTTATCAAGGTGCATACATGATTTACAATGGTTGCCAATTGTTTCACTTATGGATTTAGGTTAGTTTATACAAGTGATGTTATTCAAGTTCTAATTATGGTTCATAGAGCACATAAAGTTAATCAAGTTATAATTTCCAATGAAACACAATCAGGAAATTTATGTACACACATTTAATTGCAACAAAAGTTCAAAAAGAAATCATATCTTCATTAATTAAATTGATTCAATATAAATCTAAGGAAACTACAACCAAGATTTTTACGAGATCAACTTTCTAGTGAGTTCAACAAAAATACTAAAAAAAAAAAACTTCCAATATATCCAAAAATACTTGATAAATAATTTGAAAAACATCAATCTCTTTTCTCACTTTTGTAAAAAAAAAAAATAAGTTGTCATCTTGTAGATCTTGTGTTGAGAATCTAGGTAAGGGTGTCCTTTACTTCATCCACTTGAGTCCCTACTTCAAGAAGTCTTCTGTCGATCAAGTTATAGAGGGCATCTCCTTTGCCTTTAATGATGCACACTTTAGCCCCCAATTCCAAGATTTTTTCATCTTGATCCTTCATTTTCTTTTTAATCCTAGCTTGGAAAAAGTCCATGTTGGTGAAGAGAGTAACTTACATTTATTCAAGCTTAGCCAAAATTAGGGAGGATAAGCTTTCTTAAGAGGAAAGATAGGGAATTGGAATTTCAGAAGTGACATGGGAAGAAGAATGAATTTCTTGATGATCCTCTTCATAATCCCTCTCACTGGGTTCATTTTGAGTAGGCGGTTGAGGGTTTTCCTTGGGAATCCACTCTTCTTCACTTTCTTTTTACCCCATAAGTTTAAGATTTGTGTTGGAGTAAATGTCAGTGTGAGACACTGACTTCACTTTAGATTCACATTAGTTTCAACATTAAAATGTTTGAATATGGATGTGAGTAAGATGTCATAGGGAAATGAGCCATTTTTTTCTTTTTTTTTTACAATCATTCATGTGGTAAATGATTATGTGGGATAGATTTACTTGTTTATTGTTAAGAATGCACAACATAATAAAAATATCCATGTAGGATAATGGTCACGCCCTTCTAATCTAAGACGAATGTTGTAAGTGATGATGTCGTGTATAAAGCCTGATTCAAGAGTAAGCTCAGAGGCTCTTGGTTTGTAAGGTTTCTCAATATTGGGATTCCCACATATGTATTTCACTGTTTGAAATGGCACTACAAGAAAACAGCTTATTAGCGACGCACATTATTTGCGACGAACAAAATCCATCGCCAATAGTCACTATCAGCGACGCCCACGTGTGCATCGCAAATAATGGTGAAAAATCAGCTTTCCCGCCAAAAAAAGGGCGCGAAGGGGCTTTAGCGACGACCCAAAGATTATTGGCGACGCACTGTGCGTCGCCAATAACATGGGACCTTTTGCGACGCCCATATGTGCGTCGTAAATAATTTTTTCGGCCTTTAGCGACGCTCATTGTGCGTCGCTAATAGTCTTAATAAAATACCATACCCTAATTGCATTCGCAATCTCTCTCTCTCTCTAGTTCTATTTTCTCTCTCACTCTGCGACGGACCTCTCTTCGCTCTCGTCTCTTTCTCCATAATCGGCCTACAGATTTCATCTTCATCAGGTCCTCATCTCTCCATCTTCCATCCGATCCCAAATTGCATTTTCGTAGCAGGTATTCCTCTCTCTTTCTGATACATTTGGTGATGTTTTTGGGTTTTAATGTTCTTGATCTTCACCTAATCAACAATACAATAATTATAATAAATGTCTAAAAAGATAAAAATATTTCTGTATTTGTTTATGAAAATAAAAGATACTAAAATAAAATATGGTATGTAGCCTCCAAGAGTTGATCATTATTTTGTAAAAACACTCTTGGGCTGCTAATTTATTTATTTTATTCATAAAATAAATTGATCTCCTTGCGAAAATCTACATGAGTAGAGGAATGTTTACATTTTTTTCCTTTCCAAACAGTCTTCCTACAAACATACTATCAGACTGAGAATTAGATTTAATATTTTTGTTTCTAATGTTTTTAGGTTTATCATATTTATTAGATTTATTTAAGATAACAACTTGAGCTTATATTCTAGTACCATCTAATTTGGTACTACCCTCTTTGCTATTATCTTTTGATTTCCTAATTTATATCATCTTAGGTTTACCATTTGTATTTGAACCAACTACCATATTAGCATGATCTTTATTACTTGAGCTAGTAGGAGTTTTAGCCTTCCTATTTTTCTATTCCTTGAGATACCTTGTTTATACCAATTCCAATCGTAATTAATAGATTTTAATTTGTCATTAAGCACATTGTTTCTATCACTTTTTCTTTATCTGAATTCTTCTTATAAGTTGTGGAAATATATAGGGCATCCTAATTTATGACATTGAGGCCTTAAGTGTCCCTTAATACCACAGTGATAACAAATTCAAATGATTTTTATCTTTTTAGACATTTATTATAATTATTGTATTTTTTTTTTTTTGTTATTTCCCCTTCATTTTGTGGTCAGATAGGTTAAGTTCTATGGCTGTGAAGTGAGGATGGGTACAAAAAGTAAACTTAATTGCCTATACAAGTAAAGTGATAGATTGATGATCCAATTATTTGGGAGATTAATGTGTTTGATTGAACTGCCCACTTGATCACTTGTTTTTTCTTTGACTTTCCATATTGGAGGCTCTTAGTTTAATCTAATGGAGTCGTGTACTATACATTTATTCCATTACAAAGCTTATAATATGAATGTTAAGATGGTAATACACTTGTTCCATTACAAATCTTATAATATGAACGTTAAGATGGACCAAGTTGCGTGTGGCAATTAAATTCATTCAATATAATTCATGAGAACATGCTGAGTATTATGGACCAGGACAGATATTAATATCATTGCTGCTTTGTTTACTCTCTCTTCTTCCTAAAGAATGAAATAAAATAACAAATAAAGGTTGGAGTTTGAGAATAAAATAATAACAATGACGATTTGTATATTCAATTTTTTTAGGTTGCTGTTTTTGTTCATACTTGATATATTTGTAGTTAATTTGAAGTTCCAATTTATTGCTCTATTTCACTCTTGTTCTTCCTCTTGTCTAACAACGAGTTTAATAGGACAATGTTCTAAATAATGCTTCACAATCACAATCATTTTAGGAAATCTTAACAACGAGTTTACTAGTGAATTTATTCAGATAAAGCATTCATGAATATAAATATTTTTTCTTTAACACAAAAATAATTAAAACTTTTTTTCTTTATAATTTGTGACCCCGACATTCTCATAAAGGCCTGGCTTTCAAGTGACCAATATAGGCTTCTAATGCTTCTAACGAAAATTATGAGTAAGACTACTAATCTAATATTAATTAATCTAAGATCAGAAAATAAAGTAAAAGACAAAGAAAACTTAGTACAGAAGTTTATGAACACAATGCTTTTTAAGAGTGATTTTTTCCCTTTGTTTTTTTTTTTTTTGTTTTCCCTTCAAATATAGCAAATTAGTGGCGATCCACTTTCCAAAATATGGCAATTGATAACAAGAACTAGACTAAAAATTTTTAAAAACATATATTGTATCAATCTCAATTGAAACAACAGCAAATCAAAATGCCGTAATGTTTTACTCAGTATCAAATCAAATCAATACATATTATAACATTTAAAGCATAACTTTAACTAAAATGCTAACGTAGGAATCATCCATATGAGAGAGAGGAAGAGGGATAGATAAACCTGGAGATAGAAATGATTAAGCTAATGTAGACAATCCACAAACATGTCAACCAATAAGATTACAATTTATAAACAATTATCAAAAAAAGAAGTTAAAAGCCACATGCAAAAATTTAAATTGAAAAAAAAGGAAGACTGGCAATTGAGTAGTCACCTTGTCTATGCTGTAGCTGTGACCTTGTTTATTCTTGTGTAACTTTGGTGATTTATAGAAATTATTTTACTTACAACCTAAAAAAATGCTAATTGTGATATAATCATTAACCCATCCCGTTGAGAACCGCTATACTTCGCTGTACTTCGCTTCTAATTTAATAATATTAAATATTTATAAAATCTTATGTTTGTTTCATGACATGAAAATATGTTTTGCTCCAATTTAAATGACTCTATTATAATCAAACTGTGAGTCTGTAAGTTGCATTGATCAATTTTGTCGTTAAGTTTGCACAATGTACGAACACTAGTATGAACTAAGTCATGAACTAGCATCAAGGATTTTATCCATTCAAGAATTAAAGAGTTCTTGAGTCCTATAGATTGAGAGATCAACTAGATACACCTGACCTATTAAGTCAGTTAGTGGTTTTAGGTAGCAATTGATTTGCTTTTGTTGGTTAAGTTGTTGTTGGTAGGTGCCGAGCAAATAACTCTTGATGAATGACCTTAATTAATAGATAAAAATTGAAAGCTAGGTGCTTTTACTTGTTATCAAACAAGATCAATATGTTTTGTATTGGCATTTTCAATGCTATTGTTAATGTTTTTTAAAGCAAAACTCTGTCTAACAATCAGAGTTTGCCCTTACACTAATGAATTTTTTAATTGCATTTATGTAAGCCTAGCCCCGTTCGGGAGTCATTTTCATCACATGTGAATCTTGCCGCGAAATTTATTCGTGATTGGGCTCGTGTGTATGAAAATCGATTCTTGAATTGTCCAGAGAGGACAGTTCAGGAATGCATAAATCTTCATTGCAATCAATAGCACATATGCTTGAATATTTCACTATGATAAAATTTTAGCACGGTCTCCTATTGTTCTCTGGGTATATATTTAGGCGTGTTAACGTCTATCTCGTATACTTGGAGAACCTTGGGGAGATGCTGCCGAAATTTTGTCCGAGTGGAATCAAGCATTTGATTGCCGCTGATTGCAATGTAGATTGTGCATTCACGAATGGGATAGGACCAGCTTACCCTTTAGAGAGAAGTTGGAAGTGATAGGATTCATGTTTCATATTTATAACGAGTATCATTTTTGACTTGTATTAGGTAGACGAAAATGGATAAGAGTTGGATCGACTTGAGGGGCAGGCATTTGCCAGGGTATGTGAAGGGGATCAAAGATTTTATTGAGTTTGCTCGTGCATCTGCAGATGGGAGAAATAGGATAAGATGTCCATGTAGGAGGTGCAATAATAGGGATTATATGCATATAGATGAGGTCAAAGAGCACCTAATCGAACACGAAATGGACAAGCGGTATATGTGTTAGGAATTTCACGGGGAACGCCGTGACGTATGAGTGGTATTTGATGATGAAGAAGACACTACAACAAAAGACACTATTAGCGACGCACGTGGTGGCCTTGAGCGTTGCTAAAGGTCTTTAGCGACGCACAAACGTGCGTCGCTAAGGCGTCACAAATAGTGGCGTCGCTAATAGTATTAGCGACGCACAGCCCTTTGTGCGTCGCTAATGATGACTTTTAGCGACGCACAATGAACGTCGCTAAAAATTGGGTATGCGCGTTGCAAAAAATAAACAAGGACGCACTGAGCGTCGCCAAAAGTCACTATTAGCGACGCTCAATGTGGGCGTCGCTAAAAGTCACTATTAGTAACGCACACTGAGCGTCGCTAATAGTAGTCTTTAGTGACGCGCAGTGTGCGTCGCTAATAGTGATTTTTAGCGACTCCCACACTGAGCGTCGCTAATGGTGACTTTTAGCGACGCTCAATGCGTGTCGCTAATAGTTTTTTTTTTTTTAAATAAAAAACTCATATTTGCTTTGTTTTCTTTGTTGTTTCATTCCTGTTTAAACCTGTTTCAATCATCCATCCCGATATACAATAAAATTCAAGCATTCTGAAATGAATATATTAAAAAAGAAAAATTAACAATTGTCTCCAAAAAATGTACATTTGTAAAAGTACAATTTAACAATAAATAGAAAAATTAAAAATTGTCTCCTAATTAATGTAACTACACATGTCCATGAAAAGAAAAAAAAAAAACAAATAAAAATAACAAGTTCCGATGCAAAACATAAGGACAGCGCGGAAATAATCCCGATCAATCTGAAATAAAGATCAAATCATATATATTAGAACAATTATTAAATATATATGAACATAGAATGTGAATAGTTTTTTTTTTTGCATGCATCAATAGTAAGAACTTCATAAAGTAGCATAAGTTTATTTTATCATTTTTGAGGTGTGTGATGGGGTTTCAGTATAGTTAGGCCGATATCCGACATTTTGGTCTGTCAAAACCCCAAAATGGGCCTTTTTGGAGCTGAAACTTACATAAGTTTCAAACCGGGCATCCGAACCAAGTGCCGTAAGTTCGTGCAAGTTTATTTTATCATTTTTGAGGTGTGTGATGGGGTTTCAGTGTATTTAGGCCGATATCCGGCATTTTGGTCTGTCAAAACCCCAAAATGAGCCTTTTTGGAGCTGAAACTTGCATAAGTTTCAAACCGGGCATCCGAACCGAGTGTCGTAAGTTCGTGCAAGTTTATTTTATCATTTTTGAGGTGTGTGAAGGGGTTTCGGTGTAGTTAGGCCAATATCCAACATTTTGGTCTATCAAAACCCCAAAATGGGCCTTTTTGGAGCTGAAACTTGCATAAGTTTCAAACCGGGCATCCGAACCGAGTGCCGTAAGTTCGTGCAAGTTTATTTTATCATTTTTGAGGTGTGTGAAGGGGTTTCGGTGTAGTTAGGCCGATATCCGACATTCTGGTCTGTCAAAACCCCAAAATGGGCCTTTTTAGAGCTGAAACTTGCATAAGTTTCAAACCGGGCATCCGAACCGAGTGCCGTAAGTTCGTGCAAGTTTATTTTATCATTTTTGAGGTGTGTGATGGGGTTTCGGTGTAGTTAGGCCGATTTATGACATTTTGATCTGTCAAAACCCCAAAATGGGACTTTTTGGAGCTGAAACTTGCATAAGTTTCAAACCGGGCATCCGAACCGAGTGCCGTAAGTTCGTGCAAGTTTATTTTATCATTTTTGAGGTGTGTGATGGGGTTTCGATGTAGTTAGACCGATATCCGACATTCTGGTCTGTCAAAACCCCAAAATGGGCCTTTTTGGAGCTGAAACTTGCATAAGTTTCAAACCGGGCATCCAAACCGAGTGTTGTAAGTTCGTGCAAGTTTATTTTATCATTTTTGAGGTGTGTGATGTGGTTTCGGTATAGTTAGGCCGATATCTAGCATTTTGGTCTGTCAAAACCCCAAAATGGGCCTTTTTTGAGCTGAAACTTGCATAAGTTTCAAACCGGGCATCCAAACCGAGTGTCGTAAGTTCGTGCAAGTTTATTTTATCATTTTTGAGGTGTATGATGGGGTTTCAGTGTAGTTAAACCGATATACAACATTCTGGTCTGTCAAAACCCCAAAATGGGCCTTTTTGGAGCTAAAACTTGCATAAGTTTCAAACTGGGCATCCGAACCGAGTGCCGTAAGTTCGTGCAAGTTTATTTTATCATTTTTGAGGTGTGTGATGGGGTTTCGGTGTAGTTAGACCGATATCCGACATTCTGGTCTGTCAAAACCCCAAAATGAGCCTTTTTGGAGCTGAAACTTGCATAAGTTTCAAACCGGGCATCCGAACCGAGTGCCGTAAGTTCGTGCAAGTTTATTTTATCATTTTTGAGGCGTGTGATGGGGTTTTGGTATAGTTAGACCGATATCCGACATTCTGGTCTGTCAAAACCCCAAAATGGGCCTTTTTGGAGCTGAAACTTGCATAAGTTTCAAACCGGGCATCCGAACCGAGTGCCGTAAGTTCGTGCAAGTTTATTTTATCATTTTTGAGGTGTGTGATGGGATTTTGGTATAGTTAGGCCGATATCCAGCATTTTGGTCTGTTAAAATCCCAAAATGGGCCTTTTTTGAGCTGAAACTTGCATAAGTTTCAAACCGGGCATCCAAACCGAGTGCCGTAAGTTCGTGCAAGTTTATTTTATCATTTTTGAGGTGTATGATGGGGTTTCAGTATAGTTAGACTGATATACAACATTCTGGTCTGTCAAAACCCCAAAATGGGCCTTTTTGGAGCTGAAACTTGCATAAGTTTCAAACTGGGCATCCGAACCGAGTGCCGTAAGTTCATGCAAGTTTATTTTATCATTTTGAGGTGTGTGATGGGGTTTTGGTGTAGTTAGACCGATGTCCGACATTCTGGTCTGTCAAAACCCCAAAATGGGCCTTTTTGGAGCTGAAACTTGCATAAGTTTCAAACCGGGCATCCGAACCGAGTGTCGTAAGTTCGTGCAAGTTTATTTTATCATTTTTGAGGTGTGTGATGGGGTTTCGGTGTATTTAGGCTGATATCCGGTATTTTGGTCTGTCAAAACCCCAAAATAGGCCTTTTTGGAGCTAAAACTTGTATAAGTTTCAAACCGGGCATCCGAACCGAGTGTCGTAAGTTTCTGCAAGTTTATTTTATCATTTTTGAGATGTGTGATGGGGTTTCAGTGTAGTTAGACCGATATCCGACATTCTGGTCTGTCAAAACCCCAAAATGGGCCTTTTTGGAGCTGAAACTTGCATAAGTTTCAAACCGGGCATCCGAACCGAGTGTCGTAAGTTCGTGCAAGTTTATTTTATCATTTTTGAGGTGTATGATGGGGTTTCAATGTAGTTAAACCGATATACAACATTCTGGTCTGTCAAAATCCCAAAATGGGCCTTTTTGGAGCTAAAACTTGCATAAGTTTCAAACCGGGCATCCGAACCGAGTGCCGTAAGCTCGTGTGTGTGTGTGTGTGTGTGTAAACTATGGTGCAGCATATAATATTTATATAAAAGAGGAATATAATGGTATCCGGTGTTGCATGTGGAATACCTTTTGTTCTAGAAGTTGAAGCTTCTATGATCTCATCAGGGTCAAGGGGTTCCCTTTTTATCTCACGATCTGACTCCAGTGGAAACTCTTTCTCGCAAGCACTTGAATCAAACACACACACATTGAAATGCATGTCTCCTATATGCTCAAATACTGTAAAATCTCCGAGACAGAGGGCATGGTGTTGCGTAAAATTATCCCAACCTTTTCGGAAGTAAATAAATCCTTCGGCACATCTATCCACATACATGAAACACAAGAGGGGAAAAAACACAGCCATGAAAAAATACATGTTGAATGAACACATACATTGGCCAACAATCAAACAACACTATTTAGGGTTTGCAATAGTAAGAAAAAGAAGATCAAGGGAAAAGACGAGAGTACAATCTCTTTAATAGGATAGTTTATCGAGTTAGTTAAGGTTTCAAGTTTAAAAAAAAAGTTGGGATAAAAGAAAATGAAAGTGACAGATGATAATATTTTAACTTTTCATGTTATTATTTTTCATTTTCTTAAATAAATTTGCAAAATTAAAATCACCTGCTATATAGGTTTGTTTGTTTGGCTCAGTCTAACATTTGTATGCCTTTTAATTGCTATTTTATTTTTACTCATTAAAGTCAAATGCAAATGAGTAATGATAAAGCTCAAGTGATCATTAGTGAAGTGGAGGCCATCCACATTGCCAGACCACTCTTTGAAGGCTGTTTCTTTTTCAATAGTGGCCTTTTCCACACCCAAGCAAATCAATCTTGAATAAAATATAAGCAATCTCTCTCCAATCAACAGAGTATTACACTTGCATTATCATAGGCTGATTAGGTATTTATTATATATATATGTATATATACATATGTAGTTGAGAAGGAATGGTGCACTTCTACTTATTCTATTTTGTTTTTCAGTTTTCTTTTCCACAAACATCCTTTTCAAGATCTACATATGGGCCTAATAAGCAAGCCCATGGACGCAAGATTATTTTAACTTGATTAAATATATTTGAGAGAATACATACATATAAAATGTGAGCTGGATTCAAAGACAAGTTTCAGGTTCTTCCTGACTTCCATGGGAATGGAATTATGGGATGGTACCTAATAAAAGAAACATTTTCATGGAATTTTTTTTATTACATCTGGATCACCATATCTTTCAATCGGACGATATGTCACATGTACAATTGTAATAAACTTTTGCAAGTCTCTTAAAGATAGAAAAGGGATTTTAAATGAAATTTAATACCATCGATCCTAATAGAATTATAAGAGAGGTCAGTGTAATTGTTATAAACCTCAAGAAAGGTTAGTTTAATTTACCAAAAAAAATAATAATAATCTTTGCCACGGAATAATTTGAGAATCACCATGGATTCTAATGTTATTCTTAGTTATTAGGTAAGTGTTTTTTCAATAATTTAATAAAAAAATCATATTTGATTATTATGTATAATCAAAGTAAATTCTTTTTAAATTTTATAATTTCATGTTCTTGGAATTTTTGTTTGAGACAAAATCATAGTGAAACTTGATTATAATTTAATAGATTTTTTCTTATAGAATGGATTATAAAATAATCATTTTTTTTGGTGAGTTAAAATAAATAATTTTTATTGAGTTAATTAAAGAAAATTTCTTCAAACCAGAAATAATTGATTTAATTAATTTAAGTAAAACAATCTAAACCAAATGTGGACTAAACTTAACGTTCATCCTCTCCCAAACGAGTTCTTAATATACGGAGGTAGCCAATTTTTCTTCATTAGTTTAGTTGTAACTTGTAAGTTTCTATATAGATCCTTAGAGAACTAGGTTCAATGGTTTGTGGACTTGTTTGGACCCACCCACTTGAACTCTTAGATTTGCTTTTGCTTTCAATCTTGTTTGACCATTAATAGATATAGTTTGGCAAGTTGGCAACAAGGGATGCACCCCCCAAAAAAACAAAAGAAATGATTGGGATGTTACTTGGACTCTAGTTTTAGTGCCTGGACTTTAGAGCCTTTTATATTCCATTACAAGCTCATACAGGGGTTGCTTTTAATCTCCTCCTATGCTCCATTGTGCTTACTACATAATTTGATTTCATAATTTCAAAACATTCATAATTATGACATTAGGCATATATGAAATTTGAATTAGGGGTTGTTTAATTATGTTAGAATATTTTAGTTTTAAATTGATATTGTTTGTTTAAGGAAAAATTATTGTAAAAACATTAAAAAAAAAAATTATTTTTTCATGATATATGAACCGCCTACTGATGTGTCTGATAAAGTGTTTGAATTTCATTGCTTTCCCTTAATATTTAATCTTTTCTTCCCTAATTTTTGTAATATTTATTTATTTTTCATGGTAGTCAAATATGAAAAAATAAATAATCATGGTTGTAGATAGAATATATAGGATTTGGCTATAAGACATGTATATTAAGTTAAAGTTAAACTCGACTAATCGCGTAATTAGAATAAAATAAATTCATCTAAACTTGAATAAAAATCAATTCAAGAATTAATGTGGAACAAATGAAATTTTTGAAAAAGAAAGCGGAAAAATTGGATTACAAAAAAAAAAATTAAACAGAAGCAATGGAAGCATGTTAGGAAATGGTGGTACTAGAAAGGAACAAAAATCGATTCTTAAAGGTTTGCATTTTTTTCTAATAGAAATGAAATATGTGATTCAAACAAAAGCATCCTAGCTAGATTGGAGCAAAATCCAAGCACGCCAGAGCAACAATCGAAGCACAATGAAATAGATCTGAGTTTGAGAGAGAGAGAAGAGAAAGGACAGTGGCCTACCTGGGCGTCGTATGCCTCCCCGATGTGCTCTCCCTTCCTTTTTTAGTTTTGAACCCAACAAAGCGATGGAAATGGCGCCTGAGAGAGAGAGAGAGAAAGACCGTCTGAGAGAGAGAGACAGAGCACGAAAAACGGAAGTAAATATAAGGAGTTATTAGCGACGCACACTGTGCGTCGCTAATAACCCAAATGAGCGTCGCTAATTGTCATACCCAACTATTTGTGACGCTCAGGCGTGCGTCGCTAATACAACCAACTATTAGCGACGCACACGTGCGTCGCTAATTCCCACGTGGCGTCGCTAATAGTTTCGCCCTTTTTTTTCAGGCGGGAAGCTAATTTTTTTTTATTTTTTTCCGTATTATTAGCGACGCCTGTTTGTGCGTCGCTAAAAGGCATTTGTGCGTCGCTAATAATGTGCGTCGCTAAAAGTAGGTTTTTTTGTAGTGAGAAGATGACGATGTTGACTTTGGTGATAATGTTGGGGTTGGTTACGAAGGCTTGCCACAAATGCTGACAGACTTGCAGAGGGCTACATCTGGGGTGAGTAGTCACTGGAGTGACACGGGACCATCGACTGCGTTTGAGTCATTGTTGAGGGAAGCAAGGCAGCCGTTATACCTGGGTTGTGATAAGTTTTCGAAACTGGACTTTCTTGTGAAACTCCTTCATCTTAAGACCATCAACCGTTGGAGTAACAAATCAGTTACTATGGCCATTGAATTGATTAAAGCAGTGCTTCCTACTGGGGAGACCCTTCCGAACTCATATTACGAGGCGAAAATAATATTAAGAGATTTGGGCCTCGGGTATATTCCCATACATGCTTGCAAAAACGATTGCATGTTATTTTGGAAGGAGACTGAACAATTGAAGGAGTGTACGGTGTGCCACGAACCCAGGTACAAGCTGAATGAAGGAAAGAAGAAGACAATTTCGCACAAGGTGCTTAGATATTTTGCCTTAAAACCGAGGCTACAAAGGTTGTACATGTCTCAGAAGACGGCAGAAGATATGCGGTGGCATAAGGAGAAGCGTGTTGCTGAGGAAAATGTATGTAGGCATCCGGCAGATTCACAAGCTTGGGCTGAGTTTGATACAAATCACGAATGGTTTGCAAATGAGCCGCATAATGTACGACTTGGGCTGGCTAGCGACGGTTTCAACCCGTTCGGTGACATGAGTAATGCCTACAGCATGTGGCCGGTGTTGCTTGTGCCGTATAACTTGCCATCGTGGAAATGCATGAAAGAACCATTTATCTACATGTCGTTGCTTATTCCAGGGCCGAAGTCTCCTGGTAATGAAATTGATGTGTACTTGCGTCCTTTAGTGGACGAGTTAAAGGAATTGTGGGAGGTGGGAGTAGAGGCATACGACGTCTCTAAGAATGAGACATTTCAATTGCATGCCGCGTTACTTTGGACCATAAATGACTTTCTAGCATACGAGAACTTCTTTAGGTGGAGCACTAAGGGGTATCTGGCATGTCCAGTTTGCAATAAGGATGCATGTTCCCTACATTTGTCAAATGGGAGGAAGATATGTTACATGGGCCATCGTCGTTTTCTACCGCCATCGCATGGCTGGCGAAATCGACAGAAGCATCTATTTGATAGACAAATTGAGCGCAGATTTCCACCTCCATTGTTGTCTGGCAAAGACGTGTTAGCGCAATTGGCAGTCATCCAACCAGTGAGGTTTGGGAAGATACCGGGTAGTAAGAAGAGGAAGCGTACTGATGTGGACTTAAATTGGATGAAGAAGAGCATATTTTTTGATTTGCTGTACTGGGAGACTCTTAAGTTGAAGCACAATTTGGATGTGATGCACATCGAGAAAAACATATCTGATAATGTGCTGGGAACTGTAATGAACATTGAAAAGAAGACAAAAGATAGTGTTAAAGCCCGGTTGGACTTGCAGGAGTTGGGAATAAGGAAAGAGCTGCACCTAATACGTAGCGGTGATAAATATATCGTGCCTCTTGCACAATATACGTTATCATCCGCAGAGAGAATAAGGATTTGCGAGTGGTTTAAATCGGTGAAGTTCCCAGATGGATACGCATCGAATATATCTCGGTGTGTAAATGTTATAGATGGGAAAATATCTAGATTGAAAAGCCATGACTACCATGTCCTTTTACAACGACTTCTTCCGGTTGCACTACGTGGGTATCTCATCGATCACATATCGACTACAATAACTAAGTTGGGTTGCTTCTTTAGAGAATTATATGCGAAGACGTTGAATATGGAAGTACTTGACAAGCTCGAAAGGGATGTTGTCGTGATCCTCTGCAAGTTGGAACAGATTTTCCCTCCAGCTTTCTTCGATATCATGGTCCACTTAGCGGTGCATTTGCCTCATGAGACAAAAATTGGCGGACCTGTCCAATACCATTAGATGTATCCAATAGAAAGGTATATTTAATTTTGTCAATTGTGTTATCTATCCATCCTAACTATTTTAATCTATAACTGATTAATTATCAAAACAGATATTTACACACATTGAAGCAATATGTGCGTAACAGAGCACGACCGGAAGGGTTAATTGCTGAGGCTTACATTGATGCTGAATGTCTCACCTTCTGCTCTATGCATCTTGAAGATATTGAGACAAGGTTTAATCGTCAAGAGCGAAATTCTGATAGATGTCTAGGGCAACAACGAACTGGCCTTGCGGTGTTTAATCACACTGTGCGGCCAATAGGTGCCCATATATATGAATGGTGTCATCTTCAAGACTTGGAAAGAACCCACTACACCGTGCTCAACAACTGCGAGGAGACATTGCCATATTTTAAGTAAGTTTATCGAAATCATTGCAATACTATGTTAATATACAAATGTAAGTTACATATAACATATCTCATCTTATGTAGTGAGCATACGCTCGAGCTTCAGAGAGAACATGTATCAAGTTCTGATCTGGAACAAAGACAGAAAAATTTGTTTCCAAAGTGGTTCGGAGAACGCGTAAGAATAGGTTTCAATTAATTGTAATTGTATTAGTTAATGCATTTGTATTCAATTAATTTTGTACTTGTACTGAATTAATAGATGAAGCTATTACGCCACCAACAATCTGCTGAGGCGTACGATCAATTATATTCCTTGGCATGTGGTCCTAATAAAAGGATATCCTGCTACACCGGTTTAATTGTTGATGGTGTTGGATTTCACAAGAGGGAACGTGAGGTCATCCGACGAACACAGAATAGCGGGGTCCTTGTTGAAGAAGATGGTGACGGAGGACAAACTGTAGAGTACTATGGTGTTTTAAAAGACATCATACAGTTGCATTATTGCTACGGTCATTCTGTGTATATTTTTAAATGTGATTGGTGGGATGTAACTAATAAGAAAACTGGAATGCAGATTGATAAGCACTTCATAAGTGTTAATACGTCACGTACGACATTTAAAGATGATCCGTATGTTTTGGCGTCCGTTGCAAAACAAGTTTTCTATTTGAAGGACACAAAAATAAGAGGTGATTGGCATGTTATCCAAAAAATAAAAACTAGAAATGTTTATGATGTCCTAGAAGTTGGCGAGGGAGATGAAGAGTTGGAGAGGATTGAGGAGGCACTACAAGAAGAGTCTCCAACTGCCCACGATGGTGTTGTCCGGCATGATCAGGAAGATGTTAGTTCGTATCGGTTGAATAGAACTGATGTAGAACCAATTCATGTCGTAGCTTCCGACGTCACCAATACCACACAATTAGATCTGAGGGATGCAACGTTCATTAATAATGATGATGACGAGGAAAGTGATTTTGATGATGAGACATTGTTAGAGTATTGTACCGAGAATGAAGAAAATTCAAGTTCAAATGATGATACAAACTCAGATAAGTAATTGTAATAGGTGTTACATGTGGTAAGATCAAGTGTAATGGATATTCAATTTTATGCTGTAATGGATTTTAATTTTTATGATGTAATGGAATTTACTTTTAAACTTTTCTTTTAGATATGGTTGGACCAGGCTCACGTAGACGCGCAGCCCCGGTGGACCCATCGACCCCTTCCCCTTCCTCTGCAAGATCGACCGATCCTACCATTGATGGTATGGATAGTTCCATTTTGTATTAATGCTTATATAAATATGGTACTAATTGTTTCTATTTTATTGTTTCTAAAGCTTCGGCCACCACCAGTGCTAGACGAGGACGTGGTAGGTCAAAGAATCAGAGTTTGCAGACACAGATGGAGGCAGCAGGGGGTGCGCGACTTCGGATTGAGCTACCTGAGGGCTTGCTGAAGCCCGTTGGTGGGTGGGCACAGCAGTTCATCACAGAGGTCGACATCATTTGCCGACTACGCGCCCCACTCCATATTACTGACTGGAGTCACGTCACTCAAGAGGAGCTACAGACTATTCATGCGCAGATCCTGGTATGTCTTTTATTATTATGTTGAACTAAATTTTAACATTTCTAATGCCGTAATGTTTTGACAATGACATGCTTTACAGGAGAAGTTTGACATCGATCTCCACCTACCTCACGTAGCGAGGGCTGTGGACCGTTACCTGGGAGTCCGTTTCAGGGACTATCGACACCGTCTTCAGATGCACTACGAGGCGGAGGTGGCAGCCGGTAGAGAGCCCCGCGACAGACCCTACAGAGGGGTGACGGTGGAGGATTGGATGTTACTGTGCGACCGGTTCTCAAGGGATACATTCCAGGTAAAAATTGTCCAAATTACTTTTGTTGTCTGGTTTAAATCAGTATCATTTATACTAACCTTCTTTGTTTTGGCCAAGTGTAGGAACTAACAAAGAAGAACAGCGAGAGTAGAAGCAAGCAGAAGGTGACCCACTGTGGTGGATCACGTTCTTTTGAACAGTATAGGCATGATATGGTAAGTTAATAAATGTATCAAGTTCTTATTGTATTCAATTAATTCATGAAATCACTCTTCATAAGCTACTATTTATTTGCTCCAGCGAGACCAGGACACCGGTGCACCACCCAGCCCCATTGATTTGTGGCACAGGACGCACTACAACCCCAATAAGGGTTGGGCTGGGCCTGAAGCACAGCGGCTTTATGTAAGTTTTTATGTAACTTGCTACAGTATTACTAATTTAATATTAATCTAAAGTTATAAAAGTAGTAACATATATTTATGTTTTTATAGGAGGAGATGGTCCGGCTGCGTGATCAGCCGACACTTGAGGGTCAGGATCCACTGACCGATGACCAGATACGGGAGACTGTTCTGGACAAGAGGCGTGGCTATGTGCGTGGCTTAGGGACTGGGATGGTGCCGACGACATCGTCCTTTGAGAGTGATGCTAAGGCACACGCAGCTACGGAGGCAGTTCAATAAGAGAATGTAGTGTTACGCCAGAGACTAGATAGCCTCGAGGAGCGATATTCCGAGCTACAGACTCTTCTACAGACGATGCTCAGCCAATAGCGTGACTCTTCATAACCTTGGTAAGTTTTTAAAATTATATACTTTCGTGGATTTATTATTTATAGAAAATGCACCAAACCCACATCACACACCTCAAAAATGATAAAATAGACGTGCACGAACTTACGAAACTCAATTCCGATGCCCGATTTGAAACTTATGTAAGTTTCAGCTCCAAAAAGGCCCATTTTGGGAAATTGACAGACCAAAATTCTGGATATCGGCCTAACTACACTGAAACCACATCACACACCTCAAAAATGATAAAATAGACTTGCACGAACTTACGGAACTCAGTTCCGATGCCCGGTTTGAAACTTATGCAAGTTTAAGCTCCAAAAAGGCCAATTTTGGGGTTTTGACAGACCAAAATGCCGGATATCGGCCTAACTACATCAAAAACACATCACACACCTCAAAAATGATAAAATAGACTTGCACGAACTTACGGAACTCGGTTCCGATGCCCGGTTTGAAACTTATGCAAGTTTCAGCTCCAAAAAGGCCTATTTTGGGGTTTTGACAGACCAAAATGCTGGATATCAGCCTAACTGCACCGAAACCACATCACAAACCTCAAAAATGATAAAATAGACTTACACGAACTTACGAAACTCGGTTCCGATGCCCGGTTTGAAACTTATGCAAGTTTCAACTCCAAAAAGGCCCATTTGGTGGTTTTGATAGACCAAAATGCCGGATATCGGCCTAAATGCACTGAAACCACCTCACACACCTCAAAAATGATAAAATGGACTTGCACGAACTTATGACACTCGGTTCCAATGCCTGGTTTGAAACTTATGCAAGTTTCAGCTCCAAAAACACCCATTTTGGGGTTTTGACAGACCAAAATGCCGGATATCGGCCTAACTGCACCGAAACCACCTCACACACCCCAAAAATGATAACATAAACTTGCACAAACTTACGAAACTCAGTTCCGATGCCCGGTTTGAAACTTATGCAAGTTTCAGCTCAAAAAGGCCCATTTTGGGGTTTTGACAAACCAAAATGCCAGATATCGGCCTAACTGCACCGAAACCACCTCATACACCACACAAATGATAAAATAGACTTGCACGAACTTACGACACTGGTTCCAATGCCCAGTTTGAAACTTATGCAAGTTTCAGCTCCAAAAAGGCCCATTTTGGGGTTTTGAGAGACCAAAATTCCGGATATCGGCCTAACTGCACTGAAACCACATCCACACCACAAAAATAATAAAATATACTTGCACGAACTTACGAAACTCGGTTCCGACGCCCGGTTTAAAACTTATGCAAGTTTCAGCTCCAAAAAGGCCCATTTTGGGGTTTTGACAGACCAAAATGCTGGATATTCACCTAACTGCACCAAAACCACCTCACACACCTCACAAATGATAAAATAGACTTGCACGAACTTACAACACTCAGTTTTGATTCCCGGTTTGAAACTTATGCAAGTTTCAGCTCAAGAAGGCCCATTTTGGGGTTTTGACAGACCAAAATGCCGGATATCGGCCTAACTGCACCGAAACCACATCACACACCTTAAAAATGATAAAATAGACTTGCACGAACTTACGACACTCGGTTCCGATGCCCGGTTTCAAACTTATGCAAGTTTCAGCTCCAAAAAGGCCCATTTTGAGGTTTTGACATACCAAAATGCCGGATATCGGCCTTACTACACCAAAAACACCTTACACACCTCACAAATAATAAAATAGACTCACACGAACTTACGACACTCGGTTCCGATGCTCGGTCTGAAACTTATGCAAGTTTCAGCTCCAAAAAGGCCCATTTTGGGGTTTTGACAGACCAAAATGCCGGATATCGGCCTAACTGCACCAAAACCACCTCACACACCTCACAAATGATAAAATAGACTTGCACGAACTTACGACACTCGGTTTCGATGCCCGGTTTGAAACTTATGCAAGTTTCGGCTCCAAAAGGCCCATTTTGGGGTTTTGACAGACCAAAATGCCGAATATCGGCCTAACTGCACCAAAACCACCTCACACACCTCAAAAATGATAAAATAGACTTGCACGAACTTACGACACTCAGTTCCGATGCCCGGTTTGAAACTTATGCAAGTTTCAGCTCCAAAAAAGGCCTACTTTGGGGTTTTGATAGACCAAAATGTCGGATATCGGCTTAACTACACCGAAACCACCTCACACACCTCAAAAATGATAAAATAGACTTGCACGAACTTACGAAACTCGGTTCCGATGCCCGGTTTGAAACTTCTGCAAGTTTCAGCTCCAAAAAGGCCCATTTTGGGGTTTTGACATACCAAAATGCCGGATATCGGCCTAACTGCACCGAAACCACATCACACACCTCAAAAAGGATAAAATAGAGTTGCACGAACTTACGGAACTCAGTTCCGATGCCTGGTTTGAAACTTATGCAAGTTTCAGCTCAGAAAGGCCCATTTTGGGGTTTTGACATACCAAAATGCCGGATATCGGCCTAACTGAACCGAAAACACCTCATAAACCTCAAAAATGATAAAATAGACTTGCAAAAACTTACGACACTGGTTCCGATGCCCGGTTTGAAACTTATGCAAGTTTCAGCTCCAAAAAGGCCCATTTTGGGTTTTGACAGATCAAAATGCCGGATATTAGCCTAACTGCACTGAAACTACATCCACACCTCAAAAATGATAAAATATACTTGCACGAACTTACGGAACTCGGTTCTGATGCCCGGTTTAAAACTTATGCAAGTTTCAGCTCTAAAAAGGCCCATTTTGGAGTTTTGACAGACCAAAATGCCGGATATCAGCCTAACTGCACCGAAACCACCTCACACACCTCAGAAATGATAAAATAGACTTGCACGAACTTACGACACTCGGTTCCGATGCCCGGTTTGAAATTTATGCAAGTTTCAGCTCAAAAAAGCCCATTTTGGGGTTTTGGCAGACCAAAATGCTGGATATCAGCCTAACTGCACCGAAACCACCTCACACACCTCAAAAATGATAAAATAGACTTGCACGAACTTACGACACTCAGTTCCGATGCCCGATTTGAAACTTATGCAAGTTTCAGCTCCAAAAATGCCCATTTTGGGGTTTTGAAAGACCAAAATACCGGATATCAGCCTAACTACACCGAAACCACCTCACACACCTCAAGAATGATAAAATAGACTTGCACGAACTTACAAAACTCGGTTCCGATGCCCGGTTTGAAACTTCTGCAAGTTTCAGCTCCAAAAAGGCCCATTTTGGGGTTTTGACAGACCAAAATGCCGGATATCGGCCTAACTGTACCGAAACCACATCACACGCCTCAAAAATGATAAAATAGACTTGCACGAACTTACGGAACTCGGTTCCGATGCCTGGTTTGAAACTTATGCAATTTTCGGCTCAAAAAGGCCCATTTTGGGGTTTTGACAGACCAAAATGCCGGATATCGGCCTAACTGCACCGACACTACCTCATACACCTCAAAAATGATAAAATAAACTTTCACGAACTTACGACACTGGTTCCGATGCCCGGTTTGAAACTTATGCAAGTTTCAGCTCCAAAAAGGCCCATTTTGGGGTTTTGAGAAACCAAAATGCCGGATATCGGCCTAACTGCACTGAAACCACATCCACACCTCAAAAATGATAAAATATACTTGCACGAACTTACGGAACTCGGTTCCGATGCCCGGTTTAAAACTTATGCAAGTTTCAGCTCCAAAAAAGCCCATTTTGGGGTTTTGACAGACCAAAATGCCGGATATCGGCCTAACTACACCAAAACCACCTCACACACCTCAGAAATGATAAAATAGACTTGCACGAACTTACGACACTCGGTTCCGATACCCGGTTTGAAACTTATGCAAGTTTCAGCTCAAGAAGGCCCATTTTGGGGTTTTGACAGACCAAAATACCGGATATCAGCCTAACTGCACCAAAACCATATCACACACCTCAAAAATGATAAAATAGACTTGCACAAACTTACGACACTCGGTTTGGATGCCCGGTTTCAAACTTATGCAAGTTTCAGCTCCAAAAAGGCCCATTATGGGGTTTTGACATACCAAAATGCCGGATATCGGCCTAACTGCACCAAAACCACCTCACACACCTTAGAAACGATAAAATAGACTTGCACGAACTTACGACACTCGGTTCCGATGCCCGGTTTGAAACTTATGCAAGTTTCAGCTCCAAAAAGGTCCGTTTTGGGGTTTTGACAGACCAGAATTCCTGATATTGGCCTAACTGCACCGAAACCACCTCACACACCTCACAAATGATAAAATAGACTTGCACGAACTTACGGAACTCGGTTCCGATGCCCGGTTTGAAACTTATGCAAGTTTCAGCTCCAAAAAGGCCCATTTTGGGGTTTTGACTGACCAAAATGCTGGATATCAGCCTAACTGCACCGAAACCACATCACACTACTCAAAAATGATAAAATAGACTTGCACGAACTTACGAAACTCGGTTCCGATGCACGGTTTCAAACTTATGCAAGTTTCAGCTCCAAAAAGGCCCATTTTGGGGTTTTGACATACCAAAATGCCGGATATCGGCCTAACTGCACCGAAACCACCTCACACACCTTAAAAATGATAAAATAGACTTGCACGAACTTACGACACTCGGTTCTGATGCCTGGTTTGAAACTTATGCAAGTTTCAGCTCCAAAAAGGCCCATTTTGGGGTTTTGACAGACCAAAATACTGGATATCGTCCTAACTGCACCGAAACCACCTCACACACCTTACAAATGATAAAATGGACTTGCACGAACTTACGACACTCGATTTCGATGCCCGGTTTGAAACTTATGCAAGTTTCAGCTAAAAAGGCCCATTTTGGGGTTTTGACAAACCAAAATACCGGATATCGGCCTAACTGCACCGAAACCACATCACACACCTCAAAAATGATAAAATAGACTTGCACGAACTTACGATACTCGGTTCCGATGCCCGGTTTCAAACTTATGCAAGTTTCAGCTCCGAAAAGGCCCATTTTGGGGTTTTGACATACCAAAATGCTGGATGTCGGCCTAACTACACCGAAACCACCTCATATACCTCACAAATGATAAAATAAACTTGCACGAACTTACGACACTCGGTTCCGATGCCCGATTTGAAACTTATGCAAGTTTTAGCTCCAAAAAGGCACATTTTGGGGTTTTGACAGACCAAAATACCGGATATCGGCCTAACTACACCGAAACCACCTCACACACTTTAAAAATGATAAAATGGACTTGCACGAACTTACGACACTCGATTCCGATGCTCGGTTTGAAACTTATGCAAGTTTCAGCTAAAAAGGCCCGTTTTGGGGTTTTGACAGACCAAAATGCCGGATATCAGCCTAACTGCACCGAAACCACCTCACACACCTCACAAATGATAAAATAGACTTATGCTACTTTATGTCGTTCTTACTATTTATGTCACATCCCCCAGACCCACCCTGTGCGGATTTGGGGCACGTGACAAAGGCCAGTTAGGCACCCATCGGGTTTTATCAGTTTTTTTTTTTTTTTTTGAAAACAAAACCCCGACGGTAATCCTAACCACAGGCCATTCCGATCTAAATCCCAAGCATAATGCATTCAACATATATAATTTAAGCAGCGGAATTTTCACAAGAGAATGCATACATATATACTTGGCAGAGCATTCAGGATACATCATAGTCAGTCCTATCTTAATCAAGATTACAAAACAGTTTCACCACAAAAGGTCATAATCTGTTCAGTTACACAAAAAGTACAAAATGGTATAGATTCACAAAAATGGGTTATCATTTTATCTGGGGGTCTCCAACATTTTCCCCCTAAGTTCTGGACCTGCTAAACCTGTCCATCTGAGAGTTCCCCTGAAATTATTAAAATAATGGAATGAGCTTTAAAAAGCCCAGTGAGTAACACAGATATCCAGGCAAGAGTTTCGAATTCAATCTTTGCTTAAATCACATGGTAATTAAATCAGTTTGGAATTAATAATTCAATAAATCCAAGTCAAGTTCAATAGATCAAAACAGATAAACGGTTCAGAGTGCTAGCATATCAATCAGAAGTATAGTTAATCATTTGAGAAACTAAAAACCATGTCATCGGTGATAAAAGCATACATTTAAAACAATTGCATTTAAACATATGGTATTCGAAACAATTTAGCAGATCAAGGAGCAGTAACTAAACAGTGTCAGAAGTTACTCACCTTCAATATTCGAGTTTGAAGCTATGAACGGAGCCTTCCTCTTTTCTCCTTAAGCCTAAAACAATTTATAGAGATTTATCAACTCATGACCTTAGACTGAGTAAGTCTACCCTATGATGGGTCTCATGGAACTAACTTATAGTGGCTAGTTCATAGGTCTTACCTCTTAAGCATTTGGCTTAGGGTTTCAGTGCCTTCATACATTTATCGGTTCTGATTTTCATATTATGGACCTAACCATTGAGTTCGGAAGGTCGAAGAAAGTCAATTTAGACTCTCTCGACTTTTAAATCTAGGTTCGGGTATGTTAGGGGTATTTTGGTCATTTTTGCCGTCACATAATTTCTGTCTCGGGTTCGTCATCTAATCATGTATACAGTCTTACAAGTGTCAGGTCTACTACTGGTATCAGTTTCGTTGAAATCGGATTTCATTTGGCCTTGTACAGGGTCAGGGGTATTATGGTAATTTCATACATCATATTTTTTTTGGTACCTCATTTGCAGTCACGGACCTCACCATTGGACTCAGGAGGTCCGAGACAGTAGGAATACATATATAACTTATGATTTTTGGACAACGGACTCATTTGGAGTATTTAATTTAATTAAATGATTTTAATTAAATTAATTTCAGAATATATATAATATATATATATTATTTTTGGCAGAAAATGAACGGTCGAATAGGGTGGCACAGCGGACGCGTGCCACCTCCCTCTCCAATAGACACCACGTTCGAGTCCTATAAGGCGCAAAATGCGTCTTTTATTTTTCTGATATAATGAAATATAATATATATATATATATATTGTGCCCCAAAGGTGACACACGCAAGCGCGTGGCCGAGTGGTAAGGCGTGGTGTTGGGCGCGTGCGGTCAGGGGTTCGAAACCCCGTAGCCCCGTTTTTCCTTCCTTCCCTTTCTTTTCTTTTTAAACGTATCAGTTTAACATATATACGGCCCAAAAACGACACCATCCTATTAATTCGGTGGCGGTCCCGTTGTTTGACACATGTCCGAGTTGGCACGCGTGGGCTCGGGCAAGTTGGACGAGTTGACTCACCAACTCGTCGTCTTCTTCATCAATTATACACAGTGATGCCCTAATTTCTGCAGATCTTTAGCTTCTATTTCGTGAGTTTTAACACACGGTCTCTCTCTGTTTTTCACCCCAATGTGCTGTAAATGTGATTTCCATCAGTGTTGCATTCATAAACCAACAAGATATCATCTCAACCAGTGGGGGTAAACTACACAAACCGTGCCTGCAACTCGATACTACATCCTCATTTCTCGACCATTTCATGTGTGGTTTGAAGCTACGTGACCTACAGACCATAAGGATCAAGACCCTATCTTCATTTTTCAGTTTAGTCTCGAGTTTTAACGGATTGGATTTTAAACCCGTGGGTTCATTTCCAAATTCGTGGGGCTACAGTGAGTTCTGGGGTCGCGTAGGTATATATTTGAGATCCTCTTAGGGTCTACTTTGAGTCCCACTACTCAAAATCCTAAACTGCTATGGTCGAATCAGGCCTGGTATTCCAAGGTCCATTAATGGAGGTCACCTTCGGTTTCTCATGGTTCTTGACCATTCTATCACCTCCAACACACACAGTATTCTCCAACTAGCTCTTAGGGTCAAAAATAACCATGCATACAGTCCATTTCTATCAAACAGTTCCAAAATTTACAAAACAAGAATTGAAGATAAATTTAGAATTTTACCTTCAAGCAGTAGCAGTTCACACTCTTGGCTTGGTTCAGGCCTTTCCAAATGTCCCTCAAGCTTCTCAGTTCATGCACCATGATCCTCAAGTCCCCCCTTGCACTTCAAATGGCCAAATTTTCCCTCAAGCTCCCTTGCATGCAAAGCTTTCTTCCCCTCTCTCTCACTACACTCTCACACTCTCTCACAGTCCCTCACGTACACAACATGACTCACACAATTTCTGTATTTTCAGAATTCTCTAAAGAGAGAATTTGATGCAAGTTATAGCTTATATATATGATAGCTTCATATACATATAGGGCTATACACATATACATATATGTGAGTGTATCTCTGCCCTTAGTGGGGTTAGTGGCTGCTGACCTGATGGAGGTGATGGAGGGCTATGATGAAGGGAATGCATGCAAGGCCATTGGCCAATTTGGGTGGTGGCTTGGGCAAGATTTTAGGTTATATACATATATTGCTGTATATATGCACAAAGTAACCAATAGCCTAGTTGGAAACTTTTTGGGATAGATTTTACCTACCTTGGTAGGTCAAGGGTTCAATTCCCCTTGGCCTCTCAAGTGACCATTTTCTCCTATTTTTCTGGTTAAGGCCCTGTTTGGTTGTCGCAGAATTCCAGTTTCACTGTTTTGGCCTTAACTCCCAATCCGTAACTCCTTTTTCAGTGCGGTTTCTTTCTGTCACTTCCTACTCAGAATATCTTTCATTAATCAAGGTCCAATGTCAGTTTTTATTTCCTCGATTTTCTCATAATTAGCTAATTCGAGTTTTATCACTATTAAAAATAGACATTAAATTAGCTAAACTCGACATTTCATTTCCAAAACAGTTTTCAATACACAAAACATGCCAGTCAAGCAATTGGGGTGTTACAATTTATGCATGCAAAAAAAAATAAAAAACTATTCACATTCTATGTTCATATATATTTAATAATTGTTCTAATATATGTCGTTTGATCTTTATTTCAGATTGATCGGGGATTATTGCCGCGGCGCCGTCTTTATGTTTTGCATCGGAACTTGTTATTTTTATTTTTTATTTTTATGGACATCTGTAGTAACATTTTGGAGGCAATTTTTAATTTTTCTATTTAATGATAAATGGTACTTTTACAATTGTACATAATTAGTTTAATATATATATATGAATGTATTTTTCTGCTTTAAAATATTCATTTCAGAATGCTTGGATTTTATTATATATCAGGATGGATGATTGATACAGGTTTAAACAGGAACAAAACAATATTAAAACAAAGCAGATATGGTTGTAAAAAAAAAAACACTTTTAGCGACGCACACCATAGCGTCGCTAAAAGTCAGAATTTAATTTAAAAATTTAGTATTAGCGATGCCATATTTTATGCGTCGCTAAAAGTCAGTATTGGCGACGCATAAATCGGGCGTCGCTAATACTCACTTTTAGCGACGCCTACTGTGCATCGCTAATACTGATTTTTAGCGACGCACAATACGCCCTTGGGTATTATTGGCAACGCACATATCCAATTATTAGCGACGCGTTATGGGCGTCGCTAATAGGCACTTTTAGCAACACCAACGGTTTTGTGCGTCGCTAATAGTATTAGCGACGGCACTTTTTGTGACGCCTTAGCGACGCACAAACGTTTGTGCGTCGCTAAAGGTCTTTTGCGATGCACAATTGCACTATTAGCGACGCACAAGCGCGTCGCTAATAGTGCATTTTGTTGTAATGTGGATTGAATCCTTCCATTTGAACCTAAGCATTTGTGTTGTATTGTTGAAAATCCTTATATGGGATTTTAATAATGGAGGGTAGGTCATTGCAATCAAGACGAATGTGGGTATCTTTTACCTATTAGGAAAGTGTTCCAGATCCTACTAGCTCAAGGTGAGCATAGACAAGCCTTACCAATGTGGTGTATTGTGAATCGTTGTGAGTAAGAAATTTGTCCAGACCTAGGTTATGAAAATAAGAATGGAGATGAACTTGTTGTGAATCTAAAAAGATGAGAGCAATAACCTTACCTAGAACTATAGTTCTATGAGTGTAGTCATCTTGATATACATTGGTGATTTCCTCATTGAGAAGTGTTTGTGAATCATAGATTTGGTTCGTTGTTATACGAATTATATTGTTCTATGACATTTTCCATGGTGTGAGGATGAAGGATTTTTAGTTTTTGGTGCCATAGGAATTGATTGGAAGAAGATTTAGAGCATAAGAGATTCAGTGGAGAGAGTGGGAGCTTGAGTCAACTTAGGGAGCATTATAGGAAAATGAGAAAAACAAGGAGTTTGTATTTATAGATTGATTATTTAGTTGATTGATTCTAATATTCAATTGATTGATAGTTGCCCTAGAAATGGTTCAGTTGACTAAAATCTTGATTCAGTCAACTTACTTGTCCATTAAGTAACATTTTTATTTTATTTTCCTCATTTAGTCAACTGATTTCTCAGTTCAGTCAATTGGTTTGTCCTGTGAGTCTGGCCATTTTTTCATCAATCATTTTAGTCGATTGATTGGATAGATTCAGTCAACTGCATTTTTTAGTGTCCTATTTTCCTTGAGTTAAAATATGTCAAGTTGAAATCAAAATCCATCGAGTTGACTAATTCTTACTTTTAGTTGATTGATTGATAGATTAAGTCGACTGAATCACAATTAAACTTTCTCAAATAATCATTTGTTTTATTCATTTTGATTTCACATACCAAGTTTTCTTGTAATAAAGAAAATCTTTCTTCTTGGAATGGTTTAGTGAATTTATTATCTTTTTTATTGTTTATATTCAAAAATTCAAGAACAACATTCCTTTTTTACACATGATCGCTAATGAAATGATGTCTGATTTAAATATGCTTTGTTCTTGAGTGTTGAATATGATTTTTGGTGGGATTTATAGTAGTAGTATTATCACATTTGATTGACATGTGATCATAGTTAACCAAAACTCTTGACGTTGTTATTTCAAGTAAAGAGTTTGGGCATAACAACTCTTAACTACTATATACTTAGCTTCAGTTGTTGATAAAGCTATAGAATTTTTCTTTTTTTTTTCTAAACCATGATGCAAGTGATGGTCCTAGAAAATGACTTGTAGCACTTGTGTTTTTTTTTTTTTCTTTACACCTAGTAAAATCTGCATCGAAGTAGCTTAATAGGTCAAATGACTTGTTTCTTGGATAAAAAATACATATGTCTATTGTTCCCATTAGGTATCTAAAGATTCTTTTTACAACTATTATGTGTGACTCTTTTGGACAAGATTGAAACATTGCACATAAGCAAACACTAAACATTATATCAGGTCTACTTGCTGTGAGTTACAATAAACTTTCAATCATTCCTCTATATCTTCTAATATCCATTGATTTTCCATTTCTTATCCTTGTCAAGTTTGCTGGTTGGGTTCATAGTTGTGCCAATTATCTGTTCACCTTCCATACCAAACTTTTTAATAAGTTCTTTAAACATATTTTGATTAGTTAATAAATGGTCCTTCTTTTGATTGTTTTATTTGTAACCCAAGAAGGAAGTTAAGTTCACTCATCATACTCATTTCAAATTTATTTTGCATACATTTAAAAAATTATTTACACAGATCTTCATTAGTTGAGCCAAAAATAATATCATCTACATATGAAGAGAGCTGATTCATAAAAGCTATTAAAGTAGCCGAGTTGAGATATGGTGTTGCTAAACTTGGCAAACCAAGCTCGAGGAGCTTGCTTACAACCATAGAACAATCAATGCAACCGACATAATTTATTGAAAGAATAAGAGAGTCCATGAAGTGGTTGTATATACATTTCTTCACTTAAATCACAATTGAGGAATGAATTTGTTAGATCCATCTAGAAAAGAGACCACTTGCAAGAAACGGTAAGGTCCAAAAGTGTATGAACTGAAGAGAGATAAGTAAGAGAAGTTAATGTCTCCTTATAATCAATAACATAATCTTATGTAAAGCCCCGGGCCACAATTCGAGCTTTATACCTATGAACTGATCCATCAAATAGAATCTTAATCTTGAAAACCCATTCGCACCCCCACCATTGACTTTCATGTAGGTAAGTAACCAACACCCATGTACCATTCTTAAGTAATGCATAAAGTTCCTCTCTTATTGCAACCTACCAAAGAGGATCAAAAGAAGCCTCACGGTAAAAGTGAGGTTCATGTAAGGTACCCTAGACATGAAAGTAATGAAAATCATGAAAATGTGAAGAAAGTGACCTCACCCAAGTAGAGAGACGAATGTTGAGAGAAAGGTTGGCAAGATCCTTAAGCTAGACAAGAATTGGAGGCACAGGTGGTGTAACGTTGTGGTAATTAATCATAGAGTGGGGAAGGGAACAGAGAAAAGGTGAGAGAAGATAGGAGACTTGGGAAGTGCCTCAACAGAGAATAGATAAGAATATACCATATTAAACTCAAATAACTTGTGGGCGCCAGCATTGGACAAAAAAGAGATTTTAGTCCCTTTTGTGGATTTAAAGGGATTCCAACTGTCTCGTTCCCTAAAAATGGGAAGGAACGCCTCTTATGGGAGATAGAAAAAGTGAAAAGTCGCTAGCTTATTTTTGGGCAAGAAACAAGCAAACTCATTATCACTTGAACAATACATATGAATGAAAACTATAAGAAATCAAATAAAAATCACATCACTTTTAATCTAAAATACATACTATGAAATCCCTTAACATGGATCAAAAGAAAGATAAAGCACTTAAATAAAGTGAAAACCAAATAAATAGGCTCGGGGGCTAAGGTACAGCGTGGGAAAGTGTTACGCATTCACCTCACCTAATTCGAATGAATCGACCTGAAATATTAACTTGCAAGGATATTTTGTCATGAAAAAACAAAAGAGAGAGATGTGAATCTAGAAATAATAAAGAAAGAACAATCTTGCATAAAGAAAGAACAGTCTTGCATAAAGAAATAAAATAGAACAGAAAATAGAAAGAAGATCTGATTCTAGTCCCAAGGCTTCCTACGTACCCATTTAAAAAATAGAATCAAAGTCACATAGTTTTTCAGTTTACCCTCTTTTATCAAGAGTGATAAAAGAGGTGAGATCAACTGGATCTAAAAAAAAACTGTTAAAGGTTTGAGAGCGTACCTTATTCAGTCGTGGGAGTCGGGCAACACTTCGACTAGGAGAGTTTGATCCGAAGGCTTCAGTTGGACAGATCTCTGGCTTGTTCTTTGGTTTAGAAGGTGTCACTTCGGCTTACTTCTTGAAGGGAGATCATAACTTCAATAGGCCTTCGACCTTGGGAGAATGAGAGTTCTTGTAGAGAGAACTCTGGAATTGAACTAACAATGTAAAGCTATGAAAATTGTGTTTAAAACAAATGGCCAAGGGGCTCTATTTATGGGCAAAATATGAAGATTCGATCCAAAGGTTTAAAATAAAACCCTATAATGGAGGGCTAAGATCATGTCTTGAGTGATAATCATCTAATTAAATAAATAAATATCCTAAGGAATGATTATCCAAACTAAATGAATTAATAAATAATTATGATAATGCAAGAACCAATAGAATTGGTGTCTACATGCAAGAACTAATGAGATAAAAGAGAAATAGAATTTAATTGAAAATAAACTCTAAAATGAAAATGTCTAAGTTCAATGCATGCATCTCTTTTCAAGGAAATATTAAGCAACCAGATCTATGGAAACTCTAAAAGTGAAAAGTCCTAATTATGCCTAAATAGACTACTATCACTCAAGACTTCTAAATTTCCTCCAATTCAGTAGAGAATCTCTAGATTGCCACAAGACATGTGAAATGACCAAATTACCCCTAATTTGTCACCAAATGGTTGAAATTACCAAATTACCCCAGATTGGTAAAATGATAAGGAATTTATGAAAATGTCCCTTAAGTGACTAGGAAGTCCTACTGAGGGTAGGATTGTGCCAAAATTATAAAAATGCCTTACACAGGTAAAACGGTGTCAAAATTACTGAAACGCCCTCCAATGGGCAAAAGAGTCCTAACCACAATGGGATTTCAGGTGTGGGACTCTGATGAGGGGACTCCTTCTTAGACTGGGACTCTAACAAGAGAGTCCTAGCAAGAGTGGGACTCTGTTGGGAAGAGTCCTACTTAGACTGAGACTCTAGCAAGAGAGTCCTAACGGGAGTGGGACTTTGTCGAGATGAGTCCTACTTAGACTGGGACTCTAGTAGAAGAGTCCTAACGGGAATAAGACTCTATCAAGAAAAGTCCTAATGGAACTGGGACTCTAGGAGAAAAATCCTAACGGGAATAAGACTTTGTTAGAATGAGTACTAATGGAACTGTGCTTCTTGGCATAATTACCAAATTGTTCCTGCTTAATCAAGGATCATAAAATGAGGTGTCTACACACCACATGAAAGAGTTTATGTTCTAAAAATATAACATGATGAAAGATCCAAAGATGGTGCGATACATGATTATAAAATCAATAGCCCTTATGTTCAATTCCATATCCATGGAAATAGCACAGCCTAGAACGTGGTTCAAGTTTGGTGCATTTACGAGGCAAGAGTAAGACAAATCAAGAAGAACTAAACACACAAAAATGTTGATAGGAAGGAGGTGAGCCAAACAAACAATCATTAGGTAATTGATTGTCAAGAACTGGTGAGGACAAACCATTTATAATGTACATTGTTATAAAAGTGGCCTCACCCTAGAAAGGAGTAGGGAAAAATGAAGCATAAAAAAGAGCTCAGCAATGCCAAGAATATGTCGTAACTTACGTTCAGCCTGACCACTTTTTGTGATGTACTAGGACATCATAGATGGGACACAATGGCATAATGTTTCATAATATTCTAAAATTAGATTGAGTGTATTCTAAGGCATTATTAGATCAAAAAACTTTAATGCACTTGGAAAACTAGGTTTCAACCATTGTGGCAATTTCTAGATAAATATTGAGCAATTCAAAATGATAATTCATTAAGAATATCTAAGTATAGTAAGAAAAATTATCAACAAAAATAAGAAAGTATCATGACCTACTCATACTAGAAATATGGAAAGGACCCCAAAATATTTAAATAAGCAAGATCAAATTGGGAAAAAGTAATTAACTTACTATTATTAAATGGCAACGCAAGTTGTTTTCCAAGTTGATAAGACATGTAATCAAAAGGACTAGAGCATGAAGACATTGATCCTAACAATCCTCTAGATACTGATAATTTATCTCTAGGTAAGGAGGAATGGCATAGATGTGAGTGCCAAAGGGCTATGGATGACGATGAGGAAACTGCAACTAAAATACCATAAATTGGAATATGCAAGGAATAGAGCTCAAACATATGACCAACTCTACACTTGGTCCTAAGTATTTATTTTGTCTAAGGGTCTTATATAATATAGTATAAGTATGTTGAGTGCACAACATCTAGAGATGAGTTTCCTTTCGAAAAAGTTCATTTAGAGCTTGATTCAAGGTAGGAAGTGGTAAGAAATGAAGAAGTTGCCCACATTCTAGCTCAAAGTCACTATGTAGGTCCATGAAAAACTAATAGAGGTAGTGTTAATCTCTTCGTGCATTGAAAAGTTGAGCATCATCATGGCACTTCCAAGATTGAGATCCTCTATAAGTTGGTACTCGCGAGAACAATCCACCGATGAGTAATAAGATGCAAGCATATCCCAAGAAGTCTAAGCATCATCATAACTACCAAAAAAATTTCAATGAAAGGGATAGAAGTGTGGCGAAACCACATAATAATCAGATGATGATTATTGTCAAAATTGATCAGATGAGTACCAAAGGCCTCATCAGATTCAAAAGATCCTTTGGTTGATTTTTTGATATCTTTAGTGACATAGAGCCAAATTTTATGCCCCTTAAGAAAGTTGCTCATTAATTGAGACCAAATAGTATAGTTGGGCAATCTTAGACTTATTTATAACAACGCTAATTTACCTTAAAAATAAGAAGATACAAGGAAAAACATGAATTTGGAAGTAGAAATAGGTAAAATATACCTCAAAATTTGAAAGAACTAGTTCAAAAACCTTTGGTCTGAACCTATCAAAAACACGTTAAAATTGAGCCAAATTGGTCAAAGAAAGAAACTCAAACGGACTACTTTATGTGAACCGGTACCCATTGATGCCCTAGATAATGTGGCGGATGTCAATGATGTGGTACTATGTGGCAATTGAGGTTACTAACGTGGAAGGCATTAACGTGGCAACTATATGTAAGGGGGTCTTGCTGATGTGGTAGACTAATGTGTCAACTGTACATGGCTGCTGACGTGGAAAGTTAAATGTACAATTGATGACATGGTGCTGACACATGGAAAGCTAGGGTTGACGTGGCACTGACATGTGACACAGACTAGGGCTAACATGGCAGTCTTACGCATAGGAGGAAGCGGTGGTGTATGTAAGGTTCTTTTGGGTTGATTAATGCGGCTTTGAGAAGCACTCCTCCTATACTTTCTTTTGACATGATCAAAAGTCTAAAATAGTGTTTTTGTTCAAGGTCCTCGGTATAAAAGTGAGTCTAAGGTCGAACGCGATAGTTCAGGACAATTCTAACAAGGTTATTTTCCAAAATAGCACTACTGGAAGCAATTGTGAGGATCGCCGGAAAGAATACTAGAGAATAGAGTGATTTAGAGCATGTGCCCTAATACTATGACAAAGTTACAAAGACAAGATTAGAGAGAAATCACTCTATATAAAACTAATTGAATAATACGTTACAGAAGTCCTTGTAAGGGAGTGCGGTATATCTTATGAATATACAAGGAATATCTTATGCTATTATACACAAAATATGCTAACAAAAATTAAGGCTAAAAATAGGCATTTTAGCATTATTATAAAAAATAGTGAAATCTCACTACGTTTTATAAACACTAAAATTTTAATGTATTGTTATAAAAACATAATGAAACTTCTACTTTTCTATTGATTTTTTTATCTTCCTCCTCTTTATAAAAGTATTTATACATATCATATATAAAAAAACGTTAATTTTTATGTATACGTATACTCCTACTACTTCTTGTCGCTTGAACTTTAAAGCTCATCTCATTTTGAAACTTTAATTATTCCTTGATATGGGAAAGGTACGCCCTCTTTTCAGATTAAGGTGTACATGAATACACAAAAAAGTTGCCAGCTTGTTTTAAGGTTAAATAACAAGCAAACCTGATACAATTCATGAAGAACACATGTAAAGGAAATAGCAAAAAAGATTAGAAATACATTCATTTCTCCTAGTTACATTCCAAACCCCTTGATATGGGTAAAAACAAAGTAAAGCAAACTAATCTTACATTGAACTAAATAATTCTAAATCTATACGCTAAGGTATGAGATGGGAAGGAGTTAGGCACCTATCTCACCCAATCCGAATGGACTGACCTCTACTATTCGTCCACAAGGCATAAACTATATAACATAAAATAGAAGAGAGAGAGAGAGAGAGTAGAAAGAGATAATGATAATGATTGCATGAATGAATAAAATAAACAAAATACTTGAAGTAAATAAGATCAAAGAGAAGAGTAGAGAGAAATAATGATAACATGAATGAATAAATTTATAAAAAAGAAATAAAGTAAATAAGATAAGGAAAAATAGTAGATTTGGGCCCATGAGGCATCTTACGTATCTGTTCAGATAACGGAATCAGAGCCAACGTAGTTCTCTAATTCAATTGATTCTATCAAGAGTGATATGATGAATTGAATTAGGAAAAAGAGGAGAAAAGAAGGGTTTTAGAAAGCCTACCTGAGTATTTGTGACTAATCAAATAAAAATTTTGCTTGAATTTCTTGAATTTGATTTGTAGTTGCACAGAACTTCGTCTTCAATGGAGTATAACTCTTGCTTGTGTAGAACAAGACTTCAAAAATATGGAAGAAGAAATAGATATATATAGAGAGAGAGAGAGAGAGAGAATTACTGTAGTAGCATTTTGTCTCCTAAAATTTGTGTCCTTAATTATGGTGGTCAGGGGTCCTTATTTATATGGAAAAGTAAGGAGGTTAGATACAAGTGCTCACAATGAATCCTACGGATGGATGACTAAAATTAATTCTTTATGTACAAGCAAACAAGATTAGAAAAATTCTTATACATAATAAAAGTAAATCCCTTAAAACAAGGGAGGTTGGTATGGAAACTCCTTGAGATAAGGAAATGATGAAAATAGGCAAGTTTTTGTGTACACCTATATTTACTATATCGCCCCTAATTTGGTGAAGAATTTACGGATATGATACAAAAATGCGACTAAGGCATAAAAAGTCAACATTGTCCTAAAGACTAAAATTACCAAATTAGCCCTATATGGGTAAAATGGCATAAAAATTATATGTATGCCCTTAAATGACCAAAATAACCTATAAGAGATAAGATTATGCAAAAATTACTAAAGTGCCCTCCAAAGGCCAAAATGACCTAAATGTCCTTAATGGACAAAATGACCAAAATGCCCTCGATGGGCATAATGACCGAAATGTCCTCAATGGGTGAAATGAATCAAAATACTCTCAGCGGGCATAATGACCTAAATGCCTCTGATGGGCAAATGTAGAATTACTAAAATTCCCCCTACGCGGGACATATTATAGTAACTTTTCAAAAATGGCTGAAACTACCCCTATATAATCAAGAGTCACAAAATGAGATGTTTATAATTGCATTGCAAAAAAACTCAAGCTCCAAGACAAAGTAAGATTTATCTAAGACTGCATGAATCTATAAGATTTTTTTAAAAAAAAAATTCAGTATTCTCATAAACTAGGTAGATTTAGAAATTTCTAAAAAAAATTACTATTTCATAGCTAATGATTTAATCAATGCATTTGAAAAGTCAAAGGCGATGATTTTTTCTTCTTCTATGTATAAGAAACTGATCATACAACCAAGGCATAGGTTTCCAACATCTTCTTCTGTCAAATGTGACTTTCTCGGCTTTGTGTTAGCACTAAGTTTATATATATTGTGAACCAGTTAACAAAGCCCCAACCTCATATTACTATTCCATTCACCAATGATAAAGCCTATGAAAATGGTCATTGTTTCAAAATCTTGGGTTGTGCTAACATAGCACGCAACGTGTCGAGGACCATTATGCTTGCCCCAAACTCTACCATCTCCACCATCAACGGGCGTTCTCTAGAAAAGGCCTCTAAGATTTACGTCGAAGAACAAATTTCCAGCATCAGCTAAAGTTTATGAAAGCTATGAAGTAGTGTTAAACGACCCAAAATTGAGTTGATGATTCATTTCAATTTGAGACATTGGAAAGATGAGTAGGACGATTGAGGACTCAAAGGGGAAAATCATCTTAGAAAATAAAGAATCCTCCATGTAAGCTAATATGGACTTGACCTAAATTTAAAATGTATAAGGACTTTTGAGGTTAAATTGTTTTGGCTTGAACCAAACCTTGTACACTTTTTCTCGGCAGCTTATTAATAATTAACTCAATAAAATAAGCATGCAATGGACACAAGATTTTAAGTGCAAAGATCCTTAAAGGGTTAAAAAAATCCTTTGCTGCAATTGAACAAATCCACTAATAAATCAGTTTGTTACAAGACACAAAGATCCTTATAGTGTGAATTCACTCACAAGAATATGAAATCTCTAACAAGAATTGAATGGTATGTGTAATCTAGGATCTTGTGAATAATAACACCACCAATTATATAGACATGTTATAATCCTACTAGAATTAGAGTGTAACAGCCAAGCAAATTCTCGCTTTCAAAACTCTCAGTTCGGATGTAGCTTGGTCACATTCAAACAAGTCAAATTCTACTAATACAAATTTGTAACTTTTTTTAATAAATTGTCAGGGTGTTTAAATGATTACAAACACAAAATTTAGAAAAAAAAATTTACGTAAAGAAAAAGTACAATTTTCGTCACAACAACATAATAAAAAAATTTACATAACCAATAAATTAAGTTTTCACATTATTTTGATTTTATCATACTATCTTTGAAATATTAAAAAAAATGATGAAAACATTAATTTTTAATTTTTATTGTTATATTTATTTAGTAATTATAACATTATGATATTGATGGACGTGTGGAACACTTTTTGGGTTCGGGGAAGAGGTAGGTTTCAATTTTCCAAACATTAATGAAAAACGCGTTCATTAAAATGGTCTTCCAGAAGAAAAGAAGGATAGGTGGCAAGCAATAAGTTTTTGAACATGAAATGCAGGCCGATCATATTAAATAGTAGTGCAGAGGGATAAGGGTCAATTGATCCCACTAATAATACGCCGCTGTCAAAGTAGATGAGCAATCAAGACTTGGTATAGATATTATCACATCCATTGGCCCCCTGTCGGAATCCTATTCTTTCGGCACCACAAACGGTCACCTCAGGACTAGAACGTCTCCTTCGGTGGACTTTAATTGCCCCCAGCGCTTGAAATAAGACTTTCTCTTTTTCTTTTTTCTGTTTTTTTATTGCTCTCGCAAAACTAAAACAAACAAGCCCATTAAAGATTTCAATTTTTGACACCAACGACAACTATTTGAATATGATGAAAAATTAATTATTCAAGTTAAACATAAATAAATTTAAATTATAAATAGGTTGATATCAAGGCAGATCTACTTAGGAGAATTGGCCATGTGAGCGAGTAACAAAGGCTATATCGGTGCAGTAGTTTTGCTCCCTCGAAGTGTGAGAAAGAACACAAGATTTCAGCTTGGAGAGTATTTTCACATTCACTGCACAATTTGTTTCCACAAATAGGCTTCCTTTATTCGTATTCATCTTGATGAAAATCAATAGGACAACCTCATTTACTTAGCCCTAAGTCATTCATTTCATTTTTAAATGCCTTTCAAAATACAATTTTTCAATATATCTTTGACATATTTCCATGAAATAGAGAAAATTCATGTATGGTTGCACTAAAATTCTGGATAAAGGATGATATCGGGAGTCCTTATTTTGAACTCATACTCTACTCTACTCTACTTTTGTTTTCTTTTAAAAGAAAATTACATAAATATTCTTGATTGAAAATAAATAAAATGATCTGAATAGAACTGGATATATCAGCAAAACAAGAATTTGAAAAAGACTAGGTCTAGTGTAAGAGGGAACAGCCGAGAAGGATGGTAACCACAGCTGTTAATAATATATGTGTATAGTTTTAAGTTTCTTACTATATGTGTATAGCTTTAGGTTTCCTATTCTTTTATTTCTTTTTCCTCTCTCTTTTCTTTTCTCTTACTTTTCATTTGTATACTCTTCATTTCTTATATAAAGGAGGGCTCCCTTTCTTGTAATACACACAATATACAATATACAATATACATATATATTATATGTTTACATTATCTCTTTCTCTCAACATGGTATCAAAGTTAGGTTCAATAAGTCAATTTAATAGTCCTTTGAGTTATTATATATGCTTCTCTTTCTTTTCTATTTCTTTTCTCTTTTATGATATTTCACCAAATCTCAACTATCTAGGTCCATGTTCTAAATCTGCCACCAAGAACGTGTTCTCAATGGGCACTTATGTTCCATGAGCACCCGATCAGAAGCTCGTTCAAGCAAGTGTTATGTCACGTGTCCAATATCTCATAAGTTATTTTGATGAGGCATGTGTTCCACCACGTGTTTAGCATCACCAACTACTTAAATCTTTACACGTGTTACGCTATGTGTTCAATATCTTTAATTATGTGTCCCACCACGTAAGTCATGTTTAGTCTAACTCCGAAACGTGTTACGTTACATTTCCAATTCCATCAGATTTGTGTTCCGTCATGTAAGCCCTCACACGTGTTATGCCACGTGTCCAGTATCTTCAATTACGTGTTATGTCACGTAAGTTCTGTCACTTGTTCAACATGTGTTCCAACACTACTAGTTGTGTATTCCATCATGTGGTTAGCTTAATTAGAATCGAGTATACTCTTCTAGACGTTGCCATTAGAATCATCTATATACACCATCAGTTGTACTTCCATGCGCCGCCTTCAGTTCCAGCTCCATGCTTCCATGCGCCATCATTAACTCTATTAAGAGTCCAACTCCATAGCCATATCAGTTTGGGTAACATCTATATTTCAACCACAACACCAATAAGTCAATTGTCCACTTTAAGATTTTGTTTTCAAACTCAAGTTGGACTCTGCCTTGGCCCCTTAGTTTGCAGGGGTGTTAACAATATATGTGTATAGCTCTAGGGTTTCCTATTATATGTATATAGCTCTAGGTTTCCTATTCCTTTATTTCCTTTTTCACTTTCTTTTCTTTTCTCTTACCTTCCATTTGTCCTCTCTCTTTCCTTTTCTTTTACTTTCCATTTGTATGTCTTTCCTTTCTTATATAAAGGAGGGCTCTCTCCCTTGTAATACACACAATATACAATATACAATATATGTTTACATTCTCTCTTTCTCTCAACACCAGCAATAGATTTAATTCATGTTGACTCAAGTCATCATAATAAGTTTTAAATCTATAACTCCTCGAAATTTAGTTGCAAAGAGGCAGCTGAACAGCAGGAACTCAGCCACATATGGAAGATCAAATCAAGTAACACCTCAAAAAGCGGTCTAAAATATTCTAAAAACATTTATATCCGGCAGCCAATATATACAATTGTTAGGTCTAAATAGACTGAAGTCACAGCTTGCCAACAATGGATCAACATAAGGCTTTTTACTGTATGTATGGAATCTTCAAGTTACACACCCCATGAACCTCCCCAAACATTAGGGTAGTTTCATTAATAGGTTCCATGCAAGTCACCCTTCAAAAATGTTATCTTTTTTTTTTTCGGGGTAAGCAATAATTTTATTAAAAAGCTAAAGAAGGCAGCAAACCAGCAACAAAGGAAATAATACAGAAAGCTAAGCAAACAAACAAAAACGGGGCAAAGAGCCATTAGCAGCTAAAACAAATCTAAGAAAGCCAAGGCAGAAAACCAAAAACCAAGAGCACATACTCAATCAGCTAGGAACACAAATGAATCTTGGCAAATTCCAATACAGATCAGTAGCTATCCAGTTCAGAAAACTTAGATGTTTTTATCTGAACAGACTTGAATATTATATCAATCCAGCACTTGAATTTGCTTTTCCCTCATCAACTTGAATCATTAAACAATCAAGCACAACCACCGTCATAAAGACTCGCTCATTGTTCCTCAAAATAGGATTTTTAAGTTTTGAAACTCCACACTAATGACATCCTTGAGGAATTTGACATTCTGGTCATGGCAATTTAATGCCGAGGAACTGGCGACAAGGCTATTATCCAAAACATTAACATAATTCCCTTCCTGTCCACAAAGTCCCAAAGGGTGTTTCAATAAATCAATTTGGAAATTCTGTAATGGTATGTACATCAGGTTTAGGAGTTTCACCTAGCGTGCATGGATAGCTACGAGGTGGGTTCAAGTCCCCCCCAAACAGAAATCTTCACCTGCCCCTCATCTTATACAAAAAGCTTTTTAAATTAAACCTGTTAGTTAAAGAATAACATTTGTTCTATTATAAGACAAAGAAATAAATTAATATAATAAGTTCATAAAACATCAAAACACCTAAACTATTAAATACACTACTAGCCTATGAATGATTCATGATCAATTAAACAAGTTTGTAAAAATAAAACAAATTTTAAAATAAATTCTTTGTTCATATCATCGAGCACCCAAATCTTAAAATTAAAAAAAAAATATATATATATATATATATATAAGAGGTAACACAGAGTCGTCACAGATCTAACATAGTCCATCTAATATCCATCATTACCATCAAATAATAACCTAACAAGAACAAAAGAGACTCCTTGCCTTCCTTTGCTCTATCATATTTCACCAAACCGTGAGATCTGTCTCAACTAAAAAAATCCGTAACTGTAAATATTAAACCAAGCAAGGATTATGGACAATTACTATTGCTAAAATTTAACATTAAAAATTATATCAATAACAATAAAAAAATATTAACGTGGAAGCAATAAAAATAAAATAATAATAAATTACATACCTTGTTTAACTAACACTCTCCAAAATATCATCAGTATCGTTATCTTCATCACAGACTATGTAAAAACAAGATTGGTTTGATGTAGAAAAAAATGATTTATTAGATAGTTTTATATCAAAAACTAATTAAAATAATTGAATTTTTATTTTTACTTACCATTTATTTTATTCCAAAACCAACTTTTTGAACACGTTAATGCATCCAAAGTAATTGGATGAAGCCCACTACGATTAGGACTCACCAAGCTACCATCAGTGCTAATTAAAGCATACTCGAATGCAACAATCGATGCAGGAATAGCTAAAATATCCCGAGCAATCTTTTGTAAGATAGGAAACATGACCCCATTTGTCTTCCACCAACTCAACACATCAAAATTCGGGGTTCTAGGCAATGCCTTTTCCTCTATGTACATGTCCAACTCTGAATTATAATGCACATTACTTGAACTCGTTTTAACATATAAATCATAGTTGGAAAGAAAATCATTATCATTTGAAGATGCTCCAACATTTGAAGTTTCATTTAATCTAAACTTAGATTCATACTCATAGCAAATCATATCAATGTTGACGAACTTTTTCAATTTCAGCTTGAGCTTCATCTCCATAAATTTTTGAAAAATAATGTTTCACTACCTTCATCTTGTATCGTGGATCAAAGACAACGGCTATACCCATCACAACATGACAAACGTCCCAATACTTTTCATATTTCTCCATCATTTTTATGCCATCCTCCTAATTATTTCAATTGGGCTTTCAAGCCAATGAGACAATGCCAGCCTAATCTCACAAGCCTTTGGGAAATAACAGTCTGCAGTGCGGTAAAGAACAACTCCAACCTCTCACAAATTTCTTTTGCTAAGCCCCAATCTTCCTCAGTTGGCAACCTACTGTAAAGTCTCTCATGTTGCTTCAATTGTGGGAACACGTCTTTTTATATTATAGTAGTTTGAAGCATGACATATGTTGAGGTCCAACTAGTTTTACAATCAAGACACAACTTCTTATCATATGAAATCTTTAATTGTCCGGCTGCTTCTTCAAACTTTTCAATTCTACCTGGTGTTGTTGTCCAAAACAGAGCACTATCACGGATTCTCTCAATCCAATCTCTTATCACTTCCAATGCATCCTTTCACAATCAAATTTAAAATATTTGTGCAACATCTCATGTGAATCACCCTCCCTTCTAGCAAAAGTAAATTCATGTCAAGCTTGTCTAAGAGACGGTCAATGATTGCATCATTTGTGGTACAATCATCCACGGTAATTGCGGATTACTTTTGATCAGTTTTCCAATCCAACAAGCAATCAATAAGAAAACTTGAAAGAACATTATTATGTGGAGTGGGCACATAAACACACCTAAAACAAAATAATATATATATACATAATTAATAAATTATATAACGAGTAGAATAAATAAATAAAGACTACTGAACCACAATACTGCACAACTATAAATATACATGACAAAATTACCACATGAAAGAAGTAAAACTAATTGAACATACCTCAAAATTTGACTTTGCAAAATCCATGCCTCATCAATGAAGTGTTCGGTAACCGCCATGAAAACTTTCTTAGTTTGATTTGAAGTCCACATGTTAGAAGTGATGGCAACTCTACTTTCAAGCTTTTTCAACAACTTCCTTGTTTCCCCCTTCTCACAATCATATATCTTTAAGATGTCACTCTTGATTGTGTTTCGTGAAACCATCTTAAACATCGATTGAAGGATATTGACAAATCTTCGAAATCCTATATGGTTAATAATGGAGAGAGGGTACTCTTGTAATATGATCATGCAGGCAAGCTCATGGCGTGAGGCTTCTTGATCAAATATGATAGGATGGTACTCCACTTGTCCATATGTCAATTTTCTTTTTCTAGGTAACACTCCCGTCGGAGCTGAACTGAAAGAAGGAGAGGAACTAGCAGATGCTGAAGGTTGGTTAAATCCAGTTTCGTTTTCTCCTTGTTTAGACATTTAAACCTATTACATATGGAATAATCACAAATGATAAATATATACTAAAAAAAACAACACATGCATGCATGCACATCGGAGTTGGGTCACGTTAATGTGAGTCAAATTTCTCACAAAATTGTTATAAGAAAGAACAAAACAAAACAATTACTAAAAAAATGAAAGTAAATAGGGAAAAGCATTATAAAAAAAAAAAATAGCGTACCTTGCATCTAACTCCACATTCGAAGATGCCATAATAAATTAATAAAAGAATAAAATAAACAAAATGGCACCTAGAGCTTTTATCTGTGATGATGGAATTCTTAAACAGTAGACATCTGGTAGGTCTATAAAAGTGGTCTGTTTGTATGGACGTATTAGCCACACCAAGAGTGAAACACAAATGCATGTTTCACAAATTTCAAAACTGAAGTTCAGAAGTGCAATCCTCCAAAAGTTAAAAGCCTATGAGAAACAAAAAGACCCACCATCCAAAAAAAATGTCCTCTATTTACCAATTCTCATCATTTTTATACCACTCCTAAAACATAGGAAACCTATTAACAATTTAGTACACAGGCAAATACAATTCGGCTTTCCTAACAGACCTGGAGTACAGTTTCCTTATATGTGGATAGTAGACAAAGGCAAATACAATTCACCTTTCTTTTTCTCGCAAGCTGAGTCATTTGAATGCACATATAAAACTAGTTTCATGTTTAAGGACTCTTGAATCTTGCCCTCAATTCGTTTATAGATGTATGTATATTAAGGTTGTAAGTATAAGTGGTTGTTGTGATGGGATTAATGGGCGAATATGGTGACATTGATTGGAAAAAGAAGTGATGGACATGAAAATGAATTTCAGTTTGAATTCACGGGCGAAGGCTTTTGGCTACTGATTTTGACTTTGGCTGGCTAATGAATTCATATTCTGTTGCTTGTAAAAAATTTTGAATCCTAATGTGCAGGTCAACTTTGAGTCTTTTTGGTTTGAATACAATTACCTTACTAAAAAAAAAAAAAAACTTACTCTCTAAAGCATCATATATGTGTGTGTCTGTGTCTGTGTATATATATATATATATATTTCATTAGTACTAGGGGATGAGAGGTCCAAATTCTCCTTGCCGGAGTCATAGCTAAAAATTAAAGGCTGGGTTTGATGATTTCATGCTCAAATTTGCCTCCCAAATTGAATATTTTACAAAATTTGTTTGTACATGTATGTACTTACAGTTTCATCCATTTACAAGATACAAAGGAGTGTATATGTATGTGTGTGTGTGTATATATTGGGTATGGATGAGTGATCTCAATACCACCGACAAAGATCATATGCTGTTGTTGGTGATGGAGGTAAATGTGATCATGTTGCAACGGGTGAGGTTTAGGAGGTGGAGGAATTAGCTTGGAACCTTGGGTGTAAGGTGAGTCTTTTTCCGACAGTGTATTTGGGGTTGACACTTGGTGCTTCTTTCAAATCCAAGGCTATTTGGGATACGGTGGTAGAAAAATATCAAAAAAGGCTAGTAGGTTGGAAGAGGTAATATTTGTCTAAATTAAAGGGGGGGAAGATCAGCCTGATCAAAAGTACTTTGGGTAGTCTTCCCACATATTTTATGTCTTTATTTTCCATCCTAGCTTCGGTGGCCAATCATCTAGAAAGGTTGCCAAAGGAGTTTCTAGTAATGGTATAGAGGAATATCCTTGGAAAGCTATTTGGTGTCCCAAAGCTCCTTCGAGGGTGGATTTTTTTTTTTTTTTTTTTGTGGACAATGGTGTGAGCGGTAATATTGACATTGGATAACTTGAAAAAAGGGGTATTCATTTGGTCAATAGGTGTTCCATGTGCTTTGTTAGAAATATAAGAGAAGAATAAGAAGAAGAGAGAGAGAATCTGTATATTGTATTAATGTATTAAACTATACAATATAGGTTTCCTTATAAAAGAAAGCTGAGAGATAATACAAGGAAACAATGAAAAAGGAAATGGTACTATTCTATAGCATAGTCAACTCTATTAACCCCAACCCTAATATGATATATACTAGCTAATATATGTACACAGCTAACACCCCCTCTCCCCTCAATCTCAAGGCGAGAGAGTAGAGAGTATCTTGAGTTTGTGTAGTAAGTCATGAAAATGCCCTAAAGGGTGAGGCTTGGTGAATATATCAATAAGTTGAGCAGCGAAAGAAATAGATACGAGACCCAGGGTACCTTGAAGCAAATGATAACGGATAAAGTGACAGTCTAGTTCAATGTATTTAGTACGCTCATGGAAAACATCATTGTTAGCAATTTGGATGTCACTACAATTGTCACAACAAAGAGTAGTAGCAGAAAAATACAGAACACTCAGATCCTCAAGTAACCACTGCAGCCACAATAGCTCAGAAGTAGTATCAATAAGAGCTCAGTATTTAGCCTCATTACTAGACCAATCAGCAATAGTCTATTTTTTACTACGCCTAAAGATGATAGAATTTCCCAAAAGAAAGCAATAACCAGTAATGGAGCAACAATTAGTAGGATCATCAGCCCAATCAACATCAGAATAGGCACAAAGCTCAAGAGAAAAATGAGCCGAAAAGTGAAGACAGTGAAACAAGGTTCCCTTAACAGTAACGGAGAATATGGAAAATCGTAGCAAAATGAGAGGAACGGGAAGAGGACATAAACTGACTAACCAGATGAATAGCATAAGTAATATCAGAACGAGTAACAATAAGGTAAACCAAACTCCCAACAAGTTGGTGATAAAGGGTAACATCCTAAAGGGGTGTACCCTCCAATGGCGTGAGTCAGAGATTAGGCTCTAGAGGAATAGATTTAGTCTTGCTGTCAGTGATCCCAACACGAGACAAAAGGTTAGAGGCATACTTGGCCTGAGAAAGATAGTAGCCATATAAAGCTAAAGAGACTTCGAGGTCCAAAAACAAGTTAAGAAAGCCAAAATCTTTCATTTCAAAGTGATGATTGAAAAATTTCTTGAGAGTAGACATGCCTGAGAGATCATCACCGGTAATGATTATATCATCAACATAGAGTAAAAGACGGACAATTCCTCGACTAGTCTTATGAAGGAACAGTGCAGAGTCTTGAGAGCTAGAGACAAAACCAGATTGACTAATAGTAGAACTGAACTTTGTAAACCAAGCTCGGGGTGCTTGTTTGAGACCATATAAAGCATAACGAAGCTTACAAACATGCTGGGATGAGTGAGGAAAACTAGGAAAAAGTTTCATGTAGACTTCCTCTTGTAAATCACCATTGAGAAAGACATTTTTTACATCCATCTGAAAAAGATCCCATTTGTGGATGGCAAGTAATAGCAATGAGGCAATAAACAGTGGTGAGGCGAGGAAACATGAGCTAAGGTTTCTTTATAATTAATGTCATTCCCCTATGTAAGACCTGTTGCCACAAGACAAGCTTTATAGTGCTTAATAGAGCCATCAAAATGTGTCTTGATCTTGTAAACTCATTTACTCCCCACATCTGTTTTACTAGGAAGGAAGATTAACTAAGTCCTAAGTATGGGTCTTTTCCATAGCTTAAAGTTCTTCAATCATTGCTTTCTACCAAAGAGGGTTAGACCAAGCCTCGTGATAAGAATGAGGCTCATGTAATGAAACAATATCTAAAAAATAATGAAAGTCTTGAAGATGAGCAGGATGTTCCTTTACCTCGAGTGGACCGATAAAGAGGAATGGCAGGAGATGGAGGCTCATGTGTGTCAAGAGGAGACAATGCCTCAAGTTGATTTGTGTGATGACTCACGGAAGGAGCAGAGTTGGAGGAAGAAGCCATGGAATCATCAGTCGAAAGTTCACCAGATTCACCTATAGAGGAGTCACTAGGAAATAACTCAATAGAAGGGTCAATAAAAAATAGAGCAGAGGGCGCAGAAAAATAAAAGGAAGATAAGGAAGAGAATATTGTATGTTCCCAAAAGACAACATGACACAATATGCGGAGTCATTTAGAGAGAGGATCCCAATAACGATAACCCTTATGTTCAATCCCATAGCCGAGAAAATAACATAAATGGGCACACTACAAAAATGTATAGTATTAGCGACGCCCATTCATGCGTCGCTAATAGTATCCTTTTGTGACGCACAATAGGTGCATCGCTAAAAATGATGGAAAATGCACTTCCCGTGTAAAAAAAATGGCAGGAAATTGTTAGCGATGCATGTGTTTCGTCGCTAAGTATTAGCGACAGACTATGGGCGTCGGTAATAATACGATAATTGAAACGACACTGTATTGCATACAATTGGTGACGCACACAAAACATATTAGCGACGCACGGTGTGCGTCGCTAATAAGTCAGTAATATATTTCCCCAATCGTACCAGTCGATTGACGACGCAATTTCTCTCTCTCTCTCTTAGACACCTCTTCAATGGCGGCGAGCACTTCCGGTAACAGTGACTCTTTCTCTCTCTCTCTCTCAGACACCTCTTTGACAACTGCGAGCGCTTCCTTTGGCAAAGGTAACTCTTTGCCTCCTAATCGCATATGCCACATATTTTGGTTTCCTTCGAACTATATAAAGTGGTCAGTGTTATCTTACATCTAATATTGAAATTGGGCCTTCTAATCGTAGATACCGCAATATTTTGCTTTCTTTCCCAACTGTATATAGTGTTGTCAGTGTTATCTTACACAGTTATATGACTCTAGTATTTATGGGTGGAACTAGGAAGGCTAAGATTGTGATTTTTAATTAGTGAGCCATATTGCACATATAATAATATCTCCGACCAAGTGCAGCAATTGTATTTTTTGCTCAACAATAGCTTGATCTCACATGGGGCTCTTGTTAGGTTAGCTGTATTGTCTAATGTTTCCATGTCATGTTGGATATTTGGAACCATTTAATCCATATGGGCAAGAACTGAGTCTTCCTAAATTTACATGATCCATATTAGAAGTACATTTTATGCTACCTTTTTGGTCATTTTTACTCTTATTTTAGTGTGAAAGCATTGATTGGATCATTGGACCATATGAAGCCATGTCATTTTTTTTTTTAAGAATTGCTCAGAAAACATAAATATAAAATGTATATATGTGGCCATAGAAAATAATAATAATATGCATATATGTAGTTAGTAGTAGTTTAATATGAGGTAAGGTAGAAGGGGGTCGTAGGGGTAGTTTATCTATTTGTTTGTCGAATGGGTATGCATGGCATCATGTGATTTGGGGATGTGTCCAGGTAGGCTAGATGTCATAAGTATATTTTTTCCCCCTCTGCCTTTCAGAAGTCTAACTAAATAGACAAAATTCTAACTAAAACAAAGATCCATAAAAAACTATAGGTTATATAAAAATATTAAAAAAAAAAATTATGTATGAAATCATCCATCCAATAAACGCGTGATCCGTCTAATTTTAAAAGTATCGTCAATCTTTAACAAGTTCAATTACAAATAATTTTAACGACACCTTTTACTTCTTTATTTGCAAAATTTAAGGACATTTACATATTTTATAGTTTATTTAGATGGAAAAAACTCACAAAGAAAAAAAGAAAAGAAAGGGAAAAAAATAAGAACTTATTTCATAGTAAAAATAACCACCAATGTTGTCCAAAGTATGACAGGTTGGGAATGCATAGCATTTGATTAATTGTTATGGCTATTTCATCCACTAAAGTGCCTTTTAGCGATGCACAAAAGTGCGTCGCTAAAAGTAGTAAAAAAGTTAAAAAAAAAAAAAAATAGTTTCCCATGCGAAAAAATTCCTTAGATACCAAGGGATAGAAAAGAGAGCGAAGAAATTTAAGGCATGTTTTTTTAGAGTTGAGACTTGTAAATCTTTTATTAGTCGCAAGTTTTTGGAGAAGAGTAGTGTTTGTAACTAAATAATCATGTAACTCAATGTATAATTGCATTCATGTAAGCCTAGTCCCCGTTCGGGAGTCATTTTCATCACATGTGAATCTTGTCAGCGAAATTTATTCATGATTGGGCTCGTGTGTATGAAAATCGATTCTTGAATTGTCCAGAGTAGGACAGTTTGGGAATACATAAATCTGTATTGCAATCAATAGCGTATGCTTGAATATTCCACTATGACAAAATTTTAGCACGGTCTCTTATTGTTCTTTGGGTATATATTTAGGCGTGGTAATGTTTATCTCGTATACATTGGAGAACCATGGGGAGATGCTGCCAAATTTTTTTTCGAGTGGAATCAAGCATTTGATTTGCTGTTGATTGTAATGTAGATTGTGCATTCACAAATGGAATAGGATCATCTTACCCTTTAGAGAGAAGTTAGAGGTGATAGGATTCATGTTTCATATTTATAATAAGTATCATTTTTGACTTGTATTATGTAGATGAAAATGGATAAGAGTTGGATGGACTTGAGGGGCAAGCATTTTCCAGGGTATGTGAAGGGGATCAAAGATTTTATTGAGTTTACTCGTGCATCTGTAGATGGGAGAAATAAGATAAGATGTCCATGTAGGAGGTGCAATAATAGGGATTATATACACATAAATGAGGCCAAAGAGCACCTACTCCTACACGGGATGGACAAGAGGTATACGTGTTGGGAATTTCATGGGAAACACCGTGACGTACAAGTGGTATTTGAGGATAAAGAAGAAGATAACGATGATGACTTAGGTGATAATGTTGGGGTTAGTTACGAAGGTTTGCCACTAAATGCTGGCAGACTTGTCGGAGGCTATAACTGGGACTCGTAGTCACAGAAGTGACATAGGACAGTCGGAAGCATTTGAGTCCTTGTTAAGGGAAGCAAGGCAAACGTTATATCCAAGGTTGTGATAAGTTTTTGAAACTAGATTTTCTCGTAAAACTCCTTTATATTAAGACCATCAACCGATGGAATAACAAATCATTTAATATGGTCATTGAATTGATTAAAGCAGCACTTCCTACAAGGGATACCCTTTCGAAATCATATTACGAGACTGAAAGAATATTAAGAGATTTGGGCCTCGGGTATATTCCCATACATGCTTGCAAAAATGATTGCATGTTATTTTGAAAAGAGACTGAACAATGTATGGAGTGTACAGTGTGCCACGAACCCAAGTACAAGTTGAATGAAGGAAAGAACAAGATAATTCCGCACAAGGTGCTGAGATATTTTTCCTTAAAACCGAGGCTACAAAGGTTGTACATGTCTCAAAAGACGATAGAAGATATGCGATGGCATAAGGAGAAGTGTATTGTTGAGAAAAATGTATGTGGGAATCCGGCAGATTCTCAATCTTGGGTTGAGTTTGATAGAAATCACGAATGGCTTGCAAATGAGCCGCAGTAATGTATGACTTGGGCTGGCTTAGCGACGGTTTTAATCCATTTGGTGACATGATGAGTAATGCCTACAGCATGTGGCCAGTGTTGTTTGTGCCGTATAACTTATCACCGTGGAAAATGTATGAAAGAACCATTTATCTTCATGTCATTGCTTATTCCAGGGCCTGAAGTCTCCTGGTAATGAAAATTGATGTGTATTTACGTCTTTTAGTAGATAAGTTGAAAAAATTGTGGGAGGTTAGAGTGGAGGTATACGATGTCTCTAAGAATGAGGCATTTCAATTGCATGCAGCGTTATTGTGGACCATAAATGACTTTCCAACATACGAAAACTTGTCTGGTTAAAGCTCTAAGAGGTATCTGGCATGTATGGTTTGCAATAAGGATGCATGTTCTCTACATTTGTCCAATGGAAAGAAGATATGCTACATGTGCCATCGTCATTTTCTACCACCATCACATGGCTAGGAAAGTTGGAAGAAGCATCTGTTTGATGGAAAAATTGAGCGCAGATTGTCACCTCCTATTGTTGTTTGGGAAAGACGTGTTGTCGTAATTGGCACTCATCCAACCAGTGAGGTTTGGGAAGATACCGGGTACTAAGAAGATGAAACGTACTAATGTGAAGTTAAATTGGATGAAGAAAAGCATATTTTTTTGAATTTTCATACTATGAGACCCTTAAGTTGAGGCATAATTTGGATGTTATGCATATTGAGAAGAACATCTGTGATAATATGCTAGGAACTTTAATGAACATTGAAGGGAAGACGAAGGATATTGTTAAAGACCGGTTGGACTTGCAAGAGCTAGGAATATGGAAAGAGTTGCACCTAATATGTAGCGGTGATAAATATATCATGCCTCCTACATGCTATACAGTTATCATCCGACGGGCGAGTAAGGATTTGAGAGTGGTTTAAATCGGTGAAGTTCCCAGATGGATACGCATCGAATATATCTCGGTGTGTAAATGTTAAAGATGGGAAAATATCCAAATTGAAGAGCCATGACGGCCATATCCTTTTACAATGACTTCTTCCTGTTGCAATACATGGATATCTCACCTGATGACATATCAACGACATTGATTGAGTTTAGGCTACTTCTTTAGAGAATTAAGTGTCAAGACATTGAAGTTGGAAATACTAGAAAAGCTCGAAAGGGATGTTGTCGTGATCTTCTGCAAGTTGAAAAAGATTTTTCCTCCAGCTTTCTTTGATGTAATGGTCCATTTAGCTATGCAGTTGCCTCATGAGACAAAAATTGGCTACTTGTCCAATACCGTTGGATGTATCTAATAGAAAGGTATATTAAATTTTAAGAATTGTGTTATATATCCATTCTAACTATTTTAATTTATAACTGATTAATTATTAAAACAAATATTTGCACACATTAAAGCAATATGTGCGTAACAAAGCACGACCGGAAGGGTCAATTGTTCAGGCTTACGTTGATGCTGAATGTCTCACCTTCTGCTCTATGTATCTTGAAGATATTGAGACAAGGTTTAATCTTGAAGATCGAAATTCTGATAGATGTCCAAGGCAGCAACGAACTGGCCTTGCGGTGTTTAATCAAAATGTGCGGCCAATAGGTGTACGTATATATGAATGGTATCATCCTGAAGACTTGCAAAAAGCTCACTATACCATGCTCAACAACTGCGATGATTCATTGCCATATTTTAAGTAAGTTTATCAAAATTATTACAATACTACGTTAATACATAAATGTAAGTTACATATAACATTTCTCATCTTATGCAGTGAGCATACGACTGAGCTTCAAAAAGAACATGTTACCAATACTGATCTAGAGCAAAGACAACAAAATTTGTTTCCAAAGTGGTTCGGAGAACGTGTAAGAATAGGTTTCAATTAATTATAATTCAATTAGTTAATGTATTTGTATTCAATTAATTTTGTACTTGAATTGAATTTATAGATGAAGCTATTACGCCACCAACAATCTCCTAAGATATACGATCAATTATATTCCTTAGCATGTGGCCCTGATCAAAAGATATCTCGTTACACCGGTTTAATTTTTGATGGTGTTCGATTTCACATAAGGGAACGTGAGGTCAGCCGGCGAACACAAAATAGCGGGGTCCTTATTTAGGGAGATTATGAAGCAAGACAAACTGTTAAGTATTATGGTGTTTTACAAGATATCATACAGTTACATTATTACTTCGGTCATTTCGTGTATTTGTTTAAATGTGATTAGTGGGATGTAAGTAACAAGAAGACTAGAATGCAGATCGACAAGCACTTCATAAGTATAAATACGTCACGTACAACATTTAAAAATGATCTGTATGTATCGGCATCTCAATCAAAACAAGTTTTCTGTTTGAAGGACACAAAGATCAGAGGTGATTGGCATGTTGTTCAAAAAATAAAGTCCAGAAATGTTTATGATGTACTTGAAGTTGAAGAGTGAGATGAGATTTGGAGAGGATTCAGAAGGCACTACAAGAAGTGTCTCAATCTGCCTATGATGGTGTTGTCTGCGATGATCAAGAAGATGTTACTTCATATCGGTTGCATAGAATTGATGTAGAACCAAATCATGTCATAGCTTTTGACGTCACCAATACCACACAGTTAAATCCGAGGGATGCAACTTTCATTAATGATGATGATGACGAGGAAAGTGATTTTGATGATGATACATTGTTAGAGTATTATACTCAGAATGAAGAAATTTTAAGAATAGATGATGATACAGACTCAGATGAATAATTGTAATAGGTGTTACATGAGTTAGGATTAAGTATAATGGATTTTTAATTTTATGATGTAATGGATATTCAATTTTATGATGTAATGGATATTCAATTTTATGATGTAATGGGTATTCATTTTTACTTCGTAATGAATTTTCATTTTTACTTCGTAATAAATTTTCATTTTTATGATGTAATCGAATTTTATTTTTAAACTTTCTTTTTGGATATGGTTGGACAAGGATCACGCTGACGCACAGCCCGGTCGGACCCATCGATCCCTTCCCCTTCCTCTACAAGGTCGACCGATCCTACCGTTGATGGTATGTATAATTTTCCTTTTTAGTAATGATTATATAAATATATACTAATTGTTTCTATTTAATTTTTTCTAAAGCTTCAGCCACCACCTCTAGACGAGGGGGTGGTAGGTCGAAGAACCGGAGTTTGCAGGTTTAGATGGAGGTAGCAAGGGGCTCGCGACTTCGGATTGAACTACTTCCGGGCTTGTTGAAACCTATTGGTGGGTGGGCACAATAGTTCACCACTGAGGTTGGCATCATTTGGCGACTACGTGCCCCATTCTATATTAGTGACTGGCGTTTCGTCACTAACGAGGAGCGACGGGATATTCATGCGCATATCCTGGTATGTCTTTTATTATTGTATTCAACTAAATTTTAACATATCTTATGCCGTAATGTTTTGACAATGACATGCTTTACAAGAGAAGTTTGACATCGATCTCCACTTGCCTCATGTCGTGAAGGCAGTGGACCATTACTTGAGAGTCCGTTTCAGGGACTATTGACATAGGCTCCACATGCACTATGAGGCGGAGGTGGCAGCCAGTAGATAGCCTTACAACAGACCCTACAAGGGGGTGATGGTGGAAGATTGGATGTTACTATGCGACCAGTTCGCTAGTAATGCATTCTAGGTAAAAATTGTCAAAATTACTTTTGTTGTATAATAAATCATTGTCATTTATACTAACCTTCTTTATTTTGGCCAAGTGTAGGAACTTAGTAAGAAAAATAGCGAGAGTAAAAGCAAGCAAAAGGTGACCCACTATGGTGGATCACATTCTTTTGTTAGGTATAGGCATGAGATGGTAAGTTAATAAATGTATCAAGTTCTTATTGTATAATGTATTCATGAAATAAATCTTCACAAGCTACTATTTATTTGCTCCAGCGAGACCAGAAGACCGGTGCACCACCTAGTCCCATTGATTTGTGGCACAGGACGCACTACAACCCCGAGAAGGATTGGACTAGGCCTGAAGCACAACGGCTTTATGTAAGTTATTTATGTATATATACCAGTATTACTAATTTAATATTAATCTAAAGTTATAAATGTAGTAACATATATTTATGTTTTTATAGGAGGAGATGGTCCAGTTGCATGCTCAGCCGACCCTTGAGGGTGAGGATCCATTGACTGATGACCAGATACAGGGAGATTGTTTTGGGTAAGAGGCGCGGATATGTGCGTGGCTTAGGGAGTGGGATGGAGCCGATAGCATCGTCCTCTACCGTTAAGAGCGATGCTAGGTTTCACGAAACCACCCAGAAAGCTAAGACAGCTGAGAGACGGAATGCACAGCTGGAGCAGATGGTGACAAAGCTCTAAGCTTGCCAGACCCAACTAGAGACTCTTATGCAGACAATCCTCAGCTAGTAGGGAGGCTCTGTTCAGCCTTGGTAAGTTTTTAAAATTAATTACTTTGATGTATTTATTATTTATAGAAAATGTTACATAAAAAAAAAAAAAGATTTTAGCCTAACGGCCTAAAAACCGCATGACACACTTCACATATGAAAATAGACTTGAACGGACTTACTTAATTTCGTTAGTTCTAATGACCGTTAAAAACTTATGTAACTTTCAACTCCAATAAGGCTCATTTTGGAGTTTTAACAGACCAAAATGTCAGATATTGACTTACCGACCCCGAAACCCCATCACACACCTCACAAATAATAAAATAGACTTGCACGAACTTATGGCACTCGGCTAAAATCCCCGGTTTGAAAACTTTTGCAAGTTTCAGCTCCAAAAAGGCCATTTTAGGGTTTTGACGGATCAAAATGTCGGATATCGGCCTACTGACCCCGAATCTCTATCACACACCTCACAAATGATAAAATAGACTTGCATGAACTTACGGACACTCAAGCTAAAATGCCTGATTTGAAACTTGTGCAAGTTTCAATTCCAAAAGGCATTTTTTGGCTTTTGACAGACCAAAATATCGGATATCGGGCTAACTATCCTGAAACCCCATCACACACCTCACAAATGATAAAATAAATTTTCACGAACTTACGGCACTCGATTCGGATCACCGGGTAGAAACTTATGTAAGTTTCTACTCCAAAAAGGCCTATTTTGGGGTTTTGACGGACCAAAATACCGGATATCGGCCTAACTACCCCTAAACCCCATCACACACCTCACAAATGATAAAATAGACTTACACAAACTTACGGCACTCGGTTAGGATCACCGATTTGAAACTTATGCAAGTTTCTGCTCCAAAAAGGCCTATTTTGGGGTTTTGACGGACCTAAACACCGGATATCAACCTAACAAGCCCCAAAACCCATCAAACACCTCAGACATGATAAAATAAACTTGCACAAACTTACATCACTCGGTTCGGATCAACGGTTTGAAACTTATGCAAGTTTTTGCTCCGAAAATATCCATTTTGGGGTTTTGACAAACCAAAATGCCGGATATCGGCCTAACTATCCCGAAACCCCATCACACACCTCACAAATGACAAAATAGACTACCACAAACTTACGGCAATTAGTTCAGATCAGTGGTTTGCAACTTATGCTACTTTATACCATTCTTACTATTTATGCATGCAAAAAAAAAAAAAAAAATTATTCACATTCTATGTTCATATATATTTAATAAGTGTTCTAATATATATCATTTGATCTTTATTTCAGATTGATCGAGATTATTGCACCGCCATCTTTATGTTTTGCATCGGGACTTTTTATTTTTATTTTTATTTTTTTGTTTTCATGGATATCTGTAGTTACATTTTTTGAGACAATTTTTTAGTTTTGTATTTATTTTTAAATTGTACTTCTACAAATGTAAGTAATTAGTATAATATATATATATATATATATGAATGTATTTTTATTTTTTAATATATTTTTACTTTAGAATGTTTGGATTTTATTGTATATCAAGATGTTTGATACAGGTTTAAACAGGAATAAAACAAATAATTCAGGTCAAAATATGGTAAAAAAAAAAAAAAAAATTTAGCGACGCACACACAGGCGTCGCTAATAGCAAAGAAATTAATTTATAGTGACGTTGTACATTCGTCGCTAAAGAATGCTAATACACTATTAGCGAACGCACTACGAGTGTCGTTAAAGGTTCGAGCAATACACAATTTGTGACGCACATTGTGCGTTGCTAAAGGTTCAAATTAGCAACGCTTGTGTATCGTTAAAGGTTCAAATTAGCGAATGCCCAATGAGCGTCACTAATGGGCCTAATTAACGACGCCCATTGTGTCCATGTATAGTATTCGCGACGCCCATGCCTGATTATTAGTGACACCATGTGAATGTCGCTAATAGTTACCTTTAGTGACACATACAAGTGTGTGCGTCGCTAATAGTATTGGCGACACGACTATTCGCGACGCTTGTAGCGATGCCCATTTGTTCGTCGCTAAGTATCTTTAGCGACGCATATGACTACTATTAGTGACGCACTTGGGCGTCGCTAATAGTGTCTTTTCCTATAGTGGCATGAGGCTCTAACTTGGTGCGTTCATGGGATTGAAGTAAAACAAAACAAGCACACCCAAAAACTTTGAGAAGAGAATAACTAGGGAGGAAACCATAGAGACGTTTCTATGGAGACTGGTGATGAGTAATGGGAAAAGGTACCCAATTAATTATGTAGAGCGCGGTAGGCTTCCCTCCAAAATTTATCTAGAAAAGAGGATGAAACAAGCATAGCTCGAACAAAGTCTAGCACATGCCTATGATTGCATTCAACACATCTATAATACCCCAACCCGAATTGTAACTGAGTGAACCATGTAAACCCGAGCCGTTAGGGCTTTATGTTATGATATCAAATAAAACGGACGAGTTTGAAATCTAAATAGTTTCGAATGTACAAATGATGCCTGAGCAATGCCCGAGCAAGCCATAAACGAATATCGAAATAAAAATAAAATTAATAAATAAAATCAAAAAAATTAAAAATAAAATAAAAATAAAATGAAATAAGAATAATAAATAAATAAATAATAAAAAAATCATGATATATATATATATATATATTGATGCTACACTTTTCGACTCGCAATAAATATGGGCTCTGCAACCTATAGAACACTCAAAAAAGGGGATTAGAGGACCACCGGATTGGCTCCGGCGGTAACCGCTCCGATGCTTAAGTAAGTAGACAGAATTGAAAAGACTGTATTGAAAGCCAAAGAATGAGCATAAAAATAAAGCGTACCTTTAGGGTTTAATTTATAAATCGTGGCCTTCCTAAGTTGATTAGGATTCAGAAGCCATGAATATAAGGGATTTGATCATCAGAGATTGCAGTTACCTTGTGGAGTGTTGTATCGTAAGATAGAGATAATCATAGATAGTAGCTTCCATGTTGAAGACTTGTTTCCTTATTCCCTGCTTGGTAGTTGCTAAGATTATAAGGTCAGAACCATACGAAATACTGAGTGGATATTGCCCAGAGCATAAGATCTGGAGGATATGTACATAAGAATGCCTTGGAGGCTCCGCCTGCTCTGTATGACCGAGTTTATCGGCTCTAGTAGTATATGTATCTGAGAATGCCCTGAAGGCTGTGACTGCTCTGTATGACCGAGTTTATCGGCTCTGTAAGCACACTGTGTCTCAAGGTGATTGGTGTGTCTGTTTGTGGTATATCAGCTACTCCCCCCCTCCCCGAGCCCTAGTTAGGAGCTAGGGCATAACTAGGGTTATGGGCTTTATGAAGAGTCACACGTTTTGTTTCTCCATTTTTCGAGACGTCGGTTTAATGGGTCATTTATTGCGCAGCCTATACTTGAGAAGCCATCATTATTTTCAACCTTTGTGTCGAATCGTCTTGGGAGGCTCATATTTCGAATGTGTATATAAAGAGGGGGAAAGGACTTTTATGCCTTTCTTCTGCACTTGCTTCTACAGTACCAAAGACTGCCACCGCCATTTGACGTATTTTGAAGGTTTGAAGGATATCCGGTGTTCATAGCCTTTCTTGATTTCAGGTTTGATTTTAGCCCCCTTTTCACATTCCCTTTCGTTTGCTTCGTTACTTTCTCTTGTTCGTCATGTCTGGCCCTAAGTCACCTTCTGATTTGAGCAGTTCTTCTAGGACCATTCCTCAACTACAACTAGTGAATCTTCCTTCTGTTAATGATGATGAGAATAGATTGGTAGAGCCCCCCTCTAGTTCGGGGGTTAGGATAGTTGACGCATTTGACGAGCCCCCGAATGGGGCTGGTAAGACCTCTGGTCGATCTGGCCATAGAGAGGAGAGTGAGAGTGCGATTACTGAGAAGATGTTGGTACAGTTGTGAGGGAAATTTAATCTCCCTTCAAACATTACTTTTAGGGTCCCGGACCCTCTGGATCGGCCCACGCGATGTTAGAGAGGGGGAAATCTGTGCCTATTTGGCTTGGTTTGAAATGAGACTGACACTCCCCCTTCCTGACCTTGTAAAACAATTCTTTTGTTGGTTCAACCTTTGCCCTGCAGACCTGAACCTTAATAGTTGGAGACATCTGTTAAGCTTCATAGTGTTAGGGCATATGAATAATGTCGAAGTGTCATTTGATTTGATCCGTAGTAATATGGATCTAAAATACATGAGGGCGGAAGGCCTTTATTATATGTCTTTTGATAGTGGGTTCAGACCCCTTACTTCTGTGCCCTCCTCAAACAAGACCTGGAAGAAGTGGTATTTCTTCATTAAGGGAGGATGGGAATACAAGGACTTCCAAGGCCAATTCTCAACATTCCTTCGAACCACTAGGCGAAAGGGTGAGGCCCAATTTTTCCGTGGCTACTTTGATTTCGTTTTGTACACCAATTGCCGAGCTGATTAATATCTGTATCTTTTGTGCAATTAGGAGTGTGTGGAAGAGACCGAGCTTCTCTCCCTGCGATTCAAGAGCAATACAAGAAACTTTTACAGCCTAGCAACTGAGACCATTCCTTCATTGTTAACCCTGATAAGTTGATGGCTGCCAGAGGAAGTGTTGAGGAGCTTGCAAAGGATATGATGGCAAGGTGGGAGACCGAGCCATCTTCATCTGTGGCAGTGAGGGAGGCTTCTTCCCCAGTGGACCCTCCCATCTAGACAAAAAGGCGAAGGATACTTTCGATCTTTCCTGAACCCACTGAGGGGGAGAGAGAGAGGCACCTGCCCCCATTTCTGTGGTCCCCCCAGCCCCATCCAAACAAGCGGGCAAGGGGGCGTCATCCTCGGTGGCCCCTGATGCTGTCAATCAGGGGGCCAAAAAGATTCTGAGGGACTTTTGGGCCAGAGGCTCTATCAAAGCTAGGCCCTAGAAGTCGAAGAAGCTTCTTGCTGATCTGGCTTCTCTTCAGGTTAAGGTAAGTTCTTCGGGTCTTTATCTCTTTTCCTTTTTTCCAAGTGTTTTGGCTGGGTACTGTACTGTTTTCTTTGTACACTGCAGACCCTGCATACCCTTTCTGCTCTGACGGAGGTCTCTCCCCCTTTAGAAGAGGTTGACAAACTTCAGACCGAGCTGGACGATCTCAGGCTTCAGTTTGGTACTGCTCAGTCCAAGGCTCACGACTCTGCAGAGAGGCTGAAGGAGTCCCAAAATTCTCTGGTCGTCATAGAGTCAGAGAAGAACCTTGCCGTTGAGCAGGCAAAGAGGCTGCAGAGGGAGATGGACGGCATGTAGTATCAATACAATCAAAAGCTTGAGGATGCAGTGGAGCAGGCCAAGCTGGATAACGAGATGGAGATGAAGATGGAACTGGAAGGAATGGGCAACACCCTGATCATGTTCGGCTTTAACAACTTTCGAACTAGGTTCCTTGCCAAATTTCCTGATTTCGACATATCCTCGATTGTGCCTCCAGGGGTTACCCCTCCCGACGTTGCCGTTCCGAGCGAAGTGGTCGACGTTTTCCCTGTCGATCCCACTGAGGTTGTCGTCCCGAATGAGACGGTTGATGTCACTCCTTCCGATCCTTCCCCAACCATTGAGCCTGCCTCTGCTGATCAAGCTTAGGAAATATGCTTAGTTTAGGTTTTTTTTTTTTTGAACTTCCAGTGTAACAGGCCATTTTGCTGAATGAAACAGTATTTTCTTTCTCAAATGTCTTCGTCCTATTTCTCTTATGTTTGGTTGACCCATGTAATATTTCCTTTGAATTTGTGTTTGATGTGAGAAACTGTTGCAAGTGAGGCTGTTCTGGATCCCTCCAGATCAGCTTTCAACAGTTGGCGGTTGTCTTCCGAACTGTAGTTACTATAAGACAATGATCGTAGACTAGTTCTGATTGCTTCTCCCCCTCTGGATGAGATAGGAAGGCAACTTCAATCAGACATGTAGGGATCTAACATTGATCTTGTGTCGCATATATTGAGAGTATATTTTTGAAGAATTCTGAGGCAGTTTGTTCTGAACCCAAGTTTTATAGCAGAAACGGTGTCTCGTGTCTGTCACTCTAATGAATAAGACTTCTGCCTCTTAAGTCATTCAGACCAAGATTGAGATACATTCGAACTGATGGTCTTTTGTCGCATACGTGGTCCGTCAGAGATCAACGGAATGGTCAAGACTGAGACGTCTGTATGTTGGCCCGAGGGCCTTTGTATAAAGGTGGATCGGACTCTGTTTGCTTAACCAGTTCGGTATGCTTGGGGAATCCTTGTATCTTGTCGTCTAAGTACCCGAAAAGACGGTTTTATATGTCATTCATTTATACAGCTGTCTTTTGGGTTTTCGAGGCCAACCCTTTATTTAACCGTTGCGACGGTTCATTTGGGTGACTTTTGGGCTTCGAGGGTCTATATATATGAAAGAGGAGCGTACGGTTGCGCCCCATCTTTTTACTTTTGCTCTCATACTGTTCCCCTGTCGGAGAGAATCTGAATGTCTTTTAGAGGCTTACCGTTTGCCCGGAGATGATTGACGATTTTCAGTCCGAGTTAGGAATGATTAAACTGTGGCCGAGAGTTAACCTTCCCTTTGATTCAGTCTCCAAAGGAAGGATTAGAGGAGGCAAAGATCTTCTTGTCCATCTTAGCATCCGGTCGAGATTTCTCCGATGGGAGGTGGACCCTCCTTGATTCAACCGAGGCTTGGAGCATTAGTGATGAAGATGAAGGTGGGATGCCTCCTTCCCTTGGTGTCTTGGTAGAGACCCTTGCTCAAATCGGTTGGGGTGTTATGCCGGCTTGAGGGAGATGAAGGTGGAGAATGGAGGTCCCCTGAGACCCAGAGCCCTCATCATCCATTTTCTCATTCAAGGAAGAAAGCCATGATGTCGTAAAAGCGTAGTGATGCCTTTGTTGTAGCTTTTGTGTACTTGTTCTATTTCCAGTATTCTTGTACTGATGTAAGTTTTCTGAATCATCAATAAAATTGAGTCCTTCTTCTCAGATTTGATGTTCTTTGCATTTGAATGTGCTCTCCTAGAGTTAAAACACCTTTTTGTGCACTTCTGATGACTAACTTTTCTGTACATTCTAAGAGTAGATCAAAGAAACTTGCATAAATCTTGAAGTCTTGAATCAAAGTACTTTAAACTTGCTCGGTACTGTATTACTTGTTGCTTGCTGGTACATAAGCCAAATAATCTAAGTATCAGCTCTGAGGTATTCTGATCTAAGAAACTTTAGTTTGGAGATGTTTGGAACTTCTGTCTTTGGATGGACTGGATCATAGAATCTGTGTATTAAAGATGGACCAGGCTCGGAAGGCCTGTGCATTATAGACGGACCAAGCTCTGAAGGCCTGTGCATTAAAAGATAGACCAAGTACTAAGACTTGTTCATTATAGATGGACCAGGCTCTGGAGGCCTGTGCATTAGAGATGAACCAAGTGCTAAGACTTGTACATTATAGATGGACTAGGCTCTAGAGGCCTGTGCATTAAAAGATGGACCAGGCTCTAGAGGCCTGTGCATTAGAGATGGACCAAGCGCTAAGACTTGTACATTATAGATGGACCAGGCTCTGGAGGCCTGTGCATTAAAAGATGGACCAAGTACTAAGACTTGTACATTATAGATGAACCAGGCTCTAGAGGCCTGTGCATTAAAAGATGGACCAAGTACTAAGACTTGTACATTATAGATGAACCAGGCTCTAGAGGCCTGTGCATTAAAAGATGGACCAAGTACTAAGACTTGTACATTATAGATAGACCAGGCCCTGGAGGCCTGTGCATTAAAAGATGGACCAAGTACTAAGACTTGTGCATTATAGATGGACAGAGCACTGAGGCTCGTGCATTATTGATGGACCAGGCTCTGGAGGCCTGTGCATTAGAGATAGACCAAACGCTAAGACTTGTACATTATAGATAGACCAGGCTCTAGAGGCCTGTGCATTAAAAGATGGACCAAGTACTAAGACTTGTACATTATAGATGGACCAGGCTCTGGAGGCCTGTCCACTAAAAGATGGACCAAGTACTAAGACTTGTACATTATAAATGGACCAGACTCTGGAGGCCTGTGCATTAAAAGATGGACCAAGTACTAAGACTTGTGCATTATAGATGGACCGAGCACTGAGGCTCGTGCATTATTGATGGACAAGGCTCTGGAGGCCTGTGCATTAAAAGATGAACATTCTATGGAGGTATTAAAAAGAAAGGAACATCTCTATTGATAATACTTCCGTAAATGTTCCACGTTCCATGGCCTAGGAATAGGCTTCCCAGTCATGTCTTCTAGCCAGTAGGTGGTAGGCCTAATAACCTTCGTCACTCTGTAGGGGCCTTCCCAGTTTGGTGACAACTTTCCCATAGTGGGATCCTTGGTGTTTTGAAAGACTCTTCTTAAGACAAAGTCTCCGACTTGAAAGCTGGCCGTCTTGAGCCCCACCTTGGATTTGTCGATCATTCTCTACTGATAGGCTTCCATCCTGATGCTGGCTTGATCCCTTCTTTCTTCAAGTAAATCCAAATTTTCCATTAGCTGCTGATCATTGGATTCTTGCTCAAAGGCTTCAGTCCTCAGAGTTGGCATACTGATCTCAACTGGGATTACTTGCTTCTGTACCATAGGCCAGTGAGAAGGGAGTTTCAGAGGTGGGAGTTCTTCTGGTCGTTCTTTAGGCCCAAAGAACTCCAAGGAGTTCCTCTGCCCACTTTCCTTTGGCCTGCTCCAACCTTTTCTTTAATCCATCAAGGATCATTCGGTTGGTGACCTCTGCTTGTCCCATTTGCTTGTGGATGGCCTGGAGAGGCAAAGTGTTGCCTAATGTTGAGATTTTCATAGAATTTCTTGAAGCCTTTACCAGTGAACTGTGTCCCATTGTCAGAGATAATCACACGTGGTATACCGAACCTGCAAACAATGTTCTTCCAGGTGAAGCTCTCAACTTCCTTTTTTGTGATATATGTTAGAGGTTCAGCTTCGGCCCATTTAGAGAAGTAGTCGATGGCTACCAAGAGATACTTCCTGTTTGGTGGGGCCTTTGGTAATGGACCCACGATGTCCAACCACCACTGAGCAAAGGGCCAAGGACTAGTAATCGGGATGAGCTCGTGATGAGGCTGGTGTTGATATGGGGCAAATCTTTGGCATTTGTCGCACTTCTGGACATACTCCTTAGCCTGCCTTAGCATGCTAGGCCAGTAATAGCCCTGAGTCAAGGCTCGGTGTGCTATTGTTCTACCCCCATTATGATTCCCGCAAATACCTTCATGTATTTCAGCCAAGACATATTGTGATTCTTTTGGAGCTAAGCATTTTAACAAAGGTTGAGAATAAGACCTTCGGTAAAGTTTGTTGTTCAGAATCAGGTACCGAGCCGCTCTGATTCGGATTCTCCTGGCATTGTTTTTGTCTTCTAGGAGGAGCCCGGATTGTAGGTACTAGAGGATTGGAGTCATCCAGTTCTGGGGCTGTTCAGCAATTTGGGCAACTTGGGCTTTCTCTATGCTGGGTCCTGGCTGGTAGGAGATTTTTACTGTGGAGTTTGCTTCAGACTTAAGGCGGGACGCCATGTTTGTCAAAGCATCTGCTCTGCAGTTCTAGCTTCTTTCTATTTTCTAGATAGTGAACGTCTGGAAGGAATGCTTCAAGTGGTTCACCAGTTCAGAGTACCGAAGCATCTTGTCATACTTAACGGAGAATTCTCCCAGGACTTGGCTTACCACCAGTTGAGAGTCTGAGAAGACTTTAAGGTTCTGAACCTCGCATTCCAGAGCCAACTTCATGCCTAGGATTAGGGCTTCATATTCTACTTCATTGTTGGAAGCTTTGAATCCAAGGCTGATTGCTTTTTCTGACGAGAGCCCATCAGGGGACTGTAGTACCAGGCCTACTCCTGAGCCCTGATCGGTTGACGATCCATCGATGTAAAGCAGCCAGGCTCCTGAAGTTTCGATGAACTGTGCCTTGTCTTAAAGTGCCGGGGTGAACTCGGCAACAAAATCAGCCAAGGCCTGCCCTTTGATGGAGTTTCGAGGCACATATGATATGTCAAATTCCCCTAACTCCGCGGACCACTTTACTAACCTTCCCTGACACCTCAGGCTTCCTCAATATTGACTTCAGAGGATAGGCAGTTGGGATTTCAATTGGATGAGCTTGGAAATAAGGACGGAGCTTCCGAGCTGATATCACCAAAGCGAAGGCTAGCTTTTCCACTTCTGGATATCTCTTTTCCATGTCGAGTAATGCCCTACTGACGTAGAATATAGGCCTCTGTACTCCCCTGTCCTGTCTGACTAGTGCGGAGCTAACCGCGTTTTCAGAGACTACAAGGTACAAGAGTAGCTTTTCCCCTTGTTCTGGTTTTGACAGAAGTTCTGGACAGGCTAGATACTCCTTTAGCTCTTGAAAAGCTTTCTCACATTCTTCCGTCCACTGTAAAGCTTTGTTGCCCTTTAGAGCTTTGAAAAAAGGTAGGCAGCGATCAGTGGATTTGGAGATAAATCTGCTGAGTGCCGCGATTCTGCCATTTAGCGTCTGAATGTTTTTTCTGGTTTTCGGTGATTTCAGTCCAATCAGAGCTTGTATTTGAGTGGGGTCTGCTTCGATACCCCTCTGAGAAACAATGTATCCCAAGAATTTTCCCTTCGTCACCCCGAAGGTATATTTCGAAGGGTTGAGCTTCATCTTGTGCAGTCTCAGGATATCGAAGGTTTGGGCTAAGTGCTGGAGGTGACTACCTTTCTGCAGACTTTTGACCAGCATATCATCAATGTATACCTCCATGGTATTGCCGAGCAGTGGGCTGAACATCTTGTTCACCAACCGCTGGTATGTGGCTCCAGCGTTCTTCAAACCGAAAGGCATTACTCTGTAGCAGTAGAGACCTCGTTCGGTTATGAAGGCTGCCTTCTCATGGTCTAGAGGGTACATCTGAATTTGGTTATACCCGGAATAGGCATCCATAAAACTCATGAGTTCATGCCCTACAGTAGCGTCAACCAGTTGGTCTATCCTTGGCAGTGGAAAGTTGTCTTTGGGGCACGCTTTATTGAGGTCTGTATAATCAACGTAGACCCTCCACTTGCCATTTTTCTTTTTGACCAGGACGGTGTTGGCTAGCCACTCGGGGTAGAACACTTCTCGTATCATTCTGGCTTCAAGCAGCCTATGGACTTCCTCATTTATGATCCGATGCCGTTCTAGAGCAATCGGCCTTCTCTTCTGTCTAACTGGTGGGTGATCTGGATCTACCATCAGCTTGTGAGTTATGAGGTTAGGAATCTATATCCTCCATATCTTTGGTCTCCCAAGCAAATATAGAGAGGTTGTCTTTTAGAAACCTAACTATCTTCTCCTGCTCGGTGTGCGTCAGGTCTGGGCCGATGTACAAATAACGCCCCACCGATTCTGAACTGACCAACACTTTGATGGGCTCGCCAATGGGTTTGGATCTGTTGTCTCGTCCCCTTGGGCTCAAAGGTTCTTCGATGCTAGATGGGCAACCTTCCTCCTCGGGAGTGTGGGCGATAACTGGATCTGTACAGTCCCGAGTATACTGTAATTGCTATTTGTTAGCCTTCTCCTTGAGTGCAATGGCATGGCACTCTCGGGAAGTTGGCTGACACCCTCTGACAGAGTGAACGTTCTGATTGTGGACATACTTCAAACATTGATAGGAGGGTCGAGGTGACTGCCCCTATCTGGTGCAACCATGGTCTCCCAATTATGACATTGTAGGGAGATTTCATATTCAACACCATGTACTCTAAGATGGTGGTCTTCTACCCTTCTCCCTCTCCTACAGTAGTAGGAAGGTCGGCTCTTCCTAGTAGGGTACTAAGATTGCCATCAAAGGCTGTCATCATGGCAGTAGTAGGCTTGATGTTGTCGTGGTCCATCCCCATCTGTTTAAGTGGCTCATGGAACAGTATATTGACGGAGCTGCCAGTATCGACCAGGACTCTCCTGATCTCGAAGTTGGCGATTTTGAGAGTGATGACGAGGGCATCACTATGAGGGCAGTGTACCCCTGCTAGGTCCTGTTCAGTGAATTGGATCTCTGGTGCTGGTTTGAGTCTCTTTTCAATGTTGGAGATCTGCAATACGTTTGGGGCAGCCCTAGCCTCCTGAGCGTATCTCTTTCTCGCCTTGTTTGACATTCCTGTAATAGGGGAGTCGGCATGGAGGACGTAAGTGACATGGTTGTTATGCCTCTGAGGCTCGTTTCGTCCTTTCTTATGCTCCTGCCTCTGCTCAGGCCTCTAGTCTGGCCGTTGTTGAGGCTTGTCTTATTGGGGGTTCTGTCTTCCGTCCTGCTTAAGGAACTCCCGAAGACGCCCCTTCTTTATGAGCTGCTCAATCTCATATCGGAGGGTCCTGCATAAGTTAGTTGTATGTCCATGATCTTTATGGAAATTGCAATACTTACTTTGGTCCCGAAGGCTGGGATCTCCTTTGATTGGTTCCGGCCACCTCAGGTTTTCCCGATCTCGAATCTACCGGAGTACCTGGTTCGGTGTAGTGTTCAAAGGGGTAAAGTTAGTGAACTCCCTTGGTTTGGAATTGTAAACATCCTTGGGTGCTGTTCTCTTTTCTGGACTCCTAGCCCTCTTCTTGCTGGAGTCTCTTCTATGGTCCTCCTTCTTGTGATCCTCCCTCTTCGGATTATCCCTCTGGTTCTGCTCTTTGCCCTTCTGGGATGTGCGGTTGGCTTCTTCCAGGTTGATGTACTTCCTGGCCCGGTCCATTAATGCCGTCATGTCGGTAGGAGGGCTTTTGGTCAAGGAATCTCTGAAGCCACCGTGAGCAAGTCCAGCAATCAAGGCAGCTACAAGGAATCTTGGGCTGCAGTCTGTGATCTCCGTGAGTTCGGCATTAAAGCGCGCAATGTAGGCTCTGAGGGACTCCTCCTTAGTCTGCTTAACATTTAACAGGAATTCCAATCCCCTTCTGAGCCTCCTGCTGGTCATAAATCTGTCCATGAATTGCCTACCGAGCTCATAGAAGCCGGTAATTGAGTTCAGAGGAAGGTGGTGGAACCATTTCAGAGTAGTTCCCTTCAAGCTGGTAATGAAAGTTAGGCACATAAAAGCATCAGAGGCCCCGTGTAGGGCCATCGTATGCTGGTAGTGCGAGAGATGATCTCCTAGGTCTCCAGACCCATCGTACAGGGTGAACTTTGGCACCATGAACTTTCTGGGCCTTTCTTCTGACATGATGGCGTGAGTGAATGGGGTGGCAAGTCTTCCGAGCAGCCTGGCCAACTCGTCCTGCTCTGGAGGGTTCTGGGCACCTCTCAAAGCAATTGTTCGGTCCATAGATTCGGCAATTGCTTCTACCCTCCGTGGGTCTCTGAACCGGACATCTTGTGAACCTTGTCTTATAGCCTCGGCTTCAGGGTAGTCGGGCTGAGTACGTCCCTCGGAAGGAAGAGGGTTTCGAAACTAGAAGGAACTGGTGCTACTTGGGGATGAGGCTCCTGTGGTGCCGGATGTGCTCCCGAAGCCCTTGGAGTTGGGGCTCTAGTAGTGCTCCGATAATGGACATCAGGGACGAAGGCTGATGTTCCCCAGCCTGGGGCTGCTGACGGTTCTGGATCTCTGCCAACTGTGAGCAACACCCTAGGGGTGTCCAGGTTGGTTATTTGGAGCCTGCTCATGGGGCTCTTCATTCTCAGTGGTAATAGGGGGTTATATTCCCGCAGCAATGTTGACCGGCGGGTTAAGAGGACTCGTCCCTTGATTCTGTGTGAGCGTTGTCAGTGTTCTAGTTATGGCAAGCAACTATTCCTGCACCAGTTTGTTGTGTCGTTTGATCGATTCAATCTCTTGTCGCATGGGATCAACCGTTGGCCCCCTTGCTCGTGGAGCAGGCGGCCGACGTTGAAAGCTTTGCGGATTCTGAGTATTCTGTCGCGGTCGGAGATTTGGGGCCATGGTTTTCCGGTGAGGAAAAAGATAAGTTTGTGAATAGAGCACTTGGAGATTAGTCGTTCCCACAAACAGCGCCAAACTGATGCTGCACTTTTCGACTCGCAATAAATATGGGCTCCGCAACCTATAGAACACTCAAAAAGGGGGATCAGAGGACCACCGGATTGGCTCCGACGGTAGTCGCTCTAATGCTTAAGTAAGTAAATGGAATTGAAAAAACTGTATTGGAAGCCAAAGAATGAGCATAAAAATAAAGCGTACCTTTAGGGTTTAATTTATAGATCGTGGCCTTCCTAAGTTGATTAGGATTCGGAGCCATGAATATAGGGATTTGATCATCGGAGATTGCAGTTACCTTGTGGAGTGTTGTATCGTAAGATAGAGATAATCATAGATAGTAGTTTCCATGTTGAAGACTGTTTCCTTATTCCCTACTTGGCAGTTGCTAAGATTATAAGGTCGGAACCATACGAAATACTGAGTGGATATTGCCCAGAGCATAAGGTCTAGAGGATATGTACAAAAGAATGCCTTGGAGGCTCCGCCTGCTCTATATGACCGAGCTTATCGGCTCTGTAGTATATGTATCTGAGAATGCCCTGAAGGCTGTGACTGCTCTGTATGACTTAGTTTATCGGCTCTATAAGCACACGTGTCTCAAGGTGATTGGTGTGTCTGTTTGTGGTATATCATATATATATATATATATGTAGGTGTATATATATATATCAGGAAATATATATATATATGTATATATGGGAGGTGGGATATGAATGGAAAGTGCATGAAAGGGGGAAGAGGTTACAAGGGAAGAAAAGAAACTGAAGGAAGAAAAAAAAAACTGAAATGGAAAAGGGGGAAGTGAAAGGGCACAGGGTGAGATATAACCCATGCGTTGGATTGAAAAAAAAAAAAACACTAAGAAAAAAAGAAGAAGAAGAGGAAGCAGCAATTGAGAAGGGTTCGGGTTGTAAAAAAGAACCAGGAGAAAAGGAGGAGGAAGTAGGAAAGAGTGGCAGTAGAAGGTAAAACTCAAATTTTTGGGTTCTTTGTATTTTTTCTGACTTTTACTTCGAGTTGCCCAAGACTTGTTTTTGATCGTAAAATGTTGTTCTAGGAAAAACAAAAGGAATTTAGGAAGAAAAAAGAAAAGAGAAGAACAGTTGCACAAGGTAAGCCTCAAAAACCGATTCTCTGTAATTTATTTTGGGTTTCTATAAACTTTCATGAAGCTTAGAAATATTTGTATGGTTAGATTCTATGAGAAAAATGGAACACATAGGAAGAAACCGCGAGTAAAACGGTGAAGAATTGAGGGAGAAAAATGGATTTATCAGAAAGTGGAATTTTGGAAAAAAATTAGAATTTGAAAGTGTTTTAAAGGCTTCAAATGCTATAGAATGGTCCCAAATTGTGTTTTACGGTGTTTAGAAATGAATAATGGCTTTAAAACTGTGAAAAATTGAAAAAAAAAATTCATGTAATGTAGTTCGGTCACCGGCGTCAAAGCAGGTGACCAGAAACTGCTTGAGGGTCACCGGAATATCAGGAGAAGAATGAGGGGCCATTGGCAGGTCGGGCAGACCAAGTCGGGCCTCGGGTTGGGTCGAAACCCGCGCAGGCCCAGTGACGACCCATCACTGTTGAAAAGGGCTGAGGGGCTTTTGTCTTATTTAAAAAAAAAAGGGTGAAAGGTGTGGAGGGGAATCAAACCCCCAATGTGTGAGAGTGAAGAACTTATAGCCACTAAGGCCACCACTATGCCACAAGGGCACTTGTGTTCTAAGGTGTAACTAATATATATATATATATATATTATAATTAAGTAAATTAATTAATTGTTATTTTAAATCCCGGTGATCAAATTTAGCAAATGAATAATGTAAATTTACTATTTTGGACCTTCTGGATCTAATGGTGAGGTCCGTTTCACGAGACAGAATCCCAAAAAATAAAATACTTGTAGAAATGCTAAAATGACCAAAATGCCCCTAAGTCAAATGTGAGTCAAACAGACTCCGATTGAACTAAGTGAATAGTAAATTTTTATTATTTCAAACCTTCTGGACTCAACGGTGAAGTCCAATTTTTGAACATAGGTCCCAAAAAATAGAGACATGTAAAATGACTGTTTTACCCTTTTTGGTATAGTAGTTCAAATTGTAAATCGTGAGAACCTAAATCGACTTTCTTCAACATTCCAGACTTAATAATAGAGTCTAAATTAGTAAAAGAAATATTTATGGTGATGAAGTATGAAATTTGATGAATGACATTAGAACTGAGACATGTATACTAAATAATAGGGAACTTAAAAGGAAAGGAAAAGTCACGGAATACTAGAACATGCTGATAAGGTAAGTAAACCCCTATCTCTTACATGTGGTCTTCCAAGCCACGTTCTTTCTATTACTGCCAATTTTGTACTCTTGTACGTATCAACTTTTATTGTTCCACAATTGATATTGTCCTATCCTGTGGATGTTTATTGACTACTATATTGTGATCGTTATATTGTATTGTGCTTTAAAAAGGCTTACTATTATGTGCTTATTACATGATATTCCATTCTTATGCACTTCTTATGGAATCATGAAAAATCATGATTTATTGTGAATGCCAAATTTTTGCTCAGTCACAATATCCATCCGATGCTTTCTAGATTGATAGGACCTTCGGATCGATTGACAAGACCTCTAGGTCGATTGACAGGACCTACGGGTCTGAACAGAGTAAATGAATCACTTATGGTTGAATGATATGTTTACGTTTATTAGATTCATAGGATGTTTCCATTCCCTATAAATAATTCTATGTTAACAGTTCACTCATTGATTGTACTTGATTGTGACCGATTTATTGTGGCAGTATTCTCATGTTGACTGATGTTATTGAGCTTCCCATGTTTACGTTATACTGTTACTCATGCTTGCTCATTGTGTCTTACTGCTCATTGTTCATTATGACATTTTACCATTAACTGCAAATGAATTTCATGATTGGCTATCATGTTCAACCTATAAGTTCATATTTTTCTATGTTAACCCTAACCCGTGTCGGAGATGAGCTTTTACTTCCTGAGCTTGTTAGCTCACCCCACTTACTTATTTTTCGAGTGAGAATGCCACAGGACCACAGTAAGAGTCCAAGAGCATATGGGAACAGTTGAGGAGTATGATAGAAGTGAATATAGTTTCTCCCATGTACTTACCACCTAAGAGTGGCATTGTGTTAAGTTATGTCGGTTTACATTTTTCAGTTGTCAAACAATATTGTATTAAGACTTCTGTTAATTTACTGTTAAGTTTATATTATATATTGTTGTCATGGATACAAAGAATGAAAAAGTAGGGATGGCCATTGGGTCGGCCCCGTGACATGAGATCCGCATAGGGTGGGTTTCGGGTTGTGACAGCATCCATTTTGTTGGGAGGTTCTAAGGCATGATCACTGAATCAAAATGCCATGTTGTTGCAAAAATTGAGTGAGAGTGTGATCTTTATACTCCATGGCATTATTAGTGAGAAAAACTTTGATGGTTTTGTAAAATTGAGTTTTGACCATATTAGCAAAAGTAATGTAAAGTTGTGGTAATTTTGATCTGGTATGCATAAGATATAACCAAGAGAATCTGGAATAATCATTAACAAAGATAACAAAATATCTAGAACCACCCATCGTGGGAGTAGGTGTGGGCCCTCAAACATCAGAATGAATCAAGTCAAAAGGTGGTAATGAAATAGACTCACTATTATTGAAAGGTAAAGATGGTTGTTTAGTGAGTTGACAAAAAAATATAATTAAAAGACTCATTGATAACATGACCTAAATGACCATTGAGAATTAAAGGTTTTAGCCGACTGGCACAAACATGTCCTAGTCATGAATGCCATAAGTAAGAGGAATGAAGGGATGTGGTGGAAGCTGCAGACTGAAAATGACTAGTGGATGAGAGATGGAGAGAAGTAAGTTCAAATAGCCTTCTAACTCTACGACATGTCCCAAGGATTTGTCACATCCGTAGATCTTGCTCATAACAACCAGTAGAAGAAAAATGAAAGTCAAAACCGGGTTCACATAATTGACCAACTAAAATAAGATTAAGAGTAAGATTATAAATAAGATATGTATAAGAAAGGGATTTTAGATGAGAAAAGTGTAGAATTAGAGGTCATATGGTTGAAACATGCAGAGTCAAAGAACCAATGAGAATTACCTAGAACAACAGACATAGTAGTAGATAGGGCGGATTTAGAGAGAACTTGTTTGACTATTGCTTCAATGTCATTTACACAGACATGAGGTTCTTCATTAACAGCACTAGTGAAAGCAAATCATAGAGTGAACCTGGAATAGATGTTTGATTTATACAAGTCATCTTTGAAATAATCCAATCGTGGAGGCTTGGTGGGGTAATGCTCAATAGAATGGCCAAGTGTATGACAGTATTGACAATCCACAGAAGGTTGTGAAGTAGGGGATTGGTTTGGGAAATTGTCTACAATATGTCATTTTCGTTTACAACTCCTACAAGCAATGTAGGACATTCTGAGAGAAAGTGACCATTTTTGCGACAGAAGTTACAGAAAAGTTTCTTACTAGTGGAAGTTTGATTGCACAAAGGAGTTGTAAGGATAACATCAGAATGTTGAGTTTTTAATGTGCCTAACCGTGTTTCTTTAGAAATAAGTTTTGAGACCGCACCATCAAGTGTTCGTAGAAGATGCCGATAAAGTAATATGAAGCTCGAATCGGCTCATAATCATTGGTGAAAGCCACGGGGAACTAAATAAGGCGCATATGATTGCAATTAGTGTAAAATCTCAATATATCATGATTACATTCCCATTCTGGCTTGGAGAGGGCCAGTTGATCCCAAACAAAGTACATGCATGAAAGAATTTGCTAATGGATTGACCAGGTTCTTGTTTCAAGGAACTACGTGTGTTCACCAATTAATACCAATGAGCAAGGTTAGTAGTGGTGTATTGTTGAGCCTATAGATTCCAGACTTCTTTCGTTGTTTCAAAATGGCCAAATTCTAAATGAATGAATGGTACTAAGGTATTACGAAACCAAGTGATAATTTGATAAGTCTTACCATCCCATTGATCAAGACACTTAGAATACTTTGTTGCTTCTTTATTATCTAGTTGTTGGAGCTGTTGTATCTCTAGTAATAAGACACCGTAGCATCTATCCCTTTAGAAAGCTACGCATACCTTGTGCTTATAGATTGTAGTTGGTCCCATCTAATATGGTGGGTATAGGATGAGATGCCTCAAATTTATCCATGATTATCAAGAAAAACTAGTAAATTTATGAGAAAGTAGATATTAAAGATAATATTTTAAAAAACAGACCTCAAAAATAAAACTAGAAGGCCGAAAACAGTAGGGAACCAATTTAAACTGGTTAAAAACCAGTCAAAAGGGGGCTGAACTAGTTGAAAAAGAGATTCTAGACTAAACTGGTTTAGTTGGACTGGCTAAGAGTTACCCTTAGCTGACTGGACTTGACATGTCAGCAAAACTTACTAGCTTAAGGCTGAGGTGGCCAAAGACGTGGCAAGAGTGGGATCAACTAATGATATGGCACTGACGTGGATTGTTGATATGGCACTTTAGGGCTGACGTGGTAGTGTCCGCAACAAGTTTGGCACATAGAGATACGTGGGGGCCCATACGGCAGTTCCTCGGCATGTGGGCGGTACGTTGCAGCACGTCACTGATATGATAAACCTTTTAAGGGCATGTAAGTGCTCTAACGAGGTCCCGATTTTCTCTGTTCAAGTCGTCTTTTGATGGAAATCAGTTTGTTGCCTTTGGAGGATGAAGATATTGAGTTTCAGTAATGACAATTTTTTGTGATGGCTAAAAGGTAGGAGGACAGCTGATTATATAGGCATTAGGGGCTGCTTTGGGTTTTTTTTTATAGTTTAGACTTCTACCACTGTAAGGAATGAGTGGCTTAAGCAGTCACTATAGAGGAGATAGGATGTGGAAACATGGTTCTGATACCATGTTAGAAATATAGGAAAAGAAAAAAGGGAGAGAATTTGTATATTGTATTGATGTATTAAACTATACAATATTGGTCTCCTTATATAGGAGAGCTGTGAGATAATAGAAGGAAACAATGAAAAAGGAAATGGGAATATGTTGTAGCACAGTCAATTCTATTAACCCTAACCCCTAATATGCTATATATTATACATGCTAATATATGTACACGACTAACATAACTAACATGCTTAATGAAGGAAGAGACTATTAATCATTTTTTTCTTCATTGCCCATTTGTTAAGGATGTATAGAATTTATTCCTGGTTGTTTTTGGACATCAATAGGTTCTGCCACAGTCCTGTTGAAGATCTAATCAATAGTTGGAATGGCACTCGTGTCTTTTGTGATGAAGGTAGAACGTGGAACATAATTCCTTCTTGTATTCTTTGGTGTATTTGGCAAAAAAGAAATAGTAGAATTTTTGAAGAGTGGATCAATTCCCTTACTAGGTTCAAAGATAGGACTTTACATTAGTTATACTTTTGGGTTAAGGAGGCTTATTCTAATTGTATAGATTCATTTGTTGACTTTTTGAGGGTTTAAACACCCAAGTTGTAAGTTGCCCTTTTTTTTTTCTATACTTGTTTACCTTTCTTAGGCACTTCTATCACTACAAGAAAACAGGTTTTTTGCGACGCACATTATTTGCGACGCACAGAATCCGTCGCCAATAGTCACTATCAGTGACGCCCACGTGTGTGTCGCAAATAATGGTTAAAAAATCAGTTTTCCTGCCAAAAAGAAAGGGCGCGAAGGCTTTAGCGACGACCCAAAGATTATTTGCGACGCACTGTGCGTCGCCAATAACATGGGACCTTTTGTGATGTTCAGGTGTGCATCGCAAATAATGTTATCGGCCTTTAGTGACGCTCAATGTGCGTCGCTAATAGTCTTATAAAACCCCCAAATCGTTTTCACAATCTCTCTCTCTCTAATTCTGTTTTCTCTCTCTCTCTCTCTCTCAACTCTCTTACAACTGAGTCTGCCGCCACCGTTCACCGCGCCGCCGCTTCCACCTCCACCGTTCGCCGCGCCGTCGCTTCTACCTCCACCGTTTGACGCACCGCAAATCAGAGGATCTCACCTCACTTGATCGGTGGCTTTCTCTGTCACCATAATCAGGTATTATCTATACATTGGCTGAAGTAAACATATAGGTATTCCTTATCCTTGGATTAAACAAAATGGGTTAGCATATTAATTTTTTATAGTGTTTGAATGTATGGATATTTCTGTATAATGAATGGTTATAGTGCTTTTGAAGCTAGTTCTCCGGATCTACAGTTTCCAAGTTAGATTTTTTTTTTTTTGTGGGTCATGGATGATGGATCCTCAGAACTGTTACTGTTTTTTTTTTTTTTTGCCGCACGATCTGGGTCATGGATGATGGATTTGCAGTTCACTTTACATTTCTAGTGAATATATTTTTTATATGTATAGCGGCTATACTCTATTTCTCTGCTTCTTTTATTGATGAGGATGCATGCCACATTAACTGAACTTGGTCACCTTTTAAAGTTACAGATACCGTTTATGTTGTAGAATGTAAGATTGTATCAATTGTATTTAACGATGAAGTTAAATTTGTCTATATGCTTCTAATTTTAGAGCTGTTAGGATTTATTTTTTAAGTGTCTTCACTTGGATAAAGAAGTATCTGTCAGTTTCCATGTTTACTTGCTTGTCTTTAATTTTTTTTCTTCTTTTTGTCGTTAATGTCAATATAATATTTAACTCTGCCTGTGCCTTGCTAAGTGTATTATCCTTACACAACTTTTTCCAAGCCCACTTTCTCATTGACTAAGTCATCTTTTGTGCGTATGTGTTTGTGTTTGTGTTTGTATGTGTTTGTGTATGTGTTTGTGTCTCAACTCACAAACTGGGGTGCTCTGTTAATGTGTGCGTATGTGTTTGTGTTTGTGTTTGTGTTTGTATGTGTTTGTGTATGTGTTTGTGTCTCAACTCACAAACTGGGGTGCTCTGTTCATGTGTGCGTATGTGTTTGTGTTTATATATATATATATATATATATATATATGTCTTTATGTATATATATCTCTATATATATATATATATATATATAGATATGTTTTGATTGGCAGCGGCCTATAAAAATGGATCACATTATTCATTTTTTATTAATCTCAAATTATAAATGAATCCAAATTTTAAATAAATTCATTTTTTATTAATCTCAAATTATAAATGAATCCAAAATCCAAAATTCTCATCTTTTTATTTTTAAATTTATTCATCCTCCAACAATCTGATTTATTTTGAGAGAGAGGGGGGAAAACAAAAAGTCAACAACTCAAAACAATTTTTTTAATCAAAATTCGACAACTAGTCACGTGAAATTATAAAATTCATATTCGATTGAAATGCTCAAATCAAATTAACAATGAATTCAGGATTAAAAAAAAAAGGTTCCATAATTAAACTAAGTAAAAAAAATAAAAAATAAAAATGATAAATTATGGCTTTATTAATATTTGTTCCTAATTTGGGCAAAGACAACAAAATTTATTTCCAAAGTGGTTCGGAGAACGTGTAAGACAAGGTTTCAATTAATTGTAATTATATTAGTTAATGCATTTGTATTCAATTAATTTTGTACTTGTATTGAATTAATAGATGAAGTTATTACGCCACCAACAATCTCCTGAGGCGTACGATCAATTATATTCCTTGGCATGTGGTCCTGATCAAAGGATATCCCACTACACCGGTTTAATTGTTGATGGTGTTCGATTTCACACGAGGGAACGTGAGGTCATTCGGCGAAAACAAAATAGCGGGGTCCTTGTTCAGGGAGATGGTGATGCAGGACAAACTGTAGATTACTATGGTGTTTTAAAAGACATCAGACAATTACATTATTGCTATGGTCATTCTGTGTATATTTTAAATGTGATTGGTGGGATGTAAGTAATAAGAAGACTGGAATGCAGATCGATAAGCACTTCATAAGTATTAATAAGTCACGTACAGCATTTAAAGATGATTCGTATGTTTTGGCATCTCAAGCAAAACAAGTTTTCTATTTGAAGGACCCAAAAATAAGAGGTGATTGGCATATTGTCCAAAAATAAAAACTAGAAATGTTTATGACGTCCTAGAAGTTGGCGAGGGGGATGAAGATTTGGAAAGGATTGAGGAGGCACTATAAGAAGAGTCTCAAACTGCTCACGATGGTGTTGTCCGGCATGATCAGGAAGATGTTACTTCGTATCGGTTGAATAGAACTGATGTAGAACCAGATCATGTCGTAGCTTCCGACGTCACCAACACCACACAATTAGATTTGAGGGATGCAACGTTCATTAATGATGATGATGACGAGGACAGTGATTTTGATGATGACACATTGTTAGAGTATTGTATCGAGAATGAAGAAAATTCAAGTTCAGATGATGATACAGACTTAAATGAATAATTATAATAGTTGTTACATGTGTTAGTATCAAGTGTAATGGTTTTCGGCTTTTATAATGTAACGGATATTCTATTTTATGATGTAATGGGTAATCATTTTTACTTCGATAAGGATTTTAATTTTTATGATTAAATAGAAACTTATTTGTAGATATGGTTGCACCAGGTTCACGCAGACACGCAGTTATGCAGGACCCATCGACCCCTTCCCCCTCATCTGTAGGGTGGACCGATCCTGGCGTCGATGGTATGCATAGTTTCCATTTTTATTAATGATTATATAAATATGGTACTAATTGTTTCTATTTTGTTTCTTCTAAAGCTTCAGCCACCGCCCCTAGACAAGGGCGTGGGAGGTCGAAGAATCACAACTTGTAGGTTCAGATAAAGGCAGCGGAGGGCGCGCCCCTTCGGATTGAGATACTTCCAGGGCTTGCTGGAGCCTGTTGCTAGGTGGTCACAGCAGTTCATTACGGAGGTCGGCATCATTTGCCGGCTACGCGCCCCACTCCATGTTAGTGACTAGAGTCAGGTCACTGACGTGGAGAGACGGGATATTCATGTGCATATCCAAATATGTCTTTTATTATTGTGTTCAACTAAATTTTAATATATGTTATGCCGTAATGTTTTGACAATGACATGCTTTTACAGGAGAAATTTGACATTGATCTCCACCTGTCCTCATGTCGTAAAAGCAGTCGATCATTACTTGGGAACCCGTTTTAGGGACTACCAACATAGGCTCCACATGCACTATGAGGCGGAGGTGGCAAGCCAGTAAGAGCCTCGCGACAGACCCTACAGAGGGGTGGCGGTGGTGGATTGGATGTTACTATGCGACCGGATTCGCTGATGACACATTCCAGGTAAAAATTTTCAAAATTACTTTTGTTGTATGATGAATCATTGTCATTTATACTAACCTTCTTTGTTTTGGCCAAGTGTAAGAACTTAGTAAGAAAAATAGCGAGAGCAGAAGCAAGCAAAAGGTGACCCACTATGGTGGATCACGTTCTTTTGTTAGGTATAGGCATGAGATGGTAAGTTAATAAATGTATCAATTTCTCATTGTATAATATATTCATGAAATCAGTCTTCACAAGCTACTATTTATTTGCTGCAGCGAGACCAAGAGATCGATGCACCACCCAGCCCCATTGAGTTGTGGCACAGGACGCACTACAATCCCGAGAAGGGTTGGACTGGGCCTGAAGCTCAGCGGCTTTATGTAAGTTAGAAAAGATTTATATACCACTATTACGAATTTAATATTAATATAAAATGTTTAAAAGTAGTAACAAATATTTATGTTTTTTTAGGACGAGATGGTCAAGATGCGTGTTCGGCCGACCCCTGAGGGTGAGCAACCGCCGACCGATGACCAGATACGAGAGACTATTCTGGGCAAGAGACGCGGATATGTGTGTGGCTTAAGGAGTGGGATGGAGCCGACGGCATTGTCCTCTATCGTCGAGAGCAATGCTAGGTTTCACGCAGCCACCCAGATAGCTGAGGTAGTTGAGAGACTGAATGCAGAGATGAGGGTTGAGATGACAGAGCTCAAGGAGTGGCATGCCCAGATAGAGACTCTTATGAAGACAATACTTAGCCAATAGGGAGGCTTTGATCAGCCTTGGTAAGTTTTTAAAATTATTTACTTTGGTACATTTATTATTTATAGAAAATATTACGTAAAACCGCAAAAAAGATTTCGGCCTAACGGCCTACAAACCGCATGACACTTCACATATGAAAATAGACTTGCACGAACTTATTTAATTTTATAGGGATGCAAGTTTCAGCTCCAAAAAGGCCCATTTTAGGGTTTTGATAGACCAAAACTCTGGATATCAGTCTAACCACCCCAAAACCCCATCACACAGCTCCTAAATGATAAAATAGACTTGCACGAACTTATGGCACTCGATTCGGATGCCCGGTTTGAAACTTATGCAAGTTTCAGCTCCAAAAAGGCCCATTTTGGGGTTTTGACAGACCAAAATTTTGGATATCGGCCTAACTACACTGAAACTCCATCACACACCTCAAAAATGATAAAATAGAATTGCACGAACTTACGGTAATCGGTTCGGATGCCCGGTTTGAAACTTATGTAAGTTTTAGTTCTAAAAAGGCCCATTTTGGGGTTTTGATAGACCAAAACCCCGGATATTGGCCTAACCCACCCCAAAACCCATTAAAACAAGCTCCAATGAAAAATAACTTGTCAGGAACTTACGGGCACCAGTCGGATCCCAGGTTTGAAACTTATCATTTTCAAGCTTTCAAAAATGCCCATTTTGGGGTTTTGACATACCAAAACCCCAGGATATCAGCCTAAACACCCTGAAACCCCCATCAACACAGTCCCAATATAAAATAGACTTGGCAGAAATTACGGCACTCGTTTCGAATGCACTGTTTGAAACTTATGCAAGTTTTAGCTCCAAAGGGTCCCTTTTGGGGTTTTGACAGACCAAAATGCCAATATCGTCCCCCCGGCCTAACTACACCGAACCACCACCCATCACACACATCACAAAGATAAATATATACTTACAACTAACTTCACGGTAATCGGTTCGATGCCCGGTTTGTAACTTATGCAAGTTTTAGCTTTAAAAAGGCCCATTTTGGGGTTTTGATAGACCAAAACCCCGGATATCAGCATAAACACCCCAAAACCCCATCACACAGCTCCCAAATGATAAAATAGACTTACACAAACTTACGACACTTGGTTTAGATGTCCGGTTTGAAACTTATGCAAGTTTCAGCTCCAAAAAGGCCCATTTTGGGGTTTTGACAGGACCAAAACTCTGGATATTTGCCTAACCACCCTGAAACCCCATCACACAACTCCCAAATGATAAAATAGACTTTCACGAACTTATGTCACTCAGGTTCGGATGCCCAGTTTGAAACTTATGCAAGTTTTAGCTCCAAAAAGGCCTATTTTGGGGTTTTGACAGACCAAAATGTCGGATATCGGCTTAACTACACCAAAACCACATCACACACCTCAAAAATGATAAAATAAACTTTCACGAACTTACGGCACTTGGTTCGGATGGCCGGTTTTAAACTTATGCAAGTTTCAGCTCCAAAAAGGCCCATTTTGGGGTTTTGACAGAACTAAACCCCGGATATCGACCTAACCACCCCAAAACCCCATCAAACACCTCAAAAATGATAAAATTGACTTTCAAAAACTTACGGCACTCGGTTCGGATGCCTGGTTTGAAACTTATGCAAGTTTTAGCTCCAAAAAAGGTCCATTTTGGGGTTTTGACAAACCAAAATACTAGATATCAACCAAACGAGCCCAAAACCCCATAAAACACCTTACAAATGATAAAATTGACTTGCAAAAACTTACGGCACTCGATTCTGATGGCCGGTTTGAAACTTATGCAAGTTTTTGCTCCGAAAAGGCCCATTTTGGGGTTTTGACGGACCAAAATACCTGGATATCGGCCTAACTATCCCGAAACCCCATTAAACACCTCAAAAATGACAAAATAGGCTTGCATGAACTTACGAAAATCAGTTCGGATCGGTGGTTTATAACTTATGCTACTTTATGTCGTTTTACTATTTATGCATGCAAAAAAAAAAAAAAAAAAATTAACTATTCACATTCTATATTTCATATATATTTAATAATTGTTCTAATATATACCATTTGATCTTTATTTCAGATTGATCGGGATTATTGCGCCGCCGTCTTTATGTTTTGCATCGGGATTTCTTATTTTTATTTGTTTTTTTTTTTCATGGACATCTGTAGTTATATGTTTTGAGACAATTTTTTATTTTTCTATTTATTGTTAAATTGTACTTTTACAAATGTACGTAATTAGTATAATATATATATATATATACGAATGTATTTTTCTTTTTTAATATATTCATTTCAGAATGTTTGAATTTTATTGTATATCAGGATGATTGATACAGGTTTAAACAGGAATAAAACAACAAATAAAACAAAGCAATCATGGTTGAAAAAAAAAAAAAAAAATCCTTTTGCAACGCACAGAAAGGCGTCGCTAAAAGTAAAGAAACAACAATGTTAATTCACTATTAGCGACGCACACTAAGTGTCACTAATAATAACATTTAGCGATGCACACTTTGTGCGTAGCTAAAAGCTACTATTAGCGACGACCCCGTGTGCGTCGCTAATAGTAGCGTTTAGCGATGCTCAGTATGCGTCGCTAATAGTAGCTTTTAGCGACTCCCTTTGCGTCCATTTATAATATTTGCAACGCCCATGCCCAATTATTAGCAACACCATATGTGTGTCACTAATAGTTGCTTTTAGCGACGCTCAGAGGTGTGTGCGTCGTCAATACTATTAGTGACCCACTATTTGCGGCGATGTTAGCGACGCGCACGGGTGCGTCACAAAAGATCATTAGCGATGCATTTTGTCACTATTAGCGACGCACGCGTGCGTCACTAATAGTGCATTTTCTTGTAGTGTATAGAATTATCCTTATCAAAAAAAGATATATAGAGCATGAAGGACGTGAGGAGTGAATTGTTAGTGGGTGTGAATATGGTAGTGAGGTATATACATGCAAACATATATATCATCCGAAAGAAAAATGGGTGGGTGACTGGTCAATGGCATTAGGTCTTAGAGAAAGAGAATAAAGAGAATGGAAAGAAGGAAGAATGGCATTTTTAGAAAATGAATTTTGTAAATATCAATAAATTAGTAAATAACTAATATTTGTTAATGTCTGTCACTTAGTAACTCTGACGGGTAGTGTCATTTCAAAAAATACAAGGAATGTCCCTATAATTGTTAGATAAGTCAAGGGAGAGTCAATGTAATTATTCTTTTTTTTATTAAATCAAAGATCATCGATCAACCTTTGTTTTCTTGCCAAATGATATAATATACTTAGCCCCCTTTGCTCCCATCTTTTCAAACCTGGACCTTACCGATAGAGATATTTTAGGCCCATATCCATACCATTCAACCAAAAGGCCATGGGCGACAATGGTATTGAGACATGAAAAGAACAAACAGTAATAGTATTGAGGCATGAGGATTATAAATATGAAAATTGTGAATAAGGAACTTAATTTGAAAATGTAATTGGAACAGTGTGTATAGGTAGTGTTGGATTATGTTAGAATGTTTAGAAGGGTAGTTTTGTATTTTTAATCCTTTAGTAGTATAAATACATGTAAGAGAAAAGAGACATGCATACTCTCTACTCTTCTTGTTTAGACAATCAGATAAGAAAACAGAATTGGATAGGATATAAAATCTTGTGGGATATTAAATATTCTAATCTAGTGTTTAGAACTAAACTGGATAAAAGGTCTGGATATGTTTGGGTGCCTATTGGATATAAAGTTCGATCTTCAAAAATTATTTTTATGAAAGTCATTTAATTTTTTTTTTTCAAATATATGCATAAGAGATATCTAAAATTAAAATTTTATTCACAAATCAATTGTAAAATTTAATAACCATAATCACAATATTTTAGAATGTGATTGTGCAAACATCATTCAAAATATAATAGTCTCACTTTCGAGGTGACACAACAAAAAGCATGATCCGTTTTGCTAAGAATCATCCAAATTAATGATTATATGCATGCATATATATATATAAGAGTCCCTTTATTGATACGAAAAACACATTAAAAAATTAAATATAGAAAATATCAAAAACAATTGAGCAATGAAAAAAAGAAAAAAATTAATTTTTTAACTTGACTCTTCAACGTCTTCATCTCTTTATATTGCAACATTATAATTTTTTTTGATGACAATGGTGTTATATTTTTATTCCAGTGGTATGGAATAACTTTAATATCACCACCTCCTTGGGATAAGTTATATCCCACCCAAATGGGATATAAATGGTTCACGGAATATAAATGTCACATTCCGAATTTCCACAAATCCGGGGAATGAGTGAAATGAAAAGAGAAAAGTAAATGAAAGGTTATAAGATAGATTTAATTGATTATTCATTCATTTTTCTCACGTTTTCCCAAAATAAAAATGAAAAATCGGACACAAGGCTTACCCCAAGATGGGTTACAAATGGTAGTCACAAATCACCCCAACCAATGGTCAAAATAATCTAAGGCTTGTTCAAGTATGACCTCCAAGATCACCCCAAAAATGTTCCTAAACAAGTCTTGGAACAATGGCCAAATGGGCCCCCAAAAGGCCCTAAAACATAGGCCAAGAATTGGTAAAAAATCCTACCAAAAATTAGTCTAAGTAAGAGGCCAAACATGGCCCGAGCAAGTGGCCAAACATGACCCCAAAAAGGTGGCCAACCATAGCCCAAAAGGATGGCCCAAAATGGCCTAAAAGGGTGGCCAAACATGGCACAAATTTTGTCCAAACATGGCCCTAATAGGATGCCCAAACATAGTCTAAAAATATGCCCAAAGATGGTTAAAAAATGGCTCAAAAGGTGGCCAAAAGGGACAAGGCAGTGGGGCGTGCAGGGGGCGCGCGCAGGCAGGCGGGGCAAGCCAGGGCACGCGGCACGGATGCAGGGCGCGCAGCGCATGCGCGCAGGGGCGTACGGGGCTGCGCGGCTAGGGGATGGGCACTATAGCGACAGAGAGTAGATTTTTTGATTTTCTGATTTTCTGCAAAATCACTGTTCATGGCTGCAACCTAACTTTTTCATTTTTTGATTTTTTTTCCAAAGTTTTGTAAGTCTATGTTTTCTATTTTTAGCCCATTTCCCCAAGGGTATTAACCTCCCATTTTGGGCACTTTTCTCAACCATTTAAATGGTGTTTTGCACATATAATTTCCTTCTCAATTTCATAAAATCTTTGACATAATCTCCTTTAGTTTTTTAAACATTTTTCTCTACCTAGTATTTTGCAACAATCATACATATAAAATGTGTACATTCCATCCTCACTCAATGGCCACAATCTCATTAAATTAAACATACAACTATCTCCTTCAATATATATATATATATATATATACACACACACACACATGTAAGGCACATTAAATAAATATGTTCTACATATCATTTGGGTTTAAGCCCTTACACTTTAAAATGACCTAAGGCCTATAATCCATAGTCCACTATTTTTTAAATTTAAATACAAGTTATTTGGGCTTATGCCCATATATACAAAAACATGCCCTAAGGGCCAAATATGCTTTATGATCCATTTTACTTCCTTTCTTCAAGACTTAAACAAGTCTCAAGCATCCGGAATCTCATCTGAAATATGATATCCCATGAGGGGTTAGCTCAACTGCTGGTATGACATAATGCCTAATGCAAGGAAGAAAATTAAGGCACTGGCATGTGCAAGTGTACATTTATATCTACATGCCTTTCCAATTCATCAATACAATGTAATGTAAATATGTGTGACACACCCATGCAACTCTATGCCACACCCATGTCTCCTTCACGGATCGCTTCCGTTGGTTCAGAGTACCAATGCCTGAATTCACGGATCGCTCCTGTTGGATGAACAGGCATCAATGCAATGGTCAATTTTGAGTTTTTTACCACAAGGATCTACACTCTCATAATGAATAGCACCAAGTGCTCAACTCACACTATGTTTTCAAAGGATTCACCATATGCCAATATGCTTTGCTTTCACCATGCAATAATGCAATTCAAGGAAACATTTCATCAACACATAAAGCATGACTTAAAATATGCCTTATTCATAAAGTAAAGCATAACTTCAAATTCACAACACTTTGTCTTCAGTGAAGGTAAGTCACAATTCAATGAATTAAACATATGATCAAGTTTCATGTTCATTACTTTAACAATTTCTCAAAGAAAATACAAATCTACAAACCACCAACTCATGGAATAAATCATAACTCTCAAGTTACAAAAGTTTCTCTACATGAACAATAGCTAGCATGCAATGAATCAAACATATAAACAAGTTACATGTTCATCACTTTGACAAATTCTCAAAGATTACAAAATACATAAAACACCAATACCTTAAATAAATCATATCTTTCAAACCACAAGATTTTGTCTACATGAACCTAAGCTAGAATACAGTGAATTTCATTTATAGTCATGGTTCATGTTTATCACTTTTTCAAATTCCCAAAGAATAACAAAGAACACACAAATACATAAACGATCACTCTAGATTTTTCAAAACAACTATATCCTAAGTGATTTTCAAACATCAAGTAAACACCTAAATCATTCAATCAACACATAGAAATGCAAGAAAACTCAAATATATTCCTAACCTAGCAAAGTATCATACCTAGAATGGTTTTTCTCAAACCGGGGAAGTTTTGTTCGCTACACAGCTGAACCGATTAGTGAGAATATAGATATTGATGAAAGGAACAACTTCCTAGAAGGAAGCCTCGCAAGAATCCTGGCCTAGGAGTGTGTTTTGATGACTTGAAGCTTGGAGAACCTAGGGTTTTTCTTCACTTTCTCTCCATGAACGTGAGCTACTCTGAATTTCAGACCAATTTGTGATAAAAATACACTAAGGGGCTGTATTTATAGTAGAAGGGCAAGAGGGCAAAATGACCCTTTTGCCCTTAATGAATCCCGGGCCTCGTTATACTACAACTCATCTCGAAACGCCTCAATTCGACATTTTGCTTTAACCAAAGTTCTTAAAATTATTTTAAATAAAAATTTTCAAAAAAATAAATTTTTTCTTGTAGCCGAAGTTTGGCCGGATCCATCCGGGCCACCTTGGATGCCCTTTTAGTCCAATTTCTGAAACTGTCTCCGAACGGGCACAACATTTTAAGGGAGGTGTATTTTAATATTCTAAGCATATTTATCTTCTATGGAATACTCAAAATATGCTTCTAAATATGACTTATGCTTAAATGATGCATGTAAATGCCCTATCGGCAAAACTGTATGAATAGTGCCCTACCGGCAAAAATGAAAAATTTACCCTCAATTTTCAGGTCTATACAATAAATATCCAATCTAATGGATGGAACACACCAAACATGAAATATGATAACATTTATCCTATTCAACCCTCTTATCCCGTCGTCTAAATATAGCCTTTGAGATTTTTTCTTCATTTTCTTCTTCTCTCTCATTCTTGAAACCTAACATCAACGGAATCTATTTTTCAACTTGGTGTCAGAGCAATCAATTGAATAGAGCATATTTGAAATTTGGGGACTTTTGGGAAAGTCAGCATTATGAATATGTTGACATCACACTGATTTTAGCATTGAATCGGGTCATCTCAAATAGAAAAACACATGGTTTGATTCGTCTCATTTTTTTTTTTTTTTTGGAACCAAGAACCATAGATTTGAGATATGCATTTTTGGGGTTGTTTTGTTGCTTTTTCTGTTAGATTTGCTACCGAGTGGTGTGTCTAACACCTTGGAAGCTTTTTACAACATCCTTTTTTTTATGATTTGGTTAGGGTTTGATTGATTTTAAGGACTGAAGGATAGTTTGCTATTTAGTTTGTTGCTAACAATACACTTTTGATGTTGGTTTTTCCTTTCTCCTTGCACAAGATCACTTGTTTAACCTTTTTTGATTCATTTGATGCTTCCAATGTGTTTGGTGGACTACTGTTGTATTTTGTTGTTCTGTGTGATTTTGAAGACTCCCTTTGGCTAAATAGATATGTCCAAAATTAGTACTAGTCAATGATGGTGGAAAGAATGGGTTGAGTCATATTAGAACTCTAGGTGGATAATCTTGTTAGCCCTAAGAGTTTTCAACCGAGGCCATCCAAAAACTAAAAACTAAGATCTATATTTGGACTCTAAAATCTAAGATCTATTAAACATGATCCTTATTGTATATGAAATTTTGAAAAAAAATTGCTTCTCAAATTGTAAAATTTTACTGTCCCTAAAAGATTTTACAGTTTTAAAAACAATTGTGAAAATCTGATTTCGCTAGAAATTTCTTGATTGTTACCAGTTTTATTCAATTTTTTTATTTACATTTTGGATGTCAAAAAAATCTTCCAAGGTAGTGAAAATCTACAACAAAAAAGAAAAGGTATTTGAAGAAAAATTGGACAGTAAAATTTTACAGTTTTGTTGCTTCATTATTTTGAACGTGCATAGACTATAAATCCAATTTTTAATAAAAATGATAAAATTAGTTTTTTTTTTTTTTTAAAAAAAGAGATTGATCCTAGAATAGAGAACAAAAAACCAAACAACTAGTTAGCAAAAAACAGGAGTAATAGACATGCGTAGCAACAAGGTGCAAGATCTTATGGAAGACCATCAAATTGAATATTTTATCTTGTGTTACAAAGCATACAATCAAATATCCTTGAACAAGTGTAGTAGAACAACTTTAGACATGGTGGGCCTAAGATTGATGGTGGTTTATGAAAATATGCATTGGTGGTGGTGATTGGTGGAGAGTATGGGAGGTGCAGTGGGTTGCAATAGAATTAGTGATCATCGGAGATAGTCGGTGGTAGTGGAGAGATGGTGGATCGAGATACAAAAAGGGGGGAATAGTTTGGAGAGATGATGAAGTATACAAATGAAGGATCAACATCATGAATATTTCTTCATCTCTCGAATCGATCCTCTTTTCAATTTCTTCAAATTTCTTGTTAGTCAATGCTTAAACTCTCTCCTCCCTTGACTCTACAATATGGTTTCAAACCCTTGTTTCTCTAATGGCATAACCGATGACTATGGATGTAAGGTTGTTGGCTGTGACATAGAGAGAGAACCAGACAAGAGAGAGATCAGAGTTGAGAGAGTGGAACATTGGAAGCGATCGTAGATGTGGCTAAGTGGTTGCATCGACAAATGGTCTGTTGATCCAGTGAAGATGGTGAAGGTTGGGATTTCATGATATGGGTAACAATTACATTAGGCTATTATTATCATTTATAGAAAAATTACAAGTGTCGTATCATTGAGATGGAAGTGAGTTAAAAATTAGAAATAATCGTATCTTTTATCATATAATTGAAAATAATATAAATATTAAAAATAATTAAACATCTTTTTAAGATACTTAGGACTAATTAACTTTAAAAAAAAAAAGGATTTGGAACTTAAAAGGCAATGGTTGCTTCACGTGGTTACCATAAAAAATATCGAAATGGGATTTGTCAATTCATTTATAGCTTACATAAATTCTTTTCGTTTCTTGTCTACTTGACAACAAAAGTACCCACCACAATCCTTATTTGATATATTATGTTATCATGTATCATATTATACACAAAATGTTTATTAAATAAGAGGTAATTATGAAAATTCATGCTTAATATGTTAATGGGAGAGTTTAATTAAGACTATGAATAATTAATTAGACATAATTAGTTTTTGTTAATTGGTATTTGGTACAAATTATTTCAAAATTAATTTTTGAATATAAAATTTTCTATTTTGTATATATATAAAATATATATTATATTCCAAGCCTCTGAAGATGACATGGCAAGGAACTAGCAACAACTAAAGTTAGAGTAATTCTAACGCATATATTATTTAACGTGTCAATTTTATAATTTGATATTGATGTAAAATTTACTGTTGGAATGTGATACTATTTGACTTGCTCAAAAATGACAATATTATTTTTAATGTCGTATTTGATTTTAAAAATAATTAGTGTTAATTTATATTATATCATAAAATATATTAATATATATGTATATATTAAATAAAAGTGAGATACACGCTATTTTTCTTTTTTTTTTTTTTCAAGTAAACATGAAAGAGAAATGGGTTTAAAAAAAAATTTAGTATTAGAATAACTTTGTCAAATTTGACATTTTTGTATTCTACGGATGCGTAAATGCTATTGGAGATGCTCTTAGCTTACGAAACTCACTGTATAGAAACCCCATTTCGCCCTTTTCACCTCCATTCAATTCTTCAATCCCATCGCCTCATCCTACCTGACTCGTGCTTCTCACTTTAGCAGAGTCCAGCTTTATTGCTGTCACGTAAGTCCTTCTCCTTCTCCTTCTCTTGGGTTTATTCCATCGGTTTTGATTTCTCGTTTCTAGGGTTTGTGACATGTACTTATATCGATACCTATTATATATATATGTATATATTTATATCACCTGACTAAATTTGATTCGTTTATAGCGTTTTGATAGGAAATCGATAGTAAATGATGTTGCTTTGCTTGTTTTATTAACTGGTTAGATCTAAATTTATTAGATTTTTTCCCGATGTTGCGTTCATTCTGTTAATTCTCTTGATTCGATTCACTTGATTGATTTTGATGGTTTTATATTTTTTTTGGGGGGGAGTTATATGTTATGCGTCTCTGTGGGCTAAAAAGGATTGTCTAGGTGCTGAGCAACCGCTCTTTCCTTGTCCTTGGTTGTGCCTGAATTCATATGATTGGGTCAGAAACCCCAATTAGATCTAGTGCGGTTTGGTTTTCAAAATAGGAGCATCAACGTGCAGCCTGGTCAATGGATTTAGATATATAGGAGTATGGTTTTAATTGAAGGAAACCAAACTTCTGGGCTTTCTTCTATTATTCCTACCTACCCACATGCATACTATGTGTATATACACACACGTATCAATGCTCAATATGAAGTGTATATATAAATTTAAATTTTGTAACGGTATTTGCCAAATGGTTGTTGTGAGTCTCAAATGTCCAAGCATAAGTGGATATGGTCATTTAACATTCTCGCCAAAGACAGCAGAAATAAAGAGCAGAGTTAGGGTTTGCTATCTGAAATTGATTGATTGCAAAGCATCAATGAAAGATTTCTAAACTTTCCCAGGATCATTTGCAATCTCCAATTCAACAATAATTTTTCCAATTTTACCCAGAAAAAGACAAATACATACCTTAACTAGAAGGTTTCTTGTTTATATATGTAAAATGAAGAAATTGTACAAACAAAAACTCCAAGAAAACTGCAGCTGGCTTTTCATTAGTTGGACTTGGGAAACCGGAAAGACCTATGATGCCTGATGTCTTGAAAGGTTGACAAGCATCCCAAGTGACCTTCCTCTTTTCAATCAACTGTGGAGGGCAAAACATGCTTTCAAATTGAGTCGGAGAAATTTCTCTTGCCCAGTGACATGTCTATATCACAATTTATTACATATAAAAGAGTTAGTTTAATGTACGAGGTTCCTGTCACTATGTGATCTGAGAATAATTAGATGTATGCAATATAATTATTAGAATTGGATCGAACTGGCCGGTTCAACCGGTTGAACTAGAAATCGGGCATTAAACTGGTTTGGTTCGATTAATATACTATTTTTGTTAAAGAACCGGAAAAAACCAATTGAACTGGCCGATTTTTTAAAAAACTGAGTGAATCGGCCAGTTTTTTTAAAAAACTGGCCGAACTTCCTTTTGTCTTTTATTATCTACAACTTTTTTTTTTCTCACAAATTTTTTTATATTTGATGATTAAATGATGAAATTTGGTATAAAATAAGATACTGTTGCATGTATTTTTGTTATATATACAAATATATAAAACTTATACATTAAAATAATTTTAATGATTATGCTTATATTTTGTTATTTATTACTAGATAGTAAAAAAAAAAAATTTCTTGTTATTTTTTTTAATTTTTAATATATTTATGAATATTTTTAATTTTTAATATATTAATTATAAAAACCTGGTTGAACCACCGGTTTAACTAGTGAACCGTGAACCGGCTCCTTCACCAGTTCATCGTCCGATCCGGTTGTGATAACTATGGTTTGCAATCTTAGTCCCACAAGTGAAGAGACGTTTTTTGTGAACAACTTATCACACACACATATATATATATATATATATTTTATTTTCATTTAATTTCAATTTCAACTATCATGACTATGATGTAATTCTAAAAAATTAAAAAAAAAAAAGAAAAAGAAAACAAAGAACAGGTTTATTAAATACACAACATGTGCATTGTGACAGGCATATTACGGGTTTCTTCTTACATGGTTTGGAATCATAAATTAACTTATTTGAAAAAGGTCCAAAGGAAAGGAATAGGGCTTGCTCGAAAGACTCCATATTTTAGTCAAATAGAATGAAATTTCATTTGCCTCCTTTGAATGATATAGCATCATTAGCTGCCTAGAGGGCATCTTCAGGAGTACTCAAACTTGAACTCAACTCAAACTCAACTCAAATTCAAATTTATATTTGAGTCAAAATTAAAAAAAAAAACCTTCTCCTACCCTAGACTCAAACCCATACCAAATATGTTTTTACTCAAACCAAAACCCAAATTTATAACTTACTGTTCGTGGACTTAAATTTGTAAACTATAACTTTACTTGAGCAAGACCATTGGAGAGCATAAACTCAAAACCAACTTTTACTCAAATTTTAAGTTAAATTTGGGTAACATTTTGAGTGAACACTAGAGACATAGAACTTTTACCTATTCAAAATATGGAAGAAGATGATTTTAATTATTTTGAACTTTGATTCATTTTTCTTGACTTCGTGGTTCCTTCTTAGATATTCTGAAACCAAAATGTTAAACCGAGTTAGTTAAGATTGGATAATAGGTAATTTATTAGTTAATCTTCAACTGCATTTGGTTAGGACTAAGGTTTTTCCAAATCCTAAAAAATCATGGCCATTAGGAGCACATTAATTTTCTCCAAAATACTTCTTAGGCTCGTTGAAGTTAGTGAGGGTACTTTACTTATCAGGGAAAAAAATACCGCAATAGTTCTTTTTCTAATTTGAAGGATCTGTTAGAAAAATATCTTGGTATTATAAGAAAGACTAGGATGCCGGATTTGGTTATCAGGGAAAAAAAGACCGCAATAGTACTTTTTCTAATTTGAAGGATCTGTTAGAAAAATATCCTGGTATTATAAGAAAGACCAGGATGTTGGATTTGGTTATCAGGGAAAAAAAGACCGCAATAGTTCTTTTTCTAATTTGAAGGATCTGTTAGAAAAATATCCTGGTATTATAAGAAAGACCAGGATGTTGGATTTGGTTATGAATTATGATTTTTTTATGCCCATTGCTAAGGTAGGGCAAACTAAAAAAGTGATCTTCAATATTTCACCTAGGAATGGCAACGGCGCGGGGTCAAGGCGGCGTGCTCCTTCCCTAACCCCGACCCCGTTTGTATTTCTCGCACCGCCTAGAAGTTCGACCCGACCCCGACCCAAACCCCAACCCCAACCCTGTTTATATTCCCCAACCCTACCCCGAACTTCCGATTTTTTTTTCCAAAGTAAGTTAAAACTTTTTTTTGGTAGGTAAATTAAAATTTATTGTCGAAACAACCAACAAAAAAAAAAATAATATGAATGTAATATGAGAAACCTTAGAACTAATTTTAGAGTGTGATTTGTTGGTAAATATAGTGTATATAGAGATAAAAAAAAAATATATATATTAACGGGGTGGGGTGAACATCCCTTGATCTTGCCCCAAACCCGCTTGGATTTTAAAAGTCCGACCTGACCCTGTTTATGAACATCACATACAAGTCCCATTAGGAGTGGGGCCCTGATGGGACGGGAAAAATTACCATCCCTAATTTTACCACCCTGGTGAGAGCCCCATTACATGTTTAAGCAGATAGTTATGTGTACAGGGTTCATGAACGTTGCAATATCCATGTAGCTAACTACAAAGTAATGATTCTTTTTCAAGTTGGTGAATAATGATCAATGTTGTTATTTGTAAAGGTCATCTCCTAGTTTGTAGCTAAGAACTTGGATGGCATTTTCTTGAAAAACGTGGATTAGCACTATAAAGATTCTCAAATGATTTAGTTGATTGAAGAATATATATTAAAGGTGTATTGTAATGTGATGGCTTTATAGCATTTTACTTACCGGTCAAAAGTACATGCCAACATGTGAATGGGATAATCAAAAGAAAAATTACTTACCATTTAAAAAGTACATGGCAACATGTGAATGGGATTATCAAAAGAAAAATGGAGTCATCACTGCTACTAATTTTGCTAGATTAGGTTTAGGATTTCATGAGATGCAATCGCTTCAAATTTTGATGATTGTGTGAGTTTGTTTGAATGTCTAAACAATGTATGAACAACTTTTCACATGTTAAAATCATGTAAACCTTATTTTAAAATTTTTTCTTGTGCTATCCTACGAGTTCTTTCTTGAATGTCTTGTAAGTTAATAGCTTGTCTTGCTAGTCTGTTAATTATTGGATCCATGGGTTGTGACATAAATATGTACACACACATATGTATACCCCGCAGATGTTTCTTTAATTTAATTACTCTTCACTTAAAAAAAAAACATACATATATATATTGTTGAAACTCTTATTTATAAAAATATAAATTTGTTGCTTCATCTGCTTAAATTTTATTCTTTTTATGGTTTTTTGATCTGGATTACTGGTATTTATCGAATTTTCTTTCTTATTTGGTTCATTATATTCTTTTTTGTTGTTTTAATTAATTATTTCTAACTTGTTAGGCCATCTTAAATTGTGATGCACCTCTCATTGATCTATTTATGGTTATACCAGGAGGCTCACCAAGGCCGTCTCGAGACAATTTGAGGCCTAAAGCAATTCTTCTCACTTTTTGAGAAATAAAATTAAGGGCTTGTTTGATAACGTTTCCGTTTCCAGATTTTTGCTTTCGTTTTCTTTTTTTTTTTTGGTTCGAAAACGAGAGCAAAAAACATGTTTGATTATTTGTTTTTTCTTTTTGAAAGCGTTTTCAAATTTAGACTAAAAACTGAAAACCAAAATAGTAGTTTCCAAAATTTTTAAAAACAAAAATCAGAAGAAGAGAACACACGCAACTCTCAATTTTAATGAGGTCAGGACATCGATTCCTATTAGTTACAAACTTTTTATAACACTTATACTATGTCTCCAATTTTTCTCCAACTCTTCTACTGCCATTGCTGGTATCATAATTTCCTGCTTTCCAAAGCTGCTTACAGCTCTGAACAACCACTGGATTAGATTGTGGATGAACAACAACCGGTAGTGGTGACCACAAAGAGTCCACCACCACAACAGCGCTATGCAATACTAGACTTTCTCTAGGCCAAAGAGGATAAAAAAACCCAACAGGCAAAGCAACTTCAAGTTTTTGCTTCTTTCTTAAAATTTCTTCCATGCCGGAATTGGTATCGGAATCCGTTCTACTAATATTAATGACATTAGACGTTGTCCTATCATCGGGAATTTGCTTGGTTCCATGATTTCCTGTTTAATATTAACGTCCATGGCATCAATTCAAGAAAAAAAAATTTTGAATTGGTTCCAGTTTTTTTTTAAGAGAAGAATGTGTTTTTTAGTAAAATCAATTGAAAGCTCCCAAAAGAAACATAGAAAAAAAGGGTTTTGATTCACGAATGATGTGTGGTTTGATGTCACTTTATTAGGCTAATAAAGATTTGTGGTTATGACACTTGTTTTTAAAGACTTATCTTTTAATGCTTAGTGAGATGACTGCTCAATTATGTAATTATGCTCATTCCTGCTCGTGTGTTTATAACACAATTTTGGGTTGAAATGAAATTTGAAAATATATATTATGGAATTTAGGTTTGATGTTACATTGGTTATCAAACACGTTTGTTGTTTTGTTTTTATTGTTGTTAGAAATAGTATTGTTGTACCAAATACGTCTTTTGTTTTTTAAAAACGGAAAGTAATTTTCGTTTTTAAAAAATTGAAAATAAAAACAGGAAACGTTACTAAACACGACCTTTGTATTCAAGTTTTGCTAACATAATATTTTCAATTGGTTTATTACTGTTGGTCGCAAAAGATTTCATTGTAGAATTTAAAGAAAATATTTGGAAGCTTAGATTGCTCTTTCATTAAAAATAGTCACGTCATACAAGAATAATCATCCAAAAATATTACAAAATAATTAAATCCATTCAAACTCAGAGAACGAGAAGGAACCCATATGTTTGTGTGCACTACATCAAAAGACTTAGATTGATGCCATGACAACTACTTGAAAAAGAACTAATTGACAAGCTTCACATTCTAAATTAGACACATGAGTAAACCAGGATAACTAACTTGAGCTTGTTCAAAGAAGGGTGATCCAAACGAAAGTGTCACTAAGAGGTGAAACTGCTGCACTTAAGGTAGATGAAATTAGGAAGCAGGAACCAATAGAATCCAAGTAGTAGAGACCATCATTCTCATGCCTCGAACCATATCATCTTCTTCATCTTAAGGTCCTGAAAAACACAAGAAGTGAGAGAAAAAGTTATAGAACAGTTAAACTATTTAGTCAATTGACTAACAAAAAACAAATTAAAAGGAAAACTAGGGACATAAAGACTAGAATGCAAAGATATGGCAGTAGTGGGACAAAGAACACTTTTTTTCAGAATTGGCTAGGTTGACCCATCAATTAAAACAATATTATGTGTAAGAGGAGTTAAATAGAAAAGAGAAATAATATACCAGACATATGGGAACTAGGCTACTAGCTCCGGGGTCAATGGCCTATGGCGAAAGGGAATGGGCCATATATGCAACATTACTTGAATCCACCAAAGTAGCAGTATTGGAAAACGAAGGAAGAGTTGTACGTAATGTCTAAACTAGCTCGCCAAGCTAAGTAGTGAGTGCATCATGAGAACTAAAATTGGGAATTATAGGTCCAGCTGAAGCAGAAGATGGTAGTGTCTGTGTGGGACCATCTATGACTTGATGTGCATAATTTGGTTATCGTACTTTACCCAACAATAAAGTTTTGTATGATTTGTGCCACCATAATAGTTACACTTTCTATCACCACATCCATCAACACGACCACCACCTCTAGAACCTCCACGAGAACCTGACCCACGAGTACCACTGCTCTAGAGTAAAACAAAAGACTCTAATGAAGAGGAGGCAGAGCTTGACATAATTGAGCTATGTCCCAAAGATGAATGTAGCAATCGAGAGTACGCGTTAGCAGCGGTGGGTAATGTCTCACTTGCAAGTATCTGATCCTTAAAGCCACGGAGGTCTGAGTCTAAGCTAGATAACAAAGAAGCAATTTTGTTGCTCTAAATCAGTAGTGAATGGGCGATGCTGGAGCAATTGATTCCATGAATCCTTAAGTGTGCCATAGTACTCAGATAATGCTTTATTAGATTCTTTTGTAGTGAAAATCTTCTCATAGAACTTATATACCCAAGAAACATTACTTTGTTGAGAAAATGATTCTGTCATAGAGTTCCAAATTTTGTTTAACGATTTGCAGAACTCAATAGTAGTAGCAACATGAGGTTCTATACTATGCCAAAGTCACCCCATCACTATAGAATCTTCACACATCTAATCTTTATACTTTGGATCTGTTTTAGGAGGAGGATCATCTTTCAAATATTTCAATTTTCTCTTCCCACGCAAGAACACTTTCACAACATGTGCCCAAGCAAGATAATGCAGGCCATTCAACCTTTCCAAAGTAATAGATTTGGAAAGATCATCAACTTTAACTAATAATGGTTTGTACTCAGCATAAACCAAACCACAAGACACCCGTAGCAAGGAACTACCTTAGCCGACTCAAAAATAACCCAAGATAACTACCAAAAGCTTAGGCTCAAGCAGTAAACTAGTACGAGAAGATCAAAACATATGCTGAAAACCACCAAATGATCAAAAGAAGAGAAAATCATAACCCAAAACACCAAGTTGTAACTCTAGGTATGTAATGTGACTTGTTTTTCTCTAAGAAAATTGCAAAAACACAATCACAATGACTTGGGTAACTTGCAATAGGTCTTTACAGATCAAAAAATAGGTCCCGTAAAACTAGAAAAGATCCGAAAATAGAGAAGTCTATCTAAATGTCTTCAAAAAATTTCACAAAAATCATCAATGTATTCAACATGGAGAGATGAGTTCAGGCATGTCTTTCGATTGCCGAAAGGTGCCAAAAAGTGATGATGTCATGCTGATGTCAGCATGATGTCATCGTTGGAAAATGATGTCAGCATGCCTTTCTGATCTCTTTAGGTGGTGGGATATATTTCTGATGTGTTTTTGGAAAATCTCTTTGCTAAGAGACCACACTCTGATACCAAGTTGAAGTAGAATTATATGAAAATTAAGGTTAATTGAAGAAAGAAAGAAAATAGTAGGAGAGAAAGAGAAAGAGATTAGAGAAAGGTTTAGGGCTTCATTAACCAAGCTCTGCTGTTACGCCTCACATTTATATATTAACATTAAAGAAAGTACAATAATACCCTTAGAAGAACAAAAATAAGAAGAAAATAACACTCTAACAAAGACCCTCCTGCTTTTAGTGGCAACCACACTTTTCTCCAATTTCCTCGTTTCTCCTCCACATCATCGCATAAGATATCTCGTTGCAATTTGTCAGTCTTTTCCATGGACATCTGAATCTTGAACGACAATACATAATAGGTTGGTAGGCTAGAAAGAGTGCTATTTATCAAAGTACTTCTCCCCTTGATAAATACAACTTATTCCAACTCACTAGCCACTCGAAAACAAACCAAGATAGGTAGTGTGTGACACACCCATCCAACACCCTGAGTTGGTGGCAAAATCATCCATCTCTCCAATCTCGCTTGTTGGGATAAGTTCACTCTTGATAAATTGACTCTTAAGACCAGCTAGGCGCCTACTGCTTCTAAGTAGAGTAGAACACGTCTCAATTATCTTAATTGATCCTCATTCACATGTGCCCTGCATAAAAACTATTGTATCATCCACAAAAGAGTAAGTGAGACACCATTACCGATCCCCTCTTCGAACAGTAGATCCTCTAAACACGTCCTTCCACTCCTCTCCCCAGAAACCGACTCAGTGCTTCCATCACAAGAATGAACAAGAGAGTGGAGAGAGGATTCCCTTGCCTTTGACCCCTTGAACTCAAGAAAAAACTTTAGGGAGAACCATTCACCATTAGAGAACTTTATTGAGGAGATGTACCCCTTAATCCACCGTCTTCACTTATCCCCAAAACCCATTCTTTTTAACAAATACAGAAGAAACTCCTAACTAAAATGATTATAGGGCCTCCCCACACCCCCCAAAAAAAAGTGATTATGAGCCTTTTTAATATCCAACTTGCATTTTGGTCATAGATAACCACTCTTAATCCTCAAGTCCACGCACTCGTTAGCTGTAAGATCCACATTCTTAAATCTATCTTCCCCCAATGAATGAATGCTGCTATTCTTAGACAATACTAACCACTACCTGTTTCAAACATAACGAAATGACTTTTGCCAACTCGTTTAGACAATCCACAATATTAATAAGCCTGAAGTTCTTAAATCAAAAGCGTCTCCTTTCTTCGGAATCAGAGCCACAAAGGTAGCATTCAAGCTTTTCTCAAAGAAGACTCGGGATAATAAAAGAACAACTCCATCACATCCTCTCTCACCATTGGCTAACATTTATGTAAAAGTGCCAATGTGAACTCTTCCATAGCTGGAGTTTTATCAACCATCACATTGGTTAAGAGCCTACTCCACCTCTTCAACTCTGAACAACCATTCTAATCATTGCTTGTGCTCTCCTGATATAGCCCCAAATTCTAGACCATCCAATCCCAATATTTGCCCAAGTGTCTCCCAGTACCGACACATTGTAATGCACAATTCCTCTCTTAGTAGCATCCTCCGCGATGTTTGCAGTCCGATGAAAAAACTGTATTTGAATCTCTTTCCTTAAGCCAAAGAGCCATAGACTTCTGTCTCAAACTTATTTCTTTGGATATCAGCAATCTTCTGAATTCCTCCTTTTTTTCCATCCCTCCAAGCATCTCTCTCTTCCATCGTCGAAGTGCCTCATTCTTCCTTGACATCTAGCTTCCTTAGTTCCACGAGCTTTCTTATTTCCTTGAGCAATCTTGCTTTTTGAACTTCTAGATTCCCAAAGACTTCCTTATTCCATTTTTTAATGTCTTCTTTAAGCATTCCTAGCTTATTGGCCAAAACAAATCCCAGCTGGATTGCACTTTATAACCTCTCCACCATTACCTAACTTTATCTACAGAATCTTCCTCGTGCAACATGTTCTCAAAGAGAATTGGCAACTTACCCCGATGAATTCTCCCACTATCCATTATCTCTGGCATGTGATCTGGAAATAGGCTGAGGAAGACACGAGATACATCCGCAAAGTGTTCTTCCCAATCTATAGAAACAAGAAATCTATCCAACATGGCAAGATTATCCACATGGTGATTGTGTTTGAATGCATGCATGTGTAGGAAAAAAGCCCCTTATTGCACTATGTTCTTACAATTTGATGTGTGTTACTGAGGTTGGTATTTCATCATCATCATCATTCGTCCTCCTAAACCTTGGGGTTGGATGAGTTGGGAAGAGGCTTGGGTAATATTGCAAAGGTCCTAGGTTCAACTAGGGTCAGCAGCTAATGTTCCCAATGGTAACTCCTTTTTGTTTTTTATGAGAACATGACTCTTGATCTTGCATTAGGTTTCTTGTTTTGATATATCTCATGTGTTTGATTGACTTGCTTTGTCTTTAATGCATCAATTGTCAGTCAGATTATTAAATAAAAAATGAAATTATAGGCCCCACTCCAAGTGCCACTTACCTATCAAAAAACAAAAATAAAAAATGAAATTATATTTGTACACTGTAAAAGAACACTATCAATAAAGTGACCTTATGACTTCATGTCACATCAAAAGATAATCCCTTGCTCTAACAATTACATATTTTATGCATAGATGAGAATTTTATTAAATAATGTTTTCTGATACATTAGAAAGGACTCATCCATGAAATTCATGGGATCCTCCGTCCAGGCATGGAAGTCTGCTTCCCTTCTAGCATTTCTAGCTAAAAGATGGGCGACCTTTTACCTGATCTCTTGACATGGGAAAAATAATGGCATCGAAAGAGAGGATCAGGTGGATAATGTCTTCTATTAAGGGCCGAGCATTCAGACATATTAAGTTGTTTCATCGTGCTTCAGTGTTATTGGTGAATATTGAAACATGGAGTTTTGAGCAGTTTCTTCTTGTGATTCTGTGGTTTCCTTGTGAATGTGTACATTCTTAATTTTTGAAGACAAACAGTTACAGATTTGTTGCCATTAATACATACAAAGTCTGTTAAAAATCGGATTCAGTTGATGGAATAAAAGTGTTTTTTAATTTCATGTCCTCTATTTCAGTGGTTCGGTTTAGTGCTCCCATGACTCTGCTTGATGCTATTAATCTCTGGATGAAAAATTACATTTTGATGGTATTGTTTGGTGATGTCGAAAAGGCTTACATCTATGTACTTAAAACCAATTAGTGTGTTCTTCTAGCAATATAGATACAGTATTCTGTCTCAGAAAAGCTTAAGATCATTTAATGTAATATCCATGTAAATTAGCTAATTTGTTTCATGGGATGAATTGGTAAAGAGTTGGGCTTAGTGCGTAGGAGTCCTCTACCTTAGTCTATAGAGAGCACCAGGAAGCTTTATATACATACATCACTACATATATATATATATATGTATGTATATATGTATAGAGAGAGAGAGAGAGAGAGAGAGAGAGAGCTGCTGTTAAGTCAAGATGTTAAATGCATATTTTACCAAATGATGCAGGATGTCGGAGCCACCTTTTGCACCGAGGGAGAAGCTTATTGAGAAGCAAAAATATTTCCAAAGCATCCACAAACACACATACCTAAAAGGTCCACTCGATAAGATTACCTCGGTTGCCATCCCTCTTGCTTTGGCAGCTACTTCCATGGCTCTTATTGTGAGTTCGATTCTACTAATTCTTCTTCCTTTAAGATTCTTTTAGCCATTCTTGTGCATTATTGATTCTGATGTACCACTGTTCCTGTGATGTACTTGATAAATTATGTGCATTTGTCCAGGCTCGGGGGATATATAATATGTCTCATGGGGTTGGTAAAAAAGAGTGAGAAGGTTCTCTAGGGCAGCTTAATTTCAGAAACGCATGCACACGGACTCGTCCTAGTGTTTATCTTGAAGTTGCTAGCTTTTTATCCCTAATAATTGCTTAGTTGCAGACATTTTACTGCCAAAATGGATAGTTGGATCTTCTTCATTAATGTTTGATTGTTTGGTTGTTGCTGGAACATGTATAAATTCTTGGAAATATTTCTGGTGCACAGTTGCCATCTGCTTCAAATTCTGACTCTCTTAGTTGCAGACATTTTACTACCAAAATGGATATTGGATCTTCTTCATTAATGTTTGATTGTTTGGTTGTTGCTGGAACATGTATAAATTCTTGGAAATATTTCTGGTGCACATTTTGCCATCTGCTTCAAATTCTGAGTCTCGGTAAAACATAGGATACGTGCATAACAAAATCCCATAAATAGGTTGCACATGGCAGTCTTCTATGTTACTGGACTCGTATAAACATAGATAAGTCTCTTTTTTTTTAGATTGTTATTTTGTGCTAACATCTGTCTTAAAGGCCGTGTTTGATGCATATCCTATAGATGCATAAGAGCAAGGATTAGTCCTGTGTTCTCAGACCATTCAGTCTTAGGATTATCTTCAAAGGCCCATTCGTGACTCCCATCCCTGAATTTTTTGTTTTTATTGCACCTGTATAATTACAACTGTTCAGTTCAACACATCAAAGTCATATCCTAACTATTTGGGGTTGGCTTATTGAGTGGATTTTAAACTTGTTGGTTTTGCTCTTTCGAGAGCTATGGGCCTATCATACGGGCTAATTAGATCATTATCTTCTCATGTTTTCATGAAGTCACCACTCGATGAGACTCGATTGCCTAATTAGTACTGTAAATATTCGCTGACCGCCGGTTTTGGTTTGGTTAAGGTCAGTGAATCCTATTGGGCAAATTACATCGGGAACACTTGTAAAGAACCATATCTTTGCCACAACTGGCCATAACAACAAATGTGAGTGGGTAACTATTTATGTATGCTTTTTAAAGAAACTAAGTAGAGATATACGTAAATTTCGTAACAATACAAGTATTTACAAAGGATAATTTAAGAATATATATGAAAAAAATTTCATATTTGAATGAAAATAAAAGAATTGTGAAGTAGAATATAATAGATTATATAAAGTGTCATAAAGATATTAAAATGAAAGATTTCACTCTAGATTAAAAAATACAATTAATATATGAACAAAAATTTGTAAATAGTTAATGAATTTAGACTGATCAAATTTTTTTTCCTGATAAAATATAAGGAAAGTAAATTAACAAATGATCTCTAAAATCAGGCTAAAGACACATTTATCTTATCTTGTAAATATAAGGGAATGGAATTAGTATTCTTGAAAGTATGGTTTGAGTTTTCGAACATATATTACCAAGGTTAGAGCAACTCTAAAGGGAGTTGTCATTTTGAGGTGTCAAAAAATTTATTTACAATCTTAAATAGTGTTATGGCATTTCAGAATTATAAATCTGTTTCAATAGCAGGTGCCAAAATGGGGTGCTATTTTAATATTTTTTATTAAAAAATATAATTAAACTTAACAAATATAGTTTTTATAACGGTTTGATTTAAATTAATTTTTAAAATTAAATTACAAAAATTAATTTAAATTTTAACAATTAACTAAATTTAAAAAATTATTTAATCATAAAAATTAGTTAAATAAATAAAATCATCTTAAATTAACAAAAAAAAATCATAACTTAAAAAATAAATAAAAAATAAAAAAATCAATTTAAATTATAAAAAAAATTTAATTAAAAAATAACAAACTCCCTGTATTTTCTGGGCTTTAGTAAGTTTTTTTCCTGTATTTATAGAATTTTTTTTTGAAATAGAGTCGTTGAAATGGTAGCCGTTGTAACAATAAAAATGGAAATGGCCCCAACCGTCAAATAACACCTCTCTTTTTTCTCTCCAAAGTTTGTAAAAATGGCATCCCTAGACCGTTGGGTGCCATTTTGCAACCGCAGATGCCACCCTCGTTGGATTGAAAAATTTTGAATTTGGAGTGCCATTTCGGCAGTTATGGATTTAGCACCCTAGATGGCACTCGCATTGGGGTTGCTCTTAAGGCCAGTTTTTTAATTTCAAAGTACCTTGTCTTGGTGTCTAAAAGTGCTTTACTGACGTAGAAAATAGGATTCTGAATTCTTTTATCTTCTCTAACTAACGCAGAGCTGATGACACTTTCTGACACAGCTAAGTACAAGAGTAGTTCTTTCCCTGGTACTAATTTTGAAAGGAGTTTGGGGAAGGTTAGGTATTGCCTGAGTTGTTGAAAGGCCTCCTCACGTTTAGATGTCTATTCTAGGGCCTTACTCTCCCTCAAGGTTTTAAAGAACGAGAGGCATCGATATGTAGATTTAGAGATAAACCTATTTAGTGTTGATATCCTTCCATTCAACCCTTAAATATCTTTTTTTAGTTTTGGGGGATTCTAGTTCAATCAGAGCCCTAGGCTGTGAGGGGTTTGTCCTCAATTCCTCTTTGGGAAATTAGGAAACCCAAGAATCTTCCTTTTGTGATCCCGAAAGTACATTTTAATGGGTTTAGTTTCATTCTGTGTTTCTTCATAATGTCGAACGTCTGGCTCAAGTGCTAGACGTGGTCACTCGTCCGAACACTTTTAATGAGCATATCGTAAATGTAGACTTCCATTGTATCCCTAATCTGGGAAGCCAAACATTCTGTTTACAAGCCTCTGGTGCATAGTTCTAGGGTTCTTCAAACCGAATGGCATCACTCTATAACAATAGAGACCTCGTTTTGATATGAATGATGTTTTCTCCTGGTCTGGAGAATACATTTGAATTTGATTGTACCTAGAGTAAGCATTCATGAAACTTATGAGCTTCGTGACCTGCCGTGGCATCAACAAGCTAATCAATTCTGGGAAGAGGGAAGCTGTCTTTAGGACAAGCTTTGTTAAGGTCGGTATAGTCAACGCAAACCCTTCACTTGTCGTTCTTTTTTGCAAGAATTGTATTGGCAAGCCACTCTAGGTAGAACACTTCTCTTATCATTCTAGCATTAAGCAACATCTAGACTTTTTCATTGATGATCTTGTGACGTTTTGGGACAAATATTTTCCCTCCATATCTCTAGTTTTTCAAGCAAATACCGAAAGGTTGGCCTTTAGGAATTTAACAATATCCTCTTGCTCAAAAGGAGACAGAGCTGAGCCAATGTGTATGTACTTTCCCTCTTCTTTAGTGCTGATGAGCACTTAATAGGCTCTTCCATTGATTTGACTGCGATGTATCTTCCTTTGGGACTTAGTGGCTTGTCAATTTCAAAGGAAATTCTTCTGCCTCATTAAAATTCGAAGATGAGGAACTTTTCCTTTCTGAGGGTATTGTAATTTTGATTATGCTCAAAGAATAACGCGGTAATTGTAGTGTAGCTTTGGGGTGTCGATTTTACAAGGGAGACAATATTAAAAGAATAACAGAAAGAATTTCTAAAACTAAAGAAAATATCAAACGATTAACGAGAAAATAAAAATATAATTTTAAATGCAAATAAAATTAAACAAAGTAATTAACGGAAAAAAATAATCAAATTAACGAACAGTAGAGTGTCGGGAATTCCTTGCACATATCCGGTATTTTAATTAGTTTTTAATTAACTGATAACTCAATTGGGAATTGAATTCCAAAAATTTCCAATCGGAAGATATAAAATTATAAATCAAAATTAAGTCTAATGTAACCTTTGAAAAATCATTCAACACTTTTAAATCCCACAAATTATTATCCATATTGAGAAAACCTAACGACGACAATATACTCAAAAAGTAATATTGCAGCAGAGAATTAAATTAATATAAATAATTAATTGATCCAAACATAATTAAAGAATTAATCTATTCAATAAAAAAAGTCTGACTGAATCTATAAACGAAATAAACTTTATAATTATTTAGAGAAAACAATACCAATCAATAAATTGAGAATGATCAAACAAAGAGTTTAATAAATAAAAATTACGTACATGAATCAAAAATAAATTAAAAATACCATCAAGTGTGTAAATTCATCCTTAACCCTACTTAAAGATTTAGTTACCCATACATACGATGACAACCTAAATTTTATGGAGAAAAACTGTGTCATGAATAGGCTGCGGCTGATTTTCTTCCTCTGCACAAGGACTGCCTCTGCCCGCAGCTCTCCCCTTTTCTCCTCCCCCAAAACAGCCGCAAGACCTGTTCTTTTAAACCTTTAAAACCTCACAGCGCATTAAGCCCTCGGCGCAAGCTTCTGGGCTTGCGTTTCTACGTGCCGCACACACAAGCCGAGCCCATTCAGCGCCTGGGCCTCCATAACAGCGCAATAGCCTAACTGCCCAAGCCTCACGCACGCCGCACCAACTTAAAGGACAGAGCCCATTGCTTTTCTTTCACTTGTTTTTTTTCTGTTCATTCGCTGGCCACCTTTTTAAAGCCACACGCCCCAGCACCTCACTTCTTTGATTCAAGCTTTACACGGCTAGCATGTTTTCCTCCTGGGCCCACACCGCTTGCTTTTCCTGGCTTCTTTTCCATGTAGCCGTGCCTCACGCCACAAGCCGCTTCTCTCTCCAGCCGCACCAGGAACTCCTTTTTGCTTCTTTCTTTTTTATTTTTTCTCTTTTGTTTCCTGCAACCCAACAAAGAATGGGTTTTGCAACTGTTCTGGAATAAAATTTATAAAGACTATTCAATGCATTCATTTGAGATTTAAAATATTATAAAATAATGCTCAAATATATCTAACTGTGAATATAAATTAAATAAAATAATATCAATTATATCCTAACATTTTTATTCATATTTTAGCAATTTAATCTAATAATAAGATATTTAGAGTACATTTTTGCACACTCATCAAATTTTTATTTGGAAGGCTTTTCTTTTAGTGCGATGGCATGACATTCTGGGACAAATGGGTTGACAACCCTTGATGATAAGAATTTTACTGTTGTGGACATATTTCAAGCACTGATGGAGAGTTGAAGTAACTGCTCCCATCTGGTGGATCCGAGGCCTCTTAATATTGACATTATGGGGAGATTTAGCATCTAGAACCATGAATTCAGATATCAGTGTATTCTGGCCGTCTCCTTTTCTTATCGTGGTTGGTAGGTCAATTCTTCCTATTGGGACGTTGAGATTTCCGCCGAAACCTACCATGACAGCAACGGTAGCTTTGATGTCATTGGAGTCGAGTTTCATGTGTTTGAAGGGTTCATAGAATAATACATTGGTAGAACTTTTAATATATACGAGAACCCTTTTGATCTCAAAATTGGCAATTTTGAGCCAGATGACAAGAGCATCGTTGTGGGGATAATGTATCCCAATAAGGTCCAATTCGGAGAACTGGATTTGAGGTTGACTTCACATTTTTCTCAATGGTCGAGATCTGGATGATATGGGGCTCTGCCCTTGCCTCCTGAGCATATCTTTTTCTGGCTCGGTTAGACGTCCCTATCATTGTATTGTTAGCATGAAGCACAAAGATGACTTAATTATTTTGTTGTTGTTGATCATTCTAAGCTTTTCTCTGTTCAGGCATTTACTCTTGCCTCCTTTGAGGTGGTCTTTCGTCACAGGGGGTTCTGCCTCCCGTCCTAGCAAACGAACTCTTTTAATCGTTCTCTCTTGATGAGATGCTCTATTTCCTGCTTCAGAGTCTTGCACTTTTTATAGAAATCACAATACTTGTTTTGATTCCTAGAGTAAGGGTGGCTTTTTAGTGGCTCCGGCCACCTTAGGTTTTCACGAGTTTGGATCTGTTGGAGTATGTAGGAAAGAGAGGCATTTAGAGGGGTGTAAGTCCCATACCTTCCAAAGTTAAAAGTTATTCTAGGCTCTGGGTGTTGTTCTCTTATCGGGACTCTTCATCCTTTTCTTGTTAGCACTATTATCCTTCTTTTGAACTTGCTTATCCTTCTGAGCTTGTTCTTTAACTTTCCGGAATGAGGTTTTTGTATCTTTGAGATTAATATACTTCCGCCCTCTATCTATGATTGTTGTCATATCGATAAAAGGATTCTTGGTCAAGGAGTCTTGGAAGCGCCTAAGCCCAAGGCTTGAAGTGAGGGCGGCCATTAGGAAATTTGAACTGCAATCGGTTATCTCCATGAGTTTGGTATTAAAACAAGCTATGTACTTCCGAAGTGATTCTCCCTTTGCTTGCTTCACAATTAGCAAGAATTCTGGTCAATTTCTCAACTTTCTACTCGTTAAGAATCGGTCAAGAAATAGCTTACTGAGCTCATAAAAATTATTGATCAATTTTTTAGGAAAGTTGTGGAACCACTTAAGGGTGGTACTTTTGAGGCTCGTTATGAAAGTTCGACACATGAAGGCATCTCTAGCTCCATGCAGAGCCATTGTGTGTTGATAATGAGATAAATGGTCCCTAAGGTGCTCAGACCTATCATAGAGTGTGAATTTGGGACAACAAACTTTTTGAGTCGCTCATCTGTCATTATGTCCGAAATGAATGGCGTGTAAAACCTAGCAAATAGTTTACTTAGCTGTTTTTGTAATACCCCGACCCAAAATGGCACGAATATCGAGGCAGTCGGGTTGGGCAACACTATATCAATTGTACTTGGAGCTGTATAATCCTATATTTTATGAATATCAAAATACATATATACATGTGTATTAAATAGGTATATATTATGTATTTATACAATATTATAAAATAGTATATATATATATATATATATATTGTATATAAAATGATAAAATCAAAACTACCCCACCTAACCATACCTATAGGTATGGAGAGGGGTATGGGGGAAATCAGAAAATCATGGAGGAGGATATGGCCAGCCATGCTTGGTTGAGTGTGGTTGGGGCAAAGAAATATAAATATATATTTTATATGAAAGTGTATATACATCTCTTGTGTGTGGGAGTGAGGAAATCAGAGAGAGAGTGTGACAGTTTCCATATCCAGGTGGCCAAGCCACTGATTTTAGGCACGGTTGAAGAAGAATTAGAGAGAGAAAGCAGTAGAGAGAGAAAGAAAAGTTTTGGAAGAACCGAAATCTTCAACAGGTAATTAATCTATCCTTGATGCGTTCGTTTTCTAGTATGTTATTGTATATCTTTGTAGAATACATATTAGATCAAAATATGAAACAAAAACGTGAAGGAAAACCAAAAACTAGAAAACTTAGCTTCGGTCAACAATGGCAGATTTTAGTAGGTTCATTTGATCGCGATTTTAGGACTTAAAATGGGTAGCCAAGTTCACTAAGAACCCAACGGAATTTGAATCACTCAAAACGGTCGAGAAACGGCCATTTTATGGCCGATTATCCTCTTGCCGATGCAACGCCGGAAAACCGACAATGGGTGTCGGAAAACCGTGTCCAATCAAACCCAAAGCTAGTTTAAATTAATTATTAAAATGTTAGGATAATTTTGGTTCAAAAAATTTGAAGTTCGGACGTGAAAACGGCGCAAAACGGCGACTGGTTCCTTTTTCCGGCGACCGGCGCCGGTTAGACCAACCGGAGAAGACCACCGAAAAAACGGGGGGCCATGTCGGGTCAAAATGGGACCGGGTTCGGGTCTGGATCGGGTCGGGACCGACCGGATTTAAACGGGTCGTGACACGTGTCGTGTGGAGGTTGAATTTTAAAGTTTTAAACTGAACCGGTCGGTTCAGTTGAGGTTCAAACCGGTTTAGGGTTTTTAACCCTGAACCAGTGGGTTCAGACCGGATTTAATGGAAATTTCGAACCGGCCCCATAATTTTGAGTAAATGCCACTGTTGCCCAAAACAGAAAACTAATAAAATATTAATTTTTTTCAAAAATGCCCCTAATCCAAAAATGAGTCAAATGAAGTCCAAATGGGGCGAGTAAATAGTCAAACTTCATTATCTCGGGCATTCCGGATCCAATGGTGAGGTCCGTTTTACGAGACGAAACTCCGAACATTAAAATACAATGAAAACAAATCTTAAAATGACCAAAATACCCCTGTGTCCTGACAAGGCAAGTTATATGGGTATTCTTACTATCTCGGACCCACTGAATCCAACGGTGAGGTCAAAATTATAAAAAGAGGTTCCGGGAATAAAAGTACCTATAAAGTACAAAAGACGGTTTTGCCCTTTTTAATCCGGACGTCCGATTTAAGATCTGTAAAAGCCTAAACTTATTTTATTCGACGTTCCGAATACAATGACGACATCTAAATCAGTAATAGAGATACTGATAGCCAAGATTAGCAAATTTGAATATCGAGTATGGTTCGATTACAGTTATAGACTGAGTTATTTTCAATTGATAGGCACGTCAAAAGAGAAGGGGAAGGAGACTTTAATTAGTTGAACTACTAAGAATCATTTTTGAGGTAAGTAATTCTGACGCTTTAATATGGGTTATTCCCAGCCAGTCACGTTATTGTTCATATGCTGCCAATTTGTACTCCATTACTACCTGATGCATTTGATTTGAGCCAATCGACTTGTAGATATCAGTTTACTTGATTTTGGATTTGACTTGCTTGCTTACATCACTTTGAGATTGATCATTGATATTTGAATATTATTACACTATCGTACCATGACCTAGTCTTGAGATACATTCTACTGATTCCATACACTTCGTGTTTTGTTGTTTGTGATATCAAATGTTTGGTACGATTGTACATCTTGTATGGGATTTTGTTGGTCATGATATTTGGTGTGTACTCGGGGTTGTGCTCAGTCACAATGACCTATCTATTCACAGATTACGTGGGGGAAAAGACCCATTAGGGTCTGTTGTGTCCTACGGGACCTGCATTGAAAAGAGCTCTAACGCTTTTCAGAGAGCCCGAGGAACCGTGGCTGATCTGAGCATGCGTTTTAGTGGGGTATGCCGGGCCCCGGGTAATTCACGTATATCTGGGTTACTTGAACTCGATATTGACTTATTATTGTTTCCATTGTATGATCATATTTTTATACCCTGTGAAATGATCATATTGTTGCAAGCATGGTATATCTTTGATTGGCTAACGTATTGTTGTGGCAGCAATCCATCATGATAGGCCAGATCCCAATTTCATTTGGTTTTGTTATTGACTCTTGTGATATATTGTGGGATATGCCTTTTGAACCCTCGGGTCAATGTTTTGCACATTTTGGTGACTGGCTACGTCTTCATTATTATTCACTGGGCTATCTGTTATTCCTTGTTCTATCATTTCATTGGACGAACCCGAACCCACATTAAAGCCAGGAAATTACTTATTGGGCTATTAGCTCACCCCTCCTCCCCTAAATTTTTTAGGACAACAAGAAATCGGGGAACCCTCAGGCGCTCCAGGGATTTGACGCTGCTAGTTACTGGTAGCTGTTTGGGCGAGTTTTGTATTAAGTTAAATATTGTCAGGTCTTAATACTCCCATGTCACCACGGTCCTGTTTGTTGGTTTTGTTTTTGAAGGATCTGTATTTAACACTTATAATTTTTGGACATGCATCAAATGGTGAACTAACTGTGCTACCAGATATTTTAATGATTAAGAAATGCTTTTGTTAAAACTTACCCAGCATTTCAGATCCTTTTGGACGGGGAACGGCCCATGGGCCGCAAACCTGGGTCACGGACCCCTAATCCGCATAGGGTGGGTTCTGGGTCGTGACAGAGTGGTATCAGAGCATATGGTTCTAGTGGTCCATGGGAGATTAAGATTGAAGTATTACAATTCGCTAAAGTCTGAGGGTCATAAGTCTAGAGGTCAATTAATTACCCAAGTTTTGTGGACTGTCCTTTTTGCAGTGTATGGTGCAGACTCGTAGTAGGGCCATGGAGTCTGACCGAGAGCGCATGGATCGTATGAAGGAGATCCTGAATCGGGTGGTGGAGATGATGCCCCAAATGCAGGCCCAGGCAAATGGGCCAATGCCACCGAATAATCCCCCAGCCCCAGAGGATAGACCCAGGCGTGAGGAGGACCCCACTTACTTTTATAAACGGTTTCAGAATATGAAACCGCCTGCGTTCGATGGAAAAGGAGGACACTCAGCAGCCGAAGAATGGATGCTTGGAATGGATAAGGTTTTCAAAATTATGACATGTACAGACACTCAAAAAGTGGCCTATGCCACTTATATGCTGACGGGGGCAGCACACATGTGGTGGCTTTTGCAGGAAGCCCGGGAACCTAATATGGCTTGGCCACGATTTGTGGAGATTTTCAATCAGAAGTACTTCCCTCGGGAAATTCAGAATCAAAAGGCCGCTGAGTTTATCACCCTTCAGCAGGGAGGCATGTCTGTTGAGGAATACGAGACCAAGTTTACCGAGCTGGCCAGATTTGCCCCAAATGTTATAAATACGAAAGAAAGAAAGGTCCGCAAGTTTGAAAGCGGCCTCAGATGGGCCATTAAAGATAGGATTCGGCCTCACCGACTCAGTACCTACGATGAGGTAGTGGAAACCGCCATGATCATAGAACAGAGCGGGGAGGAGTTTGCAAAAAGACGGAAGAATCAGAGGCCTGGGAACCACAAGAGTAAGGGGCAGGGATCTTCATTTTCTGGGATTGGCACGGGATCACGTAATTTTAGTACGGGTTCTGGTCAGAAGAAGGCCAAGTCACAAGACGGGGGCGCGTCTAAATGTCCCACCTGCCAGGGATTTCATAAAGGACCATGCTATCGTGACACCAAGGCCTGCTTCAATTGTGGACAAGTCGGGCACTTCAAGAAGGACTGTCCCAAGAACAACAAGTCAGTGGTCAATACTGCATCAGTTGCATCGGCTTCTGTGACGAAACCCCAGCAGAAGAGTGGAGGACCCAGGATTGAGCAGCAGCGACCGGGGAGGGTCTTCGCTATTACACCAGGGGATGTGCAGGCCACTACCTCGGTAGTTGCAGGTACCATTACAATTTGTTCTCAGCCTGCACATGTCTTATTTGATACTGGGTCCACACACTCGTTTATATCACCGACATTTTCTAATAGAATAAACATGGGAGCCAAACCCCTAGGTTTTGTGTTGACTGTCACTGTACCATCGGGGGAGTCATTATTTGGAGATACTATCTATAGATCTTGCGGGGTTGAGATTATGGGTATTCAGTTCATGGCGGACCTGATACCCTTAGAAATCTGTGGATTTGATGTGATTCTAGGCATGGATTGGTTAACTGCGAATCATGCCACGATTGATTGTGAAGCTAAGAAGGTTCAAATACAGGGCCCAGGGCAACAGAAGGTTATCTTTGAGGGGACGGGAGTAGTCACCCCGCCATATTTTGTCTCTGCCATTCAGGCCAGACGCTTGCTCTGAAAGGGGTGTCATGGGTTTTTGTGTAGCATCATGGATGCCCACTCACAAGAGCCTATTCTGGATCAGATCCCAGTTGCCCGGGAGTTCCCTGATGTATTTCTTGATGACCTTCCTGGCATGCCCATAGACCGAGAGATCGAGTTCTGTATTGATGTGATTCCCGGTACGACACCAGTGTCTAAAACCCCATACAGAATGGCGCCGACTGAGCTGAAAGAATTAAAGCTGCAACTGCAAGAATTGCTAGACAAAGGATTCATACGGCCTAGCTCGTCGCCATGGGGTGCCCCAGTGTTGTTTGTCAAAAAGAAAGATGGGACCATGCGGTTGTGTGTTGATTATCGCGAACTTAACAAGGTCACCATCAAGAACAAGTACCCACTGCCAAGGGTGGATGACTTGTTCGATCAGCTAAAAGGGGCACAGATGTTTTCTAAGATAGATTTGAGATCGGGTTATCACCAACTTAAGGTTAGGCCTGAGGATGTGCAGAAGACGGCATTTAGGACCCGATACGGACACTACGAGTTCCTGGTAATGCCATTTGGGGTGACAAATGCCCCAGCCACATTCATGGACTTAATGAACAGGGTCTTCAAGCCGTACTTGGATGACTTCGTGATAGTATTTATTGACGACATCTTAATCTACTCTAAGAGTCCAGAAGATCACGAAGTGCATCTAAGAAAAGTTCTGCAGAAGCTAAGGGAGCAGAAACTGTACGCAAAGTTGAAGAAGTGTGAGTTCTGGCTTCCCAGCATATCATTTTTAGGGCACGTGGTTTCTAAAGATGGCGTTTCAGTGGATTCACAAAAGATAGAAGCCATCGTGAATTGGTCCAGACCGACCAGCGTCACTGAAGTCCGGAGCTTTATGGGTTTAGCTGGGTATTATAGGCGCTTTGTCCAGGATTTTTCCAAAATAGCCGCGCCGATCACACAGTTGACTCGTAAGAATACCCCATTTGTATGGACTGAGGAGCGAGAGAAGAGCTGAAGGAGCTGAAGGACCGTCTGGTATCAGCCCCTATTTTGACAGTGCCAGATGGGATCGAAGGCTTCGTGATTTATAGTGACGCCTCACACAAAGGCTTGGGGTGTGTGCTGATGCAAAGGGGCCGGGTAGTAGCCTATGCGTCGAGACAGTTGAGACCCCATGAAAAGAATTACCCGACTCATGATCTGGAGCTAGCAGCTGTGGTGTTTGCATTGAAAATTTGGAGGCATTATCTTTATGGGGCGACCTGTGAGATCTTCACAGACCATAAGAGCCTCAAGTACCTTTTTACACAGAAGGAGCTCAACATGCGGCAACGCCGATGGTTAGAGCTGATTAAAGATTATGAGCTTAGCATCCAGTATCACCCCGGAAAAGCCAATGTAGTAGCTGATGCTCTCAGCCGTAAGTCTTCAGGGAGCCTTGCTTGTTTGTTGACCACACAGCGAGAGATACAGAGGGATCTAGAGGAAATGGGAATTGAAGTGGTTCTGCACAGTACTAGAGCAGTACTTGCTAATGTCACTGTCGGACTGACAATTGTGGACAAGATTAGAGGGCAACAGAAGCACGACGAGAAACTGGTCAAGCTCCGTGAAGAAACTGAGTTAGGGAAGAACTCAGAATTCGTGGTGCGCGATGGAATGCTGTATTATAGAGATCGAATTTGTGTGCCAGACACGCCCGAGATCAGAAAAGAGATTCTGGATGAGGCACACAATTCGAGATTTGCTGTACACCCAGGAAGCACTAAAATGTACCACGACGTCAAGACGACCTACTGGTGGCCAGGGATGAAGAAGGACATAGCTGAGTTTATAGCACGATGTATTAAATGCCAGCAGATTAAAGTCGAACACTAAAGGCCGAGTGGACCATTACAGCCGCTCCCAATACCCAAGTGGAAATGGGAGCATATCGCTATGGACTTTGTCTCCGGGTTGCCTAAGACGCCTCGAGGGAGTGACTCGATATGGGTGATTGTTGATAGATTGACAAAATCGGCTCACTTCCTAGCAACTAAGACAACCCAGTCGTTAGAGCGATTGGCAGCGCTCTACATTCAGGAGATTGTTCGACTACACGGAGTCCCAGTATCTATTGTGTCTGACCGAGATCCGAGGTTCGTGTCCAAATTCTGGAGAAGCTTACAGGAAGCAATGGGCACGGAGCTCAGCCTCAGCACAGCCTACCATCCCGAGACTGACGGGCAGTCTGAGAGAACCATTCAAACACTGGAGGACTTATTGAGATTTTGTGTTTTGGATTTCAAAGGGAGCTGGGAGGATTCACTTCCACTGGTAGAGTTCGCCTATAATAACAGCTACCAGTCTAGCATTAGGATGGCTCCATATGAGGCACTATATGGTAGGAAGTGCCGGTCTCCACTGTGCTGGACTGAAATAGGCGAGAGGAAGGTATATGGCCCTGAGATGGTAGAGCAGACTTCAGAAAAGATCCGAATAATCAAGCAGCGACTGCTAGCAACCCAAAGTCGTCAAAAGAGCTATGCCGACGTCCGGAGACGTGAACTAGAATTTGAAAAGGGCGACCTTGTGTTTCTAAAAGTGTCACCCATGAAGGGCGTGGTAAGATTTGGGAAGAAGGGGAAGCTAGGACCCCGCTACATTGGACCCTTTGAGGTTATAAAACGAGTCGGACCAGTAGCATATCGACTTGCGTTGCCAGCAGAGTTAGCACATGTGCACAATGTCTTCCACGTATCCATGTTGAGGAAGTGCTTACACGATCCCAGTCAAGTAATCGAACATGAACCGCTAGACGTTCAGAAGGATCTAACATATATTGAACATCCAGTGCAGATCCTAGATCGTCGAGACCAAGTTCTAAGGAACAAATCTATTCCCTTGGTGAAGGTACTCTGGAAAAATCATCAAATTGAAGAAGCTACTTGGGAAAGAGAGGATGTCATGCGAGCTAAGTACCCCCAGTTATTCCAGTCTTAGCACGAACAAGTTTGAGGACAAACTTATTTTAAGGGGGTAAGGATGTAATACCCCGACCCAAAATGGCACGAATATCGAGGCAGTCGGGTTGGGCAACACTATATCAATTGTACTTGGAGCTGTATAATCCTATATTTTATGAATATCAAAATACATATATACATGTGTATTAAATAGGTATATATTATGTATTTATACAATATTATAAAAAAGTATATATATATATATATTGTATATAAAATGATAAAATCAAAACTACCCCACCTAACCATACCTATAGGTATGGAGAGGGGTATGGGGGAAATCAGAAAATCATGGAGGAGGATATGGCCAGCCATGCTTGGTTGAGTGTGGTTGGGGCAAAGAAATATAAATATATATTTTATATGAAAGTGTATATACATCTCTTGTGTGTGGGAGTGAGGAAATCAGAGAGAGAGTGTGACAGTCTCCATATCCAGGTGGCCAAGCCACTGATTTTAGGCACGGTTGAAGAAGAATTAGAGAGAGAAAGCAGTAGAGAGAGAAAGAAAAGTTTTGGAAGAACCGAAATCTTCAACAGGTAATCAATCTATCCTTGATGCGTTCGTTTTCTAGTATGTTATTGTATATCTTTGTAGAATACATATTAGATCAAAATATGAAACAAAAACGTGAAGGAAAACCAAAAACTAGAAAACTTAGCTTCGGTCAACAATGGCAGATTTTAGTAGGTCCATTTGATCGCGATTTTAGGACTTAAAATGGGTAGCCAAGTTCACTAAGAACCCAACGGAATTTGAATCACTCAAAACGGTCGAGAAACGGCCATTTTATGGCCGATTATCCTCTTGCCGGTGCAACGCCGGAAAACCGACAATGGGTGTCGGAAAACCGTGTCCAATCAAACCCAAAGCTAGTTTAAATTAATTATTAAAACGTTAGGATAATTTTGGTTCAAAAAATTTGAAGTTCGGACGTGAAAACGGCGCAAAACGGCGACTGGTTCCTTTTTCCGGCGACCGGCGCCGGTTAGACCAACCGGAGAAGACCACCGAAAAAACGGGGGGCCATGTCGGGTCAAAATGGGACCGGGTTCGGGTCTGGATCGGGTCGGGACCGACCGGATTTAAACGGGTCGTGACACGTGTCGTGTGGAGGTTGAATTTTAAAGTTTTAAACTGAACCGGTCGGTTCAGTTGAGGTTCAAACCGGTTTAGGGTTTTTAACCCTGAACCAGTGGGTTCAGACCGGATTTAATGGAAATTTCGAACCGGCCCCATAATTTTGAGTAAATGCCACTATTGCCCAAAACAGAAAACTAATAAAATATTAATTTTTTTCAAAAATGCCCCTAATCCAAAAATGAGTCAAATGAAGTCCAAATGGGACGAGTAAATAGTCAAACTTCATTATCTCGGGCATTCCGGATCCAATGGTGAGGTCCGTTTTACGAGACGAAACTCCGAACATTAAAATACAATGAAAACAAATCTTAAAATGACCAAAATACCCCTGTGTCCTGACAAGGCAAGTTATATGGGTATTCTTACTATCTCGGACCCACTGAATCCAACGGTGAGGTCAAAATTATAAAAAGAGGTTCCGGGAATAAAAGTACCTATAAAGTACAAAAGACGGTTTTGCCTTTTTTAATCCGGACGTCCGATTTAAGATCTGTAAAAGCCTAAACTTATTTTATTCGACATTCCGAATACAATGACGACATCTAAATCAGTAATAGAGATACTGATAGCCAAGATTAGCAAATTTGAATATCGAGTATGGTTCGATTACAGTTATAGATTGAGTTATTTTCAATTGACAGGCACGTCAAAAGAGAAGGGGAAGGAGACTTTAATTAGTTGAACTACTAAGAATCATTTTTGAGGTAAGTAATTCTGACGCTTTAATATGGGTTATTCCCAGCCAGTCACGTTATTGTTCATATGCTGCCAATTTGTACTCCATTACTACCTGATGCATTTGATTTGAGCCAATCGACTTGTAGATATCAGTTTACTTGATTTTGGATTTGACTTGCTTGCTTACATCACTTTGAGATTGATCATTGATATTTGAATATTATTACACTATCGTACCATGACCTAGTCTTGAGATACATTCTACTGATTCCATACACTTCGTGTTTTGTTGTTTGTGATATCAAATGTTTGGTACGATTGTACATCTTGTATGGGATTTTGTTGGTCATGATATTTGGTGTGTACTCGGGGTTGTGCTCAGTCACAATGACCCATCTATTCACAGATTACGTGGGGGAAAAGACCCATTAGGGTCTGTTGTGTCCTACGGGACCTGCATTGAAAAGAGCTCTAACGCTTTTCAGAGAGCCCGAGGAACCGTGGCTGATCTGAGCATGCGTTTTAGTGGGGTATGCCGGGCCCCGGGTAATTCACGTATATCTGGGTTACTTGAACTCGATATTGACTTATTATTGTTTCCATTGTATGATCATATTTTTATACCCTGTGAAATGATCATATTGTTGCAAGCATGGTATATCTTTGATTGGCTAACGTATTGTTGTGGCAGCAATCTATCATGATAGGCCAGATCCCAATTTCATTTGGTTTTGTTATTGACTCTTGTGATATATTGTGGGATATGCCTTTTGAACCCTCGGGTCAATGTTTTGCACATTTTGGTGACTGGCTACGTCTTCATTATTATTCACTGTGCTATCTGTTATTCCTTGTTCTATCATTTCATTGGACGAACCCGAACCCACATTAAAGCCAGGAAATTACTTATTGGGCTATTAGCTCACCCCTCCTCCCCTAAATTTTTTAGGACAACAAGAAATCGGGGAACCCTCAGGCGCTCCAGGGATTTAGACGCTGCTAGTTACTGGTAGCTGTTTGGGCGAGTTTTGTATTAAGTTAAATATTGTCAGGTCTTAATACTCCCATGTCACCACGGTCCTGTTTGTTGGTTTTGTTTTTGAAGGATCTGTATTTAACACTTATAATTTTTGGACATGCATCAAATGGTGAACTAACTGTGCTACCAGATATTTTAATGATTAAGAAAAGAAATGCTTTTGTTAAAACTTACCCAGCATTTCAGATCCTTTTGGACGGGGAACGGCCCATGGGCCGCAGACCTGGGTCACGGACCCCTAATCCGCATAAGGTGGGTTCTGGGTCGTGACAGTTTTGCTCTAGAGGGGCGTGGAACCCCTTGGTTGAGATTGTCTGATCTTGAGAGTCTATTATCTCCTTTACCTTCTGAGGGGCTTTGGGTAGGACTTGTTGTACGATCGGTACCTGTTGTTGGTCTTGTCTCGTGTTTTCGGGTTCCAGATTCGCGAGGGGAATTCATCTAGCAACAGCTGAGGGGTGCTGCTCTCCCAAGGCTAGCGGATCAGGGACATGGGGAGGCTAAAGTCCTGGCTGCACTGGATTATTTATAGAGACTGTTGGGATTGGTATTTTCATTCTGCTCTAGTAATGAACAATAGGGTGAAACATTGACATTCCTCTTCCTACAGCAGTTGATGACTAGGGATCGGTCCCCATATGGACGGTACCATGGGGATGTACCGGTTATGTGTTAGGCAACTCCTCATTGTGGGATCCTTCGCCCGTGGTGGTGGCAAGAGGCTGAGGTCTTTCGTGAACATCGTTAGTAGGAGGATGAGGATTACTTTGTTGGTTTTGAGCCAGTGAGGCCAAAGCTTGTGACATGATAGTGAGTTGTTCCTGTATCTGATCGGACTGCCGTTGAATCCGATCAAGCTGCTGTTGTAAACGAATAGGTATTTGTTCCCTTCTTCTTCTAGCAGGAGGTTGATTTTAAGGGTTTTGGAAGTTCTTTCTAAGACAAAGGTTGTGAGCCATTGACTTTTGGAAGAAAAAAACAATAGATCTATTATTTGAAGAAAAAATAGTAAGAATAATCGTCATTCCTACAGACGGCGTCAAGTTGGTGTTGCTCTTTTTTGGTTGGAAGGCTTCTTGTCCTTAGCTACTTATCAAGAACTTGAAATTAGAGGGTCACCATGAAGGCTTCGGTGGTAAACGCTCTGATGATAAAGTCAGTAAAGAAAAAAAATGTAGTAATTCAAAAGAAGAATTGAACATAAATTGAAAGCTTACCTTATGATCTTATTTCTAAGCTGTAGATTTCTTAAGTTTAGTAGGATTAGGAGTCGTGAAAATAGAAATTTGAAGATATCTTGAATATAGTAGTTGCCATATTGAACTCTACTTCCTTATTCTGAGATTGGTAGCTTATGAAAGGCAGTGATCGGTTCGGAACCCCCTACCTCTAAAATATCAATATTTGTTCGGTTGAACGAAACAATTACCCTAAGATCTGTATGTCGAAGAATTCCTGGGAGCTACGTGTCATATCTTGGTAACTTTGGATTATTGTAGTCAAATGATGGTATATCAAATACTATATTTAAGATAATGTCTACTACATGCCTTGAATCATATTTTATTAAAGTGCAATTCCTTCAATTTTTCTACAAAAAATTATTTCTAAATTCTGTTAATCTACAGTTACAAAATACCAAATTTGGCTTCAGTTTATAGTAGTGGGTTATCATAGACTATCGTTAATTGTGAAAATTGTAGATCATAATTGAGTTTCATTATATCTTGAATACAGATTTGTAGGATACCCATTTGTACACCAATACAAAATTTAGTGGGCCAAATATTACATTTAGGACAGTGTTTAGGACACCCACAACTTGAAGCATATCTAATAACAGTGTAGTTTCGTAATAAGGACAACATTATTCTTTTTTTATTGGCCTGGGACCATTGGTATTGGTCAATGAATACTTTCTCTACATAATGAGGGCTCCCTAATCCACGTTAAGACTAAAATTGTAACCCTATTTATCTGATAGCCCATGTATGTCAATTGATCCTTTTATACTTAATATTCAATAGGTTAATAATCTCTAATAATTAATAAATTTTTAAAAAATCAACTTGATTCTATTATAAATAATTAATAATTATATTAACTAATAATTAATACTTTTTTTAAAAAAAATTTGTAATATTAATTATTAGTGAGATAAAATATTTATATATGTAATTGTATATGACCCATTTATGAAAGATCTTGATACTTATATTTATTAATTCAACTTAACTAAAGTTAAAAGTATTGTAAATTAAAAAAATTATGACACTAGATGGATATTAGGAGGTTTTTTTTTTTTTATGCTTTAAGTTGATTATTATTTGTATCTTTTATAAAATATTAAAATATAATTGAAAAGTTGCATATAAGAATTTGTTTTTGTACTAAAAATCATTAAGAAGTAATAAAAATTTACTGTTTATTGAAAGTATGAAAAAATTTAATAATTAATAAAATTTTAATTTCTCATATTTATTAATTATAATAGGATTGACTTTATATGAGCTAGATTATGAGACGACCCCAGATTAAAAAAAAAAAAAAAGTACTAAAAATCAGATTTCAATCAAATTTTAATTTTTAAGTCGAATATGCCACTCAAATTGTTTGTTTCAAATACAGTAAGCAATCACAAAGATTGCTTTCTTTTAAAAATAAAATGTAAAGACCTTGGTTGGTGGAGGGTTTGGTGTGTACTATCTCCAACATTACTAATTAGTTTCCTCAAGGTCAAACGGTTCGTTAGGGTCAGAAAGTATATGTATGGAAGGAGAAATCCCTCTAGAGAAAAGGAATTTTACAAAGGATTAATTTTAAAATCCAACTCCACAGGAGCATTAGAAACTTTGAAAAGGGGCATTTTGTTTGAGATGGAAAATGAAACTCTAGCTTTATTAGGGTCTTCACCCACTAAAAGAGATAAATAGTGGGTTAAAGGCAGTAACCATATGTAGTAAACAAAGAAAAAGTAGATCCCTCCCCACCCACTAAAAGATATGAAGACTAGGTAGAAAGGCCATAGAGAACCCATGTTTTTCTTGTCAGTTTCATTTTCTATATATATATATATATATATATATATATATATATTGTCCTTAAAGTACTTAATAAAGTTGACTTGATTACTATAGACTAGATGACTTGTAATTTTTAGTAAAATACAACCACCTTCTCATGAAATTTTTTAATATGTAAACTATATATTAATGTGACAAGTATTTACTAGTCGTACTCGAGATCAATGAATAACAACTCGATCAACCAAAACATAAAAAAAAGAAGAGCACAGTGAGAAAAAAAATAAACAATTATATTTCTTGTATCATACAAGGACATGGAGAAAAGTCCAGCAATAAAAAGTGCATTCTAGAATTAAAAAAATAGATATATTAAGCTACAAAGGGTTTAAAAAAAAAAAATTCCCTCCAATTTATTTCCGATAGAGAAATAAAAAGAGGGGCCTATCATATGATGATAATGCCTCAATACTGCCAACACTTATGGCACCAAGGATCCGATTCGTGTGGGGACGATAAAAAGGAAAAAAAAAATACGATGGTTATGACAATGGCGCTGGACAAATATAACGGTGGGTGGAGCACCAAAGAAAGAAGAGTGCTAGATAGCTACTGCAATTTTCCAAATATTCGAATATATCGTTTATTGTTGTCCAATTAAACCAAGCCTATAAATTTTAGGAAGTTTCTTAATTTGGTTTATTGAGTCCTAATAATATTTAAAGTCTTTTTAGGTAGTCCTAATTGTAGTTGGACAATATTCTAATAAGAGTTAGCTTTCTAATTATACTTAATATATACTAGTTTGTATAGAATTAGATGTCCTAATCAATGTAGGACTTAGAGTCAATGCTATATATATGTGAGTCTATGTCACATTGAATTGTGTACCTCAAAAATAATAGACTGGTGACCAAGAGAATTAGAGGGTCGTGTAATAATTGTGAAAGATTGTCAAAATAATAATAGTGTGTGAGTTTTTTTCAATAAAATATATTAGTTTGTTCACTTTACTTCTTTTATTTTTTTGTTCAATAATTTGGAATCAGAGTAATTTTTGGGTCCTACAATTGGTATCAGAGCCGGTTACGATCTTGGGGTAATTTATCAAAATCTTGTCTCGATCTTGGGAAGCTGCAAAAAAAAAAAAACCAAAGTTTGGTCTCGTTCTTGAATTATTGCAAAGAATTATAATTCTCGTGTTACTTAAGATTGCGATCTTGAGTGGTTTGTTGAAAAACTGTTTGATTGAAATTCAATGGCTGTTTGCATCAGAAAAAGATCTTGTGGTGGTACAAATACTTGTGAAGTAAAAAAAAAAAAAAAGAAATTCTGGTTTAATCGATAGGGAGGCTAGCTTGATCAGATTGAAGAAAAAAAGAGGGACGACGAGATCAATTTTTGGACAAACTCAGGTACGTAATTTAAATAAATTGTTGAATTAAAATTATGGAGAAAGTTTTGGTTAATGGACAAAAGTTTGAGATTTTAAGAGTATGTCGTCAGAATATTGATGAGTGGTTACATCGTGTTACACTCTATCTTAATGCTTGCAATGTATTTAATGTGTTGGATATTGCATTGAATCATTCATCAAAGGAACTTTATGAAAAGAAAGTTAAATGGTTCTATCAGATAATAAGGAAGACAATATATAGGGCACATTGGAATAATTTTGTTTACACACAAAATTATCCAACACCACATAAGTTTTGGTTTTATTTTATTTCGGCATATAAAAATAAACTGCGGAACGGTTATGAACCTTCCATAGACATATATTAGGTGGTTGATTTTGAAAGAGATAAGTTTGACGAAAATAAAGAAATTGATGGTTCAAAATTGTTTTCAGAATTCATTCCAATTTGGGATGATTCATATAAAGTGTTGAATTTAGATTCATATGATATTGACTGTTTCGTCAATATTGCTAAGGAAGAAAATATTAGTTGTGAGGAAAGAAATATTTTGGAAGTTGAAAAAGATGAAAATAATTGTATGGTTGAAAGTTTGACTTTGTCTCAAAGTGATGAAAATTTGCATTTATTAGAAATTACTTTTGGTGGATTGAGAGATGTTGAAAAATTATTTCAGCCTACTCAATTTAAGAATTTAATTGTTGAGAAAGAAGAAAATTTTGCATGTTGTAGTATTAATACAGTTGAAGATTTTGACAATTTTGGCATTGCTACTTTGTTTGATTTGCCAAGCACTTTGGAATCAAAACATAGTGAGATTGAAGAACGTTCCAAATCCAAAGTTTGTTAATTTTGTTGGCATTGAGAATTTTATTATTCGAGGGCATGTTGGTTTTATGAAGAATGAATTTTTAGAGTTTCAAGAATTTTTGAGACTTGAGAAGCCCAAGTTGTCTGAAATTTATGATTTTATCGGCATTGATAAATTCTTGTCGTACTACAATATCGGTTTGAGTCTTAATAATTTTATTGGTGCAAATTTTGTTAGAAAGAAAGATTTTGGTATTCGAAAATATTAGCAGGCTTTGTATCATTATGATGATGAAATTATTGGTACAGATAATTGTTTTACTGATTTTGATTTTGAATGGATGAGTATGGATTTGTTCTTTGATCTTGATGAACAAGTTGAGAAGTTGTATGCCAAGTACAAGATTCGATCACATCTGTGTGTGAAGATGAAGACAGATGATTGTTTCAGATTACTGTCACAAAAGATTCTTACAGCGACAAAAATTGCTTTGAAGATTCTTGCTCATGAAGGTGTTGGCGAAGCTACTTTGGCGAACTTGGTTTAAGGGATGCATTGTTGGCCAATTAAACCAAGCCTATAAATTTTAGGAAGTTTCTTAATTTGGTTTATTGAGTCCTAATAATATTTAAAGTCTTTTTAGGTAGTCCTAATTGTAGTTGGACTAATATTTTAATGAGAGTTAGCTTTCTGATTATACTTAAGACATATTAGTTTGTATAGGATTAGATGTCCTAATCAATATAGGACTTAGAGTCAATGTTATATATATGTGAGTCTATGTCACATTGAATTGTGTACCACAAAAATAATAGAGTCGTGACCAAGAGAATTAGAGGGTCGTGTGATGGCTATGAAAAATTGTCGAAATAATAATAGTGTGTGAGTTTTTTTTAATAAAATATATTAGTTTGTTCACTTTACTTCTTCTCTTATTTTTTTGTTCAACAATTTGGTATGTTCTTTTTTTTTTTTTATCCTTCTGAAGTTGACATCCAACTCTACAGGGACGAGGCTTGCTTGGGACTAGGGGGTAATTGCCCCCCTCAAACTTTTTTTTTAATTTTTCATATTTTTCAGTTTTGTTTTTAATATATATCTTTTAATTTATATTTTTGTCCATCCTAAATTTAAATTTTTCATACTTTACTCTTATTTTAAGTTTAATTTGACCCTTAATAAAACTTTTATTAATTTTTAAATTTTGTTTTTTGTGTAGTCTAACTTTTTTTGGTCTATTTTTTACTTAGATTTCTTGTCTAATTTATAAATTATTTTATATTAATATATTTATTTATCTATACAAAATATTATCAATTATTTTTTATTTTTTTTATATTTTATTAAGTTTTAAATTTATTATCGAACATTTAGTAAAAAAAATTTGACCCCTTAGTTAAAATCCTGGCCTCGTGGCAGATGGATGGAGGGACAAGTGGGGCTATGATTTTTTAAAAATTTTTGATATTATATATTTTATCTATAGTTTTATTAAAATATTTTAACAAAATAAGTTTGACTCTTAAAAAATTTTAATATTGTATTCTTTATCTATAATTTTGTGAGAATGTTTTATTAAAATATGACTTGGTCGTTCCTCCACTTTTTTTTATATATTTATATAAATTCTAAAAAATTTTGATGTTATATTTTTTATTAATAATATTATTAAAATATTTTAACAAAATATGATTTAATCCTTCTAAATTTTTTTATATATTAATATAAATACTTCTAAATTTTAATATCCTCGATTAAAATTTCATTCCGCTGCAGTAATATGTAATGGTAGAACTCATTTAGTTAAGGAATTGGGATGAGGAAGAGCATGAAAAGAATAAACAGGCTGAAAATGACGGAAATGGTTGTCATTTTATGACTAAATAATAGATGAGATCTACCCACATATATATACATATATATATATATATATATAGTCATAATAGATGAGATCTACAGACATACTTTATACATATACATATATATATATATATATAAATTTGTAGCATCATCGAAGCGTTTGGTTTACTTTGGGCTCTCTACGTATTAATTATAATCCCATATTTGCAAATAGTTCACAGGATATAAATATTTAATACAATACCACCACCTTTGAGATAAGTTATATCCCATATTACAAATGGTTCATGAGATATAAATATCCAATGTAATAAAAGACATGTGGAATAGTATATATTTATCCTATCTAACCATTATATTTTGCCGTCCAAACACGGCCATAGAGAAAAGAAATATTAGAAATGAATTAAAATTAAACTCCACATGAGCATTAAAAGTTAGTTTTGGGCGAGCATAAAGCTAATAAAACAACCCTACTTAAAGAGAAGATTCTTAATTTTATGTATTTATAGTATATGTAAATTAGAAGTCTAAGATTGATAAAAGTCTAACTATACAAAAAGATACCAAATTTTACATATTTGTACTATAATCAAATTAGAAGTCTAAAGATAATAAAAATCTAACTCTATAAAAAAAAAGACTCTAAATTTTATATATTTATAATATAATCAAATTTAAAGTTTAAGGATAATAAAAATCTAACTTTACAAAAAAAAGCTACATAAAGAATCCATAAAACACCCTTAATTTTATTAATAGAGTTTTATTAGTATCGTACTCTAATTTTCTTATTGCTATTAGATAAAAAAATTATGTAAATATTTTATTAGTAGAATTTTATTCAATGTGCGGGCCTCTTTTATTGAAAAAAATTTAAATTTTATATTATAAAAATAAATATAATATATATAAAAAACAAAATAAGAAATATAATTAATATTAATAAAAAAAAGTCTCATGTCATTTTAGAAATTATATAAAGTCGATCCTGAATGAATTGGTAGTATTGTATTAATTAAATTTCATATCATATCATATCATAATTTACTATCTAATTAATATAATATTTTTAACTCATTAAGATAAACACTTTTTCAAAAAGCTAGACAGCATTACTCTCATATGCATTCCGACCCAAAAGTGATAAAGACTAGGTTAAAGCCAATATCCATAGAGTTAAACGATGAAAAAGTAGATCCGTCCCCATCCACTGAAAGAGATCAAGACTAGGTTGAAAGGCAATATCCATATATAAGCATATGACAAAACTTCAACCTCTGGTTTTCTACCATTTTTCATTTGAAGCTTGTTTTATAGTGAAAAATTAGATTCTTCCTTTCGGAGCACTGAATTGGATGCTCGAACAGTTAGATTTTTCATTCTCGAGCACTTTAACAGATTCTTGTCTTTGGATATATATATATATATATATATATATATATATTCTCCCACTTTTAATTATGGTCTGTTTACCAATAGTTTTATAGAAACAATACATTTTTATCCTTACTTTAATCTTTTATAATTTAAAAAGTAACCTTATTAATTCATCTTGTACTTATTACTATATAGATACCCTATGCCACCAAAAAAGTCTAGTGAGACAGTAACATCATGTTATCATCACTGTAATTTGAGTATTGTAGTGAGACTCCTATGAATTTTAAAAACTAAATGAACTCTTTTTCCTAAGCCACAAACTGGATTGTGCTGAAATTGAATTGAAAGCAAATTGAGATGGAGAAGGCTTTTCTTCTTCTTCTTCATAATAGAACCATGATTATTGAAAATTTATGAAACCAAAATTTAGGAAAATTTTCTGTATTTTAAAAATTATTGTAAAATTTCATAACATCATGTAAGTAATTTTGGTAAACAGATGCGAAAATTCATTGAATAGAATAGGAGGAATTTATGGCTAAATAAACCATCACTATTCATTTGTGCTAAAAAATGAAAAAAAAAATTCAATACAAGATTAAGTCATGAATTTCTTTTTTATATTAGTGTCTCTTATTAAATCTAGCTCATATCAATAGCCTAACCTATCTGAAGTGTCATTTTTCTTATCCATTTTCGTTGCCGTTACCAATCTAATATCACAAGTTTGTCAATCAAAAGGCAAGTCTGCAAGTCATTGATTAGAACACACAGGCATATATATATATATATATATGCCTGTGTGTGTGTGTGTCCCAGAGACGGGGAATTAAAGTGTTTTGTAAGGGTCTTAACAGAGTAGTTTGGGTATTGCATGTATCAGACCTCGTCATCTGCTGAAAATATCCAAAGATGAGGAAAAAAAGTTTGATCATCATTCATATATTTTTAAGTGTCCAAGAAAAAAGAAGGGTGGCTCCTCCTTCTTCTAGGCCTGTGTTAGCTAGGCCACCCTAGACAGGGGTCCAATGATTAGTTGAGGTGCAGCTATCCCACAAGAATCTCGTGGCTTGGACCCTTTCGGCGGTCGTCAACCATTGCGGACGCTGCCATGCTAGACTACTATACTTCCTCTTTTCTCTCGTGTTTCTCCTTTCATTTCCTGATTGTTCATCACTTCATCCGCGGCCCAAGATGTGAACATTTGTTTCCCGAAAAGAAACTGTGTCGCACAGAAGAAATTACTTACGCCCCTATCTTAAACATATTCTCGCATTCTAAATAATGGGTCTCTATTATTTGTAGTTCATCACCTACTTTGATGACCATGATCATATCCAACAAGTGTCCATACACTCTCTTGCAAGGTCATCCTCTTCGGTGTCCCTGTGCCTTCACTCCCATTTGCAGGTAATCTATGTAGCTTCTCCTTTGGTGTTCTCCGTCCATTCCCTGTTGAACAAGCCTACTATATCTAAGCTAGAGTGTTTTTTCCTTCTTAATTTCTGAGTTTACAGTCTTCAATTTTCCTTCAACTTGGGTAAATGCATAAATATACAAAGTGAAATTAGCAGTAGTGTGATAGTGTCTCTGCTAAATGTGTCGTTTTAATGCTAATATATCATATGTTCATGGCTCTAAATGAAAAGGTGGCCCTTGATAGATGGAGGGTTTTGATTGCATCTTGATGAGCCCACACTGCTGATCAATGATTTTTTTTTCGCTTAATTAGTTTAACTTAGCTATTGGAACCATGAATGATTGATTGGATTTTACTTTGTTGGCCATAACATAGTTTGAAGCATGTCCTAGGCTTCATTGAGATAGCAAGGGACCTCAAATCAAGGGGTATGGATCAAATATTATTTATAAGTGGTATATTTCTAAATACATATACTTTCTTCCTTTCACACCAATACACATCAAGACAAAAAGGATTTAGTCCACAACCAGGAGATATGAACTTGCCAATTTGTAATCTTTTAAACTTTTCTTACTTGGGCATTTGGTCTAGTTTGATTCTATAACTAAAGAAACACATAGTAGCATTTTGATTTTTTTGATTTTATTTATCCTTTTCTAAACCACTATAACAGAATACCTTCTTGATTGGTTTGTGACTAAATATTTCCAAAATCTAAAATATAGACTAAGGTAAGTGAATTGCCAAAAATTTTTGAGAGGAAAAGACATTGAACAAGATATTGAAACTATCAATAAATAAAGTAATTAAGGGTGGAAAAGAGAAAATTGCTGGTTATTGCTTAGTTATGCTTTTTGTAGTCCTTGTAATAAGTAAAAATGTATCTTTTATATTTTTTTAATTAAAAGGAGAAAAAGATGTTTGCTAATCTTTTGAAAGTGATTTTAGTTTAAAATTGTATTTTTTTTTTACAAAATCTCTGCTGATTTATCCTTGTGCTTAGAATTCATAAAATCTTGAAATTTTCCAGGGCTATCAGCAAACATAGTACAATATTCTACTCTTATCTTTAATCATTATCTAAAAGAGTTGCAGTTTGGACAACGAATAGAAGAACAATCTGCCAAGGGAAGAATAGAGGAAAAATTGATAAATACCTATAGGGAGAAAAGATGCAGAAACCTTCTTCGCGATCAGAGTCATTTTAGTGTTACAATAGAAGACTATGAATGCAGTCGATAACATCGGTTTCAGTGTTTGCAACGATAGAGAACACGAAAAGGAGATAAAGAGAAGGTGCCTTCTGTTGATGGTCCTAAATTTGGGTTGTGAACGGCGGTGATCTCTGTGGTAACGATTTGTTGCAGGAAGAGATAATATCCACCTAGTTTCAATTCAATGAGATAAATGATAGAGATTTCGGTTCGATTGAACTGTTTGCAGTGGTGACGATGATGGCTCGGTGGTTTGCGGCAAAAGGGGTGCCGTTTCGGTGGTCCTCCATGGTAACGATTTGTAATAGGAAAATTCGGTGTGGAGAAGAGAGAAGACGGTTCATGGAGAAGAGAAGAAATTCAAAGAAGTGGTGGTGATGGCTCGTTGGTGGGGGCAAAAGGGGTGCCATTTCGATGGTCCTTCATGGTAACGATTTGTAACAGGAAAATTCGGTGTGGAGAAAAGAGAAGACCATTCACGAAGAAGAGAAGAAATTTGAAGAAGTGGTGGTGATGGCTCGTTGGTGGTTTGGGGCAAAAAGGGCGCCGTTTCGGTGGTCCTCCATAGTAACGATTTGTAATAGGAAAATTCGGTGTGGAGAAGAGAAGAAATTCAAAGAAGTGGTGGTGATGACTCGTTGGTGGTTTGGGACAAGGGGTGCCGTTTCGGTGGTCCTCCATGGTAATGATTTTTAGCAATTCAGTGTGGAAAAGATAGAAGACCGTTCGCGAAGAGAAAAGAAATTTGAAGAGTTGCGGCGTTAAAAGTGTAAAACACTTTTTAGAGAAAACACACGACTCTTTTCATACTTATATATATATATATATATATATATATATATTAATTAATAATAATAATTAATAATTATTATATATTATATTTATATTTATTTTTAATATATATTTATTATTAATATATATTAATGAATAATTATTATATATTATATATTATATAATATTTATTTTTATATATATTTATTTTTATTTTTAATATATATTTATTATTTATATTTATATATATATATATAGTATAGATATAGACATAGCTATATAGTATAGATTATTTTTATGATTAAACCCTATAAACAAAAATTTAAGAAAAAAATTAATAAAAAAATATTAAGAAAATGAAAAGTTGTACAAAGAGGAGAGATGGACAAAGGATTTATATATATATATATATATAGATATATAGTATAAATTATTTTTATTATATATGATTAAACCCTAAAAACAAAAATTTAAGAAAAAATAAATAAAAAAAATATTAAGAGAATGAAAGAGTCGTGCAAAGAGGAGAGATGGACAAATAATTTCTTCTAGGAGAATAAGAATGAAAAGATAGTTAGAGACAACAGATCTACATCATATCTGAATTTGCAATGATTTGGATGATCTCCTTCAACTCTCCGATCTCCTTCAACTAATATAATTTGCAGTGGGCGAACTCGATCTCCCTCAACTAATTTAATTCGCCGTGGATGATCTCCTCCGAAGTAGGGTGGTGAGTTTTTGATAGATAGGGATGGTAAGGCCTTGGCTAAGGAAACGTTGGGAAATTGGAGAGTGGAAAAAGAAATAGATTTGGTTGGGATTCTCAGACGTTGGGAACTTGGAAAGTAGGATGAAGTAATAATAAAATTCTCATAAAAGGATATTTTAGTCAAAAAAAAAGTGTAAAACACATTTAGGAAATGTTGGAAAATTGGAAAGTGGAAAAAGAAATGGATTTGGTCGGAATTCTCATACGTTGAAGACTTGGAAAGTGGGATGAAGTAGTAATAAAATTATTATCATAAAATGACATTTTAGTGAAGAAAAAGTGTAAAACATATTTGGGAAACGTTGAAAAATTGGAAAGTGGAAAAAGAAATGGATTTTGTCGGGATTCTCATACGTTGGGAACTTGGAAAGTGGGATGAAGTAATAATAAAATTATTATCATAAAAGGATATTTTAGTAAAGAAAAACTGTAAAACACATTTAGAGAAAACACATAACTTCTTCCATACTTTTATAGGTAATAATAATAATCGGTAATAATAATAATAATATCAAAGTATAGATATAGATATAGATTTTATGGATAGGGATGGTAAGGCCTTGGCTAAGGAAGGGTTGGAAAATTGGAAAGTAGAAAAAAAATGAATTTGGTTGGAATTCTCATACATTGTTGGGAACTAGAAAAGTGGGATGAAGTAGCAATAAAATTATCATAAAAGGACATTTTAGTCATGAAAAAGTGTAAAACACATTTAGAAAAAACACATAACTTCTTTCATACTTTTATAGGTTTGAGAAAACACATAACTTTTTCCATACTTTTATAGGTAGTAATAATAATAATAGATATAGATATAGATTTTATGGATAGGGATGGTAAGGCCTTGGCTAAGGAAGGGTTGGAAAATTGGAAAGTAGAAAAAGAAATGAATTTGGTTGGAATTCTCATAGTTGTTGGGAACTTGAAAAGTGGAATGAAGTAGTAATAAAATTATCATAAAAGGACATTTTAGTCATGAAAAAGTGTAAAACACATTTAGAAAAAATACATAACTTCTTTCATAGATTTATAGGTAGTATAGATATAGATAGATATAGATATTGAAATAGATAGTTCGTAAAAATGGAGTATTGATTCCTTAACAAGTTCCATAAAAGTTACATTTATAATTTTGATGAAATTTATGGCCTAAACAAGTTCCATAGAATTCATTGAGCAAAGAGAGATACTTTGGGTTTGTTTTGAAAAGGCATCGGTTGGTTAAGAGTAGAAATGAAATGATTTTACTTTTTTTAATGTTTAGTAATGAACTTTTAGTAGTAAAACATGCTTTAGAGTTAGATGACAAGGTCAATTCTTTTTTTTTGAGAAAAGAAAATCAAGAAAGTTAATAAGCTGACACATTTAGAAGAACTCTCAAACAAGCTGTTGGAGATGAAAATGATGGGACTCCTAGTTTTCAAGAGTGTAGTTCACTTTCTTTCTAAGACCCAAGTAGAAACCACCAAGCCAAATCCAAATCAAATTTGACTTGAAACAAATCTTCTTTCACTCACAATATTTTTACTTTAATCTCAACATCTCACTATTATTACAATGAAATAAATTATTTTTAATAAAAATAAAATAAAATCTATGTAAATATACACATCCTTTAGAGTTCAAAATAAAAATAGCAAATGACATTTTTGCACCCACATTTGCTACTTCGCACTGGAGATTAAGGAACTTGTACAATTCTTTTGGCTAACCCCACCCATGTTATTTTTTTTTAATAATTTATCTGATCCAGCTATTTTTATTAGTTTAGCTGAACATCCTAATATACCAAGCCTATATCACCTGGCCATGAATCCAACAATTTAAATACTGCCTGTTATCTTCCTAAAGATTAAAATGCAATACAGGAATAAGATATGAAAGGCCCGACCAAGTCTAAAACTGAAAAAGTAAACCCCAACAATCCAAACATCTCCTCCTTGCCAAGTTTTCTGTATGTTGTCATTCATATAAACTTTGGTTCAATTCTTTCAGCTGGCCTTTACTTGGGGATAAAAATAAAGGTAATATAAAAAAAGAGGTACCCTATACAGAAGACTCAAAAATTCCACAAACTCAAAACACTCGGGCTCAGTAATGAGAAGATGCAACCACAGCCTGATGATAAATGAAAAATAAAATAAAATAATTTCCCCATACACCTCCTGAATGAACTAATAATATCTTCTCGTCCGAGATTTCAATAAATCAAAAACACTCTGCTCAATAATTTAAAGATCAAGTGGTGCAACATAGTATTTATACAAATTGAGGATTCAAACACAATATAAATTCCATTTGAGATTTTAATTCATATTTCTGCTCAAACCGGTAGCCAAATTCTAAAAGCATACTATACTTTGTGCATATAATTTAACAGATATTGTTTGGCAGAAGAAATTTCTGTTTTATGACACGAGCCTCAGATTCAATCAATCAGCCTGCAATAAGGAGCTAAGAATCCAAAATGCAATTGCTCTCCGCCAAAATGCTTTCCAACAGTGATTCACAAGCATCTTCAAGTAAATCTAAAACCTGCCACAAAATAAGATTGCATGAGCTGAACATGACCTAAAAAGTAGAGAATTCCTATTACCAGTCAGAGCATCAGGAACCGCTTATAGCTTCTTTCTGTTTCTCGATCACTATATGTTATAGTATTATAAACAACTGTCGGAGGGGGGCACATAGGTACAAAAAGGGTCTAAATATATTGGAAAATCATCTTTAGACCAAAATTACAATAAATGTAAAAAACTATCCTTGAATTCCCAGTTACAGAGCCCAACACTAGGGATGGCAATTTGCTTGCCCCGTTTATATATTAAATTTTTTTTAAAATTTAACCACACCATATAAAATTAGATTTAAGGTTTCTCATATCATACTCATATTATTTTTTTCTTATAATATTGTTTTGACAATAAATTTTTAATTTACCTACCAAAAAAAAAAAATTTAACTTGCTTTGAAAAAAAAAATATCATGGTTTGGGGCGGGGTGTGGCTGGGGTCGGGATCAGGATAAACTCTTAGACAGGATGGGGTGGGGAATATAAACGGGGTCGGGGTTGAGGAAGCGGCACCCCGCCCCGATCTGGCCCCGTTGCCATTCCTGCCCAACACCTTCAAATATCATTTTGTTCCTCTCTCTCCACAAGTACCACGTAAGACATAAAGGTGTCATTTTCCAAAACACCCTTCATTTCTTTTCTCATTTGGCCGAATCTCCAACCCAAAAAAAACCTCTCTAATTGTAGCCGACATCACCCAACTACAACCAAAGAGCAAAAAAACCATACTCCAAGCATCCCTTCCTCTTCTTTACACAAATAACATCAATTTGGAAAATTGAAGTCTCTCCTCTTGAGATTATCCGCTATAAGGATAGCACCCCAAGCCACTACCCAACAAAAGAAAGCCACTTATTTTGGAACCCGAGACTGCCAAATTAATTGTCCAGGAAGCCCTACTAATCCTTTTTTTCCCAACAAATGCTTGTAAAAGGACTTGACACAAAAGCCACCATTTCTTTTTATATTCCAAACCGTCACATCTTCCTTGCCTTCCCTCAACAAACATCTACTCAAAACCGTCATCAGCTCCTCCACTTCCTCTACCTCCCAATAGTAAACATTTCTACGAAAGCAAAGACTCCACACCAAAGAACCTCCCATATATGAGACACAAACCGCAACTAGGGCTCCCTTATTAGAAGCAAGGCTGTAAAGGGATGGAGACTTCTGTTTGAGCTTCATGTTACAACACCAAGGATCCTCCCAAAATTTCACTCTCAACCCCCCCTCCCACCTCAAACTTCACCAAATGACTAAACTTTTCCCCTCCTTTTGGATAGCCTTCCACACACCACATCCATATGCCTCCCTAACCCCCTCACATACCACTCCCCCTGCTCATTACCATATTTGGTAGCTATGATAGTCTTCCACTATGAAGCACGAACCTCTATTCTAGCTCACGTGTCCGTGTTAGAAATGTGTCTGACATCGACATTTTTGAACACATGTTAGACATACGAAAAAAGAGCATCTAATTTTTTTTTTTTTCTTAATTTCAGACACCTTATGGACATGTTTGGGACAAAATTTCTAATTTTTTTCCTTCTTTTTTTCGATTATGCCTCATTTTCTCCTTGGTTCTTTTTTGGGTTATATATATACATATGTATATTCCATGTAATAGTTAGTAAACTTATTTTGTAACTTGAATTATGAATGTTGATGATTAAATAAAGAAGTTCTAAAATTTTTATTAATTGACTTTGTTATTTTAATATCTTAACAATATTTTTGTGATTTGTGTGTTTTTATGCTAATTTTAATTGAAATAACATTATGTTTTTATTAAATATAAAAAAAATAAATAAATATATTCAACGTGTCTTTGATCTGTCTGTGTCTTACTTTTTTTTGTGGAAATGACATGTCTGCGTATCAATATCGTGTCATATCCGTGTCCCGTGTCGGTATCTATGCTTCTTAGGTCCTCCATAAAGTTTTACTTTCTTCTGCACATCTCCACAACCATTTTCCCAATAGAACATTATTGAACAGTCTCAATTACACTTTAGTAGCCTGAAGTTTTGTCCCGATTTCAAATAAGGCCCTCGATTATTAATTGTAACAATTCGGTCTCTCAATTTTTAATTTCATTTCAATCAAGGCCAAGTGAAAACAGCCGTTAATGGTCATCCCAAATTCTTAACGGGAGCCGTTTACGTATTAAAATTATAGGGTCTCATTTGAAATCCGTATAAAATTATAGGATCTTATTTGAAATTCGTATATAATTACAGGGTACTATTTTGAAACCCATATGAAATTACAGGGTACTAAAATATAATCAATTTGAGACGGTTGTTTGCCATTGGCCTCAATTGAAATGAAATTAAAAATTGAAAGACTGAATTGTTATAATTGATAATCAAATGCCTTATTTGAAATTGGGACAAAACTTCAAGGTACTAAGTGTAATTCACCCTAAAAAATCACCATGTCATATATAGATAGAATGTGAGAAATTTCCACCCTCCTTCCCTGTCCCACCTTCACTTCAAAACCCCTTGACATACCCATACTTGCCACTTTATCTAGCATCCTACTAAAAGCTTCCATCACAATGATGAACAAGAAAAGAGACAATGGTTCCCCTTGTTTCAAACCTTGCATAGAAGGAAAATAACCTACAAGAGAACCGTTGACCAACACTAAAAAAGAAATTCTCGATATACAAGACTGAATCCACCTCCTCCATTTGTCCCAAAATCCCATCTCTGCAAGGATGAACAAAAGAAAACCCCAATTGACATTATTGTAGGCCTTCCCTATATCCAACTTACAAATCAATCCTGCTTCCTTTCTTTTCCTTCTTGAATCCACACACATGATAGTACTTCCCACTAAGCTACTTGGCCTAGAGTCCTTAATATTTTCCACCCGCTTATATCTTCTTGTGCACCACATTGCGAATGCAAAGAAAGAATTGTGTGGAAAGCTGAAAATGGAACATCAAAAGAAAGAATTTTTTTATTCTGACTTTCAAATTGAACCAAAAATTTCAAGAAGAGATGTTTAAAAAACTTGTAAATTTAGGGATGGGAGGACAAACATTTTCATGTTGTTTTCTTAGAAAGGAGAGAATGTTGTCATCTCCCCTTACAAGGAGGAGAACAAACTTTGGGTTTACCTGTCACCAACACCGGTTAAGGCTAAACACCTCGTTGAATCTTCTAACCCAATTTTTAAACTTACCCAAAAAAATGGATTTTTTTTTTTTGGTGTTGTTACCTGTATTAGCTCAATCTAGCAGTTCAGAAAATTCATAGGAAAACGTGTTTATTAGCAATGAGTAAACATGTTTATAACGGTAGTCAAAAACACATGTTTTTGTAACAGTGTAACTTAGCTAGAGGTGCAAATTGGGTTGAGTTGGCCAGAGCATGGCACAAAAAGGCTTGCACAGCACAGCCCGGCACATGACCTGGCAGGTAGGCCTGTACTATAACGAGCCTGGGCATACGAATGACCCTGTAAATAGAAGGCTCCATATTGTATATATGTCCACAGTATTGCCCAAACCAGAAGTCTAACTCATGAAAAAAAAAAAATCTAAGCCGGCTTGTTATGTGTTACCTTCTCAAAACCCTGCGGTCCACCATAGTAAGGATCTGGGACTTCTGTTTCATCATGCTTCTTACAATAGGAGCACATTAACTGAACCTGCATGAAATCAATTCACAATAAGCTCAAACAACAAAAAAGATAAAAAATCCACAGTACATCAAACAACAACAACAACATTCTACTAACCTTTTTATGCGCATCAGCAGGTAAGGTCTCTCTAAATCCCCACCTCTCAAGAGCCCCAAGTATGTCCTCTACATACACGGTACATCATTAACATTCAGAATAATTTAAACAAACAACGTGCAGTGTGCACACAACTCATGATAAATTTATCTGAGTGAATGAACTTATTGCAGAACACTATCCAATCACACACAAAACAACAACGAATTCAAAATATTATATCATCCCACCTCTATTTTGCTTGTCCATTGCAAGAATAAGATCAAAATCTCTGAAATCAGAGGGCCGTATCGGCCTTGATATTGAAGTTATCATAATTCCACGCCTTTTGGCGGCAGCCCTCATTCGTGGGTCTGCTTCATTACCCTTACAAACAACAATTGGATTAAACCAAAATCAAATCACAACTCCACAATACTAAATAACAATTTTGGGGGGCCCAGATGTAAACCCGAACAGAAGAAACAACAAAGAGAAAGAGAATATAATATATACACCTCATGGTAATTAATGGTGCCAGCAGAATCAATACTGAATTTGGAATCAAGGCCCCTTTTCTTGACCAAGTCTGTGAAGACACCCTCAGCAGCTGGGCTTCTACAGATGTTACCCAGGCACACAAAGAGGACAGAAAAGGGTTTGTTCTCTGTCTCTGTCTCTGACTGTGCGGTTGATGGTGTGGAGGAGGTCATTGACGATGCTGTGATTATGGGTCTCTGTCTCCTTCTATGCGGAGGGTTTGAATTTCGCAGAGATGGGTACTGTTTTGTAGGATGAAGAATGAGAAACGGGGAATTTAGAGAGAGAACAGACGGGAGAGAGTGGTGGCAAAATCGTAAATATGTGGCAGTTGGTACTCTAATGTACAAAGCCCTCATCACTTTCCTGTGATTTAGGAATGGTGGAATCAGGGCACTGAACTTTTCGATTAGATTGAGGCATTGAGCTCTGAAAATTTGATTGCTTTAACTTCAAAAAGCCTTGATCGTTTAGAGCTGCTACAGGCTACTGGACAATGTAGCCCAGGCCCAACTCAAAATTTGAACTTGGCTATGCATGGCCTAGTTGAAAATGGCTAACCCCGCCCAAATATGTACAGTATCTGTCTAGTCCAACCCAATTTGCAGACGTGCTATGACCACCAAACTTTGTGAGATTTGGGAACTCATCCCATGAGTAATGTACTACTTCCCACCATACCATTGTAAACGCATAAAAAAATGCTCATTGTAAATATAAAATTATTCATACATTTTTTTTATGAGGAAAAATCCTTCCATTTATGGAAGATGTGGCTACAAGACAAACTCTAGATGTGGGACTCCATCTTGGGCAAGCTCTGGATGTGCAACTCCATCTCCAAGAACCGTACATCGGGCAAGTCAAAACTCAAAATTGAGACATTGAGGTATTAACCCTTAAAGCCTTCCGAATTCATATATTTTTCAGTTTTTGGCGAATTTATTAGCTTTTAATAAGTCATACAAAACTGTTAAGACTAAATAATTGGTATTGGCATGTCAAAAGCCTCAGTTCTTGAGGTACCTGAGCTTAAAAACCAAGGTAAAAGATGCCATGATACAGTTGCCCATATAACTACATGCTCATAGAAGACTACTGCCTCGCCACTTGTTTCTCTTTCAAAGTCTCCGTATAAATGGTTCAGTTCAGTATTAACACATCATAATCAAGAAGTTGCCGCCAATTCTCCAAATTACGTGTATACTATATGCTATGTATCAATTACAAGAAGGACCAGAAACCTGAGTAAAAAAAAAAAAAAAGGAAAAATCAAACACCTTCCTTTCCCACATCACAGTTTTTGCTAAAACATATCAAACTCCAAATCCTCTTCTGTATATTGAAACTCTTTCTGACCCTTGGTGCTCTCATTCTGTGAAGATATGTCCGGAACGACGTTCCCAAGATCATAGAATTTAGGCAGCTCAGGTGGTATTGCACATCGTATCAGAGCCCAGTTCAGGCCCTCGAAGAAAGGGTGTTGTTTGATCTCAGCTGCCCCTTTCACAGAACCTAACCGATTCTGAGGCTCCTTGATTAACAGCCCTCTGATCAAATCTCTAGCATGAAAACTAACTGTAGGGTTTGGGGGGAACTTGAGGCTCAAAGACACAGCATTGGCTAGTGTATCCTCATTTCCAGCACCCTTGAAGGGTGTCTTACCGTATAATAGCTCATACAAAAAGATTCCAAACGTCCACCAATCAACAGCACTCCCATGACCCTCTCCTTTGATGATCTCTGGAGCCAGGTATTCATAGGTTCCAACAAAGGAGTTCGACCGGGCATCAGTTGGCTCCACTACAAGCTGTGGCAGTGGGTTGATCTGGGCAGCTAACTCAGATTTGAGCTTTCGGGCTTTTGCGGCAGCAGATAGAAGCCTGGGTGTGAAGCACGGGACTTGCCAAGATGGGTGGAGGCAGAAAGGTTCCATGCAGCTAGAAACTGTGCATGGACTTGACATCCTTTTTGGGGGTTCAACAGTAGGTGCAGAAGATTTGAGTAGTGTTGGATTAACAGAACATCTGAGTGACAAGTCAAAATCAGAGAGCATGATGTGACCATCTTCTCGGACCAGGATGTTTTCTGGTTTTAAGTCTCGGTACACAACTCCAAGCATGTGTAAGTATTCCAATGCGAGGAGGATTTCAGCAACATAAAACCTGCAAATATGACGGTATGGAATTAGACCAGGGAAGATAAAAAAAAAAGAAAACAAAAAGAGGTAAGATAGAATTATGGATGATCAAACATGTTACATATACTCTTCCAAAAAAACTTGAACTAAGTTAATGCGGGTGCTTGAAGATGTGTGGACTAATTGTGTCAGTCACAAGCATAGTTATCAGAACCAAACCAGACAATGAATTGGTGAAGGAGTCAGTTCACGACTCACTCATTCAACCGATTTTATAATTAATATATTAAAAAAATATAAATATAATAAAAATTAAGAAAATAATAAGAAAAAAAAATTATTTTTAGTGATAAATAACAAATTATTGAGATTATTTTAATGTATATGTTTCATAAATTCGAATATATAACAAAAATAAATGCAATAATATCTTAGTTCTTTCCAAATTTTATCATTTTACCATCAAAGAAAAGAGGTTTTGTGAAAAAAATAAGTTAGTGTTTAAAAGACAAAAAAAGTGATTCAATCGGTTTTTTGCAAAACTGATGATTCAATCAACTTTTTGAAAAACTGTCTGGTTCAACCGATTTGTTCTCGGTTCATATGCATAAAAAAATTAATTTAATCAAACCAAACTGGTTTAATGTTCGATTCCTGGTTGAACTGGTTGAACCGGCCAGTTCGGTCTAGTTCTGATAACTATGGTCACAAGACACAAGGCTATGCATGTGTGATGTATCTAACACCCACATAGTTGGGTACATACCAAATAGGCATGACCAACAAAGGCAGGCACATAACTCCAAGCCAATATCCATAGTGTACTTTCCAAAAATACCCACTTGGATAGATATTTCAAAATGAGCGAAATACTTGTATTGGAAATTATATGTTACTTTCCAGACCTAATATTAACTAAGTTACACACACTAGAAGACAAATTGGATATTCCGAACTCACCAATGTCTAATATAATATAGGAGATTACCATGAAAGTAATTTTTTTTTTTTTTTAGGTACGAAGATTACCATGAAAACAATAATAGAAGAGAAATTGGATATTCCAAACTCAGTATTGTCCGATGTCATAAGATTGGAGATTTACATGAAACCAACGCTTGGAAACAAACCCAAAGAGTAGAACAATGTTTTGGTGCTGGTCAGGTCATTCATCTACTGAGATCAGATGGAAGGACCTATTTCTTGGGACTTGTTAGTAAGCTAAAGCTAGGAAAACCACAAAACACAGTTTTTATTTTCACTTTTAATGATTGTGAACTGCTAGTCTGCTATGAGATCAATCAGTTTCTAGATCGAATCAAGTTTAAAGTCTCCACATTCCAGTTGCTTATAATCAGGTTTCAGCCTTCCATAACTTCTTGCTGGTTAATTCCACTTCAGAGTGTTTAGAGACTGAATTTCACTTCTAGTGAAGAAAATGTGGCATAAGTGCGCAGCTCAATTGTTTCACAAAGTTTACTGTACTTCAAAAAAGTAGCAGTTATGCACAGCCCGGAATCAAAGGGCATAATATCCCACCTAGAGCTATGTCTAACATTTACCCCACAAATTCCTTCTCTCTAGATAACAACTTTTGCATTTAAAATGGAAATATTCTACCAGACGGTGCAATAAACTTGTGCACACAATCAACAAATACCATGTTCTGGGTCATCTTGTAATACTTTCTTAAATATACTGAAATATTGGATGTTCAACCTTATTAAACCTGATTCTGACTTTACATAATAAAAATTCAGTCAAGGGACTACATGAACATTTTGCATGGTTTAGCCAAATAGGACATTTAAAATAAAACAAAAAAGACAGTGTATGTTAACAGATATAAAGTTACGATTAGATGATACAGACAAACCACTATTCAATCAGTTTGTTGCTGGCATGTATATGAGCATGCAACTCATCAACCATAAAGTATATTTCATCTTGAACTCCAAAGAAATCCATAAATTATAAGCAATGGACCTCAACTTGAAAGTGCTTACCTGGCTGCCTGTTCAGAAAAACTTTTGCCAGGTTGCTTTTGCCGGAGTACATGCAGATCTCCACCAGGACAATATTCCATAACCAAGCATGAATATTTATCTGTGGTGAAATGGGCAAACAATGTAGGGAGAAATGGGTGATCCAGCATTTGCAGTATCTCTTTTTCAGTTTGAGCCCTTGCCATTTTCTTCCTACTAGCCAAAAACTCATTGTCCATAACTTTCAAAGCAAACAGGCAGTTTGTGCCATTTAGCTCTGCGAGGTAAACAGTCCCAATGTCCCCACTACCAAGTTTCTTGAGCAGCTTGAAGTGTCTCAAACCTAAGCTTCCATGTTGCTTCCGAACATGGCGAATGGCTTCCCATCTCAAGTCTTTTGACATGTGAGGTCCTATAGCCACTACGGCTAGACCCACTTAGGTTGCTCTCGTCACTAATGCTTGTACTACAGCTATACTCGCCAATACTACTTTTTGAGCTTAGAGAGAACTCCCCCTTTTCTCTTGATCTTTCATCAGGTTTTGTAGCTATAGTTTTAGTTGTTTTAGCACAATTTGAACTAAAACCTGGTTTACTAGCACCGGAATCCAGAGCACTTGAGCTGACATCAATGCTAACATTTGTACTGCTTGATGTTGGAGATGCTTTCACCTTTTCTTTACTTTCATTCTTCAGTGTACATATGGGAGTCTGACAAACCATGTTAGCACCACTGGGACCCAAATCACTATTGAATCCTCCATTACATTGATTGGAACTGCTGGAGGTAGAAGTTGAATCCTGATTGACTTTCTTCTTAACAACGCTTTTGTTCCCCAAAACAGGTTTAATTAAATGTGGGCTCGCACTTGCAGATTTGGTAACCTTACCACCAGTGTTAAAGATAGTACGATAAGATGCAGAATGCAACTTGCCTTTCTGCTCCTCGTCTAGCCGTACTGATTTGGTCAGAACTTCAACTGATGCGGGAACAATCTCATCAAGCACTGGGAGTTTCTCACTTGCATGGATGCTAGTTGAAGAATACATGGATTTCACTTTTCCATTTTTCCCTGACTCGGTGTTTGGAATTTCATACCCAACACCAGCTGGCAAAGGAACAATCTCATCCTGAGGCAGTGTTTTCATGTTTGATTTTTCGGTTGACATGTCTACCATAAGAGTAGAAGAATGAGCTGTTTGGTTTGATAGTTCCATCTTGCACCCTTGTGGGGATTCAGGCATCATCCTGGAAAAATTTGATGAGCTTCTTTCGGGAACAAGGGAGATTTCCACCAAATTCCCTTTACCTTCATTAAGGGGAAGACCAGATTCAGTAGCCTGAACTACCACTGCTCTGTACAAATTTTTTATAGTTCCTGCTTCTGAGACCCTTGAAGAACCTGCTGGTTTTGATAACCGCTTCATAGCAGCCATCTCTGATGCCTGAGAGATGCACAATCCTCTTAGTGCCTGCTTCAAACTCAAAGACTCTGAGATCCCAATTCCCGATGCTGGAGATGAACCTCCTCTAATCGGTCTCTTCATGGCATTCTTCCTAAAAGTCTCTTTACCACCTTGTTGACCTGAGCTCCTACCAGACATCCTGCTGTCTATTGTCTCAAAAAGTTGATTAATATCATCCTCTATAGAATATTTTTGTCCAGGCTTCAGCATGCGATGCTCTCTGGCATTGCCATCTATTTTCAATTCAGAGTCTAATTCTTCAATTTCACTAGTACCAGGTAAAGTACCCATCTTTACTGGATGCATTTTACAGGAAGTGGATATCACCCTTCAAGTTTATACTAACCCATTTCTGACAAAGCATTTTTGAGATAGAGAAGCCCATATATCAAAAAACTCAACACATATCCTCTGAAGTTGTCCTCAATCATGCTGAATCCCAACATTGAAGGGTGTGTACATATCACTTGACAGTTGACACCATTCAAAACGCAGCATCCAAATTCTGCTATCATTGCAGAAATATACAAGTCAAAACAATTATCTCTTAATTTGGGAAGAAATACTTAAATTACAATCCTCAATATTCCAATCGTTTTTTATATGAAAAAAATTATAAATTACATTTAAACTTGAAGGTTCTTAATTTTGAAGTCAAGTACACGATTTGATCGATTAACTTAAATAACCATTTCTTTGGATAAGTGGTCACCTTTAAAAACCTTATGAGATATTGGGCAGATGCAGATAGATACCATTCACCAAATATACAACCAATACAAAAGAAAAACGAAGAAATTCTCAGAAGAAAATTAGCAAAACGTAATAGTAAAGAAACACAGTGGTAATTAAGCAAAAGTCACATTTGTTTGAATCAGAATCAAAATTAGCATATACCGAATATAAAACCCAAAGAACACCGCAAGGCAGCAAAAAGAAGAAAAAAAACAGAATATTTGAACAGAACAGTACTAAAAATCAATAAAGTTGGATCAAACAAAAAACATTTCAAAAGAGATTAAACAAAAACAAGAATTTGAATCGAATGAGTTCAAACAAAATATCACCCCAGTTAGAGAGTGTGTAAAGATAAAGAACTTGCCTGATAGGAGATCAGGTCCACTGAAAACACTGAATAGGTGATCCGATGACAAGTTAATAGAGAGAGTGTAAGGACTAGGGTTTGCGGAGAGAGATGGGGCCAGGGATTACTGTTTAGGTGAACGAAATTGAAGGGAAAGAAAGTAGGATTTTCTCTCTCTCTTTTTTGTTTTTGTTTTAGCACACGATGGAGAGAAAGGGAGGGAGGGAGGGTATTGTGTTAAAATTGAACGAGGAGAGAGAAGTTAGGGAGAAAATTTTGCTGCAAATCACGAGAAGTATCACTGTTTCTTTCCCCTCTAAATTGGCGGAAGAGAAAAGGAAAAGAGAAGTTAAGCATCGTGTGTGTATATGTGTGTGTGTATATATATTATGTACGTGCATAATATGAGTCAAATTTTATAATAAACAATGTAAAAAGAGAGGTATGTTTTAAAATTTTATATTTTTCCCTTTTAAGTGGTAAAGTATTAATATTTTTTTTTTGGGAAATAATAAAATATTATTGAAGAGAGATAATACCAAAGGATTATAGAAAAAAGAGGATCAGTTATCTTCAGTTCTCCTGAAAGGAAAACTAAAAGGCAAGAAGGTGAAGGAAAAGTTCACAATATTTTAGAAAAAAAAATGAGGAAACCACGTAGCAAACATTCTACGGCAGTTAATATTAGTTCATTATACATTTTAAACTTTAATAACTTAACATATATAAATTAATTTTTTATAATATTTATACATTTAGAAAAACAGAGAAATTTCTCTATTTGTTGAACAATGGAATTTGGATCAATTTTTTTGAGACGAAAATAGAGAAATTTCATTTTCCAGTTAGACAAAACAAAGAACTTTTTTTTAATAATGAAATTTGGATCACAAAATTTTGAAACAAACATAGATAAAATTTCAGTCAGATAAACAGATAAATTTCAGTTAGACAAATAGATAAATTTATTTGTTTCTTAAATAAGAAATTTGGGTCAAATTTTTTTAAAAAAAAATATGAAAAACTCAAATAGTGAAAATTCTTTAATATGGGATAAAATTTACTTCATAGGATTAAAGAGATGAAGCTTTGACAAAAAAAAAAAAAAAATTCTATTTGAGTACAAATAATAGAAGAAACTCACTTTTTTTAGAAAAAATTTATTTGGAAGCTCCAATTCACCAAATAGATGGGTATTATGAATTTGTTAGCTCTTTAATAGGTTAATTTATCCAGATAACTTTATTCATGTATATCTTTGGGATCCCAACATTGGAAGTTTCAAGACCCTTTCTCTAATGAAATTTTGGAAAAAAAAAATACTTGGAACGTTCTTGGATTTGGATTTCACCGATAAACTAATGACTATAAGGTTGTAAAGATCAAGAATTATCGTTGTGGCACTGTGATGCCTGAAGTTAAGGTTTAATCGTTAAACACGAATTCATGAAAAATATACATTGATCATAACATTCATTGGCTAGCAAGTAAACTGAAGCACCGACATAGGTTGGTTCGAGGGGCTAGGGGGGCAATGCCCTCCCAAAGTTTTACAAATTTGACTTTTTTCTTATATTTTTTATAATTTTTTTTTTTAAATTTAGGAATTTCTCTGTCCAAATTTTTTATATTTTACAAAAGACCCTCTTAAATTTAAACTATTGTATTTTTACCCCTCTAATATTAAAGTCTATATTAACCCTAAGAGTTTTCAACGAAGGACATCTTAATAATTTTGATCATAACAAGACATTGTCCATGTGAACTAATGTTTTATTTTAGTGACAATGCAAATAGGTCATTAAGGTCAAAGATGATTGTTGACCAAGAAATGACAAAATCCATCAAGCTTAAGAATTCCACTCAAGTGCATGCTTTAAAGCTGAAATCAAATTAAGTGGAATGCTCTTACAATGATTCAAGTAAATGGACACACTCAAGCCTAAGGAATCAAGACAAGTCAAGAGAAGACTTTTTATTTTCCTCATTTTGGGTTTTGAGTGATTTAAGATTAGATTGATCATTGGCCATAAGTTCTTAATATTTAAAATGATCAACTAAGAATAAACTCTAAAACGATTTTTCAAAACAACACATTGCCATACTCCAAGTTTTGAAAAATTAAAAGGTTTTGAAAATAGTATATTGTGAAAAATAAGCAAAAAGGCATTTCTATTAAAATTAGTCAACCAGTTCTAAGAACCAGTTGACTGATTCTTAAGGCTTATTTTTACACTGAACAAACTAGTCGTCCGGTTCCTAGAAATAGTCGTCTAAGAGACCTTTTCAAGAACATAGCCTAAAACATACTATACAACACAATTGACCTTTTAAAAGATTTAATTCACTAATTTAAAGGCTAAAATAGTGTACATGAGAACTAGATGACTGAATTTGTCGATCTAGCACTTCGAAATTCAAATTTTGAACAAACAAAAAAGGGAGGAATGACTCTATTTTAAAATACTTCGACTATATTCATTTGAGAGCTTTAAATATAGGTTCTCTAAAGCATTTATTACTATCTCTTTACAAACTTACACTTCTATGTCTATATTCTTGACTTTAGATCTGACCATTGAAAATCTAGATTTAAAAGTTATACTCATCGTAAATATTCTGAGTTTACACCTGATCTATCTATAGAGAATGAACATATATTGTACCAATCTACTTTTGAAGAGAGTTCTTGTTGGCAAACAAACTTTGTATCCTCTTATTGCGGTGAGATTTGTAAGTAGGTGCAACCCTTGTGAGGTAAAATAAGATATTATCTTAGACAAATAGTTAGGAGTTCTGATTGTAAAAGGTTTGACTTCCACTTGCTAAGAGATCAAGATAGTGGAAAAACTCAAGCGGGGATGCTTGAGTTGAGGACATAAGAAATTTTTTTGAACCACGTAAAAATCGTTGTGTTTACTTTCTCTTTCTCTCTTTACTCTTTTACATACTTGTGCATTTCTTGTATATCTTTTTAAAGTTTGTAAAAATTGACAATATTTTCAAAATACCCTATCCATCCCCCTCATTCTAGGGTAAATATCTGGCCAACAGTCTATATTTTCCATTGAGGGTCAATATGATACATTGATTATGATATTCAATGTGCAAAAAAAAAATTTCTTGGAGATGACAGTGCTTAATTATTCGTTGGTTTATTTATTGTTACATATTGTTGATGAAGGAATGTGGTATTTCCATGTTGAAGTTGTAAAGATATCATTGTGGAGAAGTCGTTCAGGGGTAAGATTTTCTTTAAAAAATAAAACAAATTGAAACATGTGCTTAGCTTAATATAAGGGCTATATATATTAAGGTGCTTTGGCAGTTGAATAGTTTTAACTTGAACCTTAACCTTTTAAATATTTATTTTGAGTAAATTTTAATAATTAACTAAAAAAATATAAGAAAATAAGTCAAACTATAAAAAAAAAAAATATAATTAATCCATATATAATGAATATACATAGGTATGTAATATAGTGTTGTTTAATAGGATTATAATTTTTTTTCCTCCCATTCAAGGGGATAAAATATAATCTCACTAGAAGGTAAAGTTTCTCTTCAATTCAATAACCAACTCCTCTAAATTTGTCTTTATTGTTTAGTGGTTCACTGTTAGCCCCTCACTGACTTGACAAGGGTGGCATAGGAATGGGGTGCCTTGGTGGAATGGACATGGGACGGCATGCCTTGCCTTGGTGGCATTTGGCCGAGATTGGCATGGGCATGGGGAGGCATGCCATGCCTTTGAATGACTTTTTGAAGTTAAACCAAGTTGGTGGACATTGGCAACAATAGTTGGTGTAGCCTTAGGAAACTATAGCCAAGGTAGTTGTCACGACCCGAAATCCACCCTCTGTGGATCCTGAATTGCGACCGCTGCCCTTCGGCCCGAAGGCCTTAGGGCAAGGCTTCATGTGAGCAATGATGCTGAACGGCTGTGTGATAGGGCCAAAACTGGCAAAGTGCGGAAGCGTGAAAAACTTTTTCATTTCGCACACCCGCTTGGTACCGTCGCTTCTTCTTCTTCTTTGGAGCGGTAAACAAATAACATACATTAAGAGCATACTAAAAATTTAAAGTTATAAGTTTTACATATTCGTTGCCTCTCGGGCTTAAGTACATATTTGTCCAAAATTTACTATATCAAAATTTGACCAACTACGGGTCCTAGTACTTCCAAAATTTCCTGATCAAATGGAGCTACCAATCACCAATCCTCAAATTGGGCAAGGCTCCCAACCATCATCATCACCTGAAAAATGTTAGGGAATGGGGTAAGCTTCGAAAAGCCCAATGAGTAATTCCAGTACTTTGTCATGGGTTTCAATTGGTAGTGGGTTAGTTCAAGAGAGACTTCATATAAACATACACTACCAATTGTACATATACTTCATATACAAAAATAGAATTCTTCAAAAAGGATAGCGTGAAGCATACAAGGCATTCAAGCTAGGCACATACTTCAATAATCGCAGGATACAAAAATCTTCAAATCACGTTGCATGATGCATTTTTAAAGCATTCAATAAAGCATTTAATATGCAACAGAATTTATAAACATGTGCAGAGTGGCCATTTGAAGACCAAAGAAATAATTTGAAATCCTTTCCGTGAAAATAGAAGGATGTAAAATTTCTTCTTCTTCAAAACTTCAAAGGGTTATATAAAAACCCGTTTCAGAAAATGGGGGTTTAAACCTGTTACCATTTCTGAAAACCTTTTCATCTTTTCACTTTTTAACTCAAGGATCCGTTTCGAACCAGACCCTAATTTTACTTCTGAGAGATCTCATGCCTGGGGGATCAGATCCTGCTACCGGGCATTCTTCTGAATTGAGAACCCGACGGGAGCTCAATAATTTGTGATGCTTATGCATCATTATCTTGCAAAAACACAACTTCTTCATAAAATGCTTTTTATGAGCATTTAAAAATGTGACTTCTTCATTGGATGCTTTTCAAAGAGCATCGAATTATGGTTTCTTCAAATAAATGCTTTTCATGAGCATTGAAAACATGATTTCTTCAAATATAAGCTTTTCATGAGTGTTTGAAATATGATTTTCAAATAGATGCTTCTCATGAGTATAAAATATGGCTTCGATAAAAAGGGTGAGTTTTTGTGAGTATTTAAAGTATGGACAGTTTAACAAAGTTTCTTAAATACTTGGAGGACCATACTTGAAACAGTTAACACATGAACTTCAGGAATTTAAATCACGATGGACAGGAATTTATTAAAGCATAGATGGAATAAAAGAATTTATTTTTGGAGGCATCTAATAAAATTTGAAATTTACATAGACATGCAGAAAATAAACGTATCAATTGTTAGCAATATCAAGAAGTGAATTTTGCATGCCATGTTAGAATTTATAAATAAAACGATAGAACATTGAAATATAAAGCATATAAATACGAGAATTTAGAATTTAAAATACGGCAGATATTTTCATAAAAACACTTCAGAATACTTGAACTTCAAATCACTTCAGAATCCAAGGAGATTAAAACCTCCACTTCAAAGTACAGGATTACTCACCTTGTTCTCCTGGGTCAGCACTACTGGTGGGCTTTCCCTTTCCCTTTGAAATTCCTAAAAACCAAATTCATCAAGACTTCAATTAATTCCTCATTTACTTCAAATCATCTCTAATTGATGCTCTTCATTTAATCTTAGACCTGACGTATCCTAATTTCCTAGGATTGGTCTTACCGGTCTACTCGTGGTAACTTAATAAGTTTTATTTTTCACGTGACTTATTTCTCAATACCTATTTTGGTATTTTGGACCTCACCGTTGGATTCGGAACGTCGAAGAAAGTCAATTTAGGCCTTCTAGACTTTTTATTTGGCTTCGGGCATATGCAGGGGCAAAATGATAATTTACTTTTCTTGCCCCGGACCTATTATGGTTCTCAGAATATTTTACATATCTTATACGTAAATTTTTAGGTCTTTTAGACTTCGTCTGATATTTGCTTTTGATCATAGGGACACATCGGTCATTTAAATTTTATGACGTTCTGACCACAAATCATTTTTTAATCATATATACAAGCTCGCTAATATTTGGGCTTCTATTGGTGTCAATTTCGTCCAATTTGGACTTCATTTGGGCTTCGTATTGTATTAGAGGCAGTATAATCATTTAACATTTATGTGTCTGTATTTTTCGGGACTTAATTTCATCAATTGGACTCCACCATGAAGTCCAGAATGCCTGAAATAGTAAAAATACACTATTTATTTATTTAATTTGGACTTCGTTTGACTCATTTAGTGTCCGAGGGTAAAATAGTAATTTTACCCGATTAATAAAATAATTAAATAAATTATTTTATTAATTATTTATTTTTTCAGGGGCTTATTTAAATTCTCCCTTTAAAAATATGGGCCTTAGTAAGATTTTTCAAAACAGTGGGGGCTAAATTGCAATTCTTTAAAACTTTCAAAATAAACCAAAGGGTTTAGTTGGTTTGTAACTGAACCGGTCCACCATTTCACTGAACCAACCGGTTCGACCGGTTTGATGCGTAATGATGACGTCAGCCCTACAATTTAAAATTTAAAATCCTTTACCAAACGACGTAGTTTCAATTAACCCATTTTATGCGACGGGTCGGGTTCCGACCCGAACCCGGATTCGACCCGAACCGACCCACGTACTGTTTATCTTCTTCCTCTTTCTTCCCCCATGTTGCCCTAATTTCCTGCTTTATTTTCTTTTCAATTTCGTGATATTTTGGCCACGGATTTCTACTGCTTTCCATCCCAAATGATTTCTAGAAGCCTAAGAATCGTTTTAGCATTCACTTTATGGATCGAAATGGATCCAAACATTGGATTTCCTCACTATCCTCATGGTCTGTAACAGGCTCGGTTTGAGCTTGTTTCTCCATCATTTTTTATGGTTCTTGTTCTTTTGTAATCGTATAATCATGGGGATTAATATTCCGTTCATAAAACTGAGATTGGGGTTCGGTTTGAGATATCCCAAATCAAACCCGTGACCTACAACTCGACGGTTCTCTCGGGTCTTAGGGCCATTTCCTTTGGTTTTTGTTGCATTATGATCCTTATCATTTCTAGTTTTGATCCTTATCCCTCAATCTAGGTCTAGCCCTAGTCGAATCAGACCTGCTTGTCAAGGTCATCAATGGCGGTTTCTCACTGTTTGGTGGTTTTGGGGGCTGTTTCGAGGCCTACTTTTCATGCCTTAATGAAGATTTCATATTCTAAACTTTATGCATGCATTTAAAAAGTCCTAAACAGTTTGTAAAAATGGGGATTTCTAGAGAGAGAAAAATAGGTAGTTTTGTGTTTTATACCTCCAAACACAGTGTGGTTCCCTCTTTTCCTGCTTGGATTTAGATCCTCCTTGGTTCTTCTTGAGTAACCAGCTGCATGCAGCTTCTTCCTCTCCTTTATTCTTCTTCTTCCTCCATCTTTCTTCACTTTCTCACTCTAACTCTCTTTCTCTCTCTACCCGACCTTACCCTCACATCAAGTCTGATTTCTGATTCTTTTCATTTCACACACATGACACTTCATATATATAATCATATGTTTTAGTTATTTTATTTTTAAATTAATTATTTTGGTTGCATGTAAAGTAATTGGGCAATTTGGGAGGTGGAGGGATATTTTTTAGTGTATTTATACATATGTGTTGTAAATTAAGACACAAACAAGTGGGCAGCCCAAGTGGTAACTTTTTGGGCTTTAAGTCTTTGCTCATTTTGGTTCAAGGGTTCAAAGCCCATTGGCCTCAATTTGGGCTTATTTTCCTCTTTGTGCCTTGTTTGGCATTTAATTTATTTATTTTAACTTTTGTATTATTTTTCCTCTTTGTGATTTTAAATTTAATATTTACTTTTTCGTGTACCGATTTTATAAATCGTAGTCTTAGATTATTTCTCCCGGAGTCGTCCTTGATTTTAAGGTCTTGGAATTACTTTTTGGAATTATCGTTTGTTTCCCAGTCAAATTTCTTAATTATTCCTTTTAAGGTTACTAATTAAAAATCAGTGACTTAATTATTATTTAATCGGGTCGGGGTGTTACAGTAGTGCACTTGGAACGCGCATGGTCGTAGAGGGGCATGCATGGACGCAGCTATTGCGAGCAGCAGGCAGGCACATGCTCACACAGATGGGCGCTGGTTAGTGCATGCACGCACACGACTGGGCAGTTTGACTATGCAAATGGTTATGTATGTTCCTGTCAGGCGGGCGATTTCTACTTTAACATATATAAGGAAAGGTACTCCCTAAGCTAAGTGCCCATGGGCAAGCATGTTATGTGGCCAAGGCCTTTGCACCTGCTAGGCAACTCATAGAGTTGTTGCATGTAAGGAGGTCATGACATGGTGGTCTGAACTAACACTACCACCGGTGGCAATATTTTGTACATGAAGACCAAGCCATGAGTTGGGCATGGCTTGGAAATCAGTGGGTTAAGGTGTTTGACTTGACTCAAGGGCATGTTCTAGGTATTTCTAGCATGTCAAAGACAAAGACCAAGGCATGGAGGTGGCATGATACTTGGCTGGGCGTGATTGGGGTTCATGGTTCAGTGTGTTATGTGGGTTCAATGGTCCAAGACATGATTGGTAATGGCTTGGGTGTGTGGCTGGACAAAGGTGTAAGGACTTAGAAAATTCTCAAAAGGTAATTCGGTAACTTACTAGCATTGACTAAGGATAGACTGGAGGTAAATCAAATATAAGTAAGATAAATTATAAAATGAGTCGATAAGCCATCAATATGACATAATGAAACCAAAGAGGAACTTTGGTAATTTATTCGGGACTGGTGTGAGTCATAGGGCAACATAGTTATCTACTGAATGCAGATAATTATGGAAATGCAAACGATGGAATTTGCACAAACAGACTGTATATTTGGAATCAGAGTGCTGAAATTAGCTAGTGTACGAAGTTTAGTGTGATTCTGAGATAGTTTCAATTCAAACGCGTGTGTACACGCAGTTGGCCAACTAGCCATGTGTCACATTGGGAATTGTGCAAGGCTTCCATGAGAAGCTAACAAGATATTTTAGAGAGGGACATGTGTCAATATTGTGGTGGTGGAAGGAAAATTTCTAGTGTGTGGGTGCATGGTAGGGAGACATAGATGGAGCGATGGGACACATCACTTCCATCACTTTTTCTTTCTTTTTCCTCCCTTCCCTCATTTCTGAATTCCATCCCCTCTCCCTGACGCCAATTCTCTCTCCCCTTTTCAAACTCTCTATCTCTTTTTATCCTTCTTAACTGAGACAAGTGTGTGTTTAATGGCCAACACAACCATGAAAGAGAGAGGAAGAGTGTAATATAGTGTGTGCGTCAATGCGTGATAACTGGTTAAAAAGTGCATATTTATTTTGTTAACCCTAGATATTCTTGCACTTTTATTATTTTAATTTCTACAATTTATATGCATTTGCTAGTTAATTCTTATTTTATCTTTTTGTAGAGAAAGCTTGACAAAGTTGATGATTTGGTGGTGGATTTGGAGTAAAAGGAAAATATTGGGCTTTGAAGTACTAAAAGAAGTGGAAAACAAGTGGTTTTGGATTAGAAGAGAGGCTTGATCCATATGTAGGTGGACCAGAGCCCATTTTAGCACTATAGACTCTATTTTGGAGCACTTTAGCCTCTCTTTTTGGGCCCCTAATGTCTAATTACGGGATTCTTATTTTACTTTCCTAAATTCTTATTTTGTGAGGGTATTTTTGGAAAAAGGAGGATAATATTGGGAGGAGGGTTTTGAGAAGGAAGGAAGCCATTTTTGGGGATCTTGACGAAGAGAAGAAAAGAAGGAGACGACTCAAAAGAATAAGATGAAGAACTCCATGACTATGGTGTTCTCCTCTTCCACCATCATGGGCTAAGTTTCTCTCATTCCTAGGGTTTAGATGAAACCCTAGTCAAGTAATCTTGCTTCTTTGTATTTTATTTTTGGGTTAATTAGTTTTGGATATTGATTGTATAACTTTAGAATTTTATTAATGCAATGACTGTGTTATTCGTTTTCACATAATCAATTTCTGTGATTTTGTTTATGTGGTTATACAATAGTAATATTTGTACATACATCAAAACCGTAGGACGAGTCATAATTCAGGGAAAACAAATTGTGACTATGACCTTAGAATTAGTGTAGACAATTTGTGTTGACCAAAGATGATTCGTGCTTAGGGTTTTGGTGTGTGGTTTTTCTTGATAATTGTATTGAGGCTTGTAGCCAAAATACATCTTTTACATCCAAATTTAATGGCCCAAGAATTAATACAATTGAAGCTAGTTACAAGATTAGGGGTGGATTCAACACCCTAGGAATCCTCTTTTAATTTGATTCATCGTTAATTCAGTTGAATATTTGCTTTAATTATAGTTCTCATTTAATTTTAGAAAAAAAAATCAAAAAACAATCACTCTTTATTAATTTGAATTAAAGTTAATCTCAACTTTGGTTTTTAAACAATTAACAATCTCTGTGGGTTCGACCCTTACTTATCTACTATACTAGTAGTTTAGTTTGGTAATTTGATTGATTTCCACGATAGATCAATTTTTAGCGCCGTTGTCGGGGACTATTGAATTGTTAAAAATTTAGTAGTTGATTTTTATTTTAATTCTTTATTTTCTGCTATTATTCTTTTTCTTTGTCTTTGGTGTGCAGCAATTATAAAAAGCTAAAGAGAAGCGGAGTTGATTGGAGCAAACGTGGGTTGGTAAAAAAAAATATATACTAAAAGAAGAAAAATTCTACCTTCTTTGCAACCGATCACGGTGAAATCTTTCCCTTCTCTTTATATTTTATTTTTCTATAGTTGGTATACTTGATTGGGTAGGTTTATTTGTTTTATATTTGGTCGTCATTCGTGCAACCCAGACTTAGAAAAATTAGACCTTGAGCTAGAAAGAACCTTGAGAGCTTTTCGTGATTTGTCTATTAAGTTCGGAGTTTTAGGAAATCCTATTTCTATAAACATAGCTGATAATGGTGGACAACAACAACCACAGCCTCTTAAGGCTCATTTTGTTCCTACAACATATACCAACCCTTCATGTATTCAAATGCCTACTGTAACTGGGCGTTATGAAATTAGACCCCAAACCATTCAGATGTTACCATCTTTTTATGGGAAATCAAAGAAGGACCCATATCAATATCTGAATGAATTTTTAGAGCTTTGCACCACTGTCAATGTGCAAAATCTGAGTGAGAATGCTCTTAAGTTAAGGTTGTTCCCTTTTTCATTGAAGGATAGAGCCAAACAATGGCTCCGTTCTTTGCCTACAAATTCCATAACAACTTGGACTCAACTCCAACAAGAGTTTTTTAAAAAATACTTTCCTATAGGCAAAACCAATGATATGAGAAGAGTCATCACAAATTTTACTCAACTCGATGGCGAGTCTTTTCATGAAGCTTGGGAGAGATTTTTGAACCTTCATAGGAAGTGTCCCCATCATGATATCATGCGTTGGCAATTGGTACAGAGTTTTTATGATAGTATCACAGAACAAAACCGTCAAATGATTGACTCTGCTTGTGGAGGGACTTTCCTTAACAAGAATCAAGATGAGGCATGGGATCTTTTTGAGACCCTTAGTGAGAATTCGCAGCACCATGCCTCAGCAAGTCGGAGAGCTCTACCCACCTCCTCTAGTGTCACTAAAAGAGGTGGCATTTATGAAGTTGGACAAGCTGTGGATGTCCAAGAGCAAGTTGCGGTGTTGTCTAGGAAACTAGACCAAGTTTTGGCTAGAGGACAAGTTTCTACTTCTGCTTCTGCCACTCAAAAGGTGTGTGCTTTATGTTCATGCCCAACTCATTATGTGTCAAACTGTCCCTTAGCCCCGCAATATCCAGAGTTTGTGCAAGAACAAATTAGTGCTCTTCAAGGTTTTTCCAAACCGACTAATGATCCATATTCTAGCCAGTACAACCCGAGATGGAGAAACCATCCAAATTTTTCTTAGAGGCCTCAAGCCTCAAATCCTTCATTCTCACAAAAGTCAAGGCCAAATGTGCCTAATTCTTTTCCATCATCGTCCTACCGCCCTCCTCCTCAACAATATCAACAACCACCTTCTTCTCCTAGAAATTTAGCTTTTGAGGACAAGGTGTTGAGTGCTTTGCAAGCTTTAGAGTCAAATCATCAGTCCAACACTCAATTACTCCACTCACACACTCAGTCCATCTCGAAGCTAGAATCCTAAATGGGACAACTAGCACAAGCTGTGGATAGAAGAGATGAGGGACGTTTACCAAGTCAACCGGTGAACAACCCTAAAGGCCAATATGGGGTAGAGTCTTCCAACCCCAATGATCAATTTCATGTGCAAGTTAAGGCCATAACTACTCTTAGGAGTGGGAAAGTGGTAGATAACAAAGTTGAGTATAAGGCTGAGGGTGAATTGACAAGTTCTTCTAAAAGGATGAAGTTGAGAATGAAAATTTGCAGAAAAGGGATTCTTCATCCCCAAGTGATCCTTTGAGTGTTCCTGTGGCATCCTATGTGCCTAAGGCTCCTTATCCTTCCTGCTTGGCCGACCCTTCTCCTTTTGGACAAAAATGGTGCAAATATGGAAGAGATGCTTGAGATTTTTAAGCAAGTTAAGATTAACTTGCCACTTCTTGATGCAGTCAAGCAAATTCCTTCCTATGCCAAATTCTTGAAAGACATTTGCACTCAAAAGCGAAAAGCTAAAACTCATGTGTCAAAGAAGGTCTTTCTGACAAAGCAAGTGAGCTCTATTCTCCAGCACCAAACTGCACCTAAGTTCAAAGATCCTGAAGCCCCCATAATTTCTTGTGTCATAGGTAATCACATTATTGAGAAGGCCCTCCTTGATTTGGGGGCAAGTTTCAATTTATTGCCATACTCTGTCTATAAGCAATTTGGGTTAGGTGAGTTGAAGCCTACGACGGTGTCCTTGCAGTTAGTTGACAGATCCGTCAAGATACCTCGTGGGATCATTGAGGATGTTTTGGTGAAAGTAGAAAAATTCTACTTCCTAGTTGATTTCTTAGTTCTAGACATGGAGCCCGCTCATGACCTTAAGCGTCAGATTCCCGTTATCTTAGGTCAACCCTTCTTAGCTACTGCTCATGCATGTATTAATTGTCGAACTGGAGTGATGGATATTTCTTTTGGGAATATGACTGTGAGGCTCAATGTCTTCAATGTTTCACAACAACCTCCACATGAAGAGGATTGTTTTTCAGTGGATGTGATTGATGGGATAGTTGAGGAATCTCTCCCTCAAATCTTGATTGAGGATCCTTTGGAAAGATGTTTGACTTACTTTGATAGTGATGCTTTTGATATTGATGGTTCTATTGAAGAAGTCAATTCATTGCTTGACTGTTCTCCTTCTATAGACTATCCTCCTTGGAAGTCTAGATCGGAACCCCTACCTAATCTTGCGAGCACTCCTGCTCCTCATCTTTAGAGGTTCTTCCAAAGCTTGAGTTGAAGCCACTTCTGGCTACTCTTGAGTATTCATTCTTGGGACCCGATGACACTCTCCCTATTATCATTGCTTCTAATCTTCCAAGTAATCAAGAGTGCCGTCTTCTTGAGGTTCTTAGAGAGCACAAGGGTGCTATAGGTTGGTCCGTAGCTGATTTGAAAGGGATTAATCCATCTATTTGTATGCACTGCATTCATTTAGAGGATGATGCAAATCCATCTTGAGAAATACAGAAAAGGCTTAATCCCAACATGAAGGAGGTTGTCATGAAAGAGGTTGTCAAATTGCTAGATGCGGGTATTATTTACCCAATTTCTGATCGTAAGTGGGTGAGTCCCACCCAAGTGGTACCAAAGAACTCTAATATCACTATTGTTGAGAGTGATAAGGGTGAGCTTGTCCCTATGCGCACCACCATAGGGTGGAGAGTTTGTATTGATTATCGCACACTCAACTCTATGACCCGGAAAGACCATTTTCCTCTCCCATTCATTGATCATCTTAGAGAGGTTAGCGGGTCAAAGCTATTATTGCTTTCTTGATGGTTATTCTAGATATAACCAAATTGCAATCTTTTCGGAGGATCAGGAGAAAACCACATTCACTTGTCCATTTGGCACATATGCATATCGCCGCATGCCTTTTGGATTGTGTAATGCACTGGCGACCTTTCAGAGGTGCATGATGTCTATCTTCTCTGACATGGTAGAGAAATTTTTAGAAGTCTTCATGGATGACTTCTCTGTTTTTGGCCCCTCGTTTGATGATTGTCTCCAAAACTTGACCAAAGTTTTGAAGGGTTGCAAGGAGACAAATCTTGTGCTTAGTTGGGAAAAGAGCCATTTTATGGTTCAAGAGGGGATTGTGTTGGGACACATTGTGTCTAAGAGAAGGATTGAGGGCGACAAGGCCAAAGTCCATCTCATTGCTAAGCTTCCGCATCCTACCACGGTCAAGCAAGTTCGATCATTTTTAGGACATGCGGGTTTCTATCGTCGGTTTAACAAGGACTTTAGTGAGATATCTAGGCCCTTGTGCAATCTTCTTGCCAAGGATACTCCATTTGTCTTTGATAGTGCGTGTGTGGCAACTTTTGAAAAGCTTTGTGACTCTCTTTCTTCCATCCCGATCATGCAACCACCCAATTGGTCCATTCCTTTTGAAATTATGTGTGATGCCTCTGACTATGCAGTTGGAGCTATTTTGGGACAAAGGGTAGAAAAAGTTCCATATGCCATTTACTATGCGAGTAAGACTCTTCATGATGCTCAGTTGAATTACACCACCACAGGGAAAGAGTTGCGCGCTGTAGTCTTTGCTTTGGATAAGTTCCGTTCCTACCTCCTTGGCTCTAAAGTAGTTGTCTATACCGACCATGCTGCTTTGCGGCATTTACTTTCCAAGAAAGAGACCAAGCCGAGATTGATTAGGTGGATTTTGTTGCTTCAAGAGTTTCATTTGGAAATTCGGGACAAGAAAGGTTCCGAAAATGTTGTAGCTGACCACCTGTCCCGCATTCTTGTTGAGCACACGAGTGACACTCAACCTTTGCATAACTTATTTCCTGACGAGTAACTCTTTTCTGTGTCATTAGTGAAACCCCCTTGGTTTGCTCATATTGTGAACTATTTTGCAATTGGTCAAATTCCTTCCCAATGGTCCAAACAGGACAAAGATCGATTTTTCTCGCAAGTTAAGTTTTTCTATTAGGAGGACCCTATGCTCTTTAAGTATTGCTCTAACCAAGTTATCCGCCGTTGTGTTCCAGAGAGTGAGTTTCATAGCATTCTTATTTTCTGTCATTCTTTAGCTTGTGGTGGCCATTTTAGTGGTCACAAGACAGCGGCAAAAGTCTTGCAGAGTGGGTTCTATTGGCCCACTCTATTCAAGGATGCACATAATTTTTGCAAGACTTGCATTCGGTGTCAGCAAATAGGGACGATGTCTCACAGAGATATGATGCCTCTTACCCCAATCTTAGTTGTTGAGATATTTGATGTATGGGGTATTGATCTCATGGGACCTTTTCCACCATCATTTGGCTTTAAGTATATTTTGGTAGCGGTGGATTACGTGTCCAAGTGGATTGAGGCTGTGGCAACTAGAACTAATGATCACAAAGTGGTGGTCAAATTCATTCAAGAGAATATATTTTCTCGGTTTGGTATGCCACGGGCGATTATTAGTGATGGAGGGTCTCATTTTTGTAATAGACCCTTTGCAATCTTGCTTCAAAAATATTCCATCACTCATAAAGTCACCACTCCTTACCATCCCCAGACTAGTGGGCAAGTTGAGGTGTCGAATAGGGAGGTCAAGTCAATTCTAGAGAAAACAGGATGGCCCGATCGAAAAGATTGGTCTTTGCGTTTAAATGATGCTTTGTGGGCATATTGTACCGCTTACAAGACCCTTATTGGCATGTCTCCTTACCGATTGGTTTTTGGTAGAGCTTGCCATCTCCCGGTGGAGCTAGAGCATAAGGCCATGTGGGCCATTAAGAAGTTTAACTTTGATATGCTTGTTGCTGACTCTAATTGAAAGCTCCAACTCAATGAGCTAGAAGAGCTTAGGAATGATGTGTATGAGAGTTCCCGCATTTACAAGGCTCGGACTAAGGCGTTCCATGATTCTCACATTAATCGTAAGTCCTTTGAGCCTGGTCAAAATGTGTGGTTGTTTAACTCTAAGCTACGATTGTTTCCTTGGAAGTTGTAGTTTAGATGGGATGATCCGTATGTGGTTGTTCAATCTTGGTCTCATGGTGCGATAGAAATTCATAACCCTCGGAGTGGTTAAACTTTCAAAGTTAATGGCCAAAGGTTGAAGTTGTTTATTGAGGGTGTGGAGGAAGGGAGTTTGATTGAGGAGATTGGTCTTAAAGACCCAGTTTATGTTGATTGATGTTTTTCTCCTCTTGCTGTATCTGGCTGAAGACATTAAACTTAGCTCTTCTTTTGGGAGGAAACCCACATTTTTTTTTGTTTTTAATTGATTTTTTTTTTTTTTATTGTTTTGTAAGTGTTTAGTATTTATTTTATTCCTATTTTTTAAAAAAGGAAAAAAAGGGTATTTCTTTAGTCATTTTTGTTTTTTGGACTAAAAAGATCGAGCAATTTCAAAAAAGCTCGAGCATTTTCTCATGCTCTTTCTTCAAATGTTTCTGGTCCTGAAAAGCTCGAGCACTCCCAAAAAGCTCGAGCACTTTTTCGTCAAAAATTGTGTAAACATTCTGCCCCGAAAAGCTCGAGCTCTTTTTCTTTCCTCAAAGCTCCTAAGTTTCTGTCCCAAAAAGCTCTAGCTTTTCTCAAAAGCTCGAGTACTTTTAATTTAAAAAAAAAATCCAAAATTCACAAACCTGAACAAAAACCTTATCCTCTCTTCTCCCTCAACCTTTCCTTGCACCGCACCACCATCACCCACAGCCCCAAAGATCACATTCCAACCCAACCGTCACCACCCACCTTTCTCTCTCTTTCCTATTCTCTCTCTCTCTGCTAATACCTCCAGCCGAACCCCTAACCCACTACAACTAACTCCGGCGTCGCTTCCATCAATGCCCGTGACCGTAGCTCCATCAACCCACATCTATCTCTCTTCACTCTTTAGGTAATTTTAGTTTTAAGGTTTGAATTTCTTAATTTTAATTTTGTTAATTTTGATTTGTTGAGGTGGCTTTGAAGTATGGTGTTGGAAGTTTGGGGTTCTGGGTTCAATTATCACAATTTTGTGTGATTGATAATTGTTGATTTGTATTAAAACACTGGACCTACACTCTTCTTGGGTAGGTCCAACGTGCTGAAAATATCAACCTCATTTGTAGACTAATAAAATTTGATAGAATTGGGTGATCTTGAGATGTTGAGATTCTTGGCCGGCACATTGAATTTTTTACGAATTTGCATGGTGAATGGGTACGCACTATAGTTTCTTCCATTGGGCAGCTCTTTATCTCTAGAAAGATAATTTAGTTTAGTATTTTAAATGTCTTAAGCTTAAAAAGAAGACTGAAAGAGTGAAGGAAATCAAGATTGAAATCTAGAGTTCAGTCGTTCGGGGGTGTTGTCATGAAGAAGACACTGGATTGAGCAACCAAATGAGAAATGGGCCACAAAACCAATTGCCATATAGACTACATTTGATGTGGCCCCACTCTTTCAAGACAATCCTACAACCGAATGGGCAGTCTAAGAGTTCTCCAACCGCCACTTACAAGCTTTGCTAGCCCCGTCCGATGTTGCATACCCTCGGTTGGTCCGTTCGTTCTATCAGAATATGTATCTTTAGCCGATAACCAACCTGGGGGTATTGTTTACTAAAATTGATGATGAGGCGATCTCTGTGACCAAAGAGTCTATTGCCGCTGCATTCGGTTCTCTTCTTCAGTCTCACCTTGCTCACTTGCCTCAGTTACCAGTTTCACGAAAAGTCACTACTTTAAGCACTGTTCCATTGGGTCACTCTACACCAAATCACATTATTTCTGAGCTTGCATGAGAATCATTGTGATAGTTGTGCACTGCTAGTGATTTATCTTTCCCTGATTTTCATAATTGGAGACAAATTGGGTTGCTACTCTTGTGACTCTATGATTTGATGGTTAGACTTTGAGACTCTAGTATCATGATGGCATTGACTGAAACTTATAACCCATGTTATGTAGATTTGAGCTTGAACTTTATTTTGAGGGTTATATAGTTTGCATAGCTCCATTCTATCAACTGGTATTGTCACATGTCTAAGGTCAGTCAGTTCAGATGTCAGATGACACTTCTTGCCTTTGGGGAATGATACTAGGCCCTCTTTCTAATTTGAGCATGTTCGTTTGTTTCTTGCATCTTTACATTATTTACCTAATTGGATCTAAGTTGAGCCTTCATTATTATATATTTCTTTTCATAACCAGTAGCCTCGCTTTGGATGAAAAAGTTGGGTGAGTTTTCTTTGAGAATTTGGTGTTGTGAAAGTAGAAAAGTGAAGATATACTTTTTTTCTTTTATTGTAATTTTATTCAGTTACATAAAAAAAAAAAGAAAAAAAAAGAAAAAAAAATTATTTCATTGCCTTTTCCTTTTCTTTTTGGTTTGCTCAAATAGAAAAGTTGTGAGTAGTTTGGGAATGCTTTTATTGGAATTTTGGGAATGGTGTTGCAATGTTCAAAAGAGATGATGAGTTTGGAAAACTGCAATTTATTCACTTCAGCCTCTTCGCTTATCTCATGGAGATTATTGTTCACTTACCCCTACATTATCCTTGAGCTTGACCTACGTTACAACCAGAAACAAAGACCTAGCCGACCTCGAAGGTGTAGTAGTTGATGATTGAGGATGTGACTGGAGTGGTCATGTGGCATTGGGAGTTGATTTTCATAGTGGTAAGAATTCTCTCTATATTATTCTTGTTGTGCTTCATTCATGTTTGCATGTGGATTATTTGATTTGTACTCAACAGTTATTCTATCCACATGCATGAGAGGATACATATGCACCCCATCTCTGTGAGCTTCATTTGTGAGTGATATCTTTTGGTGAGATTTAGAGTCAAAGTAATGCCTGTTTAAAAAGAAGTTTCATTGCCTAGACATCTTGTTATGGTTGTTGCTTTTGTGGACACTGATTCTATCCATTTATGAGCACTTAGGGAATTCATAGGTTGCTTTTAGTGAGATAATTGTTACTTTGCATCGATTGTAACTCAGTTATACGTTCACTAAGATTCATTTTTATTGATTGTGGAGTATATTATGTTCAAGTTGGGGGGTGTCGAATTTTGTGGGTAGATTCACTGCAAAACCTCACGAAACTATAACTCGTCCACTAAGGTAACCTAGGGGTTTAACGCCTTATTGCATATGGTAAATGCAATCGTGTATCCCACGAAAGAGGATTTAGTTAGTTGTATTTTGTCTCTTATTTCATTGGCTTTGCTCGAGGACTAGCAAATTGTAAGTTGAGGGGTGTGATAACTGGTTAAAAAGTGTATATTTATTTTGTTAACCCTAGATATTCTTGCACTTTTATTATTTTAATTTCTCCAATCTATATGCATTTGCTAGTTAATTCTTGTTTTATCTTTTTGTAGAGAAAGCTTGACAAAGTTGATGATTTGGTGGTGGATTTGGAGTAAAAGGAAAATATTGGGCTTTGAAGTACTAAAAGAAGTGGAAAACAAGTGGTTTTGGGTTAGAAGAGAGGCTTGATCCATATGTAGGTGGACCAGGGCCCATTTTAGCACTACAACTCTATTTTGGAGCACTTTAGCCTCCCTTTTTGGGCCCCTAATGTCTAATTACGGGATTCTTATTTTATTTTCCTGAATTTTTATTTTGTGAGGGTATTTTTGGAAAAAGGAAGATAATATTGGGATGAGGGTTTTGGGAAGGAAGGAAGCCGTTTTTGGGGATTTTGACGAGGAGAAGAAAAGAAGGAGACGACTCAAAAGAAGAAGATGAAGAACTCCATGGCTATGGTGTTCTCCTCTTCCACCATCATGGGCTAAGCTTCTCTCATTCCTAGGGTTTAGATGAAACCCTAGTCAAGTAATCTTGCTTCTTTGTATTTTATTTTTGGGTTAATTAGTTTTGGATGTTGATTGTATAACTTTAGAATTTTATTAATGCAATGACTGTGTTATTTGTTTTCACATAATCAATTTCTGTGATTTTGTTTATGTGGTTATACAATAGTAATATTTGTACATACATCAAAACCGTAGGACGAGTCATAATTCAGGGAAAACAAATTGTGACTATGACCTTAGAATTAGTGTAGACAATTTGTGTTGACCAAAGATGATTCGTGCTTAGAGTTTTGGTGTGTGGTTTTTCTTGATAATTGTATTGAGGCTTGTAGCCAAAATACATCTTTTACATCCAAATTTAATGGCCCAAGAATTAATACAATTGAAGCTAGTTACAAGATTAGGGGTGGATTCAACACCCTAGGAATCCTCTTTTAATTTGATTCATCGTTAATTCAGTTGAATATTTGCTTTAATTATAGTTCTCATTTAATCTTAGAAAAAAAAATCAAAAAACAATCACTCTTTGTTAATTTGAATTAAAGTTAATCTCAACTTTGGTTTTTAAATAATTAACAGCCTCTATGGGTTCGACCCTTACTTCTCTACTCTACTAGTAGTTTAGTTTGGTAATTTGATTAATTTGCACGACAGATCAATGCGTGTTTGTGTGTGTGTGTGTGTATAAAACACACAGTGTTGAACCAAAACAGAGGAGAAGAAGAACAGAAGAGAAAAAGGAAAAGGAAAAGGAAAAAGAAAAGAAGAATAAAAAAAGAACGAGAAAGAGAGAAAAAAACCAGAAGAGGAAGAAGGAAATTGAGGAAGATGAAGAAGGGAAAATGGAGGGATTGGAATAGTGGACCAGCAGCCATGGAAAAGCTTGGAGAGCTTTCTCTCTCCTTAAATTTTCTCTCTCTAGAACGGTGGACAGAGGTAGGGATTTTGAACCTTACTTATAGCTCCCTAGGCACTGAAACATCTAGTTTGGGGCATGAACATGTGTGTGGTTGTGTGTTTGTGTAAATCTGTGAATATAAATATATGTATATATATATATATGTGTGTGTGTGTATGTGAATTCGAGTTTTGGAAAAATAAGGGTTTTAGAGAAATTTAGGGGTTGGGAAAAAACCCTCTAGGCTATGGAAAGTAAATGGATAGAGAAGGAACCAAGAAGGATGATCGGAGATCGAGAGACCACGAGTTGTAGGTCATTTACCAAAAAATTGGGATTTAAAGGTTTGGGCTGGTTTGGACACCCTTGATTGATGGAAATCATTTGAAATGATGTTATATGATGCATAGTGGTGTTTAGAATGAAAAATAGATGAAAATCGGGCAAGAAAAAAAAGGGAGAAAAACTGAAAATTTCTAGTTTCCGGTGAGTCTCGCTGGAGAAGGTGATCGGAGCTTCACCGGCGGTGGCTAACTCTACCGGTCAATGGTCAAACCAGGTCGGGACTTAAGTCTCGGGTCATGGACCAGGGTCGGGTATCAGGTTTAGGTCTGGGGTTCGGGTCTGGCCCATGGGCAGTTGGGCTTATAGAGCTGTTTAGTTGCACAGTTAAGGCCGAACCAGTTCTTTGGTTCTGGTTCAAATCTGAACTGGTTCTAGGCAAAAAATTATGCAAATGCCCTTCCTTTAAAATATTGAAATTAAAATGCAATTAAAATGAAAGATGGGTCATTTTTAAGCTTTTTGGGCATTTCAGACTCAATGGTAGAGTCGTTTTGAACATTTGAGGACCCGGGATGGTCTCACATGAATATAAAAAATTACGAAAACACCCCTGATAATAGTTTAAGCAACTTAAAGGCTAATTAAAATTCAGAATGGGCTATTCCAAAATTGTTGGATGCTTGGGATCCAAATATATGATTAGATTGAACAAATTAGGGCTTAGTGATGGTCCCACATAAAGTGAAAAAATGATGATTATATCCATAGACTTACATTAACTAATAAAAAGCCAAATTAAGATCTGGAAGAGGCATTTTCAATGTTTTTGGACCTCAGAAATTCAAATATAACATTAAAATAATGAAATAGGGAATCGGGGTAGTCTCACATGAAAATAAGAAATTACTAAAATGCCCCCTAGGCATGGAACAGATACCTAGAAGCATTGATAAATTATAAAGAGGATATCTTTAAGATTGGTAGACCTTCTGGATCCTATTCCAAGGTCGGTTTTGAGAGACAGTATCTCGTTAGACGCGTAACTTGTCCAGTAAATTTTAAAAATGCCCTTATAGGTTTAAAAAATAGTCAAATGACTTAGAAAAAATATGATAAGGCTTCTTTAGGGTTTTTGATACTTGGGAACACATTTTTTATATCTGTTTGGGTAAATGGGTACTCGAGATGTAAGTTAATAAGTAATTGGCCATAGAGAACCGTAAGACTTGATACGATGCCTTAGTACTATGGGCTAAGGTGGTCCTGGGAATGAAACAGAAGGTACGTAAGATAATTTTCAAACATTATGAAAGATACATGTAGTGTCTCCTTGTAGTGGAGTAAGAATTGGGATTAGGACAATGTCCCGATGTGTTGATGTGTATACTTGTTATGTGATTCACATGATATGTTTATCTATATCATTTGATACTTTACCATTACATTATCAATATGGTGTGACTATTACGTTGAATGCTATGATGTTGGATATTTATATGGTGGTATTGGACACATATGATTGTCATGTTGATGCTTATCATGATTTCTATTTCTGTCATAGATATATATGACCGTTGTTACTCCTATATCTATATGTTAAATCATATATCCTCTATTATGGTTGTTAGTGTCGTTGTGAATATGAATAATGTTGAGATGCATATTGTTGACTATACTTGAACGGTATGAGATTTGTGAGGATATTGATATTGATAAGCTCCGTTTGTGGTATGGATTGAGATATTGGAATTGTGAAAAATAACATCTATGAGAAAAGGACTTGGGATGGGAATTAGTCACGTCTTTTGTGTGCTCTTAAGCGTGGTAAGATTGTGTTTTATCGAGGGTTCCATTTATGATAAGGATGGTGTCTTCACTCGACTTACGAGCCATAAACCTATGCAGGTGGTCGTTTGTCTCCATCGAGTTAGTAGCCAGTAAAGCACCCAGGCTTACCAAGAGCCAAATTAGGTTAATACTCATGCGATTGAGATTATTGAGAGAATGAAATGAGATGAATAAGGCTTTATCCCTTTTTGCTAGGGATTGATTTATTTGAGATTATTTCCCTTGACACTCGTGTGACATTCCCTTGCGATTATTGATAGATTGTATATTACCTGTTTGTAATACTATGGCACTTGTGAATAGTTGTTTAGCTATGAATATATACATTGTTCTTGTGACTTGGAACAGGAAATGGAGTTGCTTCGTGGGGTTGGTAAGTTTATACTTACATCTTGTGATTGATTGTATGTTTATATACGTTGTTCTTGTGACATTAAAATAATAAATGGCGGTACTTCGTGGAATCATATATTTATATTTATGTCACGTGCCCGACCCTCTATATATCAACTACCTAGTTATTATTGTCATCACATGTAATGGTGTGATGTCCTTTTTATACTTATACTTGTGCCTGTATTTGAGATATGATTATGTGGTGTGTTTGTGATGCATATTGGACTATAAGGTATGCCCTCTTCATACTTGCATTAATTTTTGGTATGCTACTTGCTTGTGTGTTTTGGAAAAACCTTACTGAGCTTTATGGCTCACCTTTACTGTTCATGGGAATGGCAAGTAGTGACTTGATGGAAAATAGTTGTAGAAGCAGTACGGGATGAACTGAAGTCACTGTAGTACTTAGTTACTTTCATGTATTTATTCAGTTACATTTATTAAGGGTACATGTACCCTTTTTAGACATTCATGTATATAGGATGCATATATAAGAACTGTAGAGTCAGCTCTGGACATACTTTGTTTAATGCGGTTGATGAACATTCGATGTAGTTATATTATGATAGTAATCAATTTCATTTAATCCCTTTATGGGACTTGAACAAGGCTAATCAGATAACCAAACCAGAACCAATTAAATGGGCTAACTCATTTAAAAAAAATGGCATATGTTTTATATACTTGATTAGGATGGTTAGTCATATTACCTAGCTTATCGAGGTCCAATAACCCTTTAGTCCGGCCTTGCGGGTTAGGGGTGTGACAAAAGGAAACTTATTCACGTATGAGGCAAAGCAATTAAGAACATGTGTGGGCACATGATGGCATGGTAAAGACTGATTGGCTCTCATGAGGTAGCCGTTACATGGCAGTTAGAGTTGTCTAAGAGGAAACAATTATAGTCTGCATACACAAATGGTTAAGACAGAAGATAACTGTTATGCAAGGTAGCGCTAGTTTGAAAGGAACAACAAGGGTGGTAGTTATGGGTGTAAAATACTTAACCTATGTGGTAGGATCTGGTAGGTGCCATGTGTCCTAGTAGTTAGGGATGTTAACTGCACATATATGTGGCATGCGTTGGTTGGTGCCAGCAAACCTAGTAGTTAGGGTTGTCAACTGCAATGGCATATGTGGTTGTTGTTGGTTGGTGCTAGCAAGACCCTAACAGTTGGGAGCTGTCAACTGTTCATCTATATATATATATATATATATATTGGTGTGCAAGGTCTCTTGCAATGGCAGCAACACATGTTTAATGTTTAATTATATGTGCAGATAGTGTGCCTTGTTTGCCTACGAGATCAGATTCCTTTTGTATTCATAATTCAGAATTAGTGAATAAAAATGTTGGGGGTGTTTCCCTATAAAAAATGTGTCTTGTTGTTTAATTTTCGTTGTGCTAAACATTATGGGTGTTTGTGTGTAAGGGTTTGAGTGGTTGGTTGTCAGGTAACAACGTCATCACAAACAAAAATTTAGTGCTGAAAATTAACCTTGTGATAGTTGGTATTAGAAAGCAGTTTTGAACCATGGCTAGTGGCTCGAATGTAGAATTGCGGGAGTGGGTGGCTGGGTTGGAAGACTTCCTTGGTCCTTCCCAATCGGATAATGCAGTGCCTTTCTCAGTCTAGTGCGGTAAGCTGTTGTAAAGCATGAAAGATGTCTAGAAAGCCTAGGAATAACTCAGAAATGTAGTGGAGATTCACCATCTTGAAGGCCAAGGTAAGATCAATGACCTCCTAGATGATTTTAGGGCATTGACAAACACTCTCAAAGGTAGATTGGACACACTGGAAGGATACATGACGCTGATGAAGTGTACATTGCATGGTGGTGCTATTGGTATGCACGATGATGTGCAGAAGGACAAAGTACCAAAACCAAAGGTGTTCTCTAGCACTCGGGGTGCCAAAGAATTGGAAAATATCTTGTGGGACATGACACATTATTTTTAGGCTATACACACACCCAATGTTGAGAGTGTGAATCTAACATCAATGTATTTGACCAAAGATGTGAAGTTCTAGTAGTGCACTCGGTTAGAGGATGCTTCACATCCTCAAATTGTGAATTTGGACATGATAGTAGCAGAAAAGAAGGAGTAATTCCTCCTAAGTAACATGGCATGATAGGCTCATGATGCTTTGTGACGACTTAGATAGACTAGGACGGTGAGGGAGTACATCAAGCAATTATCTTCCTTGATGCTTGACATAAAAAACATGTTTGAGGACAACAAAATCTTCAATGTCATGGCTGGTCTTCAAAACTAGGAATAGACAGAACTACGTCGACAAGGTATTAAAGACTTTTTTGCAACCATAACAGCAGTTGATGCCTTGATGAACTATAAGCCGCAGGCTAACATTGAGGATAGCAATAATAAGGGTACCAACAATGCTGGCAAGGATAGATCCAATAAGAAAAAGAAAGACAAAAAGATAGTAAAAAAAGACTGGTCTGTCGGATGGGTAGACGGGAAAAAGGCTCAAGTTCCAAGGAGTTTTTCAAAGGACAGACCCAAGGCGGATGCTATATCTGTGAGACAAATCACATCGGTCCAGAAATTTTCATAAGCGGGAGAAACTGAACACTCTTACTCCAAAGGTAAAAGAGAGTTCAGAAGAGGAAACCATGAGGGTCAACCCAATCCAACTTCTCAATGTGTTGCGAAAAGAGGAGTCAATGCCAATGAGAGGGTTGATGTACGTGGACATGCTACCGAACGGACAAGAGAATCAGAAGTCACAAATTGTTGTGAACTGTGTAAAAAAACTCATTCTGAATAATAATATGGTTCACATAGTTTTCACAAGTATATCTAAGACAAGTTTGGAAACTACTCGTCAAGAAAAGCTTAGAATTTATTTATTTTTTATTTACTATATTCCAACTGAATCTAGAACTTTCAAATCTCATTCACAACATATACCAGTTAATTTCTGAACTCCATATTTCTGGCAGTGAAGCACCCTTTCGTAGACTTAGTAATGATCAACAATATTGTGTAAAAAAAAAAATCTTAACAACTAGCAAATAGAATTTATATTTAGAGTGATCAGGAGAAGACTCTAGATTGTAAGCAACAAGCCATTCTTTCAGCTCAAGCATTTCATCATCATCATCTTCTTCATCTTCATCTTTCAAAACCGAAGAGGACTTTTCCTGCTGAGTAGTGGTACAAATTATAGGAAATTAACTTGCAACAGAAGAATTTCTTATTGGGATAAAAATTAACAAATCTGATTGTTCTATAATCTAATGATGCAGACTTTTAGACCAACTAGCCTCATCTGCCTTGGCATCAATCTTTTCTTGTTCTTGAATCATGCACAAAAATCAGACAAGAGGCAAGAAATAACCATAACAAAGCATTCCAGAAGTCATATGCTTTTAGCTCATACGTCAAGTTCTCTGTCGAGATCATCAAGATCTTTTATCCACAAAGACTTTGGAGTTGCCTTTCTCAAATCATCAACCTCTTTGTTGAGCTTATCTCTATCTACACATAGCTCCTCGACCTTCTCAAGTGTCAAGGTTCCAATTGCCATTGACAATAAGTACTTGTAATCACTAGCCCGTACTCCTTTGGTGCTGACTGCCTCTAAGTTTTCTTCAATGTCTTCTGCATCATCAATTGATCCAACAACTACTGCTTCCACAGTTCTGGTTTTCTTCGGGAATGGTGTGAAACCTCTCTCCCGCAACTCAAGAATAGATCAACTCTCTTCCTGTTGCTAACAATGATCTCTCCTTTCAAAACCCCAAGTATAAACCTGACTTTGTTTTCTAGTTTCAACAACTCCATTTCATGATTGTCCAGTAGAACTTTCTGCAGAGAATCATTTTATAGTTAGCAGCCATGTCTACAAGAACAAAGAAATTCAAAACATCTGCAATTTAATTTTCTATTTGACCAACTTGCCTTTCTTTTCTCATAGAACTCAAGTCTTATGTGAAAGAACTCCTCGAACCGCAGAAGAAAAAAATTAGAATGGTAAATAAAGCAAATTCTAATATATGAGGATAATCTACACTATACAACGATATCAAAATCATACTCTGTTCAGGGGTATCATATTTCTTGATCGCGCCTTTGGGTTCAAAGAGGTGCATCTGTAATAACCTGAATTTTTCTTTTTGGAAGGAAATTTTTTTTTTATTATTATTATTACATGTTAAATATGTGAAGTGCATATATGTGTCGGTGTATATAAACTGTTAAGGTGTATATATATATATATATATATATATTTGAAACCATTTAAATAATTGTGTGTATATATATATATATATATAGATTTGATTGTGTGAGTGTGTGTGTGGCTTGAGTGTAAACCACTCAAGGTGGTATGGTGTGGAGTGGTGTGTGTAAGGGAGCTGGTGGGTAGGTAGTGTGTGTAAGTGTATTCTGTGTGTGTGTGCAGGGCAACCGTAAGGTAGAGAGGGAGAGATATAGAGAGGGAGAAAGGGGCAGTGTTGGGTATATGTGTATATGTATGTGTGCATTGGGTTAGAGAGAGAAGAAAAATCAAAAAGGAAGAGAGAGAGAGAGAGAGAGAGAGAGAGGCTGAGTTGGAAACTGAGAGACAGAAAGAGAGCTTGGAGCTTAAACCAGAAGTTGGGGCAGAAGAGAGAATGAGAGGCCTGCATTGAGAAAATCAAAAAACAAGAGGTGAGAGGGTCATTCTATTTTAAAATTTTTGAAGCATGATAGTTGATTTAAATGGTAGGGTCTTGTAGAGTAAAAGATAAGGAAACTTTTGCAAAAAGAATGAATGAAAATAAGCAAGAAATAAGGGAGAAAAATAGAGTTGCAGCTCATGAATGATAATCGGTTGGTTGAAATTTTCTTGTTTAAAACTTTGTTTAGATGGAATGGAAACATTCCTAAATAGTGCAGAAACAATTTTAGAAAAGAAACTAGGCTGAAACAGTGGGAAAAATGCAAGGAAATAGGTTGGCCAGGATTCGGCCATGACTCTTTGACCTCCTATTCGTGACGTTTAAGTTGTCCAAGTTGAAAATGAAGGTTAGATGTGAGATCCTTGGAAGAAAATGAAGAAAACTGCATTTTTAAAATGATGAAAATCCACCGAAAAATGGTCGCCGGCGCCGGAACCCTACCGGAGACTCGCTGAAAAATTGGGGAAGAAGGGCACTGTTCCGGGTTGGGTCGGGGTCGAGTCGGGTCGGGTCAAGACCGACCCACCCCTGCCACGTGTCAGTCGCATGTTTTAAATTAAAATGGGGATAAGGGGTGTTTGGCTACAGGGTTAATAAATTGAAAATTTGAATTAAATTGAAAACAGGGATATCCTATCCCTGTTTTGGGTTAGCCACTGTTTGGCTATCCAAATTAGGAATAAGAAATTTGGAAATTACAAATTGTCCCCTATACCTTTTGAAATTAAATTTGACCCAAGGACTTTCGAAAATCCAATTTTGACCCCAGAACTTTTAATTAATTGTGATCTGACCCCCCCTGAATAAAATATTAATTAATTAAATTATTTAAATATTACAAAATAGTCCGAAGTCCAAATGGCACAAGTCATTAGTGTATTTTGACTATCTCGACCATTCTGAGACCAATGGTGAGGTCCGTTTCATGAGACAGGGTCTCAAAAAATAAAAGACCCATAATAACATTTAAAATTACCAAAATGCCTTTGAGTTGAAACGTAGTCAAACGAACTTCGAATTAAGTAAACAAATAGTAGAATTTTATTATCTCGTCCATTTCGGACTCAACTGTGGATTCAAATTTACGAAAAGAGGTCTCGGGATGTAAGGACTCGTAAAGAGTGCAAAATGACCATTTTGTCCCTTTTTAGCTCGGAATGTCAGAATTAAATTCCGCGAAAGCCTAAATCTATTTTCTTCGACGTTCCAGACTCAACAGTAGAGTTTAATTTGGCAAAATAGAAACTCATAAAATAAAGACATAAACTTTGATAAATAGCATAATTCAAGTAACAAATGAATTGAGTCACATTTTATGATTTTAAGGACACGGAAAGGCAAAGAAAAGGTGGTCTGACCTTCTACATTTTCACTGTAGTTCAGCTACACCGCGAGTACGATTTCTTAGGGTTGACACCAACCCATCAAGTACGATATATTATGCTAAGTAAGAAATAGAATTAAGTTTAGGAATAACTGTCATGTTGACTTGATGAATCACATGTTTGTTTTATTGCTTATATGCTTATGTGTTTCCTGTTACCTTTTTGAAAGTTGGTGATGAATGCGAATCATGACTATGTGTATATCGCATATGTTAGTATAATGTGTGGATTATATCCTTTAAGAATTGTTGAGATTATAAAATATGTGATGTATAGCATGCTTCATGTATGGATGTGATGCCTTATTGAGATTGCATTGTGGCATGGTAGAATCAAAGCATATTGGCATAGTGTGATTCCTTAGACATGGTGTGAGTTGAGCACGTGGTGCTGTGCATTATGAGGGTGCAGATCTTGTGGTGTAAAACCCAAAATTGGCCATAGGTACTCGCATGCCTGATGGGTTCCGGACAGTGAAGCGAGACATACATGGTACTTGCAAGCCATCAGGGAAGGTCCTGTAAAGCGAGACATGTGTGTGGCATAGAGTTGCATGGGTGCGTCATGCATACTGTTCATATACTGCATTGATGATATTGAATGTTATGTAGATATAAATGTACACTTGCACATGCCCTACTGCATTGAAGATATTGAATGCCATGTAGATATAAATATACACTTGCACATGCCACGCCTTTAATTTTGTTTCTTGCATTAGCATTATATTGTACCAGTAGTTGAGCTGACCCATTCGTGGGACAACACATTACATATGACGCTCCCGGCACTTGAGACTTGAGGGAGTCTTACAGACTGGAGGAGACATAAGCTTAGAATGATTTTGGCCCTTAGGGGCATATTTTGAGATGTAAGGGCTTAAGCCCGAATGACATGTTGAATGTTTTTATTGATTGTGCTTTACATAGATGTACATTGAAGGAAATGAATGTAAGTTTGAGTTGAATCCGTTTAGATTGCCCTTTATTTTAGTTTCGTTACTCGCGCCTCGGGTTCGTAGGAATTCGGGGCGTGACAACATCTTACTTGTGTCTGATTGTGATAGTAAGCTTAAATTTTTTCCACAAGCCCTCTTGCTTGGCCATGATCAAGTTTTCGTCATGACTTGATAACTTCAAAATGTAGTTGTGTCATCAATATGTTCCCTATAATCCTGCAACCAGTAAAATTCTGCTATGAGAATTCCAAACTCCCCAAACACATTTATTTATATCTCAATCATATCAACCAAGGGTATCTTATGATGATTTCTCATGAATACATAATAAAAGAAGAAGAAATCCCTGTTAAACTCATTTCAATATCAAAGAAAAAAACTTCAGTTTCAACTATTAGAAAACAAACCACATCCTAGAATGCACATTTAATATGATTATAAAACGATAGCATACGTAAATGAAGAGATATATTTAAGCATACATATCCATCTCTTCCAAACACATGTTGTGTCCTAAACATCACAAAATCCTAAAGAAAACCTATTATGTAAAGGAAACCCCAAACTATTGTTCATCAAGAATAAAAAAATCAAGTATCACAAAATGGAGAATAGACCCTAAAATCAAGATATGGTGGTACTTTATAACTAACAAGTAAAACCTAATAACAAGAATCTCTCAGAATCCTTACAACATCATATTAACATCCAACTAACAAACTGCAAAAATATCAAGAAATCGTAATCAAGAATGAAAGATCATGAAAAGATTAAAGAATCAAAATTCAAAAAATAAATCCCTAAATCTACACCTTCCCAAAACCTCAACATTCCACTCAAATTTGAAATTATCTAATATATACACTTTTCCTTGTTTAATTAAGTATTATTTATTGTGTATTTATTTTTTTACTTTTGGCAAGAGGCATTTCATCTATGAAGCCCAAGAATAAGATATTATGCATAATGACTAATAATTCGAATAAAAACTACTAATTTCTATATTTTATATTCTAATTCTAATAAAATTAAAAAATTAAATAAATTAGGAATAAATTAAAATTGAAAACCAAACAATCCTAATACAATTCTAAAACAACTCTCTTTATTTTTAGAGTCTCATATTTGTCCTACATTAGTCTCTCCTACTTGAAAATAACTCGTCCTCGAGTTAACTAGATATATGGGACCACGAACTAGTCCATAACCCGACAATAATAATTAAATAAGTAAATATTCAAAGAGTTCTTCTACCACATCTTTCATGAAATTCGTAAATCTAGGCCCATGTATTGATGATAATAGTATTCCTGTAATGAAATAGAAATTATCTTCTTAATCTTCGACAAGTTCAACATTCTTGGAAGTATGAGAATCATCCTTCGTGAGTTCAAGTTTTGTTCCATCTTTAACGTTGACAACTACCATTGGAATTTCTACTTTCTCTTCCATAAAAGAGTGTGTTGAATTTACTAAGTCTGAATTTTCTTCTTCTTTCTCCATAACAAAACTTTCAATGAATTCCTCTTCTTTTTCCATTGCACCAACTATTTCAGCAACATCAATAGATATATATTCAATTTTATTTTCTATTGACTCCTTGTATTCATCTTCAATGGATGAAATAATTTGATTTGCATCTTCTATGATAAGAGGTTCTTCTAAAAAAACATCAACTTCTTTTAACAGTTCAATATTTGCAATCTCATCAGTCAAAGTTATTTTAACAATTTCATATTTTACTTGTTTTTTTTCTTGGTACTTTCCCATGATGGTCTGTATTTATCTTCTAAAATTTGCAAATAATTTCTTAACAAAAATCTATTCATAAGTAGTTTCATCATTCTTGGTCATGAACAAATGCATATTTTTCTTTGCAATTGTCTATGACTTTATAAATCAAGCCACCATCTTTTCGGGAATCCAAAGAGTTTATATTCTGTCCAAAACTATTTTTTTTTCTTCTAAAAGTCTCAAATGATTAAGACAATCATCCAAATCATAAACCCAATCGTGAAAGTCTTCAAGATAAAAATTATCATCAAAATCTGAAAGTCTTTCGTAATTGCGAATAGCTCTGTCTTTAGGCTGACCTTGGGTAAATCCTTCGGCCCAATTCCTGTTAACTGGAGGGTCTCTAAGGACATTAAAATTGAGTCGTATGAGCATCTGTTGTGTAGCACCAAGTTGATCACTGATATGTGCTAACTGTTACCCGTGGTCATCAATTGCTGCCTATACAACCTCCATCCCACGACGAATGTAAACAGGATTTTTGATTCCGTCTACACTAATTGCCATTGAGTTAGGAAAATCCTTGCTTTGATACCAAATGATACACAACGAAAACGTAGAAGGAGAATTGAACATGTCGAATTCCTTAATAACAAAGTAAATAATTTTTCAAAATTCGTAATTAAATTAATATTGATAAAAACCTTATGATAATGACCTATTACATCATATTTATAGTGCTAAAATATTCTTAGTTTGACCAGGAAACAAAAACTCTTATTTTTATACTAATCTTACAACAATAAAGACTAATAATTCGAATAAGAAACTACTAATTCCTATATTTTCTATTTAATACTAATAAAACAAGAAAATTAAGAATAAATTAAACTTAAAAACTAAAGAATCCTAATATAACTCTAAAATAACTTTCTTTCTTTTTCTTCTAGAATTATTTCAACAATGGCTACAATTTTTTCAAGACAATCATTATTAAATCTGCCTTTGGATCCTCTATTACCAAAGCGTAAACCTTATGTGCCTCTTTAGCTTTAGCCTCGAACTCTACTTCAAACCTGGATAAAACTAAAATAGACTGCCTTTCATCTTTAGAATTGTTAGTCTCAAAATCAAATCTTGAAAGGGTCATGGCAATTTTGTGTGCTCCCCATGTAAACATATAAACATTATCCTTGCCCTAAGTAATATCAACATCATACTGTCATGGCTTACCCAATAACACATGACTAGTATCCATATCAACTACATCACAAATTACTTTATCATGATAATGTTTACCAATGGAAATAGGAACACGAAAAATTTATGTTACCTTTATCGTTGGTCCCTTTTTAATCCAGCTAATCGTGTAAGGAAAAGAATACTTTTTCTGTAGGCAGCTTCATGTGATGCAACAACTTCTTGGACACAAAGTTCTCGTAGCTTCCACTATCAATAATGAAATTATAGACCTTTTGATTAACAGTACAACATGATCGAAAAATGTTGTGGTGCTAGCTCGTGTTTTTCTGCTTTGGTGCATACAACAACCACTGCACCACACAGTTGACTCGTTCTCCATCTTCTTCTGCATATTCTGTTCCTTCATAAAAACTATCTTCTCTAGCAAGTTCCTCTTCGTCTACCTCCTCAACAACATCCTCGTTTTCAACATAGTTAACAGGTTGTTGATCTGGACAACTATTAAAATGATGCCCAGGTTTACTATAACGATAGCACTTGCCAAGTGTAGGCTTGGCATAAGGATTTGTATTCGTAGTGAGTACTGGCTTCTTCGGAGGGCCTCTGGTACTACTGCCCTCTGCATAACTTGTGCCTTGTGGTTTGATTTGAACAAGTTGAACAGGAGACTGAACTGTTGTTGTTTGAGTGCATTTTCCTTTATCAATCATTGCATAAGAGGATTTGAGAAAATTCCTGCTATAGGGTACTGCGCTGGAACTTCCAACCCTTCTTTCATTTTCTAAAAATTCTGCCTACAGCACTATGTTATAAACCTTATCAACCTTCCACAAAACCTGCAATCCAACTTTGTGACGGATTAAGGGTTTAAGTTCACTCAAATATCGTGCCACCTTCTATCCTTCTGTTTCAGCTAGATTATTGTGAACAGAAAATCGGTTAAAGTTTGTTGTATAATCAAAAACTAATCGGATGCCTTGGGTGCAATTCTGGTATACCTAAAATAGGTACTGCTCATAATCTAGAGGGAGAAATCTTCCTATCATGTATTGTTTTATCTTCCTCTAGACTCGAATTGGTTGCTTGCCTTGTTTCTATCAATTTCATTGCAATTGGTCCCACCAAACTACTGTGCCACCCTTTAGCTTAAGCATAACAAGCTTGACCATCTTATTGTCGGGAACCTCTATCATGTCGAGAAATTGGTCAGCCTAAAAACTCCAGTCAAAAAAATCTTCAATGTTAAGATTTCCATGAAAGGTAGCGATGTCAGCTTTCATCCGATAATCCTCAAAATCTCGGTTCCGTCTAGCAGGCCTACAAACCTCATAATTCTCCTCATTGTCTGAATCTGATTCATCTCCATAGGCAAGCTGCCTTTGGGGACGCTGACCTAGTGTAGTCCTATCTTCAGGATGGCCTTAGGCAAATCCTCCAGCGTAATTCCTATTGACTGAAAGGTCTCTAAGGACATTAAAATTGAGTCACATTAGCGTCTGTTGCATAACACCGAGCTGATCATTGATCTGTGTTAACTGTCGCCCATGGTTGCCAATTGCCGCCCATAAATCCTCCATCCCACGACGAACGTCAATGGGATTTGGGTTCTTGACTCCGTCGTTTGTCATTAAGTCAGACAAAATCTCGTTCTGATACCAAATGATGCGGAACGAAAACGTGGAAGGAGAATCGAACACGTTGAATTCCTTAATAACAAAGTAACATGGGGACTCCTCACCCAAACAAGAGACAATAATTCTCCAAAATTCGTAATTGAGTTAATATTGATAAAAACTCTATGATAATGACTAATTACATCATATTTATAGTGCTAAAATACTCCTATTTTGACTAGAAAATAAAAACTCCTATTTTGACTAGAAAATAAAAACTCCTATTTTGACTAGAAAATAAAAACTCCTATTTTTACATTAATCCTACTATAATAAAGACTAATAATTCGAATAAAAAAGTACTAATTTCTATATTTTCTATTCTAATTCTAATAAAACAAGAAAATTAAATAAATTAGGAATAAATTAAAATTGAAAACAAAATAATCTTAAAACAAATCTAAAATAATTTTCTTTATTTTTAGGGCCTCATATTTGTCCTACAATACTTAGGCTTTAAGACAGTAAGAAGTTTGCTTCCTTTTTTTTTTTCCCATTTTATTAAGAGATGTAACAACTGAATAAATTTAATGTTTATGTTGTCGACTGTTCGATCATCTTTAGAGGCTTTGGTACACCTAATTCTTTTCAAGTTGTGTCACATCCCTCTCTAATAACATGTTTCTTTTTCAATTAATTACACTATGGAGGTGTAAGACAATTTGAACACTCGGATGCAATTACTTCATGAAGAATTATGCAATACCTTTATCTAGCATGTAAAATACTAGGGAAAAATAAAACAAAACTAGACCTTTTCTATTCAGTCCCAATTCTACCTTCCAAGTCCATCTGTTACTAGATTCAGTTTATGAATGAGAGGAATTGGAGTCATATTTCTTGTCATTTGTCATGATCCCCTGAATTTATTTTTTTCCAGTTATGCCTTTATAGTGAAAAGTACTTGTTGTTTTCTGCTATAGCTGATGTTCATCAAAGCGTTGGAGATGTCACATTTGGTATGCATTACATTATTTATATCTTTCTCCTTTTCCTTTTATAAAGGATGTTGAAGTATCTCAAGTTTTTGTACTTACAATAATTTCTTCTTCTTCAACTGTTACTGTAGTAGAATATTGCTTGACACACGCAAACTTTGTGGTCTGCCTGTACACTCGGGATTTCTTGAGCCCAAGTCATAGTTGGCTTCGCTCGACGCCTGGAAATGGCTAAATTTTCAACAGCCGAATTTTAGCCATTTTCACAAGCCCTGTTTATGACTTCAGATGTGCAAATCATTAACCTTAATCAGCATATGAGACTCTAAAAGTGTGTTGCTTCCTTATTAAGCCCGGAGCAAACAATTCACATGGTCTACCTCACTCTTGGGGAATGGTTTTGCTCATGCTTCTTGTAAGTAGTTCTCCAGTTCAGCTCATGCTGAGGCAAATGCAGCGCAGACGACCCTGCAAGTTGCAACTGAAGAGACTTCAAACCTCTCCGCCGGTCATTAATATCCTAACAACATTAAAGATGGATTTTGTATAAAGAGAAGAATTTATATATTGTCAGTATAACAGATAAGAGATCAGTGTATAATTTCAGAAAACATATGATACGCCCTTGTAATTGTTGAATAACTCAAAGAATTTCAGTTTAATTATTTCTGATTTCATTTGAAAAAGTCCAATTTGTGTAGTTAATTCTGCAAAGAGCAGAGACATGGGATAGCTTCTCTCTTACTTTTACAATAACATTTACATCGAGGCTTTGTTTGTTTCCCTGGATAGTATGCTGGAAAAATTACCGGACTTTAATAACTCTCTCTCTCTCTCTCTCTCTCTCTCTCTCTCTCAGAGCTCGAATTTATATTAGAAAGTCTTTTACCTTTTCAATGATTTAAGAATTAAAGATAAAGTAATTGAGATGAAAAAAAAAAATTCAAACCTTAAGTCCAAACAGTTTGATGCACTGTTGTTCTCGTTAAGACCGATTCTATATAATTAGAAACTTAAAACGATAAAGTAATAATTTTAAATGAGACAATTTTTTTAATATTAATGAAACTTTTTACTTTGTTTCATAGATATATTATTATTTTTTTATTATATAATATTTAAAATTTTATATTATAATAAGAATAAATTCTATTAATAAAATTAAGTTTTTTTTATAGAGTCTTTTTTTGTAGAGTTAGATTTTTAATTAGCCTATTAGATTTTTATTAGCCTTTCACTTTTAATTTGATTATACAATAAATACATAAAATTTGAGACTTTTTTATATTTATTAATCTTAGACTTTTAATTTAATTATTTTACATATGCATAAAATTTGGAGATTCTCTTTAAATGGGGCTTAAGACGATTACTTTATTGGTTTTATGAAAGAGCCGGTCTGGTTCTAGTTTTCACAGTACAATATGAGTCAAGAATACATAATTTATAGGTCCTGATTAATATCAAAAGTATTTCTAAAATGATGAGATATTCCATTGTGACTCAGACATCACAAGTTTGATCGCTAGAAATAGTTTATTTCCTTGGTAGGATAAGAATACGTGCATTTAATTCTCTGTTGATTCTGCAGTGATAGAAGTCCTGTGCAATAGTCCAGTTTTTTTTTCTAAAAGATGAGATTGAACCATAAGAATGAAAATTTTCATATAATTTGAATAAGATCAATTAATGAAAATTTGCATATAATTTTGAATAAAAGATTAATTAAGAGTGTAATATTTAGATGAGCTCCTGATTTAAGAGATTATAAGATTAAATCTAGTTAGACTTTTAATAACTAGCTAGACTAGTTAGACTAAATAGTAGTTTCGATTAAAAATTATAAGAAATAAAAAAATATCAGAAAAATGATAAAGTAATGAAAGAAAATAGAAAAGGTAAAAAAAAAACTATCTCTTTTATATCTTCTACCAAAAAATTAAAAGATAGAAATAAAAGACTATCTAGAAAAACAGGTCAAGTTCTAAATCTAAAAGATCTAGATGAATTATGATTGAGATCAAAATCTGTAAAAGAAATTCATTATATACATTAATTAAAATAAAAAGTTGTTGAATTTACTAACCAAATTTTGGAAACAAATAAAGAAAATGAAGCCTCTATGAAGAATATGGTAGGAAAATGTGAGCTATATCTCAAACAAAGAAAATAATTATGAATCCAAAAAAGATATATAAATTTCAAAGAAAAATCTTGAAACACGAGAGAAGAAATAACTTGGAAGTGAGACTGAGCAAGAAAACCATGGAGAAGCTTCCACATTCATTGCAATTTCAAGAACTGCAATAAGGGGAACTAGAGTATCTACCCAATAGTCAAATGTGCATTGCACTGTAACATCACTTGAGTCCACGAGGAATACCACTCACAAGATCATCATAGTGTTCATCAAACTCTCAGCTTCTGTCATTTAATAACAACCGATCTAGTATAATTATTTCAAAGCAACTCTATGTTTAAATATTCTTACATTCCAAACACAACGATTCACTCTAGCTACAAATTTACTTCCAATCTAGATTGTATACATACCAAGAATCACACTTTACTCTTTATTGCTTCAATTGATTTGTGTTGCCTGAAGTGGATTCTATCAAACTTTATACTTGAAAACATGTTAACAATACGTCTCGAGCTCAACACCTTCCTGAGAATTTCGCAACATGCTAAGAGTTTGAAAATTACATATATAATTTTGCAATGAATTATCTATACTCTATTAAGAGATAGAAATAATAAAATCCAAATAGACGTATAAGTCAAAATATAAAGAATCTCATGATAATGGCAATGTATTTCCGAGCTAGTCAATTATGTTTTATATCGTAATTTAAAGTAGATCATATTCTATATCATAATTCAAAGTAGATCATATTTTATTTCGTAAATCCAAGTAATTCATATTTTATGTCATAATTCAACATAGTATCACTACAAAAAAATAGATTTTTTGCGACGCACCTTCTTTGCGACACACATAATGCATCGCCAAAAGACAATATTAGCGACACACATGGTGCACGTCGCTAAAAACGTGTTTTCCCGCGCAAAAAATAGGATGCAAAGCTTTTGGCAATGGCAAAAATTTATTAGCGACACACGTGTGGGCATCGTTAATAGTTGGATTAATGGAATGACCTCGTCGTGGAGATTGGTTGCGACGCACAGGGACTTTTTAGCAACGCTCATTGGGCGTCGCAAAAAAGTCCCTCATTTATACGACCCTTGGTCTTCTTTTTCTCTCTTTCGATCCCTAATTCCTCCTCCCTCACATGGTGTGCGTCGCCTCTCTCTGATCTCGTTATCAACGGACTCTTGATAATTGTACAACAGACAAATATCCGACTACATTTCATCCATTTGCTCAATGGCCTTGTTGTGTCTTCGATTTTCTCTTTGAAGAAAACGAAACCGTACACAGAGAGAGAGAGAGGGGGTGCTCAGTGGCCTTGTCGTGTCTTCGATTATCTTTGTTCCTCAAGTACTTTTTTTAATCCGTTTAATTTTTTCCTAATTTATCTTTTAAAGCAGTTTTCCGATGATCATTTCTTGTATGTTTCTTCATCAAAATGGAAGTTCTATTTTTCTTTTCTTCTTATTTACATATTTTAGTCTTTTGATTCGTTCTTTGTTTGTTGATATAATTATGAGAATGAAAATATGGATCTGTTAATTTTAGGGTTTGATTTATAATTAATTTTCCCCGTCGTTCTTTTGCATTTTTTTCTTTAATTGGTTTTGTTATCTGGGTTGGTTGTGTCGTATGGTTTTGTTCATCCAAACTATTTTGGGTTGTAGCACCAATCCTGTTTGGGCATGATGCTCGATCTAAAGAAAAAGGCCTAAATTGGTATTCTTAGTCTCATTTTTTAAGTTTGGGAAAACTTGGAATCCTCCAAGAAAGCATCACAAACTCTTGCTAGGTAAAAAATCAAGACCAAACCCAAAATGATCTATGCAATTTATTTACCCAAAAAAAAAATTATGCAATTATAAAGAAACCCAGTTATGCCCTCCTATTATTGAACCAAATAATCTTCATTTAATTCTTCATCTTTAACAAACAAGTCCTCTATTAAGTATCAAAATTGTAAGCCTGTAATAGTGAATATATATATTATATATATATATATATAAACATGAATTAAAACAGAATGTATAAACACTGTTATAACAATAAAACATAATAGAAATACAGTATTGAATTTGAACAGAAACTCACTGTATTTAGAATTGAACAGAATGTAAATCCGAGCCTTGTGAAATTCACAATTTCCTTAAGACGAATTTGCTCCCTCTCGGTGCTCAAGGTGATGAGCAATCGTCTCCCAAGATAGAACGGATTTCGATTCTAAAGAAGTAGCACTTCTATCTTTAGAACCCTACGAACACAACAATGGCAGCACTTGAACTAGACTTATACAGACTATGCAGAGAGAGAGAGAGAATGCAATAATTCGAATGGAATGAAATGCAATGAGGGTCTGGTATTTATAGGCTTCTTCATGACTGTTTGGTACAGTCATGAAGGTTCAGTTGTGTCTGTTCATGGCGAACAGACATAAGCGCAACAATGAAAACAGACGACTGTTTAGTCAAACCAATGCCATCGCAAAACGACGGCGTTTAGGACTCCCAACAGTAACCGTACGCATGTCACAAAACGACTGCGTTTTGGACTCCCAACGATAACCATACGCATGACGCAAAATGACAGCGTTTCGGAATCCGAATGGTAACTTAAACGCAAGTTTAAAATGATTGCGTTTTCTGGTTTGGACAATTTAAATAAATTTTCTCCAAAAAGATATATACACAGCAAGCCCGAGCCCGGCCTAGCCTGGCCCAGGGCAGCGGCGCGCACGCGTGCGTGTGTGGTGAACCAAGCACGTGCTAAGTCCTCCCCCCTTCCACAAAACTGGGGTGCCCCTTGGGGCCCAAACCCCACTCCAAGGTAGGTGTATATGTACTAATAAAAGGCCTTGTACCCATCCTATGTGGGACACAAGCTTTTTGCACAAGCTTCAAGCTTTTGTTACCATTCCTAAATGGTGATGTTTGGAGGCAATTTCTCATTCACTCCTTAATAGTTTTGAGCAACCCAATATTTAATCTTCATTTCCTCATGGAGGAGAGCACATTCCCATGTGGACCCACTTTAATTTTAGCTCAAAGTTAGCTAATTATAATGCTCAAACTCATTATTTTCCAACAATCCCCCACATGAATGAAATTGACTGAAAGTAATGCAAATGATATGCAGACACTAGTTCAAATATAGTGAAAAGGTTACTGCACTGGGTTAAGTAGCCTACTGGCTTTGAACTTGCCCTAGTGAACGACTATCGAATTTACTTAGCTAATCAGTAGACATGAGGTCTTTGAACTGTCAGTCGTTTGTGTAAACCAAGACAATAGAAATCACACAGTACCCTTTCGGACATAATTGGTTCTCATGTTTGTGTTCATTTTGGCCTTGAACACCTCTTGGTTCTGTGAGTGTTTTAGAGAATTCAGCCTTTCAAATTCCCATAGAAGCGGCCTCTTCTTACTCACATAGGTGATTTCTATGAAGAGTATCCTGCAATACTCTACTTGGACATCTTTCCAAGATATAGAAATCATTAAAAGCATAACTTATCCTTGGTTCTCGCGGCAGATGTGCACTGTCTCATCATAGGAATGGTTAGGAGTAAATATCTCCTCAGTGCGTACTGTGTTGTTTCATTGTTCGGTTGGCCCTTTGAACCTAGATCTTGGGATCTCCAGTCAACTAGGTTGGGTTGCCACTATGACAACTCTTGTTTAGACATAGGCTTTAAACCCATTCCCTTCGATGAACTTTCTACTTGCTCTCGTGTTAAGCCTTTGGTAAGTGGATCCGCAATATTATCTTTTGACCTTACATAGTCAATGGTGATAATTTCATTCGAAAGCAATTGTCTAACGGTATTATGTCTTCGACGTATGTGTCGTGACTTATCGTTATACATATGACTTTGTGCCCTTCCAATTGCTGATTGACTATCATAATGTATACAAATAGCGGGCATTGGTCTTGACCAATTTGGAATATCCTCTAAGAAATTGTGAAGCCATTCTGCTTCTTCTCCAGGTTTATCTAAAGCAATGAATTCAGATTCCATTATAGATCTAGCAATATATGTTTGTTTGAAGGATTTCCAAGACACGGCTGCACTTCCTAGAGTAAAAACATATCCACTTGTGGATTTGGTGTCTTTTGAATCAGATATCCAATTAGCATCACTATACCCTTCAAGTACAGTTGGATATCTCGTGTAGTGCAGTCCATAATTTTGGGTATATTTTAAATATCCCAAAAGTCTTATTATTGCTTTCCAGTGACTGTTTCCTAGATTACTCGTAAATTGACTAAGCTTACTCACTAAATGTGCTATATCAGGTCGAGTGCAGTTCATGACATACATTAAGCTGCCTATTATACAAGAGTACTCTAATTGAGATATGTTTTCTCCAATATTTTTAGCAAGATGAAGACTTACATCCACTGGTGTCTTTACAAGATTTATATTATACTTCTTGAACTTGTCAAGTAATGTCTCAATGTAATGAGATTGAGATAAAACAAGTCCATCAGACATTCTAGAAATTTTCATTCCTAAAATAGTGTCTGCGATACCTAAGTCCTTCATATCAAATCTATTGGATAACATTTGTTTTGTAGCATTTATCATGTCAATGGTGCTACCTAAAATTAGCATATCATCAACGTAAAGACATAAGATGACATATCCTTTTTGAGTGGTTTTGACATATACACATTTGTCACACTCATTGATCTTGAATCCATTTGACATCATTAAATTGTCAAATTTCTCATGCCATTGTTTTGGTGCTTGCTTTAATCCATAGAGGGATTTGACAAGCTTGCATACTTTCCTTTCTTGTCCAGAAGCAATAAACCCTTCGGGTTGTTCCATATATATTGCTTCATCTAACTCACCATTTAAGAAAGCAGTTTTCACATCCATTTGATGTATTTCTAATCCATTTAAAGCTGTTATTGCAATCAACATCCGAATGGATGTGATTCTAGTAACTGGTGAGTAAGTATCAAAATAATCTAATCCTTCCTTTTACTTATAGCCTTTGACAACAAGTCTTGCTTTATATTTCTCTATTGACCCATCAGTTTTCATCCTCTTTTTAAAAATCCATTTGGATCCTAATGGTTTGGAATCAGGTGGAAGATCCACTAATTCCCACGTATGATTTTGCATGATGGATTCAATTTCACTATTGATTGCTTCTTTCCAATATGAAGCTTCGGGAGAGGACATTGCTTCCTTGAATGTTTGAGGATCATTTTCCAACAAATATGTTAGAAAATCAGGTCCAAAGGACGTTGATTTCTTTACTCTCTTACTACGTCTAGGTTCATCAATTATAGACTTTTGGTCTATACTTTCATGATTATTACTAACTGTAGCTTCTAGAAGCCTTTTCTGAAAACTTGATTCATGTGTCATGTTATAAGGAAATACATTTTCAAAAAATGAAGCATCCCTTAACTCAATAATTGTATTAACATGCACATCAGGAATCTCAGATTTATGAACAAGAAATCGATATGCACTACTATTATTTGCATAACCAATGAATACATAGTCAATGATTTTTGGTCTTATCTTAACCTTTTTAGGTTTAGGAACTGCCACTTTAGCTAGACACCCCCATACTCTAAAGTATTTATAGCAAGGTTTGTGACCTTTCCATAATTCATAAGGTGTTTTATGAGTTTTCTTATAAGGTACCTTGTTAAGAATATAATTAGCGGAAAGCAAAGCTTCCCCCCACAAATTCTGAGGTGAACCAGAACTTAACAATATAGCATTCATCATTTCCTTTAATGTTCGGTTTTTGCGTTCAGCAATACCATTAGATTGAGGTGAATAAGGAGCGGTAGTTTGGTGAATGATTCCATGTTCTGAATAGAACTCCTCAAAAGGTGACTCATATTCACCACCTCTATCGCTTTTTATTGCCTTAATCTTTTTGCTAAGTTGATTCTCAACTTCATTCTTGTAATGTTTGAACATTTCTATGGCCTCATCTTTGCTTCTTAGCAAATACACATAATAGTATCTAGTGCAATCATCAATAACAGTAATGAAATACTTTTTCCCCCCTCTAGTTTGCACAAACTTTAAATCACAGATATCACTATGAATTAGATCTAGAGGTTCAGTGCTTCTTCCAACAGAATGGAAGGGTAATCTTGTTAATTTAGATTCCACACAAGCTTCACATTTGTGATTAGGATTAATATCAAATTTAGGCAAAAGTTCTAAGTTAATTAATCTACGTAAAGTATCATAATTAACATGGCCTAATCTAGCATGCCAAATATTTGAAGACTCAAGCAAGTAAGCAGAAGAATTATTATTATTATTATTAGACTTTGGTACAATGGTCATAACATTCATCTTAAACAGCCCCTCACTCAAATAACCCTTTCCCACAAACATCTCATTCTTAGTGAGCACAAATTTGTTAGACACAAAGACTAATTTGAAGCCATTCTTTCTAAGCAATGATCTAGAGACCAAGTTTTTGCGAATGTCCGGCACATGAAGCACATCGTTGAGAGTGAGTTCTTTGCCAGATGTCATTTTCAGTATCACCTTTCCACGTCCTTTAACTTTGGGACTCAAAAAATTACCCATGAAGAGTTATTCTTCGTGCTCAACAGGTTTGTAGGTAAAGAACATCCATTTGTTTGAGAAAATGTGGCGTGTAGCCCCAGTGTCTACCCACCATTCCTTGGAGTTTCCCACCAAGTTACATTCGGATACAACGGCGGAAAGATTCATCTCACCAACATCAACTGAAAGCCTGTCACATTCTGTCATGTTTGCTTGAGCATTTGGTTTCCTTGAGTTCTTAGGTTTGCGACAGTCCTTTGAACGATGTCCTTGCTTACCACAGTTATAGCATTTTCCTTTGAACTTCTTGGAAACTTGAGAAAGAGCTTCTCCTTCACGCTTCCTTTTATTCTTTGAGCCTTATTCAACAACATTTGCCTTAGCCCCCATCGAATGATTTCTATTCTTCTTCTCAGATCCTCAGGTTGTCTTCTTTAATTCTTAGTCTCACTATCAATTCCTCAAGATTCATCTCTTTGCGTTTGTGCTTGAGATAATTCTTAAAGTCTTTCCATGATGGTGGCAGTTTCTCAATCATAGCAGCCACTTGAAATGAATCACTTAGAGACATTCCTTCAGCATGGATGTCATGGAGGATCACTTGTAAATCTTGAACTTGGCTTATAACTATTTTATGGTCCACCATCTTATAGTCAAGAAATTTGCCAACTATGAATTTCTTCATGCCAGCATCCTCGGTTCTGTATTTCTTGTCCAAAGAGTCCTATAGTTGCTTTGTTGTTTTCATTGAATAATATACATTATACAATGTATTATCCAATCCATTAAAACATAATTTCTATACAAGAAACCTGCATGTTTCCATGCATTAACATCACCCATTTCTCCTTGTCAGTTTCTCCTTCAGCAAGTATAGGAGAATCTTCATGAAGGAACCTTGCCAAGTTCAAGGTTGTGAGATAGAATATCATCTTCTGTTGTCCAACGTTTAAAATTCATGCCATTGAATTTTTCAGGCTTCTCTCTATGAGACAAATTCATGGTGGGTGCATTGCTTGTAGATGCATTGCTTGTAGAGGCCATTTCTGTTACAAAAACAAAAAGTTTTGTCTCAAGATCTATTAAACAAAATCTACTAACCAGAACTTAATAAGTAGAACAGAATCCACTAAACAGACTGAATTTATAAAACAGAGAAGTTTATAAAAACAGATTCAATGTTTTATAAAAATAGTGAATATTTTATTAAACAATCAAAGTTTTTGAAAAACAGATTCAAAGTTTAACAAAACAGTGAACAGTGAATCTATTAGAACAGTTTAAATAAAACTGATTCAAACAGTATATATATATATATATATATACACATATAACCAGATTGAAACAGTATATATATATATATAAACAGAAATAAAACAATACTATATATTTATATATATAGTTTACCAGTACTGTATATTTATATATATATATATAATAAACAGTACTATAACAGTAATATTTATATATATATATAACAAAATAGTAGTATATATATATATATATATAATATATCAATAATGTATATCTATATATATAATATAATAAAACAGTACTATATATAACAATTCTGTATATATAACAAAACAGTATATATATATATATATATTATATGACAATACAGCATATATATATAATAGTATATATATTCTACGACAGTACAATATATATATATATAACAGTATATTATAATAGGCAAAATAACAAATTCGTCTTAAGATTGTAAGCCTGTAATATACTGAATATATTATATATATATATAAACATGAATTAAAACAGAATGTATAAACACTGTTATAACAATAAAACAGAATAGAAATACAGTATTGAATTTGAACAGAAACTCACTATATTTAGAATTGAACAGAATGTAAATCCGAGCCTTCTGAAATTTACAATTTCTTTAAGACGAATTTGCTCCCTCTCGGAACTCAAGGTAATGAGCAATCGTCTTCCAAGATAGAACAGATTTCGATTCTAAAGAAGCAGCACTTCTATCTTTAGAACCCTACGAACAAAACAATGGCAGCACTCGAACTAAACTTATACAGACTATGCAGAGAGAGAGAGAGAGAATGTAATGATTCAAATGGAATGAAATGCAATGAGGGTCTCGTATTTATTGGCTTCTTCATGACTGTTTGGTACAATCATGAAGGTTTAGTTATGTCTGTTCATGGCGAACAGACACAGGCGCAACAATGGAAATAGACGACTGTTTAGTTAAACCAACACCATCGCAAAACGACGGCGTTTAGGACTCCCAACGGTAACCGTACGCATGTCACAAAATGACTACGTTTTGGACTCCCAACGATAACCATACACATGACACACTTCAAACACATGAAACTCAACTTTTTTGACATCAGAGCTACCGTTGTTGTCATTACAGGATTTCGACAGGAATCTCAACATCCTAACGGGTAGAATTGACCTACTGACCACGGTAGGAGAGGGAGACGGCTAGAAGACATTGATATTTGAATACATGGTCCTAAATGCTAAATATCCCAAAAAGATATATACACAGCAAGCCCAAGCCCAAGCCTAAGCCCGGCCCGGCCAGGTTCGGTTCGGTGCGGTGCGGGGCGGGGCGGGGCGGGGCAGCAGCGGCGTGCGCGCGCGTGTGTGGTGAACCAAGCATGTGCTAGGTCCTCCCCCCTTCCATAAAACCGGGGTGCCTCTTAGGGCCCAAACCCCACTCCAAGGTAGGTGTATATATACTAATAAAAGGCCTTGTACCCATCCTATGTGGGACACAAGCTTTTTGTACAAGCTTCAAGCTTTTGTTAAAATTCCCAAGTGGTGATGTTTGGAGGCAATTTCTCATTCACTCCTTAATGATTTTGAGCAACCCAATATTTAATCTTCATCTCCTCATGGAGGAGAACACATTCCCATGTGGACCCCCTAAAATTAATTTGTGGGACCCACTTTAATTTTAGCTCAAAGTTAGCTAATTATAATGCTCAAACCCATTATTCTCCAACAAAAATTACATAAAATCATCATATCAGAATAGTCAATCATCAAGAAGTAACAAGAAATAATTTTAATAAAGAAAAAATCTACCAGAGAGGAAAAGATGGAAACCTAGGAAATGATATCTTCATAGAAGCAAGATGGGTTCGGCAGTGCTTGCAGCTATAGATCTTTCCCTCAAGAGTAACCACAAACAATCAGCTTGAACTAATTTCTTATCCAATAATATAATATTAATTACATGAAAACCAAATTTTACGAAAAATTTATTACGAATTTATTTGAATTATTATAGCTTAATAAAATGATACAACTATTTAATGAAATATATTTTAAAGCATATTTAAAAAATATTATTAGGAATTATTTTAAATAAAGTTCTTCTCTAATTAATGTCTTAGGCATAAAATGTATTAGAAGCTATGTTTCTTTATTTGAAATATGTCATGAGGAGCAGGGACGAATCTAGAAATTATAGTTAGTAGGAATAAATTATAGACATAAAAATTTAAACGAATGATATGAATATATTTGATTTGATTCGATTGATTGTAATTAGTATTGAATCTTTGATTTTATATCCATCTCTATGATTTTAGCCATCTATTGTATCAATGTTTATATAAATATAAACTTTATTATTGTTCTTGCTCATGTTAAGAATAACACAAAAATTCTCTTAGCAAACTTTTCTTTTTTTTTTCTTCACCAAGTCTTATTTCATTAAAAATTTCTAAACCTTGGCAAGTTGCAGCATAAATACGAAACAAGAACACACTAAAGCTTGGCAAGATTGTGAAATTCACCATTTCTTTTGTAAGGTTTTTGACATGTAACTCTCATAGCTAGTTAGTCCGACAACTCACACCCTATGTAGGTATTGGATCAGATGAGTTTTGGTTAGAAGAGCTTCTAGTTCTCTTTTCTCTTATATTGCGTGCTGATGCGCCTTTTCAGCAAGGCAGCTATGAGCGTCGCCTAATTTTATTTTTTAGGGATTACTTCGTGAAAAAAAAATTAGGACTAGTTGTGTAAGTTAGCAATTGCATTTATGTAAGCCTAACCCCGTTCAGAAGTCATTTCATCACATGTGAATCTTGTCACGAAATTTATTTCGCGATTGGGCTTGTGTGTATGAAAATCGATTCTTGAATTGTCAAGAGAGGACAGTTCGGGAATGCATAAATCTACATTGCAATCAATAGCGCATGCTTGAATATTCCACTATGATAAAAATTTCAGCACGGTCTCCTATTGTTCTCTGGGTATATATTTAGGCGTGTTGACGTCTATCTCGTATACTTAGAGAACCGTGGGGAGATGTTGTCAAAATTTTGTCCGAGTGGAATCAAGCATTTGATTTGCTGCTGATTGCAATGTAGATTGTGCATTCACGAATGGGATAAGACCACCTTACCCTTTAGAGAGAAGTTTGAGATGATAGGATTCATGTTTTATATTTATAATGAGTATCATTTTTGACTTGTATTAGGTAGACGGAAATGGATAAAAGTTGGATGGACTTGAAGGGTAGGCATTTGCCAAGGTATGTGAAGGACATCAAAGATTTTATTGAGTTTGCTCGTGCATCTGCAGATGGGAGAAATAGGATAAGATGTCCATATAGAAGGTGCAATAATAGGGATTATATGCATATAGATAAAGCTAAAGAGCACCTACTCCTACATGGGATGGACAAGAGGTATACGTGTTGGGAATTTAACAGGGAACATAGTGACGTACAAGTGGTATTTGAGGATGAAGAAGAAGACGACGATGATGACGGTGGTGATAATGTTGGGGTTGGTTACGAAGGCTAGCCACAAATGCTGGCAGACTTATAGAGGGCTACAACTGGGGCGAGTAGTCACAGGAGTGACACAGGACAATCAGAAGCATTTGAGTCCTTGTTAAGGGAAGCAAGGCAAGCGTTATATTCGGGTTGTGATAAGTTTTCAAAATTGGACTTTCCCGTGAAACTCCTTCATATTAAGACCATCAACCGATGGAGTAACAAATCATTTAATATGGTCATTGAATTGATTAAATCAATGCTTCCTACTAAGAAGACCCTTTCGAAATCATATTACGAGGTGAAAAGAATATTAAGAGATTTGGGCCTCGGTTATATTCCCATACATGCTTGTAAAAATAATTGCATGTTATTTTGGAATGAGACTGAACAATATATGGAGTGTACGGTGTGCCATGAACCCAGGTACAAGCTGAATGTTGGAAAGAGCAAGACAATTCTGCACAAGGTGATGAGATATTTTCCCTTAAAACCTAGGCTACAAAGGTTGTACATGTCTCAAAAAACGGCAGAAGATATACGGTGGCATAAGGAGAAGCGTGTTGTTGAGGAAAATGTATGTAACATCGGACAGATTCTCAAACTTGGGCTGAGTTTGATACAAATCAGGAATGGTTTTCAATGAGCCGCGTAACGTATGACTTGGGTTGGCTAGCGACAGTTTCAATCCGTTCAGTGACATGAGTAATGCCTACAGCATGTGGCTAGGCATTTTCATGTCGTTGCTTATTCCAGGGCCGAAGTCTCTTGGTAATGAAATTGATGTGTACTTGCATCCTTTAGTGGATGAGTTAAAGAAATTGTGGAGAGTTGGGAGGTAGGAGGTGGGAGTGGAGGCATACGACGTCTCTAAGAATAAGACATTTCAATTGCATGCAGTGTTACTATGGACCATAAATGACTTTTCAACCTATGGGAACTTGTCTGGGTAGAGCACTAAAAGGTATCTAGCATGTTCGATTTGCAATAAGGATGTATGTTCCCTACATTTGTCCTAATGGAAAGAAGATATGCTACATGTGCTATCGTTGTTTTCTACCGCCATCACATGGCTAGCGAAATCAGCAGAAGCATCCGTTTGATGGAAAAATTGAGCGCAGATTGTCACCTCCATTGTTGTCTGGGAAAGACGTGTTGACGTAATTGGCACTCATCCAACCAGTAAGGTTTAGGAAGATACCGGTAACTAAGAAGAGGAAGCGTACTAAATGTGAACATAAATTGGATGAAGAATAGCATATTTTTTGATTTTTCGTACTGGAAGACCCTTAAGTTGAAGCATAATTTGAATGTTATGCACATCAAGAAGAACATCTGTGATAATGTACTGGGAACTTTAATGAACATTAAAGGGAAGACGAAGGATACTGTTAAAGCCCGGTTGGCCTTCCAAGAGCTGGAAAAACAGAAAGAACTACACCTTATACGTAACGGTGATAAATATATTGTGTCTCCTGCACAGTATACGTTATCATCCGCAGAGCGAATGACGATTTGCAAGTGGTTTAAATCGGTGAAGTTCTCAGATGGATACGTATCGAATATATCTCGGTGTGTAAATGTTATAGATGGGAAAATATCCGGATTGAAAAGCCATGATTGCCATGTCCTTTTACAATGACTTCTTCCAGTTGCACTACGTGGATATCTCACCGATGACATATCAACTACATTAATTGAGTTTGGCTGCTTCTTTAGAGAATTATGTGCGAAGACATTAAATTTGGAAGTCCTTGAAAAGCTCGAAAGGGATGTTGTCGTGATCCTCTACAAGTTGGAAAAGATTTTCCCTCCAACTTTCTTTCATGTAATGGTCCACTTAGCTGTGCATTTGCCTTATAAGGTAAAAATTGGCGGACCTATCCAATACCGTTGGATGTATCCAATAGAAAGGTACACTTAATTTTATGAATTGTGTTATCTATCCATCCTAAATATTTTAATGTATAACTGATTAATTATTAAAACAGATATTTGCATACATTGAAGCAATATATGCATAATAAAGCACGACCGGAAGGGTCAATTACTGAGGCTTACATTGATGTTGAATGTCTCACCTTCTGCTCTATGCATCTTGAAGATATTGAGACAAGGTTTACTCGTCAAGAGCAAGATTTTGATAGATGTCCAGGGCAGCAACGAACTGGCCTTGCGGTGTTTAATCAGAATGTGCGGCCAATAGGTGCCCGTATATATGAATGGTGTCATCATCAAGACTTGAAAAAAGTGCACTATACCGTGCTCAACAACTGCGATGAGACATTGTCATATTTTAAGTAAGTTTATCAAAATCAATTCAATACTACGTTAGTACACAAATGTAAGTTACATATAACATATCTCATCTTATGCAATGAGCATACGATCGAGCTTAAAAGAGAACATGTATCAAGTTCTGATCTAGAGCAAAGACAACAAAATTTGTTTCCAAAGTGGTTCGGAGAACGTGTAAGAATAAGTTTCAATTAATTATAATTATATTAGTTAATGCATTTGTATTCAATTAATTTTGTACTTGTATTGAATTAATAGATGAAGCTATTACACCACCAACAATCTCCTGAGGCGTACAATCAATTATATTCGTTGGCATGTGGTCCTGATCAAAGGATATCCCGCTACACCGGTTTAATTGTTGATGGTGTTCGATTTCACACGAGGGAACGTGAGGTCAATCGACGAACACAGAATAACGGGGTCTTTGTTCAGAGAGATGGTGACGTAGGACAAACTATAAAGTACTATAGTGTTTTACAAGACATCATACAGTTACATTATTTCTACGGTCATTTTGTGTATATTTTTAAATGTGATTGGTGGGATATAAGTAATAAGAAGACTAGAATGTAGATCAATAAGCACTTCATAAGTGTTAATACGTCACGTACGACATTTAAAAATGATCCGTATATTTTGGCATCTCAAGCAAAACAAGTTTTCTATTTGAAGGACACAAAAATCAGAGGTGATTGGCATGTTGTCCAAAAAATAAATAAATGTTTATAATGTACTAGAAGTTGGAGAGGGAGATGAAGACTTGGAGAAGATTGAGGAGGCACTACAAGAAGAGTCTCAATCTGCCCAGGATGGTGTTGTCCGGCATGATCAGGAAGATGTTACTTCGTATCGGTTGAATAGAACTAATGTAGAACCAAATCATGTCGTAGCTTCCGACGTCACCAATACCACACAATTAGATCCGAGGGATGCAACTTTCATTAATGATGATGATGACGAGGAAAGTGATTTTGATTATGATACATTATTAGAGTATTGTACCGAGAATGAAGAAATTTCAAGAACAGATGATGATACGGACTCAGATGAATAATTGTAATAGGTGTTACATGTGTTAGTATCAAGTGTAATGGATTTTGGCTTTTATAATGTAATGGATATTCAATTTTATGATGTAATGGGTATTCATTTTTACTTCGATAAGGATTTTAATTTTTATGATTAAATAGAAACATTTTATTTTTAAACTTTCTTTGTAGATATGGTTGGACTAGGTTCACGCAGACGCATAGTTATGACGGACCCATCAACCCATTCCCCTTCATCTGCAAGGTCAACCGATCCTGCCGTCAATGGTATGCATAGATTCTATTTTTATTAATGATTATATAAATAAGGTACTAATTGTTTCTATTTTATTTCTTCTAAAGCTTCGGCCATCGCCCCTAGATAAGGGCGTGGTAGGTCGAAGAATCATAGTTTGCAGGTTCAGATGGAGGTAGCAGAGGGTGTGCGCCTTCTGATTGAGATACCTCCAGACTTTCTGAAGCCCGTTGGTGGGTGGGCATAGTAGTTCACCACTGAGGTCGGCATCTTTTTTCGATTACGCGCCCCATTCCATATTAGTGATTGGAGTCGGGTCACTGACGCTGAGAGACGGGATATTCATGCACATATCTTGGTACGTCTTTTATTATTATGTTCAACTAAATTTTAACATATCTAATGCCGTAACTGTTTTGACAATGACATGTTTTACAGGAGAAGTTTGACATCGATCTCCATCTGCCTCATGTCGTGAAGGTAATAGACCATTACTTGGGAGTCCATTTCAGGGACTATCGACACAGGCTCCACATGCACTACGAGTCGAAGGTGGCAGCTGGTAGAGAGCCTCACGACAGACCCTACAGGGGGGTGGCGGTGAAGGATTGGATGTTACTATGCGACCAATTCGCTAGTGATGCATTCTAGGTAAAAATTGTTAAAATTAATTTTGTTTTATGATAAATCATTGTCATTTATACTAAGGTTCTTTGTTTTGGCCAAGTGTAGAAACTTAGCAAGAAAAATAGTGAGAGCAGAAGCAAGCAAAAGGTGACCCACTGTGGTGGATCATGATCTTTTGTTAGGTATAGGCATGAGATGGTAAGTTAATACATGTTTCAAGTTCTTATTGTATAATCTTTTCATGAAATTAATCTTCACAAGCTACTGTTTATTTGCTGTAGCGAGACCAGGAGACCGGTGTACCACCCAGCCCCATTGAGTTGTGGCATAGAATGCACTACAATCCCGAGAAGGGTTGGACTGGGCTTGAAGCTCAACGGCTTTATGTAAGTTATTTATGTATATATACAACTATTACTCATTTAATATTAATCTAAAATTATAAAAGTAGTAATATATTTATGTTTTTATAGGAGGAGATGGTCCAATTACATGCTTAGTCAACCCCTAAGGGTGAGCATCCGCCGACGGATGACTAGATATGGGAGACTGTTCTGGGAAAGAGGCACAGATGTGTGCGTGGCTTAGGGAGTGGGATGGAACCGACGGCATCGTCCTCTTGTAACACCCAGACCCGACTAAGCATTCATTCAATCACTAAATATAAATTAGTGACCGAGACCTTAAGTAACAAGGTCAATTTCGAATCCCAACACGTGAGGTTTCAGTAAAAGTCTTAGAAAACCACGGGCCGCACCGCTGTCCGATACTGTTGCTTATGTGAGCCTTGCCCTAAGGCCTCGGCCGAAGGGTGGCTGTAATACCCCTGACCCGGGAATGCCGGGTAATAAAGCACGTTTTACGAGGCTATAGGAAAATGAGTGTAAAATAAATTAATTTATTAAATTGAATATTAGTTATATGTAATATAAATTATGAAGATAATTATAAAATATAATAATAATAATAATAATGACAAAAAAAAAGAGGAAAGATGTGAATGTGTATGTGTGACCAAATATGCATGTGTGTATATAGATATATATGTTTAAATGATAAATGAATATATATATATAGGGATGAACAGTGCATGTGTGTGTGTGTCACGTGCATGTGTGTGTGTGTTGTGTTATATATATATATATATATATATATATATATATATATATATACATGAATACTTTATAAACAATTAGGTGAGGGGAAGCATGGTGAAAGGGAAAGAAGTATGGGCAAGGTCAGAAAATATGAGTGTGTAAGTGTATAAGGCAGGCCAACAGTGGAGAAAAGATAGAAAGAGAGAGAGAGAAAGTGGGGCTAGTGAGAGAAACATATATATATATATATATATACACAAGAAAAATCTTCACCATGACACGGACAGAGAGGGAGAGGAAGAAGAAAACTGAAGAGGAGAAAAAGGAAAGGAGAATCAGGGCAAGAGGAAGGGAGAAAACAGTGGGAAAAGGTAAGAAAAATGCAAAATTTTAATGTTTTCTCTCTCTAAAATTTTGATGTATTAGGGACTGTTTTTGAATTATGCACATACATATGGTGATAGATACATGTTCATGAGGTTGTCAAACACGGTTTTAGGCTTTGAAAATGACCAAAAAACAGTACACCCATGAAAACCTCCATGGCCGACCACCCTCAAAATGGGTCTAAGCCAACTTGAGTTTGGCTTTAGTTATACACTTACGTATGTGTAGGAGATGATGCAAGGGTTCCAAATCTGTTAAAATCTATCAAAACGACCAAGAACCGGCCATGCTAGAGTAAACGATAACTGATCGGAAAACTGAAATGGATAACTAAAAAACTGTGAATTTTGAGGTTTAAACCAACCCCATAATGATGCCCAATGTCCCAGAAACGTTTCGGTGTAAAAAAATTGAAGTTTGGACGTGAAAACGGCGCAAAACGGTGACTGGTTCGTTTTTCCGGCGACCGGCGCCGGTTAGACCAACCGGAGAAGACGACTGGAAAATCGCGGGGCGTATCGGGTTAAGACGGGACCGGATCCGGGTCTGGGTCGGGTCGGGACCGACCGGATCCAACGGGGCGATGAAACTACACCGTTTAACCAAAGAATTTTAAAATTTTAAATTAGGGCTGACGTCATCATGACGTCAGCATGACCTCTTAAACCGGTTCTCTGAGTTAGCTTGAACCGGCTGGTTCAGTGCATAACCGGTCCGGTCTAGGGTTACCACAAGTGAGCCGTTTGGTTCACTATACAAAATTCAGAAATTGAACCAAAACTTTTCAAAATTCAATTCTGACCCCAACTGCTTACCCTAATTCAAATCTGGCCCAAACTTCGAAAATAAATTTCAAATGTACCCCTGATAAATAATAAAATAATAAAATAAATTATTTAAATAATTTATTAAATAGGGAAAATTACCATTTTACCCCTGAGTCACAAATAAGTCAAACGAAGTCCGAACGGGGCGAATAAATAGTCAAACTTTATTATCTCGGACATTCCGGATCCAATGATGAGGTCCATTTTTCGAGATGGGGCCCGAAAAATAAAGACACGTGAAGGGATAAATGACCAAAATACCCCTTGTCCAAAAATTACAAGTCATATATGTAACCTTACTATCTCGGACCTACTGAGTCCATTGGTGAGGTCCTCGACATGAGATGGGGTCCCGAAAAATTTGAGACCCTTAATTATGTCAAAAATGACCAAAATGCCCTTCTCCCTAAACAAGTCAAACGAAGTCCAAATTTAATAAATAAATAGTGAATTTTTACTATTTCAAACATTCTAAGACTGATGGTAGGGTCCATTTTTCGAGACTGGGTCCCGAAAAATGAAGACGCATGAAGGGGTAAATGACCAAAATACCCCTTGACCAAAATTTACAACTTATTAGTGTATTCTTACTATCTTGGATCCTCTGAGTCCATTGGTGAGGTCCTCGACATGAGATAGGGTCCCGAAAAATTTGAGACCCGTAAATACGTCAAAATGACCAAAATACCGCTTGTCTAAAATTAACAAATTGTTAGTGTACTTTTACTATCTCGGACCCTCTGAGTCCAATGGTGAGGTCCACGACATGAGATGAGGTTCCGAAAAATTGGAGACCTGCAAAGGGGTAAAATGATCAAATTACCCCTGGTACCCTTAAAGCCAAAATGAAACCGGAGAAGGCCTAAATTGACTTTCTTTGACATCCCGGACTCAATAATGGAGTCCAAATTACGAAATGAAGTACGAAAAATGTGACACGTAAAACGGTAAATGACCATTCTGCCCTTTTACATATAAAAGTCCGAATTAAATTCTAAGAAAGCCTAAACCGACTTTCTTCGACACTCCGGACCCAATGGTAAAGTCCATTCGATCAAAAAAAGTGTCTAAGATAAAAAGACATAAAATTTGATGGATAGCATCAGTCAGATGACTATAATTAAAACATTGCCGAAGTATTAAACTGAGGCAAGTATGGAAAAATAAAGTACGAGAAGACGCGACGCGTTAACATGTGAAGCAAATAACTTTAAATTGAAGTTAATGGAGCTACCAGAAGAGTATAAGTTGAAATAAATTAAGTTTCTAACACATTAAATTGTGTCGTAGGTTAAAGTACGAGTTTAATTAAGTACGTGCGAAGTTATAGGATGTTAGTAAATCGACTAGGATAAAATATGAACTAAGCATAAATTAAGAAGCATCAGTAGGTGATATTGCAGTAATGTGAAGTTAATGAGATTGTTATGGATTGTTCTTAGGAACTACGGAAGAAGTGGGAAGGCGCAATTTTTAGCACTAACCCTAAAGGACCGAGGTGAGTAACCCTGTATTTGAACTGGAGATTTGACTCCATCTATATTGCAGAAGTTTTTAATTATAAGTTATTGCAGCCTTTGAATATCAAATTCAGTTTCATATGTTTCCGTTCTTTTAAAATATTCTGTTACGACATGCTTGATGGACTTTTATATTCAACTTGTTCCTTAAAATATTTAGCATGTCCAAATCAAATGCATTTCTCCTTACACATTCTGAATTTGATTATTACAAGTATTTGAAGTTCTATTGTAGAAATTATACACTTCATGTTTTAAATACTCATGAACGTATCTATTGAAGAAGTCATGTGACAAGTTTTACAAGATAACGATACTTAAGCACCTAGACAAGATCTTGGGTTACATACGAACTCAATTGATTGTCAAATGCCAGGTAGAAGGATCTAATCCCCCTGGTACGAGATATCTTCATTGACAGCATTGGCAGTAAAATGAGAGTCTGGTTCGAAACAGATTCCACCTAATTAAAGAGAAAAGATGACAAAGTGATTTTGAAAATGAAAGCAGGTTTTACCCTCATTTTCAAGTACATATTCATGTGTTTTAAAGTTTATACTCTTTATTGACGAAGTACGAGTTTAGCTTGAACACTTCCATTGTTTCAAACTATCTGCTTTATGAAATGCATATATTCGAGTTTTATATACTCTATTTAAAGGTTATATGTGATGTTATATGATTTGAAGCTCATAAGTATAAGTACAGCTTGAATACTTTAAATGTTCGAAGCTATCTGTTTTAAGAATGCATATATTCTGTGTTCTAAACTGTACGAGCAACTGGTAGTGAGTATTTTATAAACTCACATGTGCTAAACCACTACCAGTTGAAAACCCCATGACGAATGCAGGAATTACTCACAAGCTTTGATTAGCTTACCCGGATTTTATCCGCCCCCCTTTCAGGTGACCGATAGCAGTCCTGGCTGAAGGGAATGAATGATTAGAGTCTTGCCCATTTTAAGGAAGGGCATGATCAACTAAGTACAGGACGTGTAGTTTCTTTTGGGAGACATTATAAATTTAGTTAGTTATTTTTGGGTAGAGAACTATTTGATATGATGTATTAAGCCCTATGGGGCAACTGAACATGTGTTGTATTTATGAAGTCTTTAATTTTTAGTTATGCTCTGAATGTAAGATATACATGTATACTGAAATGTGAAGAGCGGCAGTACCGGACGGATGTGCAAATTTTAAAATGAGAAAAGAAAAGAAAAATCCTTAACGCTTCTGCAGCCACATGAAGCACGTCCATCCGATACCGCTACCCATGAGAGCCTTGCCCCGAGGCCCTCGGGCCGAAGGGTGGCGGTCGCGATCCAGTAATCCGCAAAGGATGGGTTTCGGGTCGTGACAGTGGCGGTCGCGATACGAGATCCGCACAGGGTAGATTTCGGGTCGTGACAGAGTGGTATCAGAGCAATAGGTTATTGAGTCTTTGGGGGAGACCAAGTCGTGACTGAGGTTTAGAAGAAATTAAGATTTCTGATACCACAAAGTGGCATCAAAGCACTATGTTAACTTGAACAAACTTAGTGATACTAAGAGAATTAGAGCAGAACTATGAGTTAGGTAGGTTTAGGCTACCTAAGATATGTGAAGTATATGACATGATATGAAGGCGCGAGGTATGGGACTCGCGTTATAGGAAGTAGACTTGTGAAGTACGTGATATGAAATAAAGGCGGGGTATGGGACCCATAGTGACATGAAGTAAGTGTTCTGAAGTACGTAATAGGGAGGCGGGGTCTAGGACCCGCAGTAGAGTAGAAGGAATAGAGTTTGAAGATTAGAAGTAAACGGTAATTGTAAAAAGAGAAAAGAAAAAGATTTTGACAGTCACTAGTGTGCTATCAGGACCTCTGTTACCGGTAAGGAATGGCCACCTTATCATGTAACTAAGGGAACTGAGAAACACGCAGTGCTACCCTATCCAACCATATCAAGTAAACCCTTAAACTATAGGAAGACATAAATCTAGTCTGTGACATAAAGAATTAGAAGTTGTACGTTAATGAATTAGAAGCAAGTAGTGATACGAGTTAACCTTACTATCTATCTGAAAATGATGAATCAAAGTTCATCTCCTGAATCACTAAGTAAATGAATATAACCTTATGTGTTATGGTACATGAGGATAAACTAACAACTATTATTCCTTTTGTAATAGAGATAACGTAAGAAGACTAGAACTCTTGAAATAAACACTCAAGTTTTGAGGACAAAACTCTTTTAAGGGGGGAAGAATGTAACACACCGACCCGACTAAGAATTCATTAAATCACTAACTATAAATTAGTGACCGAGACCTTAAGTAACAAGGTCGATTTCGAATCCCAACACGTGAGCTTTCAGTAAAAGTCCCGAAAAACCACAGGGCGCACCACTGTTCGATACTATTGTTTATGTGAACCTTGCCCTAAAGCCTCGGTCGAAGGGTTGCGGTCGCGATACGAGATCCGCACAGGATGGATTTCGGGTCGTGACACCTCTACCGTCGAGAGCAATGCTAGGTTTCACGTAGCCACACAGAGAGCTGAGCTAGTGCAGAGGATGACAAATCTCTAGGAGTGCTAGACCCAGCTAGAGGCTCTTAGGCAAACAGCTAAACACCAAGGAAAACCTATGGAAATGAATTTTCTAAGTAAGAACATCGACTCTAAGTTTTATTCTCACTATTATCGGAAGTAATTAGTGATCAGATTCTCAATGGATTTTTTGTTGTTAATACAATGTTCTGTTTGTAATGCATTTGTTTATACTTGCATAGTTACATACACATGATTGTAAAAACAAAAAATGCTACTTTAGCAAACTAACAAATCATTTTGTTTAATTTCTTATGGTGAAGTAATCAAATCATGACCACAAATATTAATTTTAAAACAAAAATTGATCTAAAATAATTAAGTTCAGAGGATTAGTCCTAAACTGAATACCAATAACTAGTGAAAAGGATAATTAGTGAAAACAACCCCAGCCCAAGAAATCCACGTAGGAATCAAGGTCTGGCATTAAACGAACAAAACAAACACTTTAAGTCCCACTTATAGAGAAGGCCCTAAATTTTATGTGTTTGTAGTAAAAATACTATAGGTCTAACATCAATAATAAGCTTGGATTGAGGAATTTGGAAAGAAATGAGAGGAAAGGGGAATGAGGAAATGTTATTTTGTGTATGGTTTAAAATTAGGGAAGGAAAGGGAGGGGTCTCTTAACCATTACCTCTCCTCCCAAAAGTGAACAGAGAGTCGGAGACAGAAGGAAAGGAGATAGCCTTTAATGAAATTTTTATAATATCAATTCTAACCTTAAAATTATAAAGGAAAAAATAAAAAAGACACCTCTATCCCAGGGCATAATAGTAAAAAAGTATATATTCATTTCTTTTCCTTTCTTTCTTCTGTTGTTCTCAAGCAAGATGAAAGGATTACACTCTCATTTCCCTCATTTCTTATCTAAGCATGAAGAAGGGATTATGCTCTCCTCTACTGTCCCTCATAACTAATGTTATTCTCTCATTCATAACAAGTCATTTAGGACACAAAACTTGGTACAAAAGTTTGGACAAGTAGGATTGCTCTTGAAACACAACTATTATGCTTGCTAGGGAAAATATGCTGGCATTATAGAGCACGTGCCCTATCAGGATGCGGGACTGCCCCATCTTTGAAAGAATACCGTTGCTTTTCCGCTACCCGCCACAAATTGATCGAGAAAAACAGGGTCTACAAAGACGCATAAACCTTCTCCACAGTCCAACCTAAACGCTGTTTTAACTCAAAATATCTCTTCTCTCTCAAATTATCTCCTCTCTACAATGCCTCTGTGTACTTCAATTTCAGCTACCCATTTCCATTTCTACTCCTCTTCCTCCAAGAAATTACATACGATTTTCACCTGCACTTGCTTCCATGCGCTCATCATCCGCATCTCCTAAATCAGTCATCATCATCGTTTTTATCCTCCACTAGAGTCATTGGTTCCCTAAGCCCTTCATCGAAACCTATTGTTGAATCCGATAGACAACGAGTTTCAAGCTTCAAATATGCTCTAGCCAATCCAAATGGTAACCCAGTTATTCGATTTATTCAGTGCATCGAGTCTAACATTAAAAGGGTAAGTAGTGTTACTGTACTCATTCGTATGTTACAATTACAGTTTTCACTTTTATGTTATTATTGGATCCTGCTTCCATATAATGTCAAGATGCAAAATCGTTCTGCATATGTTTAAAACTCCCATGACAGGCCATTTTTTCCCCTCACACATTGGTCTACTACAATACTAGTAAATTGATTTGTTTGCCCCTATAAACTATGCCAAAAGATTCTTCAAGATTGATGATTGATGAGCACCAATTTATTTGCATTAACTCTTTTAATAAAGTCGTATGTAAAGTTTTGTCACTTCAAGCTTGATTCTAAATTAAGGAGAGTTACAATTTAGGCTTTGCAGTTTATATGTTTGATAGGTTTTCTGAACATTAAATTGTAAGTGATCCTTTTATAGGAAAATTAATGAAAGTGACTAAATGGGTGACGGATCCTTTTAGTGCTTATGTAAAACCTTAATGATTGACCTAAGAAAAAGAATTTGATCATCAAGTGTGTGTCATGTGCATCAGAATAAATAAGTCAACTATGTGATGCAAATGAAAATGTGCAAATGCTTTTGCAAAATTAAAATTACTTAAAAATGTTTTAGAACAAATCCTTTAGTCTAATATTATTATTTCTTTTTTGTGTAAGGGCGTGTATAAATGAACAGAGGAATTACAATTTTTAAATGTATGCAATTTCTTACTTCCACCAGTTGCAGATTTATGCCTAGGTGGCAAAAGTTATATGCAATAGATTTTTTAGATGCCTTATGAACATATGAAAAATTAGAGAGAGAGGGGGGGGGACCAATTCCTAGTTTTTGAAGAATGTCAGCAGAATAATAAGATAATACAAAATTTTCAAATCTCTCCCTCTAGCCCCCTTTAGATCCACATGGCCATTTTGATAATTCAAGTAGTATCTCCTGTTCCCCCATGTAGGGAAGGTGCAAGGTTCAAGTCCCAATAAAAAAAGGGTGGGGGGAGGACATGAACATAAGTGTATCTACTCCATAAAATGGCCATTTCTTAGCATTGGTCCCCATTAATCAAGGGTTCTTCGGGGGTGTGGATTGGTTACAGAAGCCTTTAGCATTGTTTGCACAAAGTGGTTGTCCTCATACTTGTACCCGTGTTCTTATGCTTGGTAACCCGAAAATTTATTATTGCATCAAACAATGGTTGTTTTCTATTCAATATTTTAATGACAAAGAAGGAGAAGAATGTATAGGCTATATAAGCTATTTGAAAGCCTATGTATTCAAATTTATTTTTAGAAGATTAAACAAGGAATTTGTTGGAGCCTTGGAGGTGTGCTTGCAATGTGGTTAATGGGGTCTTGCATAGCCAACTTGCTTGACAAGTTCTGTGAATTTTTTTGTTCTACTTGTTTAGTTGGTATTGAATTTGTTTCTTTCTAAGATTATCTGCTTCCCTTAGAGTATCTTATAAGATAATATGTATTTATCTCATATTTTTTGTTATGGATCTTAAGGATATTATTCTTAATGTTAATTAGTCGATTTAAGTTTAGAGAGTTCTTACATCGAATTGTTTGATTTTAGGTACCTTTTAGGACACAAACATAAAGTTTATATGATTACTAAACAACTATGATTTGTTTAGTTGAGCTCTACACTAGTTGTTCAGATTCATGAATCCATGATTATTAAGTGTCTAATCATTATTGCAGTATTTGGCACTCAAAATTTAATTTTTGAGAAAGTTAAGAACAGTAAATGGTTTAAATATGGTCCTCGTCTTCCAAATAATCTTGTGGGAAAAACAGCCATCTCATCTAGTAGAAAGAGCTGCATAGTAAGAATGCACATAGAATGAACCATGATTTAAATACCTCAAACGAATAGTTAAACCCTCCCCCAACTACGCATTACAACTGGCTAAGAACACCATCAAAATGAACACTAAATCCACTTTCCAATCATGAAAGTTTCAACGAAAAGATCCACATAATACCAGTAAATGAAAGAGTAAGAGACTCTACAAGAGAAGCATCCTAATTCTATACAATCTGAAGAGAAAAAAAAAATTGGGAATTGATCACTAAAAGTATAGACAAACACTTTCCTCTATCTCAATAACAAAATCAATATGTCTGACGAATACCTCCCAACCCTTCATAGTACAATTCCAAACACCCACCCATATAGGAAATTCCTACAATCCTACCTCCCTCAAAATATGTCACCCACTCATAACTATGCTTACCAACTACCACTTTCCTCCACAACAACTCTCTCTCTCTCTCTCTCTCTCTCTCTCTCTCTCTCTCTCTCTCTCTCTTTTTGCTTGTGTAAAAAGCTCCATAACTATTTACCCAACAAAGCCTATTTGAAAACTTCAACCTCTTAGTCCCAAGACTCCCCACACTCAACAACCAATAAATCCTAACTCAACCAACCAAGTGAATTTTTCCCTCTATCACAAATCCCCCCCCTAAAAAAAGGATGCCCTTGAAACATTTGAAGCCGACATTCTACGAAAGCTGGAATACGAAGTAATGACATAAAGTAAATCGGAAACATTATCAACGTGCTTTTAATGAAGGTCAATTCACCTTGGAAATGCTCTAATGTTTCCAACCAGTAAGTTGGCTCTAAACCCTCCTAATCACACTATTCTAAAATGAAGTTGCCTTATAAGGAGCAACCTTGCAATCTTAGCATTTGATTTTTCCTTGAACCTTTTCATATTAAATCTTAACAAGTTAACATTTCTTTGAAAGTAATAGCTTATAAGAATACGTTCACCCATGAGTGAGAAAGATTAAGTAAAGGCTAGACATCCAAGCTAACTTGTGGTCCAAGCTGGTTCCCTAGGTATTCATATGCATATCAAGTGAGTATGCATTAAATGTTGATTCCCTTGGCTATTTGGCATTGCATTTTGCAACCATTTTTCCACTTAATGCCAAACTGAGTTTAATTCCATCAAGTATGGTTTGTATTTCTTAAGAGTTTATTCTTTCTTGGTTAGACTTTAGGCAAAGTGTCACCTCAAGTTTCATAAAATTTAACATAATATACAAAATTGCGTTCATGCACACTTCATATTAATTGGATAGTGGTTTATATTTGATATTAGCGTTTTCTTACTCTCTATTACATCAGTGGTCAACAACATCTATGGAGTAGTTAAAAACCTCATTAAACCTTTAGATACATTATTAATGACTAAAATTAACTTTTAAAATTATTTATGACTAATCAGGCTAACTTAGTTTATGTTTTCTCACTTACATTAAGTAAGAATGTCTTCTTAAAGATTTTTATCTTTATGATTGTGCTTATTGCTTGGTCATAATGTCTAGAATGATATTTTCTCTTTATTTTATTCAATATAATTGGGTAGCTATGTTGATTGTGGCATTTTTACTATATTCTTGAGATTTTTAAAAATATAGTCTAATTTAATGAAAACATTTCTTGATTGTTCTTTGCTGAGCAGATGATATGTGACTTCTGCTTTCTGGCTGTTGGGGATTCATTGGCTGGTTCCTTGCTGTGCTTTTTAAATGTAATTTTTCCTTATAGAGACCTTTACTTTTGAACAGAATACTTTTGTGTGTGTGTTTGTTTGTGTGTGTATTATAACAGGAGAAGGAAAGCTTGCATTTCTTGCGTTGAAAATGGTGTCTGTCTTATTAGTGTCATTCAAATTAGGGTTCACAACATCCACGTATGATCTTTAAAGTGTATAGTGTGTTTCTCCATAGATGTAATACATTTATCTGTCTTTGGATAAATGATGATCTGAAAGGTGTTCTTCCAACTATGGTTGCCAATTACTTTTTGATTGACAATTAATGATTAAATTGGAAAGCTCAATGAAATGTCAAAAATTGTGACAGTGATGGCAATGCTCTTCTAAAGTATTGATATTTTATCTGTTCTAACATTTGAATCTGACAAGAAAAATAAATATTTTTTTAATTTACTAAAAACAATTGGGGAGGTTCATTAATACCAGTTCATACTTCATACAGTTACTGCTCTAAGCTTGAGAATATGTACTCTAAGAACGTTTCATCCCAGAGATAGTCTCAGCTCATCTATTCATGACAGTGTTAGTTCAAATATTAGTAATTACTTTCCATGTTTCCAAACTAGAACATTGCACAAGCGGTAGAACAGGAATAATTAGTCACTGAGCTATATTATGCTGGGAAGTGCATGCTACAAATTTCCATCTTTAACAGATGTTAAGTCCCTTCGCAGAGAGAAGAGTTAATTCCTATTCTCGTAAGTTCCACGAAATTACAACATTTGTTTTTTATCATACTATTATATATATAACATTTTTCAATACCTTGAAGTCTTAGGTTTGAGTCCTGATTAGTCAATGTGTGTTACTTGGGCGCAGTTATGCACATCCAAGGTTTACCTGGGCTAGTACACTATGGTTGTATGGCAGGGGTTCCCTATTATCAATATAAATATTGCATTGTCCTTCTTGTCATGAGTATTATTTCATGTTTACCTAATAAAAGTTGCTGATGCTTAGTTTATCCTACATGTTCCAGTTGAAAAACTGCACTTTGTGATTTTCAAGTTATTTATAGATTGTGAATGAAATATATCTTATTTTTTCTTTTTGGAATGACTACCTTATGATGTATGAACTTCTGATCTGGGCTAATGTGACACAGTATCAATGGAAGAATATTAAGAAATAAGAACTATTTTTATATATGTATATGTGTGTTTTGTGTTTGTATTTCTAACTTGATCTAGATCAGGTCAAACTGAATGTTTTAGATCTTTGTAGGGTTATGTTTACATTGTTGATACTTATAAAGTTTACTGGAAAAGTTATGTCAAAAGAATCCACACGGGACAAATGGTTTTACGATTAGTTGAAGCTATTGGTGAGGTTCTAGAACTTCTATCTTGTTAGTAGTTCTGTTCATTTTAGTTATTTCCTAAGCATATATTTTGCATGGTATTTGGAATTATATAAAAGATTCACTAGCCCCGTGGGTAATTGCTTCTTAACTTCACAATATAGGAAAGTCACTTCATGTAGGAAGACCTTTACTCATTCAACTCCAATAGCAACTTCAACTAGAGAATAGAGATTTTACTAAGTGTTTCTTGCCCCATGAAATTTTGCTCACCATAACCACGAATCATGACTCCCTTCTAATTTCATTTTATCTATCATTTGTGCCTTATTAATCCATTTTATTTCTTTGTTTTTGCATTCTATACTGGTTTCAGTTTAGTCTTTTGTTGGTCTAAAAGAAGGATCAATTGCAAGAATTATTGAAATAAAATAAGTCATAAATGGTTGACATATAATTAGGTTAGTTAATGCCATGAAAGTTGTTTGCTTGGTGGTCTCAAGATTTTGTTAGATTCAATGAATGGTTCTTTTAGACTAGGATTTTGACAGAATCACCATAAGAAGGAAGTGAGAATTGCTCTTCTCAATGAAAATCATATATAATGACATTTCTGTATATTGACACTTCAATCTACATACACCTCACTACATCCTCCTATCCCACCCTTCAATAAAAAAATGTCTATGGATTTCTCTATGTCAGAATTTATATTGACTTGTAATTTTGTTGATAGATTTTAGATATCAGGCCTTTAAGTCATCAACATTTTGTAATGCAAGTATATATGACCTTGATATTATGGTATGCTGGAATGGTTCACATCAGTCATTCCAAGATAGCTAATCTGAATTGCTAAACTAACATCACTAACAGGTCTTTAGTATTCCTCGACTCAATAATAAAGTCTATGGAAGCTACTATGGCTATGGGACTTTCTTTTCTTTTCATGGAGATAGCATAGATGTTGTTTCTTAAGTTTGTTTCACTTAAAGTGTTCGAATTATGTGCTGGTCATTTTGAACTTTGGTAACAAATGTTCATAACTCCATCCCACTTATTTTAGCATTGCAGATTTCAATTGTTGACATGATGTAAATTCTCCTTTTGATGCAGACGTATATCTCATTGGAACTGTCATATTAATTTTTGGTATGGGCTTATATGAACTATTTATCAGTAATGTGCCTCCTGGTGTACCTCCCGCTAATGATCGTGCCCTCAAAGGATCTTACTTGTTTGGGAAGTTCGCTTTGAAGGTAGTATGGCTCTGTTTAAACTGTTTACGTTTCTTCTGCATTTATGTTGGCATTTGTATGCATCATTATTCTCAATCAATCCCAGCTTACATTTTATCTTGTTTATTAACTTCAGTTAAACTTCATTTGGTTTGAAGAGAACGCATAGGGAATGGGAGAATTTTTAATATTACAACTATTTAGGTTTGGAATGGTTGGCATAGGACTTGAGAAATTGTTTTTGTATTTTGTGTCCTCACAACAAAAGAAGCATTAATTGTTAATCCAAAATTCTTATAAATAGAAAGGACCTTTGCTTGGTGCAGTGGTAAAAGCTTGAGCTGCCTAGCATGAGTGCATGAGTTCAAATATGATGGCAGCCATTTGATGCAAAAAATATGAAGGTTATATATGGACCCAATCATCTACTCTGTCCCTTCCCAAGACCCTGCAATGGCATGATAAACTCCGCATTATGGCCTTCTGGTAAAATTCTTATAATAGAAGCTTGTTGAAACATAAGAATGAGAGGATCCCACATAATATTTGAATTAGAATCCTAGATAACTTACCTGAGGCAGTGTTACTGGAGTTGAATTTATAATAAAAAAAAATGGATGGAAGTTTAATGGTCGAGAGTGTAATTTTACTTCATCTGACATCAACAAACCTTAAGATGGAGTATGCATAAGATCAAATCCAGCCACTAGGCATAACTTCCTTCTCCTTACTTAATCATTCAAAGAACAAAGAGTAAACTTGGAAACAATCCCAATATGGTCTTAACGAATTAAGGACTAGGTCTTGGTGCACCCACTTAAACATCTGTGGTATTCTTCACTTAAATGTTACAATTTTTAGTAAAGGAGTAGTTATCCCATTACACAATAGCAGTTGGTTACCATTAGTTGGAATGTAAGACTATTTAGTTATGCCCATATCTAGTCATCCTGATCATCCTAGTGTTTTTGCTCTTTTCCTCGTGTATAATTTCTTATTATACTTTCTAGAAAGTTCAACTTTAAGATCTTATAGTTCATTAATTTGAAAGCCTGTTTGTTGAAATCAAATCCCTTGTATTGGAAAGCCTATATAAAAGGCAAGTAACATTTAAACCCATCTTTTCCATACAACTAGCTAAGAACCTCTTAAACGGGTACTTTCTATTAGTTATGCTAATTGAATATTTTTAAACACTAGATCTGTGAGCATTCTCTTCCTACAATCAATTTTATTTCCACTACAAAATTGATCCTCTTATAGTTATCCATGTTGTATACCACTGAGAATGAAATCCACCGATTTGGTAATCTAGTACGTTTGGGTTCCATGGAGGATCATGGGCTCTTCTTTATGTTAACTACTTTATACTTTATCTTCATCATGGATTCATGGGATCAACGTTGATTAATGGTGTCAAAAGTGAATGTCATATCTTATTGCAAGCTATTTGTAGTACTTTCACCATCATTTTGTGTGAAAATCATTGCTTCGCCATTGAAAAGCCTTCATCTAGACCTAGCAAAGATGTGCTAATATACGTGTGCATACTTTCATTAATTATTGACTGATGGACTACTTCAATTCTTGAACTCTGATTCTAATTGTACTTTTGTAGACCACTCTCTCTCTCTCTCTCTCTCTCTCTCTCTCTCTCTTTTCTCCATTACTGTGCCATTCATTAACAAATGATAAGAAACACAATTTCATGAAAAGCATAGATCCTTAAGTACTCATCATGGGTTGCTCATTGTTAGCCAAGAAGTCCACAGAGATTCCTTTTGATATGCCATGCTAAATCCAATATCAGAGCTGCAATTAGGAAGTTACTAGCAATTAATGACAATGTCAAGTTCCTACTTCTATATTATTGTTGTAGCACTTAAATTTTTAAAATGTTCATAAGGTAGTGAATTGCATAAATAAACAACTTTCCGATTTCTTAAGAAGCTCTCAGGGCAATCTCTCCATGCATATGAGCAACCTTGATGATTCAATATGTTAGAAATTGGACCATTTTGACAGCTTTTTGATTTAACTTAAGTTAGGTTGAATTTTAAATAGTATGATTTTCTTATGAAAGGTTGCTAGATAATGCAACAACTATTTAGAAACCATTCAGATTATCAAGAGATTTTTGTTTCATTTCATATTTTATTATACGCTATACATAACAGAGCATAAAGACCCATGTAATATAGTGACAATTTATGGCCACAATGAATCGAGGGGACTTGGCGAAAATGAAAGGAAAGTTGTGAAGAAGAAAACAGAATTTATCACATTTCCAAGGCTTAGATAGGCAATCAACCTTTGTAGCACCAACCTAGTCTAATTTTTCAGCATTCTTGATAGCCCAACCCCCATATGGAGTTCGGAACCCAAAGGCAATCGAAAAAACTGTTTGATTTTTGCAGAGCCCATTCAAAACACATTGGAAGAAAGTATTTTTACAGATTGTTGCATATAACCTTTTGTACACGAAGAAATGACAAAGGTCTACTTTAAAGATCAAGCTTTATTTGTGTTCCCCTTAAAGAACAAAAGTCCTCCCCACTAATTGGGAGCCCTAATGTGTATGTGTGTGTATCCCATACTAGTGCCTGTACCGAATAGAGGTGTTGTTGAACCAAGTATAAACTTTGTGAATTAAATAAGCAGGAGGTAACACCATTGCTGAAGCTATTAAGGGCATCTCTACCGGTTACTCAAACTCATTCAAATTTGAGTTAAAAATCATAAATAAATAAATAAATAAATTCCTTCAAGCCTAGATTTAAACCCATACACCAAACTAAAATCCAAATCTGTCAACTTATTGTTCATAAGCTCAAATTTATAACTACAACTTAACTTGAATAACATCATTGGAAAGTTTGCAGAATCAATTTTACTTAAATTTTGAATCATCATGGGAGATAGTGATCCAAAACATAAGAAAAATGGTGTAGTGATGATACGCAAGTGCCATCAAGAAGCCAGGCAGATCATTTGTTGCTACAGATTTGGAAATGGTTAATCACTACTTAGGTACACTTTGGGGAAAAGCCCAAGAAAAAATGTGTTTGCTGGGAGTCGAACCCAGGTCTATTGCCTGGAAGGCAATTATCCTAACCGTTGGACTACAAACGCTGGTTGGCCTCTAGAGTACGAATAAATATTTAATATATCTAATTCTATAACCTCAACATCAATTGAATTAATTTGATAATCCCCCTCAACATCTCACCTAGATATGAGAAATTTGAATTTAAAAAATAAAAAGAAGTAAATATTTAATTATACATGTTTTTGTGTGTGCATATTCTATTATATGCTTTGAATGAAATATATATATATATATATATATAGAGAGAGAGAGAGAGAGAGAGAGAAAAGGAGAGATTTGTGTGTGTATTTGTATAAGTATTCAAATCCGTTTGTACATGTCTGTGTGTATATATTTGTTTTTTAAATAAATAATTTGTGTATTAGGGTTAATCATTGATTTGTCATACTGAATAACGAAGGAAGAAAAAAAAAACGAAGGTTTGTTGGATTGTTTGTTTCTCCTTATCAATTCACCATCATTCTATAGAAATGTGAATGATCAACCATGTATTGCTCACATTCAATAGAAATGTGACTGACCTGTTTATGGGCTACAATATTTTAGCTCTAAATACTATTTGCATTTAGTTAGAAATTAACAAGATTTAAAGCGACATGTTGTGTTGATGCCTTGAACGGGTAATAGAAGGTGCTTAGACTCCACATCATTATATCAAAAACCAAAAAAGTACTTAGACTCTGCTTTGGGGGTGCATTTTAATATCCAATCTGGCCAATCATGCAAGTGTGTTTTTGTTATTGTATCTCGCATTGGGTTGTTTTTTAAGATTGTCTATGATGATTACGAGTAGAAACAAAAAAGAGATACTGAGAGTTCTCTTTCTATCCCAAAAAATTATATATAGTAAATTTGATCTCCCTCCTACTGTAACTTAGGTATACATGCTGAACCATGTTTACCCCGTGTTCTTTGTGTATGCTATTTTCTATTGATTTGCTTGTGATTTCATAACAATATTGCAGCTAAGATTGGTGGTGAGATCCATTGGCTACCAAGAAAAAGGTCAGTGCATATTATGAAAACAAATAATGCATTTACAAAATAAGGAAGGAGCTAGCTCTTGGTAAACAAACAATAGTTAGTTCAAATTCTTCCTTGTCTTCCTCCATGTAACCATGCTACAAATATCATTTAAATTTGGATTGATGTATTTACATTAACACATTTCAGGTTACCTGGTGTCAAACACAGATTGTTGTAAAAGGATTAGTGCAGAAAAATTATGAGAAGTGTCCCTTTTTCATATCTTTTTTTATCTACAAATTTTTTTCTTTTTTTTTTTCCAATCAACAATGAAACATTTACATCAAATACACTTTCAGATTGTCTATCATACTATTCTGCTTTAATTTTGACAATGTAGTGTGATTAATTTGTCGAACTCTCTCTCTTGAAAGCTTTAATTGCTTTCCTGTCTCTTCAAAGGACCGAGGGGTCTCTCCGTTGAGTCCATAGTGTAATCTCACTATATGTACCTCTCTATCACATAGTGTTTTTAGAAGCTTCTCTATCTCTTGCTTCATTAGCTTTTTTCTTGTCATTGTTTCTGGGGTTGTTTCATCTGGCCCTAATATGATCTCCCACAATAGATAATTAAACAAGCTAAGGATCATTTAATGCACTCTAACCAACCTTTTGAATTTTTTTGTCTTATAATCTTGATACTCATCTCAAGGATCGTACGATGAAGTCACACAAATTCAAGCATTCAAACTCATGAGGTAGGGAAATGCCTATAACTGTGACCTCACTTTAGAAGTTTTTATTTTCTTTCTTTTTATATCCTTTTTCTATAAGTTAAATACGGGAACACGAAAAACTTCATCTACTCCTCTCTTGAATGACACTATAATTATCATTTGAATCAATGTCACTCTAAATTGTCTATTTGGGCAAACTTCAGGTTTGGGTCAAGTTGCACCACAGAGCACTAAGCTTAAAACTTCTTTATCTGCACTCGGTAAGTAAATAGTCTTGGGTATATTTCAACCTTTTCATGGCCAGAATCCAAATAGAAGTTTGATTCCAGAAAACTTTGGGGTGAAATTTAGTACTTTTACCAAATTCTGAGTCCGAGTTACCCTTAAGAGGTAATGACACTATGACACATCACATTCACTGGCATTAAAGATCCCACAGGTACAAGTTATTCAACTCTTGCTAGGAACGACAATCATCCTAAGCATCTTAGAACTCCCCTATGCATCATACATACACAATAAATATGAAAGTAGGGATGTTTCTTCCCAAGCATCCATTTTGGTAGAATTAGCAGTTGTTCAATAATAATAAATAGAAAGACTGAAGAGTTCCAGAGTAAAACCTGTAGTTTCATGTAACCTTTGTTGGTCATAGCTTGATCTAGGGAAATTGGGGCTTTGTTTCTTTTAAAAACAAGTCTCACAGTTGGAACGTCAATGTTAACAATTTTTGCAATTTCATCATGGTAGGAAAATCGTCGCAATCTCTCTTTCAAGATAGTGTTGGCCTCAGCAATTTTTGGCACCATCTCACATATCTTTCCCTACACATGACAGGCTAACCGTGCATTCACTAATTACAGGAAGGTTTACCTTCAGAAACATGTCCTGCAATAAATATTGTTCTTTGAATTTCAAAAGGAAAAGCTAGGGAAATTCAAAGGAAAATAAGGCATCAATTATCATGTCATTGTTAAATTATTTGATGCTCTAAAAAATTGTCCCTAGATTGCATTAGCTTAAAATCAATGAAAATGTCAAAGAATGATGACAAAAGGAAAAGCAGAGGGAGAACAAAAAAGGAGAAGGCACTAATTGTCATGTGAACTTCATCGTTAAACAATTTAATGCTGAAGAATGTTGATGACCTAACTGAAGAACAGTGCAGACGACCACTACAGTTATCAAGTGACCTTAAACATAAAGGCAATTTCAAGCTTACCAAGAAAGGGAAAAAAAATCTAGTGAAAACACTATAATTTTTATGGTATTTGTGTTTTCTTATGTCTATAGATAAACAGTGCCGAGAGCATAACCATAAGATTTCAAAGCACAAAACAACATCCCTGTTCTTGACTCCCCATAATTTAGTTTGGACACACCCCTTTATCCTTTGTCCTGGTGACATGAAAGGGGAAACCTATCCTCCACCAATCAAATTTATAACATCAAGTCACTCCAAAATATTAAAACTCTAGCTCTACAAGTATAAATATGATCCATTTAACAGCACAAACAAGACCCTAGACTGTTTAATCATTCCAGACAAGGAAGGTTCATGGACTAGACAACAAAAATTATTATGCAGATGCATAGTTGAAAAATAATCTACTCATTTGTACAGTGTCATACCAGTAATCTAATGATCCTAGACTTGACTACAATGGCTTTGGTGATAGCTTGTCTAATCCACCAGTAAACATATGTTGACAGCTTATATCCCCTCTGTGGATTGAATCTCTCTGCTCTATGTAATAACCCAATGCTTCCTTCCTGTAATCGTAGAAAAAGCATTATGCCTTAACACAATGTAGGCAGCAAAATGAAAGTGAAAATGGATTCAGACCTAAATCAGGTCTTGCAAGCTTAATCCTTTGCCTTGTTAATAAATGGCAATAGAGACAAGAAGTCTCAAGTAGCAGGAAATGATCCTTTCTCGAGACTCTCTTCCATTACACAAAATCTTATCTAGACTACTGCTACTCATCCCCACTGCCTTAGCCCGTTGATTTAATGTTGGCTCGTGCTCTCTAGTTTCTAAAATCATCCTTCTCACTGCCTCTACCCTTGCTTCTTCCTGTAATTTGCAATAACATCGCATTATTATTGAAATAAAAGGTTTAATTTGGAAAGAAAAGAGAGAGAGAGAGAGAGAGAGAGAGAGAGAGAGGAGGGAGAGAGAGAAATTGTTAGAAAATGGGACAAATAATCATTGGATTTCACTTAAAAAGATTCATGTAAACTATGCAAGAAGTTAGGATGATCAACTAATTTTAAAATACTCAAGTGTTATTAAAAAATCTTGGGCATTTCTTGCACACAAAGATATGGCCAAATAAACAGATGTTGGAAAGTCATTCTAGTAGGATTAGGAATGGAAGCAACTGGTTAATAAAAATTAGTAACAACCATTCTCTCCCAAAAATAACTAGATGGTTACTTTGGCCAATGGTACCTTCATCAGTTGTTCATAACTTCGTGCGGCCAGTTCTGGTTGGAAATTAACAAAAACTGACAATTGGTTTTATATCCATGCCAGTGTACACTCTAAAATCACTAGCATTACTGAATTCCTAGATTCTCAAATCACTAGCATAATCATGATAGATTACTAAATTCATCAAATCTAACAGTTAGTATTCATTGATTAGCACCATGTATTGGCAATATATTAGGAGTGTTGTTTGTTACAACACTTTCGCTCCACCCTTTACATCTTTAGTCCTATCTGCTCTAATTTTAGGGCACCCCTTAGTCGAGCACCATAGCAAAAATTCTGGATTAGCCATTCAAACAATAAATGTACTAGTTTCATGGGATTGGTGCCAGTAGAAATTTACTTTAAAAGGTGCAAATGGAAATGATAACCTTCAATGTGCTAAATTTTAAATTTTAGATTGATTCGTTCATATAATTTCTGAATTGGGTTCTGGTCATTCAGTAAAAGAAAATAAAATAATTTCATAAATTCATGGATAGCACCATTTTCAGAGTAATACCTTCAAACATAGAGAATACTCTGCCTCTTCTTTAGGTGTCAAGTAACCTGACTTGGCATGCATAAATAAGACTTGCTTACATTCACCATTCCTTTTCACCTCAGTCTCTCTATATTCTAAAGCTTTTCTTCTTTGCACTCTTTTTCCTTCTCCCTCCTAACACATTCTTCCTATCTCTCTCCAACTCATTCTCACTCCCTTTGTATTAAATAATCTCTCCAATTTCATATACCTAATCCACATCGTTCCTTGCAACCTAAGCAGCAGCAGTCGCCAGTGCTAGGGCCTCAGCAGTTGCAATAATTGTTAACGCATTATTGGAGATAATGGTGGACATAGGGAGTTACAAACAACATTGTTTTAGACAAGGAAGTATAGAGGTTGGACCTTGCATTACAACCAAACTTTAGTGTAATCAAGGCAGCCAACTCTAAAGCAAATCGAGTTGCTTTTGTGGTGATGGGTGTCCATATCAAAGTGGGAAACTAGAATGGGGACTGTATTTTCTTGGCAATATCTTTGGATGATTTTCAAATCATTCTAGGGTTAGAATTTTTCCAGAAGGTGATGGCGACTATGATGCCTCACCTTGGTGGGTTGCTGATCGTGGACGGGGTTGTTCATTTTGTAAAGGCAAATAAAGGAATAGTTTCGAGGATGTCAACAATTTAGGTCCTTAAATATTCAGACGATTCTGATAGTGGAGCAAAGTGCTACTTAGATATTTTGGTAGAAAATAGTGTAGCAGTGGACATGTCGAGCGACATGTAGGTTGAGGGCCAGATTTCAAAGAAATGGCACTCCGGAGGTTATTAGTGGGCTGGTTGGTAGGGAAAGGCTAGTCACGACCTAAGTGGTGTCATTGGCAGGTGTTAGTGACAAACTTTCCCAAAAGACTTGTTTTGTGATTCTGTTAATAATAATGATAAAGGTTGAAGGACTTCAGTGGGACTTGGTGGGGACCAATTGTGTTCTACATAGGCAGTAAATAGTGTAGAGGGATGTTGTGGGTGTCGGTTAGGCACAACACAATGCTTTGTGACATGGTGTAGCGGTAGGATGTTTGTAGTGGCAGTGTCGGGTTCAACAAGGATGTCAGTTTCTATTGGTGGGGCTAGTTTGTTAGCCCCTCACTGACTTGACATGGGTGGCATGGGCATGGGGAGGCATGTCATGTCATGATGGAATTTCGTTAAGATTGGCATTGGCATGGGGAGGCATGACATGCCTTTGAATGACTTTTTGAAGTTAAACTAAATTGGTGGACATTAGCAACAATAGTTGGTGCAGTCTTGGGCTAACCATAGCTAATGCAATGCACTTGGGGCACGCATGGCCGCTGAAGGGTATGCATGGGCGCAGTTAGTCACGCAGAGCAAGGTGTTAATGTGTGCAATAGGTAGACACACGCGCGTAGATGGGTGTTGGTTGGGGTACAAGAGCACACGACTAGGCAGTTTAGCTATGCAAATGGTTGTCTGTTCTTATTAGGTGGGCAATTTCTACTTTGACATATATAAGAAGAGGTACTCCCTGAGCTGGGTGCCTATGAGTGAGCATGCCATGTGGCCAAGGCCTTGGCACCTATGGGGCAAGGCATATAGTTATTGCATGTAAGGGGGTCATGACATGGTGGTCTAACCTAACACTACCATTGGTGGCGATAACTGTAGATGGTGGCAATGCTTAGTGAATAAAGACCAAGCCATAAGCTAGGCATGGCTTGGCAATCAGTGGGTTAAGGTGTCTAGCTTGTCTTAAGGGTATGTCATAGGTCTTCCTAGCATGCCAAAGACAAAGACCAAGGCATAAGGATGGCATGGCTTGGCACGACACTTGGTTGGGCATGAATGGGGTTTATGGTTCAGTGTGTTATATGGGTTCAGTGGTCCAAGACATGTTGGGAATGGCTGAGGCGTGTGGCTAGAAAAAAGAAACTTCTTTAGACATGAGGCAAGACAGATAAACACATATGTGGGCACATGATGGCATGGCAAAGACTGATTGGCTCTCATGGGGCAGTGGTTATATGGCAATTAGAGTTGTTTTCGAGGCAGTTATTATTGTTTGCACGCACAAATGGCTGAGACAAAAGATAGTTGTTGTGCCAAGTGGCGTTGGTATGAACGGGACAACAAGGGTGGCGGTTATGCGTGTAAACTTCTCAACCTATGTGGCAGGATTTGGTAGGTGCCAGATATCCTAACAATTGGGGATGTCAACTACACATATATGTGGCATTCGCTGGTTGGTGCTAGCACACCTAGCAGTTAGGGTTGTCAACTGCAAAGGCATATGTGGTTGTTGTTGGTTAGTGCCCACAAAACCCTAGCAATTGGGGATTGTCATCTGTTCATCTATATATGTTGGTGTACAAAGTCTCTTGCAATGGAAGAGAGCACATGTTGTGTGTTTAACAGTGTGTGCATTGTTTGCTTACACGATTAGATTCCTTTTATATTCATAATAAAAAATTAGTGAATAAAAAAGTTTGGGGTGTTTCCCTGTAAAGACTGTGTCTTGTTGTTAATTTTCACTGTGCTAAACATTGTGGGTGTTTGTGTGTGAGGGTTTGAGTGGCTAGTTCTGCAGTGACAACACCATTACAGGCAAGAATTTAGTTTGTAAGTTGACCCTAGGACACTCACCATCATTGTCTTAGACCATTTTTCTTTCTTTCTTTTTCCTTTTTTTTTGGGGGGCTCAAATCCAAACTTTTTTTATTATCTAATTTTTTGTTGCAATTATTGATAATAATATTCTTTTTTTTGTTTGGTTTTTATGAATAGAGTATTTATACCCTCAACCTTTTATTTGTCATTACTTTTAAACTATTTTCAATTTTTGCGTTGAATTTTTTGTTTGATCATTTGCAGTGGCATGTTCAAATCTTGTACTATGTTTGTTTGTTGGCTTAGAGAGAAGATTAGATAAATTAGTCCCGATCATCTTGTAAAGCTAGTATTTGGATAAAAAAGGAAGAGGCTCACTAATAATATCGAGAGTAAATAATGACCCATAATATAGATAAAATAATGAGAGGAAAGGGTTGTGATTATTAATCTATCACTATTAGTGGATTGGAGAGTTAATCTACCCTTATCTAATCTATAAAACAAACATGACTAAAAAGCATAAAAGTAATACATATTATAATTTTAAATTTTTTAAATAAAAATTTAACAAATATTGAAGGCCACTTCTTAAATTTTTACTTTTTTTTGCTAATAATAATTATGAAAATTTTATAATCTTCTAAATCTTTGGATAGAAGGTCAACTCGGTCTTTACCTATCTATATATATATTTTATTAGAAACGTGTTTAAATCATTTAAATTGAACATAGGGAATAGGGAGGATGGATGGTCGGTGCTTCTCTAGAATTAAAACTTTTTTATTTTTTTTTTTATCAATGAAAGTATATGCACAATCAATCGTGTTACATTACAAATTAAAAAAATCAATTCAAACCCAACAATGGTAATAAGTCCAACTCATTCAAAAACGAAAAAATGTTCAGTTTAAAGTTAAGAGAAATAAATAAACTATACATCTTTCCGTAGTAGAGAGAATGAGAATAGAATCCATGAGTCATAAGTTACCAACCAAACTAGCTTCAGTTGGCAGAATTAAAACTACTTAATTAATCATTTGTGGGTTCCGATGAAACATTGCTTAATCAACTTATATAAACAACTAATTATGGGGTAATATTATTTTCTTTCAAAAGAAAATTTCAAATGATATGCAATATCTCATTTGCAGTATATCACATAATGAAATAATATTCATCGAATATAATTTTAACAAATTATTTGATAAACTATTTTTGATAAAATAATTTGTTATGTACAAAATTTTCATATAGGGCAATAATAGGATAAATATGACAATGGTAAGGTTGATTTATTTGACCTAAAAATCATGGGTCTAACCTTTTCCTAAATACTAAAGTTGCAAAAGTTTCAACTTTGTTTTATATTAAATAATTAAGAGTTAATTAGTAAAAAATTTATCAAAATAAGTGTTTATAAATTAAGGTTTAAGAAAAAATATTGTAATCTGAAAAAAATTTAAATTAATTGAGTTTAGATAGAAAAGTAATGATATAGCAATGTAATAAATCTTAATTTTTAGAGTTTAAATATATAATTTTTTTAAAAAATAAATCTATATATTACAAGTTATTTAATTTTAAAATTCATTTAAAAAAATAGTAATGAAGTGGCAATTAAAATGCGTCAAGCGCCTCAGTGGATTTCAAATGTTATGGTTATTTGAATATTATTGTTAACAAAATATTTAAATATTTCATAAATTAAAATATTTTGAATTGAATCTTATTAAGTATTTTATGAAAAAAAAAAAAAAAAGCAATCTGACGTGCATAGCGGAGGAATACAAGGAAAAGAGGAGCGTGGGCTCTGTGTGAGGATGTGAACCTGTTCGACTGGTTTCTTGCCTTTTTACGTTTTATACCCTAGAACCCCTACCAAAACCCTAATTTACGTCTCTTCAGTTAAAGAATGCAGAATCCTGAGTTCTGAGATCCTAACTCAAGAATTTCTCAGCCTTAATCTCGAATCACGTATGGCAGCAACAATGGAAGTCGAGGTAGAAGAACAGAGAGAGATGGACCACAACGTTTTGTGCCTTTTAACGGACCCAGAAGGGACTCCTTTGGGAGTGTTTCTTGCCTTTTCACGTTCTTGTACCCGAGAACCCCTTCCAAAACCCTAATTTAAGTCTCTTCAGTTACAGGATGCAGAATCCTGAGCTCTGAGATCCTAACTCAAGAATTTCTCAGCCTTAATCTCGAATCACGTATGGCAACAACAATGGAAGTCGAGGTAGAAGAACAGAGAGAGATGGACCACAACGTCTTGTGCCTTTTAAGGGACCCAGAAGGGACTCCCTTGGGAGTTCCCATTTATCCACCTCAAAACGCTGGTCCGAAAGAGCTTCAACAAATGGTCAATAAGCTTCTCAACAATGTAAGTAAACGTCCAACTTCTTATGCATATTTTTTATTCGGTCATCTAACTCTCTATCCTGTATATTGATGATACATGCATTGGCAATGTACAAATTAATAACAATTAACAAACCGAGGTATTCACAGTTAACCTTGTGCCAAATTTTATTGCATTTCTGAGTTAATTGTCTGAATTTCAATCCAAATTTAGAATATATTTAATGGAAGAAATATTTATTCGAGTTTCTTGAACCATATTCTTCGTAATTTTGCATTTCTTTTTTCAATTTATGACAAGATTTTACTTCGTTTTGGTGTTGGGCCTTTTGGCTGCATGTCCAGTGGAAAGTTTTCCGAGCACTTCAAGTTATATTACAATGTCAAATGCAATATCTGTTCTTCGGAGTTAAATAAAGAGGAAAGAATTTTGATGAGATCATTGTAAAAAGACATATTTGAATGGTCTGTGGAATTTGAATTGTTCCATGATATTTTGTGTCACAACTAGTGCAAATCTATTGTTTTGAAAGAAATATTACCTGAAGTGGCTACTTATGGCATTAATGATAAAAAAATTGAAGTTGGGTCAACACCCGTGTGATCTTATAAATGTCTCATGCCATTAGCTTTGTTGATGGCTCTCGATTTCTCTAACAGGATCCTTTCCTGAGATGGCTTTGGTGCTTTTAAATACCATTCAATGCCCTATTTAAAAAGAAAGCATTACTGGCCATAGTTGTGGGAATTGAGTCAATATGATTTTGACCTATAAGATATCATTGTTACAAACTAAATTTTGCGCTACTTCTTTTCTTTTTCTCTCTCTTTGTTTCCTTTTTTTTTTTTTTTGTCATCATGCACAAAAAATTGAGCTTAGTATTAATTTAATTTCTCAAATCATATACAATTTTTTAAGTTGTAAGTTCAATTAGAATTTTGTTCTGATCATTCTGAATTGTATTGTTGTCATAAACACCACCACCATTTTATTTAAAACTTGGATAAATGACCCTCAGGTACCTGCTAAAGATATTTGACAGGCTTGCCAAGGCAGACGGATTCCTTTTGTTGCAATTCTCAAATACTGGAATTCCTTTTCCTCTAGGGACAATACAATTCTCAAATACTGGAATTTCTTGCAAGCAGACAAGTCTAAGTTGAGGATCGGAAACAAGGTAATATAAGCTTCAAGTATAATACCCCCTTAATACTCCTAGAGCATCAAGCAATCTTAGCTCTCTCAAACTTTATCTTGTGCAGGTGCCCATGGCCTGGGCTACTATCTCAATTACTGAGAAAGACTCATTATGGTTTTCAAAACAAGCAGACATTGTAAAGAAAGTAGTGAGCACAATGCCGGTTCATTTTCAGTTCAACTACAAGGAAAGCAGGCCGAGCGAGAAAGGCCTTGCCATTTGTGGTTCTGAGGTGTTTTACATTCCTAGACGCTTTGTTGGAGACTTTGCAGATCTTGTAGATCTAGTGGGTAATCTGGAAATACACCACAGGATTGCAGTTCCTATGTTCTTCATGGCAATGGACTCACCACAAATTTCGACTCCGTGCTTAACATGATGATTTATAAGACAGAAGCACCATCTTCTAATCTTTTCAACTTCTACTCTGCTCAAGTCCCAGCACTGCACCCGTGCAATGTTTCTAGCGAGCCAGATTTTGTAAAATTAATTAGAATCATGGCTGCAGGTTACCCTCTCCCCTAATGGAATTGGTTTAAAGTCTGATACAATTGTTGTCTGTTGATACAAAAAGTGTAGGGAGAAAGAAACATTTACCACTTTTTTTTTCCCCAGTGTTGTGAAGGGGATAGAAAATTTTTTATTGGTTTCTATTTTTCTTTTCTGTATATTTATCTTGAATATTCACCTGTCGTGGATTTCCCAGAACAATTGTTCATGTTAATAATATATCAGAAAGGAAACATGTCCTTTCCTTTGCAAATCTATTGCAATGTTTAACTGCTATTACATTTGCATTTGTGGTGATTGCAAATTGTGGGGTTTGGCTTGAAATTCCCATGTATACCTGAACTTTAACTGCAACCCATGTTTTTTTTTCTTTTTTGTTGAGAAAAAAGAGATGGAGATATTTTATGAAAAAGAAGATTCAAGATCAATTTGGAGAAACCTTACAAGAAATAAAGGTGGATCTTCCAATCAAACTAAAACTGAATCAGTAAACTGCGCCTGCCATTGGCAGATCTATGAACAAACATACATTCAAACCTATGAAAATTATCAATCAATGCTCTAATATCATCACGAATTATATTCATACCCAACGAAGACAAATCATTTGCCATAGAGTTAATCTTATTTATAGTGCTTAAAAGAATCCCCTTCAATACTCATAAATCTTTGGACTGAATTTGTAACCCAAATGTGGTGTTCTATTTTTAAAATTGAGCTCTATATACTTAGAGCAACTCCAAAAGGGAGTTGCATCAGAGGTGGCAAACCTATAACCGCCAAAATGCCATCCCAAATTCTACTGTTTTCGACTCTAACGGAAGTTGCATCAAGAGTTGGAAAATAGCAGCAATGGTCTTGGGGTGGCAAATTTCCAAACTCTGGAGAGAGAAAGGGAGAGGTTGCAAAAAACAGTTCTGCCATTTTCAGATCCTACTGTTCATTCAACGGCTCTATTCAACCCAAAAAATTCTATATATACAGAGAGATAGAGAGATTTACAGAGAGAGATTTTCAGAGATTTGCCGTGAAAATTGTAAGTTTCCTGCTCCTGCTCTTGATTTTTCTTCAAATCTTGTGATTGGTGATGGCAGATCTGAAGGAGGAGACACAGAGGGAAGGAAAGGGAATGGAGGCGCAAAGAATTTTTGCCTGGGAAGAACGGATCGGCGCAGGGGAAGGGAATACAGTGCCATTTTGGCCCCTGTTCTATATATATATATATATAAAGATAGCCGTTCCTTGTTTGGCCTATATATCCCTTCCTTTGGCATTAGTTAATTGTTTTATATTTATATTTATATTTATATGTTTTATATTAGTTAATTGTTTTAGATTTTAAATTTAATTTTTAAATTAATTTAATTTCTGTAAGTTAAATTAAATGTTTTAATTTTAACTTATTTATTTATGTATATATTTTTGTTAATTTAAGGTGAATTTATTTATTTAGCTAATTTTAATAATTGAAGAATTTTTTTTCTATTTTAGTTAATTGTTATTTAGAATTTAAAATAATTTTTAAATTAATTTAATTTCTGTAATTTAAATTGAATGTTTTAATTTTAAATAATTTATTTATTTATTTATTTATTTTTGTTAATTTAGGGTGAATTTATTTATTTAGCTAATTTTTATAATTGAAGAATTTTTTTCTATTTTAGTTAATTGTTATTTAGAATTTAAATTGATTTTTTAATTAAATTAATTTTGTTTTGGCGGTTAAATTTTCAAATTTGAATTTCAACGGTTGAAATTTGAAATTTGAATTTCGACGGACAAAATTTGAAATTTAAAAATTGAAAATTGAAATTTGAAACTTGAAATTTGAAATTTGAAATTTTGACTATAAAAATATATTCATTAAATTGCAACCGTTATGAAAATTATACCCGTTAAAATATAACCGTTAAGTTTAATTATATTTTTTAATAAAAAATATTAAAATATTAAAATAACACCTCATTTTGGCACCTGTCATTGGAGCAGAATTGTAATTCAGGGATGCCAAAACACTGTTCAAAGTTACAAATAAGTGATTTAGCACCCCAAAATGCAACTCTCCCCTGGGAGTTGCTCTTAGTGACAAAATTATGGCAATTGAGGAGCCACTCCTCTGTTTCACTTCAACAAAAAAAAAAAAAAAAATTAATCCACGCGAAAAGCTGCATCCTAGATGATGGGTCCTAACTGTATGTATGGACCAGATTTTTAATCACTTTTTAAGTTTTTTATTTTTATTTTTTTAAATGTAATATCAATTTTTTTAAAAGATCAGAGAATAAATATTTATATAAATGAGTGATAAAAAAATACATTTAAAAAAATAGATTTGAGTCTCAAATTACGATTTAAAAAAAACATAATTGAGTTAAATGTATTTGAATAAATATATTTAAAATTGTAATATATACTTATTCATTAACATATACATATACATATATATATATATATCGAATTTAAACTTAAAATAAACAAAATGGTATGAAATAAATATTTTTGTGAAATTACAGAAATAGCCTTGGGAGTGGATTAGATCGCTGGAGTGGGGGCTAGAAATTCGATGGCTTTTGCCAAGAAATTAGGGTTGTTTTTGGAGAGAGTGGTGATGTTTTAGAGAAGGGTGGGTTTGATAAAAAAAAAAAAAAGGCAATTTAACGTGCATAGCGGGGGGGAATACAAGGAAAAGAGTAGGGATAACAATTTGTCCCGTTTCGTCGAAAGATCGCTTCGTCTATTTTTAATAAGATGGGTATGAGGTGCTCATAAACGGAGTTGAAGCGAGATCGGGGTATGACTTTTAAAACTCCGACGAGTTCGAGATGGTCACCCCGCCCTATTTATATATTAATTTTTTTTAAATTTTTACATACGCTATATTTCTCAATAAATAACACTATATAAAATTAGTTTTAAGATTTGTCATATCATATTAATATATATATTTTTTGTATTAGCTATTTTGGTAAAAAAAAAATTAATTTTTTTATTAAAATAAAAATTTTAACTTACTTAAAAAATATATATATTGGAGTTCTAGACGATGCAAGATGAAATTAGAAAATATAAATGACGACGGAGTCGAGTCAGAATAAATCTCTAAACGAGACGGGGCCGGATCAGAGGAACGAAAAATGTAAATAGAAATCGAGATCGAGAAAGAGTCAGAGTAAATCTCTAAACGAGCCATTGCCATTCCTAGAAAAGAGGAGTGTATGCTCTCTATGAGGCTTTGAACTGTTGGATTGGTTTCTTGCCTTTTCACGTTCTTAGGGTATCTCCAATGGTGCCTCAAACCCATATCAAATTTAAATTTGAGTCAAAATCTACAAAAATCACCTTTTAACCATGAACTCAAACTCATACCAAATCAGTTTTTACTGAAATTCAAACCAAAATCAGTGTATTACTGTTTACAGTATCAAATTTCTAATGGCTAGTTTTTTTTCCTATTTAGTCTCACCTTAGATGGAAAATGGAAGGAAAAGGTAAGGAAAAAAAATGGAAAGAAAATCAGGAAAAGAAAAACAGAACTGATTGACGACGCCATGACGTCGTCGGAGGCAGCATTAGAAGAGAAGCTCTCCCCATCTCCGGCCATGGTGTGAGCTCATCTTCTTCTTTAGCATCATGTCATATACAAGGCGTGAAGAAAATGACTACGCTGGTTTGCTGTTGTGGGCCATAAGAGAAGACAAAGATGATGATGCTGTTGTGTGTCAGATACTATTGCAAGAAAAAATCTTTTTATCAATAGTAAAGTTTGGGCGATTGGGAAATGGGGAAAGATTTGGGCCTATAGTTTGAAGGCAGCAACGAGGATGATAGAGTTGGAATAATAAGATGAAAGTCTAAAAAACAAAGGAGCGTTGTGAACAAGGCCCGATGAAATAAGATTTGACAGAACGGAAGAAGAAGTGGATAGTATACATAACGATAAAAAATATGAGAGTAAAAAAATGATAAAATAGGTTTGATAGAATAATAAAAATAAATTTTAATTTATTTTTAATATTTTTTTTAATACAATGTTATTTTATTTTAATATTTTTTTAATTAATATAATGTATTTTTTTGATCAGTGCAATATTATTTTATTAGATGATCTTATACACCATAACCCCTTCCAAAACCCTAATTTAAGTCTCTTCAGTTACATCCATTCTTGCAGAATCCTGAGTTCTGAGATCCAAACTCAAGAATTTCTCAGCCTTAATCTCGAATCACTTATGGCAACAACAATGGAAGTCGAGGTAGAAGAACAGAGAGAGATGGACCACAACGTCATGTGCCTTTTAACGGACCCAGAAGGGACTCCCTTGGGAGTTCCCATTTATCTACCTCAAAACGCTGGTCCGAAAGAGCTTCAACAAATGGTCAATAAGCTTCTCAACAATGTAAGTAAGTCCAACTTCTTATGCATATTTTTTATTCCGTCATCTAACTCTCTATCCTGTATATTGATGATACATGCATTGGCAATGTACAAATTAATAACAATTAACAAACCGAGGTATTCACAGTTAACCTTGTGCCAAATTTTATTGCATTTCTGAGTTAATTGTCTGAATTTCAATCCAAATTTAGAATATATTTAATGGAAGAAATATTTATTCGAGTTTCTTGAACCATATTCTTCGTAATTTTGCATTTCTTTTTTCAATTTATGACAAGATTTTACTACGTTTTTGGTTTTGGGCCTTTTGGCTGCATGTCCAGTGGAAAGTTTTCCGAGCACTTCAAGTTATATTGCAGTGTCAAATGCAATATCTGTTCTTCGGAGTAAATAAAGAGGAAAGAATTTCGATGAGATCATTGTAATAAGACATATTTGAATGGTCTGTGGAATTTGAATTGTTCCATGATATTTTGTGTCACAACTAGTGCAAATCTATTGTCCTGAAAGAAATATTACATGAAATGGCTACTTATGGCATTAATGATAAAAAAATTGAAGTTGGGTCAACACCTGTGTGATCTTATAAATGTCTCATGCCATTAGCTTTGTTGATGGCTCTCGATTTCTCTAACAGGATCGTTTCCTTGAGATGGCTTTGGTGCTTTTAAATACCATTCAATGCCCTATTTAAAAAGAAAGCATTACTGGCCATAGTTGCGGGAACTGTAGATATGGTTGCATTTAGAATTCTGTGAACTGATAAGTGATAAACTTTGGATTTTTGATTTATTCAGGAAGAAAAACTACCTTATGCTTTCTACATATCAGACCAAGAGCTTCTTGTGCAACTTGGATCATATTTACAGAAAAACAAAGGTTAGTATAAGTGAAATCAAACTTAAGGTGTAGCAATCCTGTTACACTATTGACCTGGTGATAAAACTACTTTAATGTGGCATCTTATTTGCTGAATTGGGTGAACATTTTTGCAGTTTCTGTGGAGAAGGTGCTGACAATAGTGTACCAGCCGCAAGCAGTTTTCCGAATCTGTCCAGTTAATCGTTGTTCTGCAACAATTGCTGGTATATATTCAAATTTTCTCCCCATTCTGCCTTTAATGATATGATCTTGTGAACAGTTGTTTTCCATTGGGCAGGATCTTTTACTTCTTAATTTTTATTTTTCTTTTAAACAAGGGCTGCAAATATTAGTTGGCTTTCTATTCATTGTTGTTTAAGACTTTAGATTGCATTAAAGGTTTGTGACCATTTTTCATTTTTTTGTAAGTACCATTTTTCAATTGTTTCGTGATGCTTATTGTGATACCATTGTGGTGGTGGTGGTTTCTCGTAGTGTGTGGTGCATGTTATATGTTTCGATGGTTTAATTACTTAAACACGATTTTTATCACCTATTTATATCTAGTTCTTCTTGATGAAAGGATGTTGTAGTCCTTATTGAGATTGCTTGACTAAGCCAGTGTTGATTGAACTAAGAATCATGCCATTACTAATAACAATGAAAATTTTGTTATGTTCTTGATCCATCATCCTCCTTTGGACACACACCGCCTAACTTAGAATGTTGGTTCAGCTAAAATCTTTAGTTTTTGAAATATAAGATAGTAAGCTTGTGGATCCACAACTTTGTGCTTTTGCAAGAATTTTTGGTTGCAAAACATTTTAAAACAATATTTGGCTCTAATTATATGTGTATAGTGTCAATAGTCTTACTCATTTTTTTTTTTGGATGAGTGTTTTCATTGAATTGCACCAAAAAGAAGAGGGTTTTAACCCAAATACATGGAAAGTATACACCACCAGTTGTTAGCTTGGGTCATATCTCCTATCACCCTCAGAGAGAGGTGTAGGGTCCAAGTCTTGCTTGGATACCTATGTGTCTCTTAGTTATTGAAAAGATAAAATAAGTTCATGGGAAGTATATTTGACACGCTACCATAAAAAAGAAGTGCATAGTACTCAAAAACTCTACAAAATGATTTATAGATATGGTGGCCTTTCCATTTAGCCAAAGAAAAGGACAATTCAAATAAAAAATTTTACCCTTGGGAACAAAATTCAACTTCGTCAGGTGACCAAGGGGGCAGCATCTGAAATCTTCCTTACTCTCTCCCAAACACAAAACCTCTGAACACCCAATAAGCCACCAATAGACTTCGTCATAAGTTCATAACCCACTCCACCCAATAAGCCTCCAACAGATTTCGTCATAAGTTCATAACCCACTCCACCCAATTAACAAAAAAAAGAAGACAACACTTCTTTCAAGAAAAATCACAGTGAAACAGTGGTGGTTAACACTCTCCTTGGCCCCTTTACACATACAATACCAATTTGTATTATTATTATCTTTTTTGGATAAGTAACACCAATTTGAAAATATTCTGCCTCTTCTGCAGCTAATCAATGGTCAGGATAGCCTCCTACACTGTTGTCAACACAAAAAAGCAGACTTAATTAGGGGTTTAAAATGCCAAATAACTCTCCTAGGAAAATGGTCACCATCTCTACAATGAGAGCCTTGTAAAATGATTGAATATAGAACTTTCCATTTTGCTCCTCTCACCAAATAGAATCCTCCACCTCACACCTGGTGGAGGCATTAGATAAAATCCCCATCAAGGAATCCACTTCCTTCCAAGATTAGGAAATGAAAGACAATTGCGGAATTGAGATAGCATCATCATGCATATTAAGAGAGAGATGAGTGTTATTTGCGGCAGAGTGCCGAAGTTCTGTATTGCATCTAAAAAGGTGGGTGGGGTCAAGGGTTCGATTCCTATGATTGAATTGACAGTGTGTGAGAGAGAGAGTATATTTTAATGAACAAGCCTGGATTTGTGTGGGATGCGTAGGGGATTTGCTCCTATAAAGAGCAGATCCATCAAGAAATAGGTGTCATTGTTTTTAATGGATGTTCACTCTTGAAACTTAGATTCTTTTGCCTCAATTCCTATTCATTTCTGATTTGTTTAATGTCTTTACCCAAAAGGGGTTTGTTATATGTCTTATTAGATTCCTCTTTAGTGGATGACTTATATTGTGCACCATTTTAACCTTCTGTGCTCTGCAGTTTGGGTACTGTACAACCTCATTTTGAGTTTACTCCTGCTTTGCTGTTGCTGATAAAATACACATTTCCACTCATCTACTGTATGTGTAACATGATATCCATCCTTAAGGACACTTTATTTTTATACTGGATATGCTCATCATATAAATGCTTGGAATTCACTTCCGTAATGATTTCTTATGGTGACTTTGTCACATTTTCCCTAATTTTATTTTTTTCATTTTTTACAAATGTATATTTGTTTCCAAACTTTCCATTATCTGTATGTATAAATAGGAGCATTCTTCCTATTAATTTTACTCGATCAACTCATTAAGTGCGGTCATTGTTACTTTGGTGCTAACATCATTTATAACATGTGTGGTGAAACTATTTTTTAATGGTTTGAATCTATCTTGTGGTTTTGTCACTGCAGGTCACACGGAAGCCGTACTTTCAGTTGCGTTTAGTCCTGATGGGCGACAATTGGCAAGTGGTTCTGGCGACACGACTGTCCGATTATGGGACCTAAATACCCAGACACCAATGTTCACATGTACAGGTTAGAGAACTTGACATTAAATTTTTACTCTATTGCATGAGCAGGGTAGAGTCTCCGACACAAAGTAAAATTTAACCCTGTTAACTTGGTACCCAACAGCAGCATCTGATGGATTATGGAATCGGAATAGTATATTGTGCAGCTATTTATGTTGATGGTTTGTGGTACGTGATATAGATATCAGATTATGCAGCGTAATCAATGTAAAGATCCCCCCGGGCTGGGTCATTCATGTTGGATTTGTTCTGTTGTATGATTATGAGAATGGTCAGTGATTGATCTTTATGTAACACAAGCTATATGCATGTTACTCATTATATCATGCCACATCTTGCTGAAAGTGTTATTACTTCAATCACTTTTGTGTTTTTCAAGAGAGACTTACCCTAGGGGAAAAAGGGTAATCCAGAAAGCAGGGTGATTCTGCCATCTGAATTAAACATAAATTCACTGCTTGCTTTCATTGTCTTTGTGCTACTAATAATTGCGCAATTTGAATATTTTAGCACTCAATATGGTGGTTATACACAGCCTCTAATTGATTTGCTATTAACACTTACGGGCTCTAAATCTCTTGTTCTTGGGGCCACCTTTATAATATTTTAGTTCTAGGAGGAAGGGAAATATAAATTTTACTTCTCTTTATTTCTTGGGCTGCAATTACTTCCAAATTCTGTACGAGAATTTTGCTTTATAATTTCTCTACCAATTCAGTTGTTTTACTGTTATCATTTAGTTAATAAGTTTTCGATGTGTCTATACATCCATGTATGTGCAGACATCTTTGCAGAATTCATTAGCAATCTGAAATGAATCCAAGCTCACTACAATTTTTTTTTTTCTCTAGTCCTCCGATAGGAAGAATTGGTTTCCAAGCATGGTTTTAAATTGCGGTTGTGGTGTAACAGTATTGCGGGTATCGAGCGATACTGGAAATCGGAAAATGCTACCGTGAATTTTTTTAATCACTAGCCATCCCTTTATCATATTTGAGTGTCTTTATTGTTAGTTTTTAGTTCTATAACGCGAAAAGATAATTTACTATTTTGTATTGATTTTTTTAAAGTTAACATGATCAAAAAATATCATTTGTTTTGAATAACATTGTAGTAATTAATATAAATAATAACAAAAAATATAATTATAAGCGTGAGAATTAGTATTGTATTTTAGTGTTACTAATTATGTAATGAAAACTTTTAGGCCAAGAAATCTTTTCCAATGTTGTATAAGCCTGAAATTTTAGATACACATAGGTGTAGCAGCTTTTTTGGATTATTTTGTTAGATATCTCATCAATATATTGGTCTGTATTGGTATTGGAAGGCCAAAAAAACCGATACGTAGTGGCCATTATTTAAATCCATATTTCTTAGACTATGGTTGTTGGCCATTTTGTTATGCAATCATTGTGGTCAAATTGCAGAATGCTTTGGTAATAGAGCTGATTAATGTACTACTTTTTCTTCTTTGTGGCAGAATGTTTTTTTTTTCAGATTAGGGTTCCTAGTGATTTGTTACCTCAGGATTTTATGGGAAGGGCCAGTAGAATGACTATTGTCCATGTGAAAATTATTTGCGTCCTTTAACATATTGAAGTACTAGTAATAGTAGCACTGTATTTTGCCATCTTTTTAGGGCACAAGAATTGGGTTCTCTGTATTGCATGGTCACCAGATGGTAAGCATCTTGTTAGTGGAAGTAAGGCTGGCGAACTTCAATGCTGGGATCCACAGACGGGGAAGGCATCGGGCAATCCACTTATCGTAAAGTCTTCATAATTGAATGAATTTTCTTCTCATAGAACTGTTAGAAATAATTTTTGCGGCACTAATGATCGGAATTTACTATGGCTCAGGGTCACAAGAAATGGATTACCGGTATATCTTGGGAACCAGTACACCTCAAAGCTCCATGTCGTCGATTTGTAAGTGCTAGTAAAGATGGTGATGCACGCATATGGGATGTTTCGTTGAGGAAATGTGTTGTTTGTCTCAGTGGCCACACACTTGCAGTAACTTGCGTGAAATGGGGTGGCAATGGAGTGATTTATACAGGGTATACATTCTGTTAACTTTTTTTTTTCTTTTAATAATATTGTTTGTTACATTTTAGTTCTTACAAGCATTATAATTTATTGAAGTATTTTTTTCCTCTTTTTCCTGACTACAACAAAGATCTATAAGCTTTGCTTGAAGAAATGAATGTCATGTCACGTTATTTAAATGTCGAGATTAGCAAAGATAATATCCCATTTTAAACCGAATTTCAGCCTTTACAATCATGAATGAATCTATAATTTTTATTTATCTGGTTAAATATCTCTGACGATGATTTCCCACCTCTCAAAGAAATTGATTCTTCAAGAATACAGCCCCGTCTTATCCAGAATCAGGAAATTTATGTTTATGTATCTTTCTTTCTTCTTAAATATGATAGACAGAATATCTGCTTCCATAAGCAGGTCTAACAAAAGGTTAATTAAATTCTTTTTTGGTTTGTTTTTACATGCTCAAGAATTCTTTCCCTTTGCGGATGTTTGATTTGCAAAATCACTGTTTTGTGGTTCAACAATATTCTTTCTTTATTTTTTTGTTCTATAAATCTGTTGACGGTTGGCCTATTAGTGAGAGGGAAATGCCCCAAGTTTATTGCCATTGTCAATAATGGATTGGGTTGAGTAATTATTCTAAGATTTGTTTTTAAGGGAAGTATATCTATCAAAAATAAAAAATAAAAAAAACGAAGAGAAGAATCAAAACAACAGAAGAATCCAGCACTCTTTACCAATTTTTTTTTGGGGGGAGGGGGGTGTAGGGTAGAAATGGCCCTGACACTCTTCCAAGTCACAAAAGATTGCTTTGGAGTTTTTAAATCTGTCTGCCCAGAAATGAAGCAGCCATCACACCTTTCACTCATCCATACCACCTGCTTGCCCAGACGTGGTGCCCTTTATAAGAATTGTGCAAAATATCTCCTGGAAGATAGCCCTGAAGCCTTTTCTTTTCTTTTCTCTTTTTTTGTTTTTTTTTTTTTTGGGGGGGGGGGGGGGGGGGGGGGGTGGAGTTAAGAAGTTCTAATAATTGAATGGGTCACTGAAAACATGAAGAGAGCCATCTCTAGCTGCCCTTCTGATTTTAAAAAACCAAGATGGTTATTCCTGTGCTGATTTATAATGGGTGTAATCTGATACTTGTATCTTTCGTATGAGAAATATTTATATATCCGTGAGCTCGTTTCTTTGATAATTAAGGTTAACTAAAATCTAGTTGTTTCAGGCGTTATTGATTTGATGACATCTTCCCCTCGTGTGCTACAGATCTCAGGATTGTACAATCAAGGTCTGGGAAACCTCTCAGGGGAAGCTAATTCGTGAATTGAAGGTAAATGCTCATATCTTTCAGTACTTAATGTTCTCTTGGGGTCCCTCTTTAACTATGTGCATAGAGTTCTCTGTTGCTAACTTGCTGCCATATATATTCTATTGTCATTAGTATTAGTGTCTATGTAAGTTTAGGGGCTATTTGCATTTTTCAATGACTAGGCTGGGTCCACCTCCTTTACATTTTCTGGTTCATATGAAAACCAATGTTAAGTTGATTTTGAGAAAACAGGAACATTGCTGTGGAATCTGTTTTATTTGAACTACTGTACTTTTTGCTGGCACATTCCAAACATGTAACCTGACTGAATACACATGGTTAGTTGGGTCAGGTCAGACTGTACATACACATGGTTAGCTGTGTTTCTGCATTTTCCAAACAGACCCCTGTTCTTGTTTAATTTGATATACTTGTTTCTACAAATCTTACCTCCTTTTCTTTAACATTTCATTAAATGCATATAATTTATTTTCCTTTTTAGTTTGGTTATAAGTTTTCTGCAGCCTAGTTGCCACACTACACTACAGTCCCTGAAATCTAAAGTTATAGGCAACATCCTGTTCATATCTTGCATTTCTTATTCTTTAAATACACACACACACACACACACACATATCTTGTCTTCCTTATGGATGGTGAGCCTAGATTCCAGAATAAGCACCCATTAATTTTGTATATCTCCCATCTTGATTTTGTGACTCATAAAGTTTTTGTTTTTGCTTTTTTTGTGTTCGTGACACATGAAGTTTTCAACATTCTTATATTCCTTCTGCAATTCCAGTTTTCCATCTAACTTATCTCTCTTATAAGTCTGGGTTCCAGCACCTCTTATTTAATCACCTGAAAGTCCAGACATAATGCCTATAAATGTCATGCTTTCAGGCATTTTCTTCCATCTAATATTATCAGTGAAGGCACACATTTCAACTTTCAAGGCTAATACTTAAATGTATTTAATATTAATTTTTTTAAGAGCTTGAAAAAATAATACATCTTACTGGCCAATTTTTTTTTGAAGAGCTTGAAATCTATTTATTATTTTTTTTTTGTGAAAAATTGAAACTGTTTTGTACACCGATTATTTCTTCTGAATTCGACTAAAATGAATTTTCCTTGTATCATTTTTCTAATTTCTCTTGGCATCTGTCATGGATTGAAACTTCCATGAAATGTTTTCATGCTCTTGGTAACCAGTTTTAGTCTTTTTTTTTGATTGGTTAACCAGTTTTAGTCTATATTGAAAGTAAGGATCTTTTCTATCCACTTCTAGTATGTTAATCCTCGGACACTTTGTTTGTTTACATTTCCTTACCATTAAAGTTTTGATTTGAAATTGAAGTTTAAGCTGCATGCTAATTGCTGCTGTCTCTTTGCATCATTTTGTTGGGGGAGCTTGATAGACTTAGAATCAAGGCAGTCCTATATTTGCAGTTAGAGAAGTATATAGCTGGATCAATATTTACTCCGATCTGTTAGTTATATAAACTTAACTTTTTCTTGGTTTTTTTCTTTTGCATGTAATTTCTATCTTGTTAGATAAGATGCAAAAATTTTCTGTTCACATCGTTTTTCTATACACATCCATTTCCCCTTATTTATGAAATGCATGGCTCTTGTAAAATTGGTGGAGCCACCTAAGTTCTTCTTCTGTTTGATTAAACGATGTGGTATTTGTCTCTCCATATACAAAGTGTTTTAAATGAGATTTGAAATGAATTTGCGGTCTTTTAATAGCATTTAAAGAAGATGGACACTTAAAAGAATTTCTATGAATGACACGGCATCTAAAATATATCCTCTGTTGATTCTGCTGATACTGCCTCCTTTTCTCCGATTCATCTATTAAAATGCTTGTAAATCACATTCAACTGATTTATCTGTTGGTCATGTGTCAACACTATTAGTTGCCAGTTCTCTTATCCATCGGTCATGTGTTACATCATTAAGTTTTTCGTTGGGCAAATAATGAAATGGCCAGTGTGAATCATCTATTGAGTTTTAGGCTTTGCATGTGATGATGTTCCGAAGTGAATATATCGTATCATTTATGGTGTTATTGCAGTTTCCTCATTCTTCTTCCTAGACCCTAGTAAATAATAATGGTTATCTAGAACAATTTTTTGGGCTTCATCCTGTGGAGAATGATCCTTTTTTGTATTCTACTCCAGTTATTCATGTCTGAGTTATCACAGTTTCTCTTCTTCTTCTTCTTCTTCTTCTCTCTCTCCCCCCTCTCTCTCTTTTTTCTAACTTGTACTTGAAGTTGGGTCTTCCTACTCTTGCATACGTTTTAAAGGGTTTATGATTCTTTACCCGATTACTTTCATTATTAGTTCAATTTTTTCTTCCATTATTATTCAACTTCTTTGTTGACCCTTTTTTTCTTACAAATATTCTATATTGTGTGTAGGGCCATGGACATTGGGTTAATTCGCTGGCATTGAGCACTGAATATGTTCTTAGGACTGGAGCTTTTGATCATATGAGTAAACAGTATTCATCTCCAGAGGAAATGAAGGAGGTAACTGTTTTTGTTTTAATTGTCAAAGAAAGCCTTGTTATTCTGTTATCTCATAGTCATAGGAGTTTGTATATTGCACTGTTTGCATTCCCTTGTAATATCATGTCTAGTTTGTTTGCTTTTTTATTGGTAATATCAGTGTCTAGTTTGTTTTCCTACATAAATATATAACTTATTTATATTTTTTAGGATCGTTCGGTTAACAGTCCATGAAAAATACCAAAATTATCATCTAGTCCAAGCGCTAACATATTAACCCATAAAGTTATTTAATTATTCACTTTCAAAAATACCCTTCCAACCAAAATTTCGTGATATATGGAGTATCTACAAAAAAAAAGTTTTACAAGACTTTAAAATACAATAACTTGAAATTTATAAATGTATTTTTAATAAAATTTATATATTTGAATTCTAAATATCAAGATCTATCAAATAAGTTTCATATTGAATATGAATTTTTTTTTTTAAAAAATCCTCCAAAACTGTAAAATTGTCTCAGCAAAAGTGTAAAATTTTATATTTTTCCAGTGAAGAACTTTGTCCTAGTGAAAATGTAAAATTTTACAATTTTAGTTTCACTTATTATTAATTTTATTGAGCTTTTGGTTACATGTTGGATGCTCAAAACTAACTTTCAAGGTTATGAAAATTTGTCTGAAAAAAGAAAGTATTTAAAGAACGAGTGATTTAAAACTCACTAGTTGTTTATGGGATACCATCATCGAGAGATTCCAAAAGAGGTTGGCAGGTTGGAAAAGCAAGTTCTTGTCAAAAAGGCAAAGGATCACCTTGATTTGAAGCACTCTTGAGGACCTTCCCACTTCATGTCCCTATTTCCAATTCCGGCCGCGATAAGGAAGAAAATTGAAAGGATTCAGAGGGACTTCCTTTGGGGGAGCTCAGATGAGGGGAGGAAAATACACCTTGGAGGTGGGATAGGGTTAAAGCCCCGCAAGTAGATGGGGGCCTGGGCATCAAAGACTTAAAGTTGTTCAACCAAGCTCTGTTAGGGAAGTGGTTTTGGAGGCATGCCAACGAGGATAGTTCCCTTTGGAAAAAGTTAGTGGAATCTAGGTATGGAAGCGAGAGGAGCGGCTGGTTTTCAAAGGAAGTCGTAGTTCCTTATGGTTGTGGGGTATGGAAAGCTATCAAGAAGGGACATGCTCGATTCAAAGACTGTTCAATTTGGCATAGGGGATGGATCAAGAGTGAGTTTCTGGAGTGACCACTGGCACGAGGAGGGTGTTCTAAAGGATCTTTTTCCTGCTTTGTTCAATTTGGCTATGGAAAATGATGTCTGTGTTGCGAATTGCTTAGAATTGGTGGGGGGAAGGAGAGTTTGGATCTCGAGATTCAGGAGAAACTTCCATGATTGGGAGCTTGAGGGGTGGACGAGCTGATGGCCTTTTTGCATAGGTTTGAGGTGAAGGGAGGTAGTAGAGATGGGCTCATTTGGAGGGACAGTGCTGAAGGGACTTTCTCTGTGCGCTCTTTCTATGAGAGCTTGAGGGAAGTCCAGGGGGTCTCCTTCCCTTGGAAACTGATTCGGAATTCACGAGTTTTGTCTAAAGCAACATTTTTTGCATGGGAGACTGTTTGGGGTGTAATTTTGACCCAAGATAATCTGAAGCCGCGTAGGTTCCATCTTCCGAGTAGGTGCTAGCTTTGCAAGGAGGAGGAAGAATCGGTAGACCACTTTCTTCATTGTGCTTATACTCGGGACCTTTAGAGTATGTTTTGTTGTCTTTTTGGCTACTCTTGGGTTATTCCGGCAAAAGTGAAGCACTTTGTTTTGTGTTGGCGGTGCAATAAAGTCTGAAAGGATTTGAGAATTGCTTGGAAGATGGCTCCCACGTGTCTCATTTGGTGCACTTGGAGGGAAAGGAATTACCTTCTTAGAAGTTGAAAGACATGCTTCTAAAAGCTTTTTGTTTTTGGATCAAAGAGGAATATCCCTTGTATTTAAACAAGTTCATTGATTTTTTTGGGGATCTTAGGCTTTAAAGTTGTAACCGGTCCCTTTTCTTTTGTACTTTTTAGGACCTTACTTGGGCCCTTGTGAGTAATACGAATTACTTTTACCGATAAAAAAAAAAAACTCGCTAGTTGTGGAAGTATAAAATTCTACACTATCCCAAAAGTGTAAAATTTTACGGTTTCATAAAAATCACACACATAGCCACTTCATTACGGCAGTGGTGAAGAAATATGTTGTGACTACATAAAATTGTATAGAAAAGAAAATACAATAATTGAGCCCATTCAAAAACCAACACCATACGGATCTAGAGGAACTTGGATTACTGCCATAAATTTCTAATCCAGTAGAATTTATAATTGACAACCCATCTTCATGGGTGAGATGAGCGTTGTAAATTCCAGAAAGTCCCTCAAATCCAAAGCCGAACCTCAACCCAAGATCTAGTGGATCAGTGAAGAAGAGGATGGCCATGCACCTTGAAAGCTAGCAGTTTGCAAACCTCAAGCTAACAGATTTCTGTGAGCAGATCTAGTGGATCCATAGCCAGCGGATCTCAAGGAATTAACGGAAGAAAAGTAAAGGGAAAATAAACAATGAAAAAAAAGAGGCTAAAAATTCTGAACTTAATCATCCAAATTCTTGTAAACCAACTTCTTCAAGTACTTGTGCTCATAATTGTCAATCTGAGACGCCCACTCTGGCTTCGATTCCTTGTGCTCATAGTTCTTAGCCTGAGACAGTCATAATGGAGGTCGGTTATAAATGGATTTGTTCCATAGAAAGAATGTCCAATTTCCCCTTCTAATGCTATGTATAAATCCTTTGGTGTCGGTTCCAAATCCACTCGTAGTCTTGGATGCATTGATTCAAATGAGTATCTCTCTCTCTCTCTCTCTCTCTCTCTCTAAATTGGGAGAGAGAGGGCTTCTCTTAGAGGGGGTGTTTTCCGGTGACTTGAGCGGTGACAATGGATGGCATTGGTGGCTGCCGTGGTCGGTGGTGGAGAGAGAGAAGAGAGAAGAGAGAAGCTAGAGCTGTAGGGAGGAAGAGAGAGATCAAGAATTCAAGAGAGAGAGAGAGAGAGAGAGAGAGATGAGAGTTTGGGAAAAAAATTTGTTTCCGAAAAAATGGGAAAGGTTGCGCGTGAGTTTAAATTATATTAAGGTATAATTGTCATATGTAAAAATTATATAGTGCCAGTTCATCAAAAATGGATCTCAACTTAAAAAACAAAAGCAAAATTTCCTTCACCTCAAAAATTTCTAAGTTCCAGGACTCTAAAATAATTAAGCATCTTTTGAAGGGACTCAAGACTAATTAACTCTATTTTTCATTCTTTTGAGATAATTATTAACTTCTTTATTTATACCTTAACTTTTGTGTTCTCAAAGTAGAACCTTGCCACATCATCTCTATGTAAGAAAGCCATGAATGATAGAAATTACTTCAAATATTTTGAGTGATCTCAATCAACGTTCCCTGCCTCCTTCAGAGCCTATGACGTCTAGCAGTGCATTTATCTTTTTATTCTTCAGATCAGAAACTGTGCATTTGTTCTGATTGTCTCAGTAGACTCTTATTATGCTTATATTGTCCTTCTTTAAATTTTATATTTGTTCATACCTTGAATTCACACCTCTGGTTTTCCTTTGTCTTTTCTGCAGATATTGGTGTTGTTGCATTGTATATGACATTTGTTTATCATTTAATTTACTGATTTTTAAAAAGTATTGTTTAGGAAAATTAGAACATGTTTAAGCTGCTGGAGTGCTCAAAGTTAACTGTAGTGTGTGCAGACTTTATTCGCTATGACTCTGAATGGTTCATCTGATGTTACTTCCTGCACGTGTTCGATAAAACTGGGTTTGATATTTTCTTTAATCATAGCCATAACAATAAAAAATGGTCTGATTCAGCGTTTTCAGGGCATAAGGAAAAAGATTCGATGTGTAAACAGGAGGAAGAAATATGACCCCTTTTTATTTCAAAATTTTTACTTCTAAGGATCTTTGTTATGGTTTAAAAGGTCAACTACAGTTATATAAACTAGTTATAGGTCTCCCTTTAAAAGGCAAAGACTCATTTTATTTTGGGTATCTTCTTTTCTTACTCCTTTCCTATTTTTGCTCCACATTTCTAACATACTCTGGCTTTATTTGTTTTTATTATCCCTTCACCACCCATTCTTTCAGTTGTAGTAGTCTATTTCCTTTGCTTGGGTAGTAAAATTAAATATTGTTATATATCTTCTACTCAAATTTAGTTGTTATTTGATATTTTTTTTGCTCATTTTAACTGTTTTATATATTTTTTCATATAAAATTCAAAGCTCAAAAAGCATATGCCTCACTCACAGGGGTTAGAACCGGTTGGCTTTACACTTCCGTTTTTTAAAGCATTGATCTGCTTTCAAAGTTTCTTTTTTTTACAAAAAAATTATTAGTTTTTTTAGGTGCATGGTCAAAATAATAAGAGAAGAAATTTGATTTAATTTTCCAGGAATTTGTCTATGTTGATCCTCCTTATAAGATTTTGGAAACCCTCCACTGTCCTTTGTTATTTTGTCAAAATCCTTGATAAATTTGTAAGGCTTTTCTATGAAAGAGTCTTTGGAAGCTATCATCAGTGAATGGATGAACAAGTGATAATTAATTGAATGAAGCCAAAGGCAATCAGAAGCTGAACTTTGAAAGTAACTGGAATGCTATGATTCTTTTAAACGATACGTCTTCAAAAAATATTTTGGACACAAAAGCCAAACTAAATAGCCCTAGGGGGTTATCATCCCTGGAAGGGGCATCTTTAATGTTCAGGTGCAAGCCACTGCAAGACAAGGGTGAATGGAAGCTCATTTCTAAAAGGAATGTGTTTTTGTGAGGTTATTTCTGAAGCTCTGTTGCGGTCGTACCAATAGTTCTTTTTTCCCTTTTTTTTCCTCTTCCGGCTGGAGGATGTTTCATGTCATGGAACTTGTGTCTTTGCTCATAAATTAATTTGTATCAGGAACCTCAGCTTGAAGACATTTAAACGAACATTTAATTTCTGGGGATTTGGGTTAAAAACACAGTAATTTCCCTTATCCAGCAAATGTTTAGTTGAAAACTTCATGCTATAAGCACTTAATGTGGCTGAGCCTTTTTTTGGGGGGGTTAATTACACTTGTCTCCCCTGTGGTTTCTGACAATTGCAGATACGTCTCCTATAGTTTTTGAAATAACACTGTCCTCCTTTGTTAATAACATTGTCTCCCTTGTCAATATTCTCCATTAGATGGCCGTGACGGAAAATGGTAAAATACTAAATTACCCTTTGCATTAAATAGTATAAAATATTAAAGCCTAACACTTTTTAACCTTTCCTATTCCCTCTCTCTCCGTAATTTCTCAGGCCACTCCCATTTAATCAGAGTGTGTTTCTATAGTTGGAGCAATCTCTCTCATATTCCTTATGGATTCAGCTCCTCACAAATTCTTTCTAACCTCCATGAGAGGAACCCACTGCACTGTCCACAACATCCCGCCACCACCGGAAACCCTTCTCCATCTCATTTCTCTCTCTCTAACCGGAGCCGTCGCCACCATCGGTGAAAGCCACCACTGCCGTCACCACCAGTAACCAGCCACTGCTGCCAATCGCATGAACCACCACCACCCCAACTCTCCATTCGATTCATTCATTGCAACCGTGTTCAGTCACCGAAGGATCAAGTCGCGGCCCAGCAGGTTTCTCGATTAATTTATGAGTTTTACATTTGAATTATAGATTTTAGGGGAATTTGTGTTGTTCTCTGTTAGAACTTGAGCCATAGGCCCCCTAGAGACAGGATAAAGGGGCTTTTTGTGTTGTATTAAAGGAGCTCTTGGTAGATTTCATGAATTAGGTATTTCTTCTCTCTTTTTTCTTTTTTTTTCTGAATCTGAAATGTTCTTAATGTTATTTGTTGGTAGATTTATAAGGTTTTTCCCAGATTTATAATGAATCGAATGGATTTAATATATATGTATATATAAAGATTTAGGTTGGTCCTATGGTTGGTACTGATATATATATATATATATATATATATATATAGAGACTTGAGACTTGGTTCTAATACTGGGATATGCTTATAATTAAATCCATTGAACAGAGCTTGAGAAAAGCCATTCTTTGACTCCTCTATTCATTTTTTATTTGTTCTCCTTCAAGCGGTGATGAAAAATATATATTCATGTATTTATATTCATAATGTACTAATTTTTTTTAAATTTGAATTGAACTCATTGTATGTGCTATATTTTGTAAAAATTGTGGCTTGATTGGGATTGGTGTTGTTCGGTGAAAATAGGCAGTGAACTTTCCTTCAAAAGATATTGCTTTAAAAAATTCAACAAAGAAACCAGGTTACTTGTGTTCAATTTGATTTTTTTAATTTATTTAAATTTTTTAAAATTCTATTCTGATTTGTTTCAATGTTGTTTTAATATTTATTTAAATCACTTTTCTTTTGTGTATTCACTATTTTTTTTTCATTTCTTGAGCATTTACCATGTTGAAACAAATGAACATATATGGGACGTGCTGGAAATGAGTTTTGATTAAAGTGAATGAGTCATTTTTTTTAGATTTATTTATTATTTGTGATTTATTTTAAATTCTATTTAATATTTTTCTAAATATTCTATTTTTTGTGATTAAATACAAATAGTAAATATTATTTTTCATATTTTCAAGATCATTTTTTTATGAATCCATGTTCAAGGTCAAATATGTCTATTTACATTATCATTTAGGGTTAATATAGTCATTCCAATACTTCTAAGGGTAGTTTGGGCATTTAAGAACTTTTTTTGACTTACATCAGCAATTTCTGTCCTTGTTGGTAATGGAGACTGACGGATGGGGGAATCTGTAACTAAATATCAAAGCAAAAGGGGGGACACTGTAGGTTTTCAAACTATAGGGGAGATCTATGCAATTGTCAAAAACCAGAAGGGAGGCAAGTGTAATTAATCTTTTTTTTTTTAAGAACGAAGTCAAGTGTGAATTAGTTGTCTCCATCAGAGTTTGGACTGATAATTTTGTCCCAACCTGTGGCAATAACATTCATCAGATCTTGAAGTTGGTAAATTGTCATTGACAACTAGGGGCCTTGTAGCCCCAGTTGCATCTGGGGGATTCTTGAGTGACATTGTGTTCGAAGTCTGGAGTTCAAGCCTGCAAAGGTAGTGTACCATGTTCTTGGAAAAAAAAGTACCAAGTTTTTCAGTTTCTGGGACAAAAAGTACTAAGTTCTTGTGATTGGAGGGGATCTGTTAGTGATAACTCTATTTGGTATGCGATCACCCCCTTTGGTGCTTTCTATTGAGATTTTTACTTATCAGAAGAAATTGGAAAAAAAGGGGGGTGGGGGTGGGGGATCTGTTAGTGATAACTCTATTTGGTATGCGATCACCCCCTTTGGTGCTTTCTATTGAGAATTTTACTTATCAGAAGAAATTGGAAAAAAAGGGGGGTGGGGGTGGGGGACCTGTTAGTAATAACTCTATTTGGTATGCGATCACCCCCTTTGGTGCTTTCTATTGAGATTTTTACTTATCAGAAGAAATTAGAAAAAAATTGCCCTAGATAAGTAGGATTCTCTCTCCCCTTCCATCATGCATCTATATCAATTTGACAATAATATCTCAGGTGGAAATGAAAATATTTCATCACATTTTGTTTTAGGTTTCCCTTACATTCTATTGTCCTTCTTTTCTGCCTTTTTTCCCCTATATATAACTGATTTCTTTTTAATCCTTTCATTACTGCTTCAGGTAGCTCTGCAAAGGTACAATAAAATGAAAGGTGATGCCCCGGAAAGATTAGTTTCAGGGTCTGATGATTTCACCATGTTTCTTTGGGAACCTGCTGTCAGCAAACACCCCAAAACTCGTATGACAGGTCATCAACAGGTACAAGTATATGATTGTTATGCCATTTTCTGTTTCTAGTTGCTAACCAGTTGTGTATCCTCTGTTCATTTGAAGTACAGTTTTACCTCTTGCCATTCTCCCCATTTTATAAAATTTGAAATATTTTGCTTCTTCTTTTGGAGATCTCCACTAGTGTAATGTTTTTTCTTTTATTTACATTTTGATAAGAAACGAAAATTTTATAGACACAGAAATGTGTAGCTCACCAAAGGATAAGAAGTCCTTAAAGAAGCCAGAACCTCACACACAGTACAAAAGAAGCTTCCCAACATTATACAAATGATGCATCCAGTCCAATAAACTCAAGGATGGCAATGACCTCTAAAAGATGACATATTAATACCCCTCCTCTTTTCAAACATTTAGCACTCATTTTCTGATCAAGGAATCTGCTTGACTTCCATGTGATTTGGAGGATAATCCACTGTTCTCAACCAATGCCCATAGTGCATTGAGGCCAAAGATCTGAAGCAACCCAACCAATATTGATATCTGGATCCCTCAATGATGCATCAATATGACCCTGCAAAAGAGGTCTCCCTTAGGCCTCTTCGTGAGGGCTACAATTCCATTTTTGATAGCATGACTAAAGCCAGCTGATTTAGAACAGGCCTTAGTGATATTTCCATCAAAATCTCCAAAGATTCCTCCAACTTACCAATGTTCTGGGATCTCCAAAAGCACTCTATGACTTTGAACTTTATTCTCCCAATGGGAGTCTTACAAAACAAAGAGCATATTCTATAGGCTTCTAAGAGGAGCTAGATTACTTCCAATCCCTTCATTTAAACTCAGCGGCACTATCCTCTGAAGCTCAAACCTACTTATCCTCCTGTGACTAAGATGTCTTACCACTCCAAATCACCCAAATTGTAGTCGATAAATGCCTTACTGTAGGATCTAAATTTTTTTTCCCTTACAGAAGCTACCAAACAAGATCTCAAAAAGTATTTTATTTACCAAAGGAGCAGCCCTATAAAATTCAATGAATTTAGACAGTCCCTGCCAAAAGCATATGAACAAGAATGCATGTCTGGACTGAGGGCTTTATGAGGCCTTCTAGCCAGAAACGTGCTATTGGTATTAAGTACTAACCCTCATGCAGGTGGTAGCCAATACATTTCCGGGAACCTTGGCCTCAAAATAATCTTATCTGGAGGAAACCAAGCAAAAGGATGAAAGAAAAAGAGAAGGAAAAAAAATCTTATGTGGGGAAAGGGAGAATAATCATTGGACTTGGAAAGAAATAAGGGATTGGCAAAAACTGAACTGCTAATCTCTAAACACCAGCATTTGTCATTTTGGAAAGAATTGGATAGGTAAACTTTTTTATGAAGGAACCACTGCTTGCTTGTAGTGCTCTCTTTTAACAGTAAAGCTTGCGATATATTGAGAAATAGTATGTGACTTTTAATACCTAATCCACTCAATTCTCATTTTATTAGTTTTAGGGAAATATCTATTGGTTATTTCACTCTCTTCTATCACATTGATTGATGATTTTACAGACAAAAGATGTACAAGTATATGGAATTCTACCATTATTGTTATTCTTGTTGTTGATGAGTACAGAGTTCTACTATTATCCCCTTTAAAGCGTTTTTTATCATCCTAAAAGTTGACTATAATTTTTTTAGTGTGAATTGTTAATATAAAGTGTATTGGAGAGTTATATATACTGCATGCAGTAACATTATAATGTAGACTCTTTGTAAGAAAAAAAGTATTTTAGCACCCAAACTATTGACCCCACCCAAAAAAGAGAGACGATGACCTACTTTTGTATCTAAATTTCTCTCTTGATGGATACCTGTCAACCACAAGTTCAGGCTTAGCGCAGGCAAGTCCCCAGCCATACTATTTTTACTATCTATAGCAGCCAAGAGTTTGTGTGCATGTCTATTAGAGCAAACTCTGGATATGCCCCTTAACCGCAAGAACCGCATATCAAGTAAGACGAGGCATGCCTTTGGTGTGGCTTAAATTGGGGACCATTTGGAGACAATCCTTTATCCTCGAGGACTTACCAGCTGAGCTAACCCTAGGGTTCTGTGTGTGTGCGCGCTTTTGTTTTCATATGAGGTCAACTTTCCAGCTGGCTTATTTGTTAGCGTCCATATCCACTTACGATGGTTGCTGCAACCTCTTCCATTCATGGATTGAAGTCTTCGATTAGCCAATCAAAGAGTACAAGCTTTGCGAGTGCATTTGCTAGTGGCTCAATCACGCTTTTGTCTAGTTAATCTGCAAAAAAAATGTAAGCCAAAACCTAGCGCCTGACATATCAGTCCGTGGTTTGTCTCCATGCCCTCTCTCTTTCTCACATTCTTTGGACCATTTCTCGATTTATGCACGTCATCCTTGTGCATGGGTCATGCTAATCTTCTTTGTATTGTTCCAATTTTATCAGATGTCCCCGAAGGCACTCTTATCACTGATTTTTTGGGGCCTGCAAATATTAAAATTAACTTGTTTACCCTCTCTTTTCCTCATCAAATCAAACTGTCTCTTAGGTATGATACTATGATGCCCATTACCAGGAGCATGCTCTGCAGCAGGGGCAGCGCTGATTTTCATATGTCATTTGACTGCCAGCTTATCATAACAAACATTCAAAATTGAAGACTAAGATACTAATCAGAGTGCCTTTTTTTCTTGGACAAAGTGAAAATGCCTGTTTTTTAGTGGGGTGTTAGCATTAACTTAATTGGAGCCCGGATAGAGCACTATTTGTATCTACATGGTTTTGTATATGTTGTGATCCATCTGCAAAATTTGAACATATCCACTGGTTGTGTTCTTTCTTCTAGCTCATCTGTTGAGCCTTAAACTAGTTACTTTCTTACAGCTTGTGAACCATGTTTACTTTTCTCCTGATGGCCAATGGGTGGCAAGTGCCTCATTTGACAAGTCGATCAAGTTATGGAATGGTATCACAGGAAAATTTGTTGCCGTTTTCAGGGGCCATGTTGGGCCTGTTTATCAGATAAGGTTCGAATTGTGTCTATGATGTTTTTTCAACTGTTCATACTTGTTCTATGGCTAATCATCATGTTTCATGTTGCACTGCAGCTGGTCTGCTGATAGTAGGCTGCTTTTAAGTGGCAGCAAAGACTCCACGCTGAAGGTAATTTGCAGAGTTAATGAGTAATACCTTTGTGTGGTTCTATGGGTTCCATTGAAAATTAATGCTTGTGTTTTTTTTTTCTCCCAGTAGCATTTGAATGCACAAATGCATCGTCAGAGGTGTAATCAAAACAATAAATAGAGTTGTCATAAAATTATTTAAGTCGTGACAAAAGAAGATGATAAAAGAAATGTTCCTGATGTATTTCTGGAAACTCTAATGATCCCATAGGTATCATGTATTGAAACCATTTCTAAGTGCTGCATATGAACAACCAAGTGATGTTCATTTCAAGTTCCATGCTGAAAACATTGAAACGATGGCATTCCCATGGGGCATATAGAGGATGCCTAATCAATTTTGTTGAAAAGAATTATGCAGTTTAGCTTTGAACATGGGTGGTGAGTTGGCTGAGATGATGGTATAGAACCAGGTATCTTAGGTTCAACTCTCCTTGAGCTTTACCTGATGCATGTGGTTTGCGGCTGATTACATAAATCTATATGGATTAATCTCAACTTGAAATGGATTGGGGACACCCAGCATAACCAAAAGAATTAAGCAAATTCAGATTTAATATTTGCTCTTGCGCACCCACTTTGTTTCATTTATCCTTTTCTTCCGACTCTGAAGCAGTGTCAAAATTGTTTCATTTAGAGAATGAATCTGTTGCATTTTTATTGGTTGATCAAGTATTTATATTGATTTGGTCCTTGGCTTTCAAGCGTCTTCATGTTGAGGATGCTTTTACTTTTCTACCAAAGGGCATATGATCATTTCTATTTTTAAATTTGTGCTGCTTTCTAGGTTTGGGATATCCGGACGCAAAAGTTGAAACAAGACCTTCCAGGTCATGCAGACGAGGTACTTTTCCCTCCAAAAAGGCCACTTAAAATACCTTTTTTTTCCACTTACAATAACATGAATATAGCTAATCTGTTCTTTCCAACTTGGAAGGTTTTTGCTGTTGATTGGAGTCCAGATGGTGAGAAGGTTGCATCCGGTGGTAAGGATAGAGATTTGAAGTTATGGATGGGCTAGAATATACAATGGCTACAGAAGGTAGATGCAATGACATGAATGACATTTCATGTAGTAGTTCTGGGGCTTGCATCAAGAGTTAGCCCTGTGTATGATACTGTTGTATAGGTATTACAAGGACACACAGGAACAAAGTATGGGAACTACAGAGCAATGTCATAGGTGGTCAGTGGAGAAGGCTATATTTTCAGGTATGCTGGCGTTAAGGGTTTATATCAATCGGTTCTCATCTTTGGCAAATTTGGCAGTTGAATCATCTCTTGTTGCACAATGTCTGGGTAGTCCTGCATTTACAGAGAGAGGCTCTGCATTTTCAGGGAAAATTTTGACTTCTCGCTTTTTTCTTGTCAAGCTATAACAATTATTGTATTTAGATTTTAGAGCAATGCTCCATCGCGTCAGACTGGTAGACCTACAAAAACTGTGATGTGTCAAGATTGTTATTTGTTTTTAAAAATAATTATATTAGTTCTTTGTGTTTCATGTGATATCTCTATTGATCTAATGATTTTCGTAACACTGATGTATTGTTCTTTCCCCCTCCATTCTCTCTCTCTCTATGGGGTATGTCGTGTTTTTTGATGAAAAATATTTCCTAGGTTCATTTGACATCCATGGATCGGATGTAGTATGTTCTATGTAGCATTAGGACACGTGGTCTATCCAAAAGGGGTCATTACTGAAAATGAAGCCATTAACAATTGATGGTATGGGTTTGATTGACACACACACACACACTCTTGAAATGCGAGCACCCAAGTGCCAACACATGCCAACTTACACCATATTATTGCAATGCTTCTGACCAATTATTACAAGAATATGAAACCCTCGAGGCCCGGAAACATAACAAAGTTGAAGCATACACACCATTATACATACAGATCTCAGTTTTACATCACTTGGTGGTAAAAATATTATGATTCAGAAACTGAGAAAGTTCTTCTCCTTCAAGCTTTCGACAGTGTCGTTGAGGCTGACCTCAAGAGAAATGAACTCAATGCCCAACTTTTTGCCCTTTCCTTGGATACCTGGTAGGGTGTCACAACAGGTTTCTCGTCTTCAAATCTGCCATGATGAAAAATATTTGCAGATTCAGTCAGAATTCTATAATCTTTGAAGGAAATTTCCTTTAATGACAACTAGAAACTCGTAAAATAGCGATCACTTGGTTTAATGCAGGATCTTTGAAACTTAATTCCATAAAAGAACAGATGGTTCAACTGATAAAAAAAAAAAAACAGAACAGATGGTTCAGAACAATTCCATTTTTAGTAATTAAACTCAAAATGCAATTTAATCTGGCTGTTCATCAAACATGACATCAGGTTGCCCATCTTTAAAAGAGTCACCGCCAAAAAATTTCACCCCCATAAAACAGTATACCGTGAATCTTAGAAGTTTAAACAATGTTAATGGACCAAACAAAGGAAAAAGAAAAGGATAGAAAAAAAAAAAAATACTTCTAGCCATCAAGTTGGTGAACATACTTTTGAAGGGTTTCGACAAAAAAATTCCCTAAACCTGAGTATTGACACTAGACCATTTGAAATATCCTTTTTTCAATTAATTATTATTGGATACAAATACATACAAACCATTCTAGGAAGCATTCTACACAATTTTAAAGACAAAGTCCATTCATATAACCTAAGTATTCAAAATAAACTATGTAACACCCCGACCCGATTAAATAATAATTAAGTCACTAATTTTTAATTAGTGACCTTAAAAGGAGTAATTAAGAAATTTAATTAGGAAACAAACGATAATTCCAAAAAATAATTCCGAGACCTTAAAAATCAAGACTAACTCCAGGAAAATAAAATACGACTACGATTTATAAAATCGGTACATGAAGAATAGATATTTAATTTAAAATCACAAAGTGAAAAATGATGCAAAAAAAATTTAAAATAATTAAACTAAATGCCAAAAAAGGCATAAGGGGGGAAAATAGCAAAAAGGAACTAAAATGTGAGGCCAAGGGGTTTTGAACCCTTGACCCAAAAATAGGTAAAGTCTTAAGGCCTAAAAAGTAGCCACTTGGGCTGCCCACCTAATTGTGTCTTATAACGCAAATTATATGTGTGTGTGTGTGTGTGTGTGTGTGTATATATATATATATATAATAACAAGGCCCCACCTCCCAAATTGGCCAATGGCCTTTCATGCACCAAAAGAAATATTTTTAAAACCAAGAAATTATTTAAAATATGTGATATATAACTATCTGTTGCGTGGGTGTAATCCCAATTCAGAAATCAGACTGTGTAAGTGAAGTCTGAAGTAGAGGGAGAAAGTTAGAGTGAGAAAGAGAGAAAGTGAGTTAAAGAGAGATCTAGAGAGAGAGAGAGAGAGAGACATTGAAGCATGGATGAGTCCAGGCATGAGGTTTGAAGGAAGGAAGGAAGAAGAAGGAGGGCCTAGCCGTACCTAGAGGGACAGGAATTGAACCACAAAAGAAGAGAGGGAAACACATTGTTGAGGTATAAACCCCAAAACTGGAAAAATCTTTGTTTAAATTTTGGATCTGTTTTGATATTTTCGAGCCTCATTAGTTGCATGCATGATGTTTATGATGAGAAATCTTCATTTAGGCATCAAAATGAGGCCTCCAAACAGCCCCAAAACTACCAAACAATGCACATCTGCCATTGATGACATCTATTAGAGCAGGTCTGAAACAACCGAGACCAAACCAAGTTTGGTTGGTCAAGGCCTGATTTAGACCTTATGAGGGTTTGAAAAACCCCAATCCGAGACCTAGGAACCCAAGCAAGGACCCCCAAATTGTCATTTACAGGTTTCGGGTGTTGGCTACTGTCTTAAAAACTCACTGTTAAATTCGATTTTGAGAATGGGATTTGAACCCCCATGCCATGAAGGTCACATTGAACCAAAATCCATTAAAAATGGTGATGAAACGAGGGCTTACTACGGAGTTGCAGGTTCGGTTATCTCCCTATAGACCGAACGTTTGAGCTTGATTCGAGGCTCAAAATGGATGCCAAATGTTGGCCTAACCTCCAGAAACATTTTGGGATGGATAGCAGAGGAAATCAGTCTTTGAAAACCCACGAAATGGAAAACGTAAAATTCTGCAACTAGGGCAACACGGGGGAAGAAGAAGGGAAGAAGATGAACAGTACGGGCCGGACTTCGGGTCGGGACTCGACCCGTCGAATAAAATGGGTTTAAGTGAAATTACATCGTTTGGTTAAAAAGATTTTTAAATTTTAAAATGTAGGGCTGACGTCATCATGACGTCAGCATTACGCATTGAACCGGCCGAACCGGTTGGTTCAATGAGATAGTGGACTGGTTTAGTTACAAATTAACTAAACCCTTTGGTTTATTTTAAAAGTTTTAAAGAATTACAATTGAACCCCCCCTGTTTAGGGAAATTTTACTAAGGCCCAAAGTCTTAAAGAATTATTTCAAATGAGCCCCTGGAAAAATAAATAATTAATAAAATAATTTATTTAATTATTTTATTAATTGGAAAAAAATTACTGTTTTACCCTTAGACACTAAATCAGTCAAACGAAGTCCAAATAAAGTAAATGAATAGTGTATTTTGACTGTTTTGGACGTTCTGGACCCAATGGCTGGTCCGTTTTCTGAGATGGGACTCTAAAAAATTTAGACACGTTAATGTATAAATTACCAAAATGCCCCTAATACAATACAAAGCCCAAATGAAGTCCAAATTGGACGAAATTGACACCAATAGAAGCCCAAATATTAGCGAGCTTGCATATATGATTAAATAAAGATTCAGGGTCAGAATGTCATAAAATTTAAATGACCGATGTGTCCCTATGATAAAAAACAGATATCAAATGAAGTCCAAAAGACCTAAAAATTTACGTATAGGATATGTAAAATATTCTGAGGACCATGATAGGTCTGGGGCAAAAAAAAAAGTAAATTACCATTTTGCCCCTGCATATGCCCGAAGTCAAATAAAAAGTCGAGAGAGTCTAAATTGACTTTCTTCGACATTCTGAACCCAACGGTGAGGTCCAAAGTACCAAAATAGGTACTGAAAAATAAGTCACGTGAAAAATAAAATTTATTAAATCACCACAAGTAGACCAGTAAGACCAATCCTAGGAAATTAGGATACGTCAGGTCTAAGATTAAATGAAGAGCATCAATTAGAGATGATTTGAAGTAAATGAGGAATTAATTGAAGTCTTGATGAATTTGATTTTTAGGAATTTCAAAGGGAAAGGAAAAGCCCACCAGTAGTGCTGACCCAGGAGAACAAGGTGAGTAATCCTGTACTTTGAAGTGGAGGTTTTAATCTCCATGGATTCTGAAGAAGTTTAAGTTCAAATGTTCTGAAGTGTTTTTTTATCTGCTATATTTTAAATTCTAAACTCTCGTATTTATATGCCTTATATTCCAACTTTTTATCGTAATCATTTATAAATTCTAACATGGCATGCAAATTTACTTCTTGACATTCTGACAAATGATACGTTTATTTTCTGCGTGTCCATGTTATTGTCTGTTTTATTAAATGCCTCTTGAATTAAATGTTTTATTTTTGCCCATGCTTTAATAAATTCTTGTGCATCGTAATTTAGATTCCTGAAGCTCTTATGTCAAACGATTTAAGTATTGTCTTCCAAATATTTAAAAGCCCTGTTAAATTGTCCATATTTTGAATACACATGAAAATTCATTCTTTAATTGAAACCATGTTTTTAGATGTTTATCTAAAGCATTTCTTGAAGAAGCCATATTTTAGTACTCATGAAAAGAACCTATTTGAAAAGTCATGTTTCAAACGTTCATGAAAAGCTTATATTTGAAGAAATCATGTTTTCAATACTTATGAAAATCATTTACTTGAAGAAGCCATAATTCGATGCTCTTTGAAAAGCATTCAATGAAGAAGTTATGTTTTTTTTTAAATGCTCATAAAAAACATTTCACGAAGAAGTCATGTTTTTGCAAGATAATTGTGCATAAGCACCAAGTAATGATTTTGGGATTCCTTCGGAACTCAATTGACATGAAGAATGCCCGGTAGCAAGATCTGATCCCCCAGGCATGAGATATCTCCACAAGAAGTAAAATTAGGGTCTGGTTCGAAATGGATCCTTGAGTTAAAAAGTGAAAAGATGAAAAGGTTGTTAGAAATGGTAGCAGGTTTTAAAACCCCATTATCTGAAACGGGTTTTTATATAACCCTTTGAAAAGAAGAAGAAATTGCATCCTCCTATTTTCATGGAAAGGATTTCAAATTATTTCGTTGGTCTTCAAATGGCCACTCTACACATGTTTATAAATTTTTTTGCATATTAAATGCTTTATTGAATGCTTTAAAAATGCATCATGCTACGTGATTTGAAGATTCTTGTATTCTGTGATTATTGAAGTACGTGCCTAGCTTGAATGCCTTGTATGCTTCACACTATCCTTTTGAAGAATTATGTTTCTGTATTTGAAGTATATACACAACTGGTGGTGTATGTTTATATGAACCTTCTCTTATAACTAACCCACTACCAGTTGAAACCCATGACAAAGTATCAGAATTACTCACAGGCTTAGATTAGCTTACCCGGATTTTTATCCGTCCTCCTTTCAGGTGACTAAAAGCAAGTCCTGATCTTTGACGAGGAAGATGTTTGAACTGTGCTCAGGAATTTTGGAAGTTCTAGGACCCGTGGTTGGTCAAATTTTGATGTTGTAAAATTTTAGACAAATATGTACTTAAGCCTGAGGGGCAACAAATATGTAATATGTATAATGTTAAATTTTTAGTATGCTCTGAATGTATACTATTTGTTTACTGCTCTGAAGAAAAAGAAGAAGCGACGGTACCAAGCGGGCATGCGATAAGAAAAAAGAGTTTTTCATGCTTCCGCAATTTGCCAGTCCTGGCCCTATCGCATAGCCGTCTGGCGCCGTTGCTCATGTGAAGCCTGACCCAACAGCCCCCAGGCCGAAGGGTGGCGGTCGCGATACGGGATCCGCACAGGGTGGATTTCAGGTCATGACAAACTATAATTTTATATTTAATAGAATTTAAGACCTAAACTAAAGTCCTTTAAATGATTTATTTTACATAGATTACTAAAGGAACTGCTAGATATGTATAAACTCCTCATTATAGAACTCTTTGATACTACACACAATTGAAAGTAACATGATCCTTATTCATAGCTTTCCATTTCCTCTACCCAAGTTTTCATAGTGACAATGAACAATGTGCATCAATAATTGACCATCAAGGCAATTTAATTAAGAGACAAATCTTGTTTGAAGGATTCTTTCAAGTATATTATTATTATTTAAAAAAAAAATTGAGAAGCCAATCAAACGTTAGTAATAAGGAATGATGTACATTAGATAAATGTGTTAACCAACTATGGTTGCCTCAGTAAAGAGCAACAATGACAGACATGAAATACTTTGTAAACACTAACTTACTTTTCAAGAAGGTCGAGAGCAGGGTAAAGTTTGTGCAAAATCTTCACAGCCTCTGAGAAGTATGTTACATTCTCGACTAAATAGTATCTGCCACTAGCTGAAGGAATCTCAAACGCTTGAATGTGTGTATAGGCAACATCTCTAACATCAACAAATCTATTGATTGCATTGGAGAAGATTTGACTTCCTGTACCATATAAAACTCAATTGCTTTCATCAAAAGAATTGCAGATGTAAGGTTGTGTTTTCAAGAGGTATGCTTGTTTTGTTATCAGAGATAAATACTTAACTGGCACGGTGGCATTTTGGCCATTAAATAATACTATTCGCCAAAGATAGCATTGCTAGAGTAACACACACAAAATCATGTACCGCCCTTGGAAATTATTATGTTACCAGAGCACAAAGCAAGAGGAAGTGGCAATTTTCAAAGATCATAAAGTTGAGAGTCTCTAGAGTGACTATACACACACAGACACACACCAGAATTAGAACTATGTTTCTGTGTGCACACTTGCCTTTTGTTCATATAACTCAAAATACACACAGGTAAACTCTATTGTAATAACTTACCCCCCAAACCGCCCTTCCAATACATGCACAATAAAAAAGAAAAAGAAAATCCAATGCAGCAAATGACAGCTAAAAATGTATTGGTTTAGTGTTTGTCAAGTCTATTATATAAGCCTCTATGCATGGGTCCAAGTCACCTTTCCAACAAATTTGATGAATTTAATTCGGTAAAGGAGCATACCTTGTAAACATGAGGAGCAGATTGGTACCAAAAAAACCAGTAGTCCATGAGAAAAAAGTGGAACTAATCCAATGGTTAGGCAACCCAGGGTAGACTATATTTTTTTTTTAAAGGGCCAACAAGAGAAGTATTTCCTAGAACTTACATTTCCAAGCATTTTTATTCTTGCATTGGAGCAACTGTCAAATTTGAACTTAATTCTCTCCCTATTGAAAGAAGGGGGAGGCATTTTTATTTTTGCATTGGAGCAACTGCCAAACTTGAACTTAATTCTCCCTATTGAAAGAAGGGGGGAGGGGGGTTGACATATCCCTACATGATTATTCCATCAGACCAAAAACTAGGACAAATCACCGAAAATAATTCCAAGAGATCGCATTAAATTCTTTGGTATAGAAAGCAAAAACAGATACCAATGGCATTATCTTTTTCCATGGCATATTGACAAAGGACCACCGAGTCTTTGAAAATAGCCAGAGAGTCAAGATAAATGGACTTACGTGATCTGGCAAACCTTGTAAAAGATAAGGTGGAACTGTGCCTGTAATTGTTGCAACCAGATGAGTTCGGGTAGTAACTAAAATCTTGCTTCCTCTTGCACCACCTATTAGCAAATCTCTCAATCTAAGCCATTTCTGACGATCATCATTCCACAAATCATCTAATACAAGTAAATAACTTTTTCCATCAATTATTTGGCGAAGAAAATTTTGCAATCCATCCAAGTCAAGATTTTCAGGCCTCACATTAGTTGCAGATGTTATGATTTTTTCTACAATAGTTTTCAGATCAAACACATCAGATACACACAACCAAATTTTCAGTTCAAACTATTTATTTAACCTTCTCATCATTGTATATGAACTGGGCAAGAGTGGTCTTTCCCAGTCCCCCAATTCCAACTATTGGAATGACAGGAATGTTCTCATGTAAATTGGAATCCAATAGCAATTCCACAATAGCATTTTTATCTTCATCTCTTCCTACAACTTCCTCCATGCGCACAAAAGAGTGAGTCTCCTCCCTCTTCTTATTCTCAACTCTCATCTCTATTGGACGGTTCATAAAGTGGAATTTCGCCCTATCTGCTGCGATGGCATCAAGAGTATCTCTAATGGACTTAATTTGGTGACCCATCTTAAGGCGAAATGCAAGCTGGTTGGAGCTAGAAAGGAAAATGCGTACCCTTTTTCCCCTTTTATTCTCAGTCATCACTTTCCGCCGCAGAACTTCGGTGGAGAAATCGTCAAGCAAGTCATCGGCAGCATAAACAGCATCTTTGAGATTTCCGAGCTAGTCTCTAACCTCGTGATTTGTAGTGTGCTGCTCCACCGCATCAAGAAGTGCTGCTCTGATTGTGGAAACTGTGTTCGCGAGTTTGTGAAGCTCATCCTTGACACCCCACACCAATCCAATCTCTTGCACAGAGACTGAACCCAATTTCTTTAGTAGTTCACTTGCAACGTTGTAGAGAACTGCTTCTCTTCTACCATTTTTTCTTCCCCGATGGCTTGGCTGGTGATACGCCGAAAATATGTTAACTAATCAAAATCTGACACGTGTCTAGCTTTGCTGTGCGCAGGTCCTAAAATGATTATATATACCGACCTGACACTGGATCTACAGAGTCGGAAATGTTTATTCTCGGGGTACCAATCTCCTCATCTACACTTCGGACTACAGAACAGCTCGTCGTCATATCGCCCTACCGACCTCGGAATAATGGGACAGGCGGCGATGTCCAATAGTCAATGAAGCAGGTAGCACTGAAAAACAGGGAAGCTGGTGGTGACAGTAAGGCAGATGGTGACAGTATGATCGATGATCATGATTACCACCATCAGGTAGCAGTGAACCCATACCTTGGCAGCACCAACTCCTACTCACTTTGGCAGATAATCAGCCTATAATTACAAACCCTCGAGGTACGTGAAAAGGGATCACTTCTTGAATTATTACTTGAAGTCTTATTTCACACTCTATCTAACTTAATCATCGGAAGGGCTACCACCGGAGCCTTTCCCAGTGGCATTCTGATTGCATTTCATCTCAGGCTTCATATTAACGGAGAACAGAGCCTTGACGGATCAAAAAGTGCAGCAACAGCTTGGCGCTGTCTGTGGGAACGACAATCATTCTTGCTAATTCCGTTATCTCCGAATCAACTCCGTCATGGCTCCGAATCTCCGTCCAAGACAAGTTTCTCGAAGCCAACCTCCGGTTGGACAAGAAGAGAGGGAAATCCCCAATCTTGTACAGCGGCAGTTCGACCAGATGCAAGAACAACTCTCAGTCATTTCTCAGGTTGTGGCTTCTTTAACCTAGAATCTGCCAAGTCACCCTAACTACCTCCCACCAAGTGTCCCTGAGGGAGGAACATAGCTTCTTTCTACCTGTCACGACCCAGAACCCACCCTATGCGGATTAGGGGTCTGTGACCCGGGTCTGCGGCCCGTGGGCCGTTCCCCGTCCAAAAGGATCTGAAATGCTAGGTAAGTTTTAACAAAAGCATTTCTTAATCATTAAAATATCTAGTAGCACAGTTAGTTCACCATTTGATGCATGTCCAAAAAAAATTATAAGTGTTAAATACAGATCCTTCAAAAACAAAACCAACAAACAGGACCGTGGTGACATGGGAGTATTAAGACCTGACAATATTTAACTTAATACAAAACTCGCCCAAACAGCTACCAGTAACTAGCAGCGTCTAAATCCCTGGAGCGCCTGAGGGTTCCCCGAATTCTTGTTGTCCTGAAAAATTTAAGGGAGAAGGGGTGAGCTAATAGCCCAATAAGTAATTTCCTGGCTTTAATGTGGGTTCGGGTTTGTCCGATGAAATGATAGATCAAAGAATAACAGATAGCCAATATGGGCAATAATGAAGGCGTAGCCAGTCACCAAAAATGTGCAAGGTATCGCCCCGAGGGTCCAAAAGGCATATCCCACAATATAACACAAGAGTCAATAACAAAGCCAAATGAAATTGGGATCTGGCCTATCATGATGGGTTGCTGCCACAACAATACATTAGCCAATCAAAGATATATCATGCTTGCAACAATATGATCATTTCACAGGGTATAAAAATATGATCATACAATGGAAACAATAATAAGTCAATATCGAGTTCAAATAACCCAGATATACGTGAATTACCCGGGGCCCGGCATACCCCACTAAAACGCATGCTCAGATCCGCCACAGTTCCTCGGGCTCTCTGAAAAGCGTTAGAGCTCTTTTCAATATAGGTCCCGTAGGACACAACAGACCCTAATGGATCTTTTCCCCCACGCAATCTGTGAATGGATGGGTCATTGTGACTGAGCACAACCCCGAGTACACACCAAATATCATGACCGACAAAATCCCATACAAGATGTACAATCGTACCAACATTTGATATCACAAACAACAAAACACGAAGTGTATGGAATCAGTAGAATGTATCTCAAGACTAGGTCATGGTACGATAGTGTAATAATATTCAAATATCAATGATCAATCTCAAAGTGATGTAAGCAAGCAAGTCAAATCCAAAATCAGGTAAACTGATATCTACAAGTCGATTGGCTCAAATCAAGTGCATCAGGTAGTAATGGAGTACAAATTGGCAGCATATGAACAATAACGTGACTGGCTGGGAATAACCCATATTAAAGCGTCAGAATTACTTACCTCAAAAATGATTCTCAGTAGTTCAACTAATTAAGGTCTCCTTCCCCTTCTCTTTTGACGTGCCTGTCAATTGAAAATAACTCAGTCTATAACTGTAATCGAACCATACTCGATATTCAAATTTGCTAATCTTGGCTATCGGTATCTCTATTACTGATTTAGATGTCGTCATTGTATTCGGAACGTCGAATAAAATAAGTTTAGGCTTTTACAGATCTTAAATCGGACGTCCGGATTAAAAAGGGCAAAACCGTCTTTTGTACTTTATAGGTACTTTTATTCCCGGAACCTCTTTTTATAATTTTGACCTCACCGTTGGATTCAGTGGGTCCGAGATAGTAAGAATACCCATATAACTTGCCTTGTCAGGACACATGGGTATTTTGGTCATTTTAAGACTTGTTCTCATTGTATTTTAATGTTCGGAGTCCCGTCTCATAAAACGAGTCCCACCATTAGATCCGGAATGCCCGAGATAATAAAGTTTGACTATTCATTCGCCCCGTTCGGACTTCATTTGACTTATTTGTGACTCATGGGTAAAATGGTAATTTTACCTATTTAATAAATTATTTAAATAATTTATTTTATTATTTTATTATTTATCAGGGGTGCATTTGAAATAATTCTCCAAAGTCTGGGTCAAATTTGGAACAGGGTGAATAGTTGGGGTCAAACCACAATTATCATAAGTTTCGGTTTATTTATTTTTAATTAAAACATTGGACCAGAGGGTTCACTCAATGAAACCCTAGACCGGTCTCAGACCACACCAAACCAACCGGTTCAGTCCTCTCCAGAGAACCGGTTTAATGGGTCATGCTGACGTCATGATGACGTCAGCCCTAATTTAATATTTTTAAAACTCTTTAATGAAACGGCGTAGTGTCATCGCCTGTTGGATCCGGTCGGGTCCCGACCCGACCCGACCCGGATCCTGTCCCATCTTGACCTGACATGGCCCCCCGTTTTTCCGGTGGTCTTCTCCGATCATCCCTGTCAATTCCGGTCACCGGAATCTCGGCCAACCCACGGTTTTACACCATTTTGAAGCCCAAAATTTACGGTTTTTGTACCAAAAGTATCCTAACGTTTTAATAATTAATTTAAACTAGCTTTGGACCTCGGTTGCCATGGTTTTTCAAAACCCATTTTCAGTTTTCCGATCACTGTACCCAGTTTCCGGTGAGCTGGGTTTTCTTTATGATTTTCTCATGGTTTTAATTCAAATCTTTTTCTAATAATCTCCTGCACCTTATGGGGTGAGTTCTAGGTCATTTAAATCGAGTTTTTATGCATGAAATATAAAAGAACCGATTATTCTCTCACACCTGTAATCACTGTTTTCTCCCTTAATTCTTCATGGTTTTTAATGATTCTTGTTGCGTTTGAGACCTCATGTTATACTTTCTAAGACCCTATGTTTAGAATCAATCCAAGACATGCTATAACTTTTGAAACAGAAACAAAACTACTTACCCTATTTTTTTCGGTTTCTCAGGTTGGTAAGCCAATTCCCCTTCCGTCCCTCCTTCTGAATCCACCGAGAGCTCCCTGAGCTTCTTCCTGACACACTCAGACTCCTTGGTGTTTTTCTCCCCTCTGATTTTCTCACTTCTACACGAGAATATCTATCTACACTTTTATATAATATATATTTATATTTCTTGCCCCATCCACACTCAACCAAGCATGGCTGACCATGCCCTCCTCCTTGATTTTCTGATTTCTCCCATACCCCTCTCCATACCTATAGGTATAGGTTAGGTGGAGTAGGTTATGATATTTTTATTTTATATACAATATATATATATATATACATATATCCTATATTATAATAATGTATAAATACATAATATACATCCATTTAATACACATATATTTGTATTTTGATATTCATAAAATATAGGATTAAACAGCTCCAAGTACAATTGATATAATGTTGCCCGACCCGACTGCCTCGATATTCGTGCCATTTTGGGTCAGGGTATTACACTACCCCTGGCAGAAGGCGTCGAGGAGGTAAGGATCCCATTACCCATCCATCATACCCCCAAGGCCACAGACATACGAGGGATGATCCCCACTCATCAAATGATCGTGGAGCAGGGTTGTCAAATCTTCATCCTACCATTCATTATAAAAGCAGAACAAGGATCCTGAGCCCTGCAAATTCAAGGGCCGACCCAACGCGGCCAGTTGTCCAGCCGCAACAAGCATCAGTCCTGCTTCAAAGGCAATCAAATCACGGTATTCCTAACCATGAACATCCCATGCACACGGGACCCGAGGCTATCATGCTAGGACAACATCATTTGGCCCATTCCAGAGCACCCTTAAGGGCGGAAGAAATGTTGGACTCAGTTGAACCAGCGGCCCCAGTCAGGGAGGATAATTTCCCCCCTAGGAAGGACAAAATAGCAAAGTTGCTAGGCAGATTCACCACTCCATTTACCTCAGCCATACTGGCGGAGGAACGTCCCCGGAAGTTCATCGTCCTATAGTTCACCCCTTATGACGGGTCAAAGGACCCAAGAGACCATCTCTCCCACTATCAGCACACCATGGCTTTACATGGGGCCATTGACGCCTTCCTGTGTCGCACATTCATGAAAAGCCTCAAAGGCGCGACTCTGAGGTGGTTCCATAGTCTCCTTTAGGAGTTAGTCCCAAACTTCTATGAGCTCAGTAGAAGATTCCTCGATAGGTTTCTGACCAGCAAAAGACTCAAAAAAGGGCCAAAATTTCTCCTTTCGATAAGACAGCAGAAGGAGGAGTCATTTTGGGAGTATATTGCCCGGTTTAATTCTGAACTCACAGAGGTAACAGACTGCACTCCGAGCTTCTTATCCGCAGCCCTCCACACAAGACTGGGGCCAGGGCGATTCCACGAATCTCTAACGAAGAACCTTCATGCCGACATGGCCTCACTCATGGAGAAAGCACAAAAGTATATAAATTTGGAAAATATGAGGGCCTCCTTCCGTAAAGCTAAAGAGCAAGCTCAGAAGGCGGACAACACCCAGAAACGGACCCCAATCAGCTCCCAGAAGTCAGAGCAACTTCAATACTGGAAGTCTCGATGCGTTCATGCCATTGAATGCCTCCTTTACTCACGTCTACCATCAGGTCAGGACAAGTGAGAGTTTGAAGCTCTCGGAGCCTCTGCACAGTCATCCGGACTCCCCAGATCTGAGTAAGTACTGTGATTTCCACAAGGATCACGGACATACTACCGAGACGTGTAGGAACCTCTAACAAGAAATCGAATAATTGATCCGGAGAGGACGTTTGAGGGAGTTTGTTCAGCAAGATAGAGGGCAGAACCCTCGAAATCAGAGGTACCAACAACCTAGACCAGACCAGAGGCCCTAACCGCAAAGACAGGGTCAGGGGCCCGAATAAGGGGAAGCTCGGAATGAGCAACCCCGCCAGAACAATCAGGTCATCCTCGTCCTCCACGCCGATAACTCTTTAGTTGGAATGTCTAATAGGGCGAAGAAACGATATGTTCGGAAGGCAAAGGCAGACCCAGGCCCCTTCCAGATCTCAACAATAGGAAAGAGACTAAAGCCCCTACCAAGTATCCAGTTCTCAGAGCTGGACCTCGTTGGCGTACACTGTCCGCACAGTGATGCCCTTGTCATCTCGCTTAAAGTGGCAAATTTCGACATCAGGAGAGTGTTGGTAAATACGGGAAGCTCTACCAACATCTTGTTCTATAAGCCTTTTAGACACACGAAGCCCAACACCACCGATCTAAAGGCCACTACCACAGTAATGGCGAGATTCGACGGCAGCTTGAGCTCGCCAATGGTAGGAATTGACCTACCAGCCACTGTGGGAGAAAGGGACGATTAGAAGACCCTTTTCTCTGAGTATATGGTCGTGGACTCCCGATCTCCTTACAACATCATTATTGGAAGGCCATGGCTCCACCAGATGGGGGCAATCACTTCCACCCTTCATCAGTGCCTAAAATACATCCAGAACGAGAAGGTTTGCATTGTCAGAGGTTCTCAGTCAACATCTCGGGAATGCCACATCGTACCATTGAAGGGGAAGACCCAGAAATAGCAGTTACAGATACCTCGGGAGCCCATTGAGTCGAGCAATAACGTTGAATGCCCTACCGAGATTGACGAACCGTTGAGCCCCAAAGGAAGAGATAGCGTGGCACAACCAATCCGAGAGCCCATCAAAGTATTGGTGAGCTCCGAAAAGGGGGGACGATATTTGTAATATCCCGACCCGGGATACCGGGGCATATGACACGTATTACGAGAATTTACAAAAAATAATTAATTAATTTAATTATTAATTAATTAAGGTAAAGGAATGTTATATATATTAATTAAATAATATGTATATATGTATATATGTATAAAGTGAAATATATATATGTATGTATATGGAAACATGTATGTATACATGTATATAGATGAAGAAAGTGAAAATATCTAAAGGTGTGTGTGTGTGTGTGTCTCCATGTGAATTGGTATTTGAATATATATATATATATATATAATATACATATATATACAAATATCAAGCATAGATTGAAGGAAAAGCTGAGAAATTGTAAAGTTAAAGTGATTAGGTGTAAGAGAAATTTATGAGAAGTCAAGAATAGGGGCTGGGACGTGTAGAGAGAGAGAGAGAGAAGGGTCGGTTGCCTTCTTTTAAAAGCCAAGCATGCCTTTCATGCTTACACCTTAAGAAAGCAAACTGAATAAGAAAGGAGACTGAGGAGAATAGAAGGGAATCAGAGCAAGAAGAAGAAGAAAACAGTGATAAAAGGTGAGAAGTTTGAAAGTTCATAAAATTCTCTCTCTAAAATTTCTCCATGTATAATCTGTTTTTAAGCTTTTATATTGTACATATGACATGAAAAACATGTTTAGATCAGTTTAAGAATGGAATTTTAGCTTTTAAACACTTAGAGACGTGAAACCCAGTTAAGGCAGCCATTGAAGACCTTGCCCATGGCAGGTCTGAATCGACTTCCTCCAAGCTCAAATTGGCTTATCAGGACCTCAAGAAGACCCTAAGGGTATTCTAAAAACCTATATCCGCGACCACAAAACTAAAGAACCAACCTCCATAAAGTAAGTTACAGGTTTCGGTTGTTGAAACCAACCTGTCAAACTCCCACCAAAATGGATAAAATAGAATGGGAAATGAATCTATGAAGAAAATAAATCAAGTTAGAACAAATCCCATGGGATTTGGCCAAGAAATGAGTATGAACCGACAGTTTACAGGTTGGATTATCATATCCTAAACCGAACACACGAACGAGTTTTGAACTCCAAAATGAATGCCAATCGATTTGTATATACCTTAGGAATAATTTGGGACCAAAATAGTGGAGATTGGCTGAGTAGAAATGCACGAAATAGGAAGAAATGAATTCGGGAACTAGGGCAACAGTAGAGTCGACGTGGGGAAGACGAAGATGAGTTAACTTGGTTTTAAAAATAGGGCTGGGTCGACTCGGACAGGTGGCAGCCTCTGGGCTTGCCACCGATTAATTGGAACAGCGCCGTTTTGAATGTCGGTTAAGTAAATGGACGCTAGGGCTGACGTCATCATGACGTCAGCCACATGTAAATAAATTGGATAGACCGGTTGGTTTATGACTAGACCGGACCGGTTCACTTCCAAATTAACTGAACCCTTTGGTTTTTCTAAATTAATTAAAATAAAATAAACCAAGACTTTTGGTTATTACGGATTGACCCCTGGGCTTTAGAAAAATATACTGAGGCCCAACTGAGGGAAAATTTATGCATTTAGACCCCTGAAAAATAATTAAATAATTAATTTAATTATTTAATAAATAAGGTTAAATTACTATTTTGCCCTTGTGGCATAAATAGAGCAAACGAAGTCCAAATTAAACATATGAATAGTGTAATTTTACTATTTTGGACATTCTGAGATCAATGGTAGGGTCCGTTTTACGAGACAGGGCCCGAAAAAATAAATACACGTAAGGGGTAAATGACCAAAATACCCCTTGACCAAAATTTACAAGTTATTAGTATATTCTTACTATCTTGGACCTTCTGAGTCCAATGGTGAGGTCCACAACACGAAACGGGGTCCCGAACAATAAAGACACGTAAAGGGGTAAAAAGACCAAAATACCCCTGGTATCCCTAAAGCCAAAATGAAATCAGAGAAGGTCTAAATTGACTTTCCTTGACATCCCGGACTCAATAATGGAGTCCAAATTTCGAAACGAAGTACAGAAAATGTAACACGAAAAACGATAAATGACCATTTTGTCCTTTTACATATAACAGTCCGAATTAAATGATTGGAAAGCCTAAACTGACTTTCTTCGACACTCCGGACTCAATGGTAGAGTCTATTCGACCAAAAGAAATGTCTAAAATAAAAAGACATAAAACTTGATGAATAGCATCTGTTAGATGACTATGAACTGAAATGATGCCAAAGTACTAATACTAAGGCAAGTACGAGAAACGAAATGCGAAAAGACACGACACGTAAACATGTCAAATAAATAACTTTAAATTAAAGTTAATGGAACTCCCAGAAGAGTATAAATTGAAATAAACTCAATTTCTAACACGTTAAATTATGTCATAGGTTACAAGTACGAGTTAAATTAAGTACTTATGAAATTATGAAATCGTTTTAGGATCTAATACGGTTTAAGCATAAGTTAAGGAATATCGAAATGATATTACAATGAATGTGAAGTTGATGAGGTGTTTATGAATTGTTCTTAGGAATTACAAGGAAAGTGGGAAAGCGCATTTTTAGCACTAACCCTAAAGAACCAAGGTGAGTAACCCTGTGTTTGAATTGGAGATTTAACTCCATGGATTTGAAAAAGTTTTAAGTTCAAAGATGTGAAGTATTTGAAGTTTCAAATTCAGTATTTACATGATGCAACTCTTAAATTGTACTGTTTTATAACTCTATATGACATGCTCAGTGATTGGTAATTATCATAGTTTTCTTAAAACATATTTCAGCATGTCTAAAGTTTTAAATGCCAAATTATGTTAAATATCCTGAATTTGATAGTTACAAGTATTTGAAGTCCTATTGTAGAAACTATACATTTCATGTTTTTAAATATTCATGAAAGTATTTATTGAAGAAGTTATGTGAGAAGTTATGTGATAAATGTTTTACAAGATAAACGGTACTAAGTACCACCCCATGTGACGTTGAAATCCTTCGGGATTCAACAGTAAATGCCCGGTAGCAGGATCTAATCCCCCAGGCAAATGAGATCGGCAGTATTGGCAGTAAAATGGGAGTCTGGTTTGAAACAGATTCCACCTAATTAAAGAGAAAAGATGACAAGTGATTTTGGAAATGAAAGCAGGTTTTACCCTCATTTTCAAATACATATTGATGTGATTTAAGTTATATACTTATCTGATGAAGTACGAGTTTCGCTTGGATACTTTAAATGTTTCCAAGTTATTTGAAATGCATATGTTTGAGTTATATACTCTATTTTACGAAGTACGAGCTTAGCTTGAATACTTTAAATGTTTCAAAGCTATTTATTTGAAATGCATATGTTCCGAGTTATACACTCCATTTGACAAGTATAAGTATAGCTTGAATACTTAAAATGTTTCAAAGCTATTTACTTATTTGAAATGCACATGTTTGAGTTATATACTCTATTTTACGAAGTACGACCTTAGCTTGAATACTTTAATGTTTCAAAGCTATTTATTTGAAATGCATATGTTCCGAGTTATACACTCCATTTGACAAGTATAAGTATAGCTTGAATACTTAAAATGTTTCAAAGCTATTTACTTATTTGAAATGCACATGTTTGAGTTATATACTCTATTTTACGAAGTACGACCTTAGCTTGAATACTTTAATGTTTCAAAGCTATTTATTTGAAATGCATATGTTCCAAGTTATACACTCCATTTGACAAGTATAAGTATAGCTTGAATACTTAAAATGTTTCAAAGCTATTTACTTATTTGAAATGCACATGTTTGAGTTATATACTCTATTTTACGAAGTACGAGCTTAGCTTGAATACTTTAATGTTTCAAAGCTATTTATTTGAAATGCATATGTTCCGAGTTATACACTCCATTTGACAAGTATAAGTATAGCTTGAATACTTAAAAATGTTTCAAAGCTATCTGTTTTAAAAATGCATGTACTTTGTATTCTAAATTGTATAAGCAATTGGCAGTGAATGTTTTACAACTCTTATGTACTAAAAACCACTGCTAATTGAAAACCCCAAGACGAACACTGGAATTGCTCACAAGCTTAGATTAGCTTACCCGGACTTTGTTCGGACCCCCCTTTCAGGTGATGCAGCAGACAGGGTCTTAAGGACAACGACGATGAGTCTAGCTGATTTTGGAAGGATATGATTAAATAGTTTCTTTTGAAGAACCTATGAACATTAGTAGTACGTTTTGTATTAATAGACAATGTAAGAATATGTAATAGGCCCTCAGGGCAACCGAATATGTATTGTATCGATGTATGAAGTCTTTAAGTTTTCTTTATACTCTGAATGTGTAACCATGTATGCTATGTATGAAACAGCAGTATCGGACGGATGTGCATAATTTAAAAATGAGAAAAGAAAAGAAAAAGTTTTTTTCACGCTTCCGCAACCATGTGTAGCACATCTATTCGATACCGCTGCAGATGCGAGCCTTGTCTCGGGGCCTTCGGGTCTCGGGGCGGCGGTCGTGATCCGGTAATCCGCACGGGGTGGGTTTCGGGTCGTGACAATATTTACAGCTCGGAGCAGACCTATCCCAATCAGAACAAGAGGAGATGATTGAGTTCCTAAAAGATAATTTATCGGTCTTCGCTTGGGAGACAAAGGATATGGAGGGAATAGACCCCTCTCTCATCTGCCATAAATTGATGACTGACCCGGGCCATCCCCCTGTTAGACAGAAGCGAAGGACCTTCGCCCTAGAGAGACATATGATAATCAACGACGAGGTCCAGAGGCTATTAGATACAAAGATCATCAGGGAAGTATTCTACCCAGAATGGCTCGCCAATATCGTCTTTGTTAAGAAAAAGAATAGTAAATGACGAGTCTGCGTGGATTATACCAATCTTAACAAGGCATGCCCCAAGGATAGCTTCCCACTCCCAAGAATCGATCAGTTGGTTGACGCGACTGCGGGTCACGAGTTGATGAGCTTCATGTATGCATACTCCTAGATACAATAAGATCCAAATGTACCCTCCAGACCAGGAAAAGACATCTTTCATCTCGGAACAAGGTTTTTACTGCTATAGGGTGATGCCCTTTGGATTAAAAAACACCGGAGCCACATACCAACGATTGGTGAATAGAATGTTTAGCTTCCTGATCGGTAGCACAATGGAGGTTTACATAGATGATATGTTGGTCAAGAGCCGGAAGAAAAACGAGCACGTTCAACATTTGAGGTAGACCTTTGACATAGTGAAGAAGAGCAAAATGAAGTTGAATCCTTCAAAATGCACCTTTGGGGTCAGCAAAGGTAAATTTCTCAACTTTCTGATCTCACAAAGAAGGCATAGAAGTAGACCCATTGCAGATCAAAGCTTTGACAGAACTAGAGCCACCGAGGTCCAAAAAGGATATCCAAGCATTAAACAGAAGAATCGCAGCTTTGAACAGATTCATCTCTAAGTTCACCGATCGTTGCCTCTTGTTCTTTAAAGCTTTGAGGGGGAATAAGGCCCCTGAGTGGACCCCTGATTGTGACAAAGCCTTTCAAGAACTGAAGCAATATATGGCATCCCCTAGAGCTCTTATCCAAGCCGGTGTAGGGGGAAAAGCTCTTCCTATACCTTGCAGTATTGGAAAACGCAAGTAAGCTCTGCGCTTATCCGATAAGAAAAGGGATGTCAGAAGCCCATATTCTATGTCAGCAAGGCACTTCTCGGCTCTGAAAAAAGATATCCCGAGGTGGAGAAGTTGACATTCACTTTGATAGTTTTTGCTTGAAAGCTTCGGCCTTATTTTCAAGCTCACTCAATTGTGATCCCAACATCTTACCCCTTGAAAGCAGTCTTGTACAAGCCTTGACACCTCAGGACGGCTGAATAAAGTGGTTTGTGGAGTTGGGGGAATTTGATATATCTTACATACCCATGATTGCTATTAAGGTCCAATCCCTAACAAATTTCGTTGCAGAATTCACTCCAGTTCTGCAAAGCAACCTCGGAGCAAGCGCAAGTGCAGTAGCATGGTAGCTCCACGTCGATGGCTCCTCTATGGATAAAGGCTCTGGAGTCAGCATTGTACTCCAATCCCCAGATGGGATCACAATAGAGAAGGCGGTTACCCTAGGCTTCCAAGCTTCAAACAACGAAGCTGAATACGAAACACTAATCCTCGGTATGAAGCTAGCTCTAGAATGTGAAGCTCGGACCCTTGAAGCGTTCTCTGACTCATAGCTAGTGGTGGGCCAGGTCCTAGGTGAATTTACAACCAAAGACGATAGGATGATAAGGTATGCGGAATTGGTGAAATCTCTCAAGAAGTCATTTTACGACTTCATTGTCCACAAAATCGAGAGAGGCCAGAATACCCTGAGCCGACGCATTAGCAAACATGGCCTCTCACCTCAAACCCAACTGGGACACAGAAGTTAGTATTTCTTGCCAAGCTGGGCCAAGTACCTAAGAGGTCCAGCTCATCCTCTCTTCAGAACAGCATCAGGACTAGAGGACCCCTATTTTTTAGTACTTAAAAGAGGGGCAACTTTCGGAAGATAAAAATCGAGCTCGGAGTATCCGGATTAGAGCAACATGGTACCTTATTCTGAATGAAAAACTTTACCACAGATCTTATACCCAGCTGCTACTGAAATGCCTATCCCTAGAGGAGTTCGAGTATGTCCTGGCCGAAATCCATGAAGGAATATGTGGAAATCACAACGGAGGTAGGACCATTTCCCACCGAGCTCTGACTCAGGGATATTACTGGCCCGACATGCTCAAACACGCCAAAGAATATGTGAAGAAGTGCGATAAGTGTTAACGTTTCGCTTCTTATCAATATCAGTCGCGCCAAGAGCTCACTCCCATTGCTAGTCCATGGCCTTTTGCCCAATGGGGGATGGATATTGTACGACCACTGCCGAAGGCCCCTCAGAACAGAAGATATCTGCTCATCGCCATTGACTACTTCTCCAAGTGGGTAGAAGCAGAACCTTTGACTCATATCACTAAGACAGAGGTAAAAAAATTTACATGGAAAAATATTGTCTGCAGGTGTGGTGTACCCCGTGTCATCATCTTAGACAACAACACTGAATTCGCCGGGAAAATATTCAGAAAATTCTATATCGACCTGCACATTAGCCATCACTTCTTCTCACCAGGGCATCCCCAGGCAAATGGGAAAGCCTGAGGTCACCAATCGGACGATCCTCGACTCCATCAAAAAGAGGTTGGAGCAGGCCAAAGGAAGGTGGGTCAAAGAGGTCCCAAGAGTGCTCTGGGCATACCGAACCACAAGAAGGACGTCGACAGCCGAAACACCATTTCGCTAGCATATGGTACTGAGGCAGTCATTCCCGTCGAGATAGGTATGCCCAAACTAAGGACAGAAGCTTTCAACCAAGAAACAAATGATCGTCAACTGGTAGAGAATCTTGACTTGCTGAAAGAAAAAAGAGAACAGGCTGGGATCAGAGCTGAAGAATATCGACGAAGGATAGCCAAAGGCTTCAATCGAAGGGTAAAACCCGTAACCTTTCAATTCGGTGACTTTGTTCTAAGGAGGGTCTTCCCTAATACCAAGGATCCCACTATGGAAAGCTATCCCAGAACTGGGAGAGGCCCTATAAAGTGGTAAAAATTGTCAGGCCTACGACCTATTGGTTAGAAGATATGTCTGGAAAACTAGTTTTGAGGCCCTCGAATATTGAGCATTTGAGAAAGTATTATCAATGAAGCTTCTCCCTGTTGTGAAATTACCTCCCAAATGCACAGGTCTCTAGACCTGGTCTATTTAAAAGGCCCCTACGAGCAAGAGAGCTGTAGGCAAGGTCTTAATTCAATGCATAGGTCTCTAGACCTGGTCCATTTAAAAGGCCCCTATGAGCAAGAGAGCTATAAACAAGGTCTCAATTCAATACACAGGTCTCCAAACCTGGTCCATTTAAAAGGCCCCTATGAGCAAGATAGCTGTAGGCATGGTCTCAATTCAATATACAAGGTCTCCAAACCTGGTCCATTTAAAAGGCCTCTACGGGCAAGAGAGCTATAGGCAAGGTCTCAATTCAATGCACAGGTCTCTAGACCTGGCCCATTTAAAAGCCCCTATGAGTAAGAGAGCTGTAGGCATGGTCTCAATTTAATGCATAGGTCTCCAGACTTGGTCCATTTAAAAGGGTCCTACGAACAAGAGACCTATAAGCAAGGTCTCAATTCAATGCACAGGTCTCCAGACCTGGTCCTATTTAAAAGGCCCCTACGAGCAAGAGAGTTGTAGGCATGGTCTCAATTCAATGTACAGGTCTCCAAACCTGCTCCATTTAAAAAAGGCCCCTACAAGCAAGAGAGTTGTAGGCATGGTCTCAATTCAATGCATAGATCTCCAGACCTGGTCCATTTAAAAAGCCCTACGAGCAAGGGTGTTGTAAATGCATCACCATAGTCCTCTTAGATCCAAAGCATTATCAGTTATAAGATCAGAAGAATTATTATATTAACTTACTTTTGAACAGGTATTTTATCCTTAGAGATAGTCACCCCCGTCACTTGTTATCAGTCAGGTATTTCACCCCTGGATCCCAACAGTTCTTTTAGGTCTGAAAGCCTTACCAGCTATCAGGCCAGAAGAATTACTACACTGATTTGCTTTGGAACAATTATTTCATCTCGGAAGCTTTATCAATTATCAGGTCAGAATATTTATCACATTAACTTATTCAGTTGCAAGTATTTCACCTCTGGATCTCCTTTAGGCCTGAAGCTTTACCAGTTATCAGGTCAGATTATTTATTACACTAACTTATTTAAAATACAAGTCTTTCACCTCTGAATCACAAAGCAATTCTTTCTAGATCTGAAGCTTTATCAGTTATCAAGACTGAAAGTCCTATTAATTTAATTGTGATCCATTCGATCGGGTCTGAGGTGTGAATAACTGGACCGGTTAAATTACAAACGTTTCAGATCGGCACAAACACGTGTTAAAGGGAAATTACTTTCATTGATAAAAGCCTAGAAAGGCTAAAAAAATACAACAAAAAAGTAAAATAATACAATCTAATTTGGATTAACTGGGGGAACAGCAGAAATGGGCACTGCGTCTTCAATAACGATACCCTCAGCCGACTGCTCTTGGGCAAGCTCGGGGGAGTTGGGCAGAGACTCTTCTACCTCCACATCATCTAGCCTGGATAAGTCCAGGTCGGGATAGAGTTTTTGAATTTTCTTTATGCAGAGGAGGTACCCGGTATCCACAAACTCTCTCCCCATAGAGTTGACCTGATCCATCAGCTCCGCCTTGGCCGCCGTTTGGGCCCCCTCTATCTTCCGAGCTTCCACTGCCTCCGTCTCTTTAAATTTTTTCTTTAGAGCCTCCAGGGTTTGGGCTTCCTCTAGATAAGCAAGGAGTTTATTCGCTGAGATGCCTCGATGTATTTCCCTTTGTAAGACTCGCACTGCTCTTCTAGGGAACGAGATGCAGTCCTGAATGCCTCCAGCGCGGCACGGGTAGCCATGAGCTCAGAACGGGATGCCTCCAGCTCGGACTGGAGAATGTTGGCCCTTTGAACGCCCTCCGGATGATCCAAAAGGGCGGCCATCACTTGAGCAGCCTGTAAAAGATAAACAGAAGAGTTGAAGAGGGGGAGAAGCAATAAACAACGGAAAGAGCTTTTCATACAATAAAAACTTACCCTTGCATGGCCTAGTATTAGGTCCATAGTAATTTGACGTGAGCTCCTACCCTCATAAGATGAGGCGAATGACATTTCAAAAGCACGCCTTATAGCTTCTGTTCCCGATGAAGCGTTATAAAAGGTAGAGAGGGCAGAGGGCCCCATGTTAGGCATCCTGTGCTCTAAGGTGCCGAGCCGACTTCTGAAAAAGAGGGCGATATGGCCCCCTGAGGAGAGGTTGGAATGTTTGTCGGCGAGCTCGGTGCAGCAGAAGGGGGTGCCACCTCGGCAGGAGGAGTGTCCCTGGCCTCCGTCCTCCTTTTCTTCTGAATTGGAGGGACGACCAACGAAGAGGACGGGCCCCCGACCTTCTTCTTTGAGTTCGGAGCGTATCCACCCAGCACAGATTTCTTTATGGCTGCGGCCTCGCTCTTTGTCAAGTTCACTGCCATCAAGTTCTCTGGCGATAATATCTTATAATGAGGTCGGTGGATGAGCTGTAGCAAAATACTATACTTTTCTTGAAGCTCGGGAGTGAATGTTGACCTCTTCCACTTCCTTTTGTCTGCAAAACAACACAAAAAACAATGATGAGTAGATTAGAAATAAAAATGAAACCAGTAAGAAAGACTATCATATATAGAGCTAAGGACTCCCCCTTAGGACCAGTATGCCGAGGAAAGAGGCTCAGCTGGTTCTCAAAGTCTTCACGCTCCCAACCTCCCCCAATGAAGAAATACCACTTCTTCCATATCTTGTTTGAAATGGGTACTGAAGTTAGAGGTCTGAACCTCTATTCAAAGGCCATGTAATAAAGCCCTTGCGAGCTGAGGTACTTCATGTCCATTTGACTCCGAATAAGGTCTAGATTTATCTGGACCCCATTCTTATGGCCTAGAACTAAGAAGGCCATAAGCTGCCTCCAACTATTGATGTTCAGCTCGGCAGGGCAAATATTGTACCAAATAAAAAATTCAACCAGAAAGGGATGGAGAGGAAATCGCACACCTATCTCGAACCATTCAAGGTAGGCACAAATCTCCCCTCGCCCAACGTCGGAGGGACGGTTAGAAGACCTAGGGACCCTACAAGAAACATTTTTAGGGAACATATATTATTTTTGGAGGGCTTTTAGGACCCCCTTGGTCATAGCACTTTCCTCCTCTTCCTTCTGGGATCGACCGAATGTGCTGGCCTCCCCATCATTAGACCTTTGGCTAGAATCAGAAGAAGAAAAAGAAGAAGAAGAGGAACGCCCATTATCATTACCCATTCTCGACTCTAGCCTAACCTCTACACTGTCGAAATCCGACATGTTCAACGGACAAAGATGAAGAAAATATGTAAAGAGGGTTGAAGTAGGGAAATGTAAAAGTGTAAGGAATTAGAAATTACCAGCAGGAGAGGAAATCACACGAAGTGGCCGAAAATCGTGTGAAGTGGCCGAAAATCGCACGAAGTAGCCAGAAATCGCTTGAGAGCATCTTGAGAGTATTTGAAAATTGTAAACAGAAGAGCCGGACAAATACCCCCACTATTTATAGAAGACACCATTTAAGGCCTCGAAGAAATGAAATAGACATCATTTAATGTCTCGAAAAACTAAATGATAGCTAGAAATTAAATAGCCTCGATAATCCAAACGATGGCCCGCTTAGTAATTATATTAGTGCGGCTCTTGTCCCCCCAAAATATGGAAAGATGCATTTATTGTTGTGCGCGTGACCCTTCGAGAACCCTAGCCTAAGTTCTGTACACATTCTCAGAACTTAGGCTTGGGGGGGGGGGAGGGGAGTAGTTGATGCACCGAAAATATGTTAACTAATCAGAATCTGACACGTGTCTAGCTTTGTTGTACGCAGGTCCTAAAATGATTATATATACTGACCTGACGTCGGATCTATAGAGTCAGAAATGTTTATTCTCGGGGTACCAATCTCCTCATCAACACTTCGGACTACCGAACATCTCGTCGTCATATCGCCCGACCGACCTCGGAATGATGGGACAGGCGGTGATGGGCAATAGTCAATGAAGCAAATAGCGCTGAAAAACAGGGAAGCTGGTGGTGACAGTAAGGCAGATGGTGACAGTATTATTAATGATCATGATTACCACCGTTAGGTAGTAGTGAACCCATACCTTAGCAGCACCAACTCCTACCCACTTTGACAGATAATCAACCTATAATTACAAACCCTTGAGGTACATGAAAAGGGATCACTTCTTGAATTATTACTTAAAGTCTTATTTCACACTCTCTCTAACTCAATCATCGGAGGGGCTACCGCCGGAGCCTTTCCCGGTGGCATTCTGATTGTATTTCATCTCAGGCTTCATATCAACGGAGAACAGAGCCTTGACGGATCAAAAAGTGCAGCAACAACTGGAATGCCAAAGAATCGATCTTTGTACAGTATATTATAAAGAATCTGAAAGTGGAAGTAATAGTTATGGCCTTGCGTTCAAGGAATCACCAATAATTCATGACTTGATGGGATGACTTAACCATAGGTGATCAACTAGCTACCTCTTGCAGACAGGTCAGTTGATGACTTTTTAGCAAAACCTTTAAGAAAAAGGATAATATTCGGTTGTCCCAATTCCGAGTAATTATCAGTTAGACCGTGATAATTATTTTTTGTGAGACAAGTAGCCAAATAAAGATAATTTTTTTAAAATATAATTTATGTGATAGTAATTAATTATTTTTTTTAAAAATAAAAAAATTTATTTTTTTAAGATTTATTTTTTGAGATAAATTAACTAAATTCTTATAAAATCTTTAACAATCACACTAACTTTCTTTGAAATTTTTAAAATAATATTGACATCTATTATTTTTACTGACAAATTACAAAAATTTCTTATTTAGTATTATTTTTTTAAAATGACAAAAGTGTCTATTTTATTTTTTTTTATTTTTTTTTACATTTTTAAAATTTTGATACATTTTTTTTTAACTTTTGGGATTTTCAAAGTTTTGTTGCTCTATAATTTTTGGATGAAAAACACTTTAATTCTAAATTAGGTAATAGAAACCTCCTTGTAATATTAGGTATACCAGATTAGTTTAACGGAATGATCTATTGGATAACATTATTCATTATAACTCTTTTTTAGATTTAAATAAAAAGATAAAATACTTTTAATAATTTCAAAAATACCACCAATATATCATCTGGAAAACTACACTACTGGAAAAGTAACTTTTTGCGACGCACATTTTTAGTGACGTGCAATAAGCGTCGCAAAAGGTGCCTTTTAGCAACGCACCCGCGTGTGTCGCTAAAATTAGTAAAAAAAGTAATAAAAAACTTGTTTCCCGTGCGTAAAAATAGGCGCGAACCTATCCGCGACGTACAAGTTGCCATTAGCGACGCGCACGTGTGCGTCGCTAATAGTATGAGTAAATTAAATGTTGTCGTTTTATGTCAATTTAGTGACGCACACTGTGCGTCGCTAATAAGTCCTTATATCTCAAATCGCTAATTCTATCTCTTTTTCTCTCAGACGCTCTCTCCTCGTTCTTTCTGTGTATCGATCTCTACTCTCTCTTTCTCTGTTTCGATCTCCCTCCATTGCCGATTGATGAAGATCGCCGCCGCCATAACTACTGATAGCACTGCCCCGCAGATCTTCTTCTCCCCTCTCGATCGGTTGCGCCCCCATTCATCTTCTCATCTCGATCTCTCTGTCAATCTCAGCATCAGGTATGTTGGAACTTTTTCTTTTCTCTTTTTTTTTTTTTTTTTCCTTTTTTGTTGTCTAAAATATTTCAACAAACATATGAAAATAAAAACCGTATAAATGGGTATGTGTTCAACATTTTCATAAAGCATGACAATTTTATCTGCTGATTAATGGGAACAAGGTGTTTTTTATTAGAAAATCTCTTAGATTAGATAGCCTTTCTTTGCATTTGTGTTTAGTGTATCAGTTGGAAAAAAATTAATGTTGTGCATGTATGTTGGAAGTCTTGAGATATGGTTGGATTAATTTAGAACTTAACTGTTCTAATGTGATGTGATAGGATTTAACACAAAAAATGTTACTGAACTGTTTTTTTTATTTTTGGAATTTTGTTGTATAATTTTTTCCCTAATTTTTTTTTCTAGTTTGGTATATACCATGTTGATCAGGCAAAATTTTGTTAATCTCCATAGAATATGTAGAAATTTAACCATTCAATCAATTAAATGAGTGTTTGGAGCTTTCTAAATTCACAAAAATTACTTTTGATAGAAATACCATATATGAAGATGATACATATTTTAGTGGGCCTTCAACATTTTATTAGCATTTAGTAGCACTAGTCACTTCTTAGACCACGATTGTCGCAGAGACTATTTTATTTGGACAAATACTTTTCAGATATCTATGAACAATTTTGAGTTCTTCATAGACGCACAAATTTCTCCAATCTCTTATTATAGTTTTGTCTACAAAATGAAAATTATACGATAAGCCTTCACTTTGCAAATCATATCCTGTAATGAAAAAATAAATAGCAGCCTTAGAAAGTGCATATTTGACGTCTATATTTAGGTAGATATTCACATAGTACTACAATGGTCATTGGCAAGGACTTAAGTTTTGATAAAAACTAAGAAAACAAGAGAAGGGACAATCTCTTACTTACAATTTATAAAACCCAACCTTGGCTCAGGAGTGGGCTGAAGAATATACACTCGCCCTACCCTGCCGTGTCCTAAATATATATTTAAATTAGCTCGAATGTCATATTCTTGTATTAGTATTGTTTGTAACTAAATAATTATGTAACTCAATATATAATTGCATTCATGTAAGCCTAGCCCCATTCGGGAGTCATTTTCATCACATGTGAATCTTGTCGTGAAATTTAATCGTGATTGGGTTCGTGTGTATGAAAATCGATTCTTGAATTGTCTAGAGAGGACAGTTCGGGAATGCATAAATTTGCATTGCAATCAATAGCGTATGCTTGAATATTCCACTATGACAAAATTTCAGCACAGTCTCCTATTGTTCTCTGAGTATATATTTAGGCATGCTAACGTCTATCTCGTATACTTGGAGAACCGTGGGGAGATGCTGCCAAAATTTTGTCTGAGTGGAATCAAGTATTTGATTTGCTGCTGATTGCAATATAGATTGTGCATGCACGAATGGGATAGGACCACCTTACCCTTTAGAGAGAAGTTGGCGGTAATAGGATTCATGTTTCATATTTATAATGAGTATCATTTTTGACTTGTATTAGGTACACAAAAATGGATAAGAGTTGGATGGACTTGAGGAGCAGGCATTTGCCAAGGTATGTGAAGGGGATCAAAGATTTTTATTGAGTTTGCTCGTGCATCTGCAGATAGGAGAAATAGGATAAGATGTCCATGTAGGAGGTGCAATAATAGGGATTATATGCACATAGATGAGGCCAAAGAGCACCTATTCCTACACGGGATGGACAAGAGGTATACGTGTTGGGAATTTCACGGGGAACACCGTGACGTACAAGTGGTATTTGAGGATAAAGAAGAAGACGACGATGATGAATTTGGTGATAATGTTGGGGTTGGTTACGAAGGCTTGCCACAAATGCTGGCAGACTTGCAAGGGGCTACAACTGGGGTAAGTAGTCACAGGAGTGACACAGGATAATCGAAAGCGTTTGAGTCCTTGTTGAGGGAAGCAAGGCAGCTGTTATATCCGGGTTGCATGTGATAAGTTTTCGAAACTGAACTTTCTCGTGAAACTCCTTCATATTAAGACCATCAACCGATGGAGTAACAAATCATTTAATATGGTCATTGAATTGATTAAAGCAGTGCTTCGTACTGGGGAGACCCTTTTGAAATCATATTACGAGGCAAAAAAAATATTAAGAGATTTGGGCCTCGGGTATATTCCTATACATGCTTGCAAAAATGATTACATGTTATTTTGGAAGGAGAGTGAACAATGTAAGAAGTGTACGGTGTGCCACGAACCCAGGTACAACCTGGATAAAGGAAAGAATAAGACAATTCCGTACAAGGTGCTGGAATATTTTCCCTTAAAACCTAGACTACAAAGGTTGTACATGTCTCAGAAGACGGCAGAAGATATGCGGTGGCATAAGGAGAAGCGTGTTGCTGAGGAAAATGTATGTAGGCATCCGAAAGATTCTCAAACTTGGGCTAAGTTTGATACAAATCACGAATGGTTTGCAAATGAGGCGCGGAACGTATGACTTGGGCAAGCTAACAATGGTTTCAATTCGTTCGGTGACATGAGTAATGCCTACAGCATGTGGCTGGTGTTGCTTGTGCCGTATAACTTTCCACCGTGGAAATGTATGAAAGAACCCTTTATGTTCATGTCGTTGCTTATTCTAGGGCCGAAGTCTCCTAGTAATGAAATTGATGTGTACTTGCGTCCTTTAATGGATGAGTTAAAGGAATTGTGGGAGGTTGGAGTGGAGGCATACGACGTTTCTAAGAATGAGACATTTCAATTGCATGTAACATTACTGTGGACCATAAATGACTTTCCAGCATACGGGAACTTGTTTGGGTGGAGCACTAAGGGGTATCTGGCATGTCTAGTTTGCAATAAGGATGCATGTTCCCTACATTTGTCCAATGGAAAGAAGATATGCTACATGTGCCATCGTCGTTTTCTACCGCCATCACATGGCTGGTGAAATCGGCAGAAGCATCTGTTTGATGGAAAAATTGAACGCAGATTGTCACCTCCATTGTTGTCCGGCAAAGACGTGTTGGCGCAATGGGCACTCATCCAACCAGTGAGGTTTGGGAAGATACTGGGTACTAAGAAGAGGAAGCGTACTAATGTGGAGTTAAATTGGACGAAGAAGAGCATATTTTTTGATTTGCTGTACTGTCACGCCCCGAATTTCCACGAACCCGAGGCGCGACTATCGAGATAGTAATTAAAATAAAATAAAGGACAACTTAAACAAATTTAACTAAACATGCTTCGATTTCCATCAATACATACAGAAACATAAAATACATTTCACAACTGCATTGTTCATAGGTCATTCGGGCTTAAGCCCTTACATTACAAAACATAAGTCCCATAGGTCAAAATACACCCAGTGCTGCATCCTATCAAGCTGTCATCAAATCTCAAGTAGCTGGGGCATCCTCATCTGTAATGTATGTCCCACGAATGGGTCAGCTCAACTACTGGTACAATGCAATGCTAATGCAAGAAATAAAGCTAAGGCGTGGCATGTGCAAAGTGTACATTTATCTCTAAATGCATTCCAGTTCCATTAATACAATGTGATGAAAGTATGCATGACACACCCATGCACTCAATGCCATACCCATGTCTCATTTACGAGTCTCTCCCGATGGCTCGAAGTACCAATGTCTCATTTACGGGTCTCGCCCGATGGGTCGGAGTACCAATGCAATGGCCAATTTTGAGTTTTTCACCACAGGATCTGCACCCTCATAATGCAAAGCACCACGTGGCTCAACTCACGCCATATGCCCAGGGAATTCACCCAATGCCAATATGCTATGCATCCATCACACAACAACATAATCTCGATGAAACATGCTTCGAATGATATACCACATTCGAGGCAACAATAATATTTAGATCACCAATTCATTCCACATGAATACATATCTCATGCTATCAATCTAATCACATAGCCATAATCACGTTCATCACTTTACCAATTCTCAAGAATATAAGAAAACACAAAACATGTAAACAACCAATCCCAAGTCATCAAATGAACATAATCCGAATAACTCCATAACAACAATTAAACATATAAGTCATGCAATTTATTCACAAAATGTTCCTAAACTTAACCCCATTTCTTACATTAGCAAAACACCGTACCTGACGGGTTGGTCTCAACCCTAATAAACCGCGCTCGTAGTGTAGTGGCTAGCAGTGAGAATGTAGAAGGATCAGACTGCTTTTTCTTTGCCTGTCGATGCTCCTAAAATCACAAAATGCAACTTAGTCTATTTGCCACTTTAATGATGCTATTCATCAAATGTTATGTCTGTATTTCATAAATTTCTATTTTTCTAAATTAAATTCTACCATTGGGTCCGAAACGTCGAAGAAAATAGGTTTAGACTTTCGCGGGATTTAATTTGGACATTCGGACTAAAAAGGGCAAAACAGTCATTTTGCACCTCTACGGGTTCTTACATCTCGAGACCTCTTCTCGTAAAATGGACCCCACGGTTGAGTCTGGAATAGTCGAAATAATAACAATCCACTATTCTTTTATTTTAATCGGGGTTCGTTTGACTGTGTTTTGACTCAAGGGCATTTTGGTAATTTCCCCTCTTTAATTTATTTAAATTAAATATTATTTTATTTCTTGGGTCAATTTACAATTAACCATAATTTCTGGGCACAATTTCTAATTTCACAAAGTTCTATTTTAATTTGAAATAGCCAACAATATAATTAAATCTAACCTTGTTTGGTTGCAGTCCACATTCCGCCGGCACTGAACTTGTCATTTAATAACTGATCCTGGTTCGGCTAAAAGGTCCTAAGCCAATTAAGAACCAACTGATTTGAGCCCTTCTTAAACAAACAATAACTTATTCCCCAAATAGCCTGCCACAGAAATTTCCTTTTTCCCAACAATGAAGTTAAATTCAAAAAAAATCTGTCACATGCCCAATTTCTGATAAAAAAATGAAATGGCTCACACCTTGGTGCTTCAAGAACCCATTCTAAATCACTAAACCAATCTTCTCCAATTTCATTACAACAGCCATATCAAATCTTCCAATCCAACCAACATAAACAACACATATAAATACATGCACACTGGTCTGCTACGCCATCGCTACTACTGCACCATCTTCCCTTCCCTTTCTCTCAATTTCATCAAGGTCAGTCCATGGCTGTTGCTTCTACGGCATAAACAAACACACACATATATGTATACATAGTCCCTGTTGTACGTACTTCTTCCCCTTCTCTCTTTTCCCATAATTCTACTCTCCGATCCATCACAAGAACCACATCAGTTCCTCCAACAGAAGCATCATTGAACCCCCATCGCAGCTACTCCTACGGCCATCTCTCCGAACCATCCACATCCGTGTAAAGGCTGCAGCCATGACTAAACACTTCCTATAAAAACTGTTGCTTGCTGCTGCTAGTACATCCGTTCACCTGGAGTTCACCCAACTAGATCAACACACCTATTGTTCAGCCGCTACTCTACCGTTGCTCCACCATTTTCTCCGTCCTCAACTGGAGTGGCGGAAACAGCGGAACCCTACAAAATCGCAACATCCATATGCGATTCCAAACCACAAGGTCGTAACACCCACACACACGATTCCAAGCTGCTTCAAAATCCCCTGCCCAAACAAAGACCCAACATCACAGCATCCCCAGATCGACCGCCTCTTGCCACCATCCCCGCAACCAAGAACGGAGCGTCGGGCTCAACGCCACCAACGCCGATCTATTCCCTGCTTTATGAAACTCATTTTTCTCAGACCACGATCAAACCCAGCAGGCTGCTGAATCGATGAGGGAGCCGATCTGATCGGAACGACAGTCGGCTGGTTGCACATTCCGCCATTGATCTGGCATTCGACGGTGCGACTGAGGCTTGTAGTCTCAGATCTGGTCTGTTGGTGGTGCGATGTGCCGTATTTGTTGGAGATAATGGTGGCTTGATGATGTGAGGTCGTGCGTTCGTAGGTGACGGTGGGGCCGGAGTCGCGGTCGTCACAGATCGAGGAATGGAGGTGCTTGTGAGAGAGAGAGAATCGGCCAAATCTCTCTTCCAGCCTCCTTTACGTCTCCCCTTCTCTCCCTGTTCCTCTCTCTCACTTCTCTTTTTTTTCTCTCCTTTCCTTTTCCCCATTTTCTTTTTCTACCGCCCCTCTCTTCTTCTAGCAGCTTCGGTTGCTATATAAATCCATATATATATATATATATATGTATACATATATAATTACTTAATTACATGTACACACATGCATTATATATATATACACACATACAACATACCATTACACACACATCTAATTAATAAATAAACAAACAAATAATTAAATAAATAAATAAATATTCCAAAATTTTAGATCTCTACATGTACTATGAAACCCTTAAGTTGAGGCACAATTTGGATGTTATGCACATCGAGAAAAACATTTGTGATAATGTGCTGGGAACTTTAATGAACATTAAAGGGAAGATGAAGGATACTATTAAAGCCCAGTTGGACCTGCAGGAGTTGGGAATACGAAAAGAGCTGCACCTAATATGTAGCGGTGATAAATATATCGTGCCTCATGCACAGTATACGTTATCATCCGTAGAGCGAACGAAGATTTGTGAGTGGTTTAAATCGGTGAAGTTTCCAGATGGATACGCATCGAATATATCTCGGTGTGTAAATGTTATAAATGGAAAAATATCCGGATTGAAGAGCCATGACTACCATGTCCTTTTACAGCAACTTTTTTCAGGTTGCACTACATGGATATCTCAACAGATGACATATCAACTACATTGACTGAGCTGGGCTGCTTCTTTAGAGAATTATGTGCAAAGATGTCAAATTTGGAAGTACTGGAAAAGCTTGAAAGGGATGTTATCGTGATCCTCTGCAAGTTGGAAAATATTTTCCCTCCAGCTTTCTTTGATGTAATGGTCCACCTAGCTGTGAATTTCCCTCATGAGGCAAAAATTGACGGACCTGTCAAATACCGTTGGATGTATCCAATAGAAAGGTACATTTAATTTTATGAATTGTGTTATCTATCCATCCTAACTATTTTAATGTATAACTAATTAATTATTACAACAGATATTTGCACACATTGAAGCAATATATGCATAACAAAGCACGACCGAAAGGGTCAATTGCTGAGGCTTACGTTGATGCTGAATGTCTCACTTTCTTCTCTATGCATCTTGAAGATATTGAGACAAGGTTTAATCGTCAAGAGCGAAATTATGATAGTGGTCCATGGCAGCAACGAACTGACCTTGCAGTGTTTAATTAGAATGTGCGGCTAATAGGTGCCCGTATATATGAATGGTGTCATCCTTAAGAGTTGGAAAAAGCCCACTACACCGTGCTCAACAACTGCGATGAGACATTGCCATATTTTAAGTAAGTTTATCGAAATCATTGCAATACTACGTTAGTACACAAATGTAAGTTACATATAACATATCTCATCTTATGCAATGAGCATACGATGGAGCTTCAGAGGGAACATGTATCAAGTTCTGATCTAGAGCAAAGACAACAAAATTTGTTTCCAAAGTGGTTTGGAGAACGTGTAAGACAAGGTTTCAATTAATTGTAATTGTATTACTTAATGCATTTGTATTCAATTAATTTTGTACTTATATTGAATTAATAGATGAAGCTATTACGCCACCAACAATCTCCTGAGGCGTACGATCAATTATATTCCTTGGCATGTGGTCCTGATCGAAGGATTTCCCGTTACACCGGTTTAATTGTTGATGGTGTTCAATTTCACACGAGGGAACGTGAGGTCAGTCGGCGAACACAAAATAGCGGGATCCTTGTTCAGTGAAATGGTGACGCAGGACAAACTGTAGAGTACTATGGTGTTTTACAAGACATCATACAGTTATGTTATTGCTGCGGTCATTCTATGTATATTTTTAAATGTTATTGGTGGGATGTAAGTAATAAGAAGACTGGAATGCAGATCGATAAACACTTCATAAGTGTTAATACGTCATGTACGACATTTTAAGATGATCCGTATGTTTTGGTATCTCAAGCAAAACAAGTTTTCTATTTGAAGGACACAAAAATAAGAGGTGATTGGCATGTTGTCCAAAAAATAAAAACTAGAAATGTTTATAGTGTCCTAGAAGTTGGTGAGGGAGATGAAGAGTTGGAGAGGATTGAGGAGGCACTACAAGAAGAGTCTCAAACTGCCCTACGATGGTGTTGTCCGGCATGATCAGGAAGATGTTACTTCGTATCGGTTGAATAGAACTAATGTAGAACCAGATCATGTCATAGCTTCCGACGTCACTAATACCACACAATTAGATCTGAGGGATGCGACGTTCATTAATGATGATGATGACGTGGAAAGTGATTTTGATGATGACACATTGTTTGAGTATTGTACCAAGAATGAAGAAAATTCAAGTTCAGATGATGATACAGACTCAAATGAATAATTGTAATAAGTATTACATATGTTAATATCAAGTGTAATGGATTTCGGCTTTTATAGTGTAATGGATATTCAATTTTATGATGTAATGGGTATTCATTTTTACTTCAATAAGGATTTTAATTTTATGATTAAATAGAAACAATTTTATTTTTAAACTTTCTTTGTAGATATGGTTGGACTAGGTTCATGCAGACGAGCAATTATGCTGGATCCATCAACCCCTTCCCCCTCATTTGCAGGGTCGACCGATTCTGCTGTAGATGGTATGCATAGTTTCTATTTTTATTAATGATTATATAAATATGGTACTAATTGTTTCTATTTTATTTCTTCTAAAACTTCGGCCACCGCCCCTAGACAAGGGCATGGTAGGTTGAAGAATCGTAGCTTGCAGGTTCAGATGGAGGTAGCAGGGGGCGCGCGCCTTCGGATTGATACATCTGGGCTTGCCGAAGCCCGTTGTTGGGTGGGCACAATAGTTCATCACGGAGGTTGACATCATTTGCTAGGCTACGCGCCCCACTCCATATTAATGACTAGAGTCTGGTCACTGACGCGGAGAGACGAGATATTCATGCGCATATCCAAGTATGTCTTTTATTATTGTGTTCAACTAAATTTTAACATATCTAATACTGTAATGTTTTGACAATGACATCCTTTACATGAGAAGTTTGACATCGATCTCCACCTGCCTCATGTCACGAAGGCAGTGGATCGTTACTTGGGAACCCGTTTTAGGGACTATCGACACAGGCTCCACATGCACTACGAGGAGGCGGAGGTGGCATCCGGTAGAGAGCCTCACAACAGACCCTACAAGGGGGTGGTGGTGGAGGATTGGATGTTACTATGCGATCGGTTCTCTAGTGAGGCATTCCAGGTAAAAATTGTCAAAATTATTTTTGTTGTATGATAAATCATTTTCATTTATACTAACCTTCATGTCGTTTTGGCCAAGTGTAGGAACTTAGCAAGAAAAATAGTAAGATCAGAAAGCAAGCAACAAGTGACCCACTGTGGTGGATCACGATATTTTGTTTGGTATAGGCATGAGATGGTAAGTTAATACATATATCAAGTTCTTATTGTATAATCTTTTCATGAAATTAATCTTCACAAGCTACTGTTTATTTGCTACAGTGAGACCAGGAGACTGGTGCACCACCTAGCCCCATTGAGTTGTGGCACAGGAAGCACTAAAATCCCCAGAATGGTTGGACTGGACTTGAAGCTCAGCTACTTTATGTAAGTTATTAATGTATATATACCAATATTACTAATTTAATATTAATCTAAAGTTATAAAAATAGTAACATATATTTATGTGCTTTTATAGGAAGAGGTGGTCTAGCTGCGTGCTCAGTCGACTCTTAAGGGTAAGCATCCACCGACCGATTACTAGATACGGGAATCTGTTATGGGCAAATGGCGCAGATATGTACGTGGCTTAGGGAGTAGGATGGATGCCGACGGCATCGTCCTCTACCATCGAGAGTGATGCTAGGTTTCATGCAGCCAATGAGGTAGTTCAACGAGAGAATGCAGAGCTACGACAGAAGGTGATGGCGCTCGAGGAGCGATATTCCTAACTAGAGGCTTTTGTGCAGATGATGCTCAGCCAGTAGGGTGGCTCTGTTCAGCCTTGGTAAGTTTTTAAAATTATATACTTTGCTGGATTTATTATTTATAGAAAATGTTACGTAAAAATAAAAAAATATAGTTGCACGAACTTATTTAATTTCATCAGTTCGAATGACCGCTAAAAACTTTTGCAAGTTTATGCTCCAAAAAGGCCAATTTTGGAGTTTTGACATACCAAAACACTGGATACCGGCCTACTGACCCCAAAACCCCATCACACACCTCCCAAATAATAAAATAGACTTGCACGAACTTACGGCACTCGGTTCGGATTCACCGGTTTGAAACTTATGCAAGTTTCTACCCCAAAAAGGTCCATTTTCAAGTTTTGACAGACCAAAATGTCGGATATTGGCCTATCGACCCCAAAACCTGATCACACACCTCACAAATGATAAAATAGACTTACATGAACTTACGACACTTGATTCGGATCACCGGTTTGAAACTTATGCAAGTTTTTGCTCCAAAAGGCCCATTTTCAAGTTTTGACGGACCAAAACACTAGATATCGGCCTACCGACCCCGAAACCCCATCACACACCTCACAAATGATAAAATATAATTACATGAACTTATGGCACTCGATTCGGATTGCCGGTTTGAAACTTATGCAAGTTTTTGCTCCAAAAAGGCCCATTTTCGGGTTTTGATGGACCAAAACACTGGATATCGGCCTACAGACCCCGAAACCCCATCACACACCTTAAAAATGATCAAATATAATTACATGAACTTATGGCACTCGATTCGGATTGCCAGTTTGAAACTTATGCAAGTTTTTGCTCCAAAAGGTCCATTTTCAAGTTCTGATGGACCAAAACACCATATATCGGCCTAACTACCTCGAAAGCCTATCACACACCTCAAAAATGATAAAATAGACTTGCACTGAACTTACGAAACTTGATTCGGATCACCGGTTTGAAACTTATACAAGTTTCTTCTCCAAAAAGGCCCATTTTTGGGTTTTGATGGACCAAAACACCGGATATCGGCCTACCGAACCCGAAACCCCATCACACACCTCAAAAATGATAAAATAGACTTGCACAAACTTACGACACTCGATTCGGATCACCGGTTTGAAACTTCTGCAAGTTTCTGCTCTGAAAAGGCCTATTTTGGGGTTTTGACAGAACAAAATGCCGGATATCGGCCTACCGACCCCAAAACCCCATTATACACCTCAAAAATGATAAAATAGACTTACAAAAACTTACAGCACTCGATTTGGATCACCGGTTTGAAACTTTTGCAAGTTTCTGCTCCAAAAGGCCCATTTTTGGGTTTTGACTGACCAAAACACCGGATATCAGCCTAACTACCCCAAAACCCCATCACACACCACACAAATGATAAATTAGACTTGGACGAACTTACGTCACTCGATTCGGATCACCGGTTTGAAACTTATGCAAGTTTCTACTCCAAAAAGGCCCATTTTTGGGTTTTGACGGACCAAAACACCTGAATATCGGCCTACCGACCCCGAAATCCCCATCACACACCTCAAAAATGATAAAATAGACCTTCACGAACTTACGACACTCGATTCAGATCACCAGTTTGAAACTTATGCAAGTTTCTGCTCCAAAAAGGCCCATTCTTGGGTTTTGACGGACCAAAATAGCGGATATCGGCCTACCGACCTCGAAACCCCATCACACACCTCAAAAATGATAAAATTGACTTGCAAGAACTTACGGACACTTGATTCGGATCAACGATTTGAAACTTATACAAGTTTTTGCTCTGAAAATGCGGGTTTTGGGGTTTTCACAGACCAAAATACCAGATATTCGCCTAACTATCTCGATACCCAATCACACACCTCAAAAATGACAAAACTAGACTACCAAAAACTTAGGATAATCAGTTCAGATTAGTGGTTTGCAACTTATGCTACTTTATGCCGTTCTTACTATTTATGTATAGAAAAAATATATATATTCACTTTCATATATATTTAATAAGTGTTCTAATATATATCATTTGATCTTTATTTCAGATTGATTGAGATTATTGCGCCGGAGTCTTTAGGTCTTGCATCAGGACTGACTATTTTTATCTTCTTCTTTTTTTCATCGACATCTGTAGTTACATTTTTTGAGACAATTTTTTATTTTTGTATTTATTCTTAAATTGTACTTTTACAAATGTAAGTAATTAATTAGTATAATATATATATATATATATATGAATATATTTTTTTTCAATATATATTCATTTCAGAATGTTTGGATTTTACTGTATATCAGGATGATTGATACAGGTTTAAACAGGAATAAAACAACAAATAAAATAAATCATGTCGGGAAAAAAAAATTAAACTTTAAGCGATGCACAAAATGCATCGCTAAAAACTAAGAAATCAATTTATAGTGACGCTTCAAATTCGTCGCTAAAGATTGACTACACACTATTAGCGACGCACAACAAGCTTCGCTAAAGGTCGGATAAATATACCATTTACGACGCATGTTGCATTCGTGTATAGCATTTGCGACGCACCAGCCCAATTATTAGCGACGCACTGTACGCATCACTAATAATTACCTTTAGCGACGCAAAGGGATATGTGCGTCGCTAATACTATTAGCGACACGACTATTTGCGACGTCTTTCGCGACGTATTTTTGTGCATCGCAAAATCTCTTTAGCGATGCATTTTGCCACTATTAGCGACGCACGCGTGCATTGCTAATATTGCCTTTTCTTGTAGTGCTAATTCGGTAGTATTGTCCCATGCTATGCACATATTATTATAAAAAAAATTATAATTTAAAGACATATACATATTAGTTTGTAAAAAATATTGAAATAAAAATAAATTTATAATTAAAATAAAATATTTCTAAATAGAATAAATTAAAATTAGAATTCAATATTTTTTTAAAATGATAAAACTGTCCTTACTTTTATTTATTTTTTCAATTTAGACCTATTTTTTTTAACTTTTTTAACAATTTTATTATTATTTATATTGAAATTAAATAACTTATTTTTATTTTATATAAAATAAACTTAATATTTTAATTAATATTTATTTGAAAAATATGATAGAAGTTATAGAAGAAATGAGATAATAACAAAAACATTTTACCTTTCACAACTTCTCATTCCTTTAATTTCTTTCAAACTCTTCAATAGAATTTTTATTTTTGAGAACTTTTTTCTCTAATTCGTAGCTCTCACCTCTTCGGAAACTTTATCTTTTCAATTCGGAACCCCTCCTTTTTTTTTTTCTTTTTTTTCTTTTTTTATCACCATCCTATTTATAATAGGGAGTTGTGGGTAGTTTTATATTATAAATCTCCCAGTGGATCAATGTGGTGGTAGTTACTTATAAAAAAAATGATTAATTTTTAAAATTTTAATTAGAGTTGAAGTTAGGTGAATTAGATAGGGATTGAATTTATTATTAATGAGAGTTATTGAGAAAAGAGGAGAAGTTAAGTTTGTGTTGGAGAACTTAAATTGACTGTGAGGTGTGAAAATTGAAAAAAAAAAAAATCGGAATATGAAAAAAATTTTCTTGCAGCTCATTGATGTTTTCTAAAAATATGCAGCTCATTGACTTCTCCATAACTTTCTCATCTTTTCCTTCTGTGAATATGACAAAATTTTCTTGCAGATTATTAAGCTCGAGAAGAAGAAGAGCTAAAAGGATGAGAGAGGAAAAGAAAATGATCTTTATTTCCCATCTGTAACAATACAGAAGCCACCTGTATATATAGCCACTATTACAATGAATTAGTTATAACAGAAAGCTAACTAACTAACTAATCATTATTTACAATATGTACACCCTAATACTCCCCCTCAAGGTGGCTTGTAAATGTCCTTTACAACCATCTTGGACAACAAAGAAAAAAGTTGAGTAGATGGGAGGGGATTTAGTAAACATGTCAGCCAATTGATATTGAGATCTAATGGGCAGCAATTTGAGAACTCCCGAAGCAACTCGTTCACGAACAAAATGGAAATCTATCTCGATATGCTTAGTTCGTTCATGAAAGGTGGGATTAGAGGCAATATGCATCGCAGCTTGATTGTCACAATATAGCAAAGCAGGAGAAGCAACCTTGACTTGAAAATCTTTAAGAAGTTGCTGCAACCAGATAAGCTCACTGGCAGTAGAGGAAAGGGCTCTATACTCGGCTTCAGCTGAGGATCAAGAGACGGTGGTCTGCTTTTTGGCTTTCCAAGAGACTAAAGAGTCTCCAATAAAGATGCAAAAACTTGTAATGGAGCGTCGAGAATTAGGACATGATCCCCAATCAGCATCAGAGAATGCTTTCAAACGAACTGGAGCACAATCAGCAGAGTAAGCTCTTAGCTGCAAGGAAGAATTAGAAGAAAACAACAACCCTTGACCAGGACTTTTCTTGAGATAACGAAGCAGGTGATGCACTGCCTTGAGATGAGGAAGTCGAGGTTGAGCCAAGAATTGAGTGAGCTTGTGAACTGCAAAATTAATATCTGGGCGAGACAAAGTGAGATAAAGAAGTTTCCCAACAAGCCGTCGATAGTGTGTTATATCAGGAAGCAGTTCACCTTCAGTGGCAGTTAAACGAAGTTTTGGATCCATTGGAACAGCAGTTGGCTTACAAGCCAAGTAACCTGTGTCCTCAAGCAATTGTAAGGTGTAATGGCGTTGAGAAAGCACATGACCTTGCTTGGACTTAGCAATCTCAAGACCAAGAAAGTACTTGAGACAACCAAGATCCTTGAGCTTAAACTGTGTATGCAGAAACTGTTTGAGCTCATCAATAGCTTGATATGAAGGACTAGTAAGGATGATGTCATCCGCATAAACTAGAAGAGCAACAAAAGAGGATCCATGACCTTTTGTGAAGAGAGAGTAATCGAATTTTGACTGAAGAAAGCCAAACTTGAGCAAAGCTTGAGAAAATTTTGAATACCATTGTCTCGAACCTTGCTTGAGACCATAAATTGACTTGTGAAGCTTGCATACTAGTTTGCTTTGAGATGGAGAGGATGCCCCTTGGCTAAGATAGCCGAGAAGGAGATCCATATAGACTTCCTCAAAAAGATCGCCATGTAAAAAGGCGTTGTTGACATCGAGTTGAGCTAGATGCCAATTATGTGAGGCAGCAAGGGCAAGAAGAACCTTCACAGTCACTAATTTTGCCACTGGAGAGAAGGTTTCAACAAAGTCCAAACCTTTTTGTTGTGTATAGCCTTTAGCTACCAAACGAGCCTTATGTCGCTCAATAGATCCATCCGATTTAAGCTTGATCTTGTAAATCCATTTGCATCCAATGGTATGCTTGGCATGAGGAAAAGGAGTGATGGTCCAAGTGTTATTTGCTTCCATAGCTTTCAACTCTTCATGCATAGCCAATCTTCATTCAGGAAACTTCACTGCTTGGTGATAGTATTGAGGCTCAACCTGAGAGGATACATTGAGCACAAACTGCTTGTGTGAATCAGAAAGGCCATGATAAGAGATGTAGTTAGAGATTGGATAAGATGCAGAGGTGGAAGCATAAGTAGAAGAGCCAGCAAGTAAATTGCAGTGATAATCCTTCAAGTAATTAGGTGGATGAATCACTCTGGTAGATTTTCGAAGAACAACACCACCAGATGTATAAGGAGCAAGTGCTGGAATATCATCTACTGGAATAATAGTTGCTGAAGTAGAAGCAACACCAGAGGGAGATGGACCTGATGAAGAAACAATTGGAGAATTAGAATCAGGACGATCAATAGGAAGGTCAGCTGGAACACCAGAAGTAACAGGTGGATCATGAACATGTGAAGAAGCAAGATCGAGAATAAAATAAGCTTGTAAGGAAGAATGTGGCAGAACCAAATCTGGAAACGGATCAGTAACTTGATCTGAACTAGTAATAGCATGAAAAGGAAACACTTCCTCATGAAACATTGCATCTCGTGAAAGAAAAAGTTGTTTGGTCTCCACATCATAGAACTTATAACCTTTCACACCAGGCGGATAACCAAGTAAAACAAAAACTCGAGCACGAGGTTGGAACTTGGTTCGATGAGCAGCTAAGGTGGAAACAAATGCTAAACAGCCAAAAACTCGAAAAAGAGTGTAATCAGGAGCTGTTTTGTATAGCAAATGAAAAGGTGTGTTGTGCCTCAATAGTGGAGAAGGAGTTCTGTTAATTAAGAAGGCCGTAGTAAGAACACAATCGGTCCAAAAAGAAACTGGAATCCTAGATTGAAAAAACAATGACCGAGCCACATTCAAGAGGTGTTGATGTTTTCGCTCCACAACCGAGTTTTGTTGAGGCCTGTCAACACACAAAAACTGATGCAAAACTCCCTTATCTTGGAAAAACTCAGCAAAAGATAACTCAGGTGCATTATCAGATCGAAATACCTGGATTTTGGCATTAAACTGAGTTGAAACCATGTTAAAAAACTTCGGTATCACAGAGACAGCATCAGATTTATTCCTCAACAAATGGACCCAAGTAAAACGAGTGCAATCATCAACAAGAGTCAAGAAAAACCGATGACCAGAATAAGAAACAGTTTGATATGGCCCCTAAATATCACAGTGCACAAGATCAAAAGGAAATTTGGACAAATGATTATTGGATTCAAAAGGTAGCCTTCTTTGCTTAGCAAGAGGACAAATATAACAAGGATCCGACTTATGCAATCTAGTTACATCACATTTCAACTGATCTTTCAAAGAATCAAGTCTCTTAAAAGAAATATGTCCTGGTCTATTATGCCAAATACGAGCGGAAACATTATTGACAAAGGCATTGGAAATAGAATTCAAACACTGAACATTAAGAACATAGAGATCTTGGACTTTGTCACCCCTGCCAATCATCCTCTTGGTTGATAGATCCTGGATAACAAAGCAGTCAGGAAGGAAACTTATTGTAAGACCAGATCCAGTTACTAAAGCACTGACTGAGATCAAGTCGAATTTGAATTGAGGAACAAACAATACATCCTTAAGCACAAGGTCAGAATGCAGTTTAACATCACCAGCAAAATGGACCAAAATCTGAGAATGATTTGGCAAAGTAACTGTTGTGTGATGAATAGAATGCAAGGAAACAAAGGCACTAGCTTGTGAACAAATATGTCGAGTAGCTCCTAAGTCTACAATCCAGAACTGATTGGATGAAAATAGAGGACTCAAAGACACAGAGAAGCAAATACCTGCGAGGCAGTTGGTTTGAGAAGGATCAGGAGCATTGGTGACCTTTGTTGAGCTACTCAAATGTGTAGAAAGCATGGACATTAGCTGCTGATATTGATTGGAGTTCAGATTCTGAAAAAAACCTCCAAAAGAATTAGACTGATCTGGTCTATCATCAGAAGTAGAAACTTGATGAGCAGCAGCATTAGAATTGTTGTTGGATCTGAATTTATATCCAGAAGGATATCCATGGATCTTGTAGCAACGATCCACAGTATGTCCACGAATCTTGCAATGCGTGCAATAAGGCTTGTCTTTTTTCTGATTCTTAGAAGCACTAGAATTGGAATTCTGAGAATTTTGAGGACCAGATCCACCAGACTTATTAACATCTGTTTTAACAACAAAGGCCATTGTGCCAGTAGAATTGCTCGAATCAGAGGAAGGATTAGTCCTCCTTTGTTGTTCCTCTTGAACAATCAGAGAGAAAACACGATTGATAGGAGGCATTGGATCCATGAGAAGCAACTGACCACGAACTTGAGAGAAAGAATCATCAAGTCCCATTAAGAAGGACATTATGTACTCCATTTGATGATGATCGTTAATATTTTTAACTCCACCACAAGAGCATTTTCCACAAGAACAATTAGGTCGGTAATTACTCAATTCTTCCCATATAGTTTTCAGCTTTGTGAAGTAAATGCTAACAGAACTCTGTTCTTGACGCAAATTCATCAATTCATGTTTAAGCTAAAAAATTCTAGGTTCGTTCCTCTGTTGAAAACGATCCCTAAGATCTAGCCAAATCTCTCGGGAAAAAGCAGCAAAAATAATACTGGCAGAAATTTCCTTTGAAACCGAATTTAAGATCCAAGATATAACAATATTATTATTGCGAATCCAGGAGTTGAAAAAATTAGTGTCAGTACCTTGAGGCTCAGGAATAGAACCATCGACAAATCCCAATTTTTTCTTCACAGATAGTGCAATTAACATCGCGCGACTCCAGTTGGTGTAATTCTCACCGGTGAGCTGCTGCGAAACGAGCACTTGCCCAGGGCTATCAGAATGATGAAGATAGTAGGGATTTGAAGGTTCTTCAATGGTGGAACGATTCGAATTGGTTCGCTCTCCAAAATTAGAATCACTCATCGAGGAAAGAGTCGCCATATCGAAGAAGACAGAATCAATCAACAAAGGAAGAAGAAAACAAGCAAATTTACAGCGGATCAAATTTGCTCTGATACCACATTAAGCTCGAGAAGAAGAAGAGCTAAAAGGATGAGAGAGGAAAAGAAAATGATCTTTATTTCCCATTTGTAACAATACAGAAGCCAGCTGTATATATAGCCACTATTACATTGAATTAGTTATAACAGAAAGCTAACTAACTAACTAATCATTATTTACAATATGTACACCCTAATAGATCAAGAAAACTGAGACCATATATGCAGATTTATCAGTTAATGGTTTATAGTAATTCACAGCTTAAGAGTTGAATTCATAGAGATATTTTCAGTTTTTGGTCTGGTTTTCGCTATTTTGTGTTCAATAACTGCAGAATATGCTTGTAATGGTGATAGCCCATCTAGCAGATTGTTTAGAATCACATCATGATGCTCTTATTGACTTCAAAATAAGCATTAAAGGTCTCGAGAACAGGCTCTCATCATGGCATGGAAGTAACTGCTGTCAGTGGAGAGGGATCGCGTGTGATAACACTACTGGATCTGTTATTAGAATTGATCTTCACAACCCATATCCATTAAGTTCTAATACTCCCAGGTATGCTTTTTGGAACTTAAGTGGAGAAATTAGACCTTCATTACAAAAACTCAAGTCCTTGACACATTTAGACTTAAGTTTCAACACACTTCAAGGCATCCCAATTCCTGGATTCTTGGGCTCATTGAAGAATTTGCAATATCTGAACCTAACAACAGTTGGGTTTCGCGGCTCTATTCCTCCAAATTTGGGAAATCTCTCTAGCTTACAATATCTTAATGTCTCCTCTCAGCCCTTAACTGTTTATAATCTGCAATGGATGACTAGCCTTGCTTCCCTTAAACATCTTGATATGAACCAAGTTGACCTATCTTTGGTGGGTTCAAATTGGATTGAGTTTTTAAACAAGCTTCCATTTTTAACTGATCTGCATCTTTCCAATTGTGGCCTGTTTGGTTCCATTTCATCTCTAGGCTCTCTTAATTTCACTTCACTTGCTCTCATAGATATTAGTCTTAACAGCTTCGACTTGAAGTTCCCTGACTGGATTGCAAATGTGAGCAGCCATGTCTATGTAGATATGAGTCAGTGTATATTTCCGTAGAAGAATTCCAATTGGTCTCGGCGAGCTTCCGAATTTACAATACTTAAACCTTTTTGGCAACCAAAACCTTAGTGCAAATTTTCTTGAACTTTTCAGGGGAAGCTTGGAAAAAATATAGAGGTTCTTGGTTTTTCTGATAATAAGTTACATGGGAAACTTCCTGCTTCCATTGGAAACATGAAATTTCTCACTGACTTTGATCTGTCTTCGAATGGTGTTGAGGGTGGGATCCCAAGCTCCATTGGTAGACTTTGCAGTTTGATCAACTTTGATTTGTCTTCTAATAATTTGACAAAAAGTCTACCTGAATTACTTGAGGGGACAGAGAATTGTGTTTCTGGAAGTCCTTTGCCTAGTCTGGTGAGCTTGAGAGTGAGCAACAATAGGCTAGTCGGTGAATTGCCAGATTGGTTGGGTCAACTTGAAAATCTTTCTGAACTTGGGTTGAACTATAAATTGTTTGAAGGTTCAATCCCTTATTCTTTAGGGACACTGCGAAATCTAACCAGTGTGGGACTTGGAGGGAATAAACTGAATGGGACTCTCCTAGAAAGTTTTGGGCAGCTTCCAGAATTGACTTTCTTTGATGTTTCTTCCAATCAGTTACAAGAATATCTCTGAAGTCCATTTTTCAAAGCTAAGTAAGCTGAAGTTCTTGTTCTTGTCTTCAAATTCCTTCATTTTGAATGTCAGTTCTAGTTGGGTCCCTCCATTCCAAGTCCGAAATCTTGACCTGGGTTCATGCCATTTGGGTCCTCCATTCCTAGATTGGCTTGAATCTCAAAAAGAGCTCATGTACCTTGATTTCTCAAATGGTAGCATTTCAGGTTCCATTCCAAGCTGGTTTTGGGACATGTCTTCCAACCTATCACTGTTAAATGTCTCTCTCAATCAGTTAACCGGTCAACTTCCAAATCTGTTAAATGTAGCTCTTTTTGCAGCTATTGATCTCAGCTCCAACCTCTTTGAAGGACCTATTCCTCTTCCTCTTGCTGAAATTGAGTTACTAGACCTCTCCAATAATCAATTTTTAGGTCCTATCCCTCGGAATATTAGTGAATCCATGTCCGAACTTAATCTTTCTCTCCCTTTCCGGCAACCAACTAACTGGAGAAATGCCAGCTTCGATTGGAGAAATGATGTCCCTTCAAGTCATTGACCTTACGATGAATAACTTAACAGGAAGAATTCCTTCAAGCATAGGAAATTGCTCTTACCTGAAGGCTTTAGATCTTGGAAACAACAATTTTTCTGGGGAAATTCCAAGTTCTCTGGGTCAGCTGAAACATCTTCAATCTCTGCATCTAAATGACAACATGTTCTCAGGAGAGTTCCCCACTTCTTTCATGAATTTATCAAGTTTGGAAATTCTGGACCTTGGAAACAACAGATTATCAGGTAACATTCCAACATGGATAAGAAATGGTCTTGCCAATCTTAGAATTCTTAAGCTGAGATCAAATGCATTTTCTGGTGGAGTACCCTCAAATCTTTCAAATTTAACTTCCCTGCAAGTTCTGGACCTCACCGAAAACAATTTGACCGGCAGCATTCCGGTGAGCTTGGGCGACCTGAAAGCCATGGCACAAGAGCAAAAAATAAACCAATACTTCTTCTATGGGTTGTACAGGGGCCTGTAATATGAAGAAAGCTTGGTTTTGAATATAAAAGGCCAATCTCAAAAATACACCAAAACTCTATCCCTTGTGACCTCTAGAGACCTTGTCTGGAAATAATTTGAACAAAATTGTTTGGTCTAATGGTTTTGAACTTATCAGGCAACCATATCAGTGGCCAAATTCCCAGTAACATTTGAGTTTGCGTCAACTGGGATCTCTTGATCTTTCAAGGAATAAGCTCTCTAGTGCCATTCCTCCAAGAAAGCATGTCTTCTTTGACATTTTTAGGTTATCTGAATCTATCGAACAATAACTTCTCGGGTATGATCCCTTATACAGGGCAGATGGAACCTTTTGTTGAGTCTGCTTTTGCTGGAACCCAAGGTCTTTGTGGATCTCCACTTGTTTTTAAGTGCAAAGGAGGGGAGAATTCAGATAAAGGCAAGAGTGTTGAGAATGAGGATAATGACTGAGTTCATTGATCAGTAGTTTTACTTGAGTGTGGGATTGGGATTTGCTGCTGGTATTCTGCTTCCTTATTTAATTGTAGCAACCAGAAAACCTTGGAGTGATGCCTACTTCAGTTTTGTGGACAAAATTATTAATAGATTATCATGGGTGAGAAAGAGAAGAGCAACACACAACAGAAACCGTCATCATCAATGATAGATTTTGTTGTTTTGGTTTTGTAATTTGCTACACTATAATAGAATTGCTCTAGAAATAGTGAGTTGCATGAAAAAATAATGAAATTGTCTATTTTTTTGGTCTTTTAGTTGTTTGTGTGAACCAAGCTCTCAAACAACAAAGCCGTCTAGTGCCATTGTTCCTTAATTTGCTTTGTAAATGGTATTAGTAATCTTCTTAAGAAAGAGTATGTGTTCGTCAAAACCACTCATTCACAGGAGACAAGGTCTAATCTTTTCAGTTTTGAACTGCTCTTAAGAATTGTCGTGTTTCCTCACCATTCAAGACTAATTATTTTATGCATGGATCTTAATTTCACATGTTCCATTTGCTTGCGTAGCTATATATTTTCTGTATCTACATCCATTTCATCTGCTCTAAAGCCACCATCAGTGTGACCGATTTTGCACTACTGCCATTTCAATAAACATTTCTTGATAGAAAACCAATTCTAAATTTCTTCAAAATTATGGCAAATGACTTTGGCTTCTTCATGTCAAACTTCAACTCGTTATTCAAAAACCTTCAATAACATCAACACCGAAGGATGAATGATACATGTTGTTGGCGTGAGTTCTCAATTAAGAGACAAATCAGAGAGATTATAGGAATAGACATAACTGTCAACCATGATTGTAGCCCTAAAAATCTGTATAGCCAAGAATAAGGTTGCTAATCTTTCTATATATGTGTACAATATCTCTGAAAATATATAAAAGTTAGAAAATGTGACATGGTATCAGAGCCTCTCAAGATTTGGCTCTCTGTTCACGTTGATCCCTACCTCCTAGCCTCCATCCGCCCACTTCCTTCTCATATGGGAGACACCGAAACCCTAATGTAGTCTGATGAATCTCCCACCGACCATAATACACTCCTCTCTGAATTATTCAACACCAAGATGGCTGAAACTCTGTCCAAAGCTCAGGCCCCAACTGTGATTTCTGAACCTGCGGCTCTACCGATTGGCATCAAGTTGGATGGTTCCAACTATGCTTTATGGTCCCAAGTTTTCGAGATGTACATCTCCGGCAAAGACAAGTTGGGCTACATCAATGGCGAGTTACCTCTGCCATCTCCGACCGACCCATCCTTCCACAAATAGTGCACTGATAATGCCATTGTCAAAGGGTGGCTAATCAACTCCATGGATCTAACGTTAATCGACAATTTCATTCGCTTTCCCATGGCCAAACTGGTTTGGGATTTTGCTGCTACCACCTATTTTGATGGTGGTAATACCTCTCCAAGTTTATGATCTCCGGTGCCGTGTCTCACATCTCAACCAAGCAAGTGGCTCCTTGGAAAAATACTACACCGACTTGCAAGGCCTCTAGCGTGAAATTGATTTTCGATGTCCCAATTCGATGGAGTGCCTTGCTGATATTCAACGCTATAATAATCTCCTTCAAGAAGATAGGGTTTATGTATTCTTGGATGGTCTTGACTGACAAGTTGGACAATATTCGCAGCGATGTGTTGTAGATGCACCCGTTTCCCACCCTAGAGCAGGCATATGCCCATGTCCGTAGGGAGGCCCTTCGCCTAAGCAGTGATGAACGCTAGTGACCATAAACCACCTCCAGGGGCAATGCTTGCTTCGAGAGGCCTCAAGCTTGGTTTCTCTGGATCGGCTTCTCAGCATACAAGGAAATCTTCCTCTAAGGCCCATACATCATCTGACGGTCTCAAATGCTCTCATTGTGGCAATACAAAACACACATGTGAAAACTGCTTCCAGTTGCATGGATACCCCGATTGGTGGCACGAGCTCCAAGCTCGAAAAAAATGAGATACTTCCAGTACGGCTGAAGGCACCGGAAAGGCTATTGTGGCAGCAACCGAACCTTATCTCTCTCTCATCCCACCCACCGCCCCATCTAAGTGTGATTTCTCTCCTGTGGATCCAGGTAACCTCTGTCATGCATTGCTTAGTCATCGCCACGATGTCAACAGTGGTGATTGGCTCCTCAACTCTGGGGCCACGGATCATATGACGTTTGATCTCGCAGATTTCTCCCACCACTCATCTCCAAAGCGCACTAGCATTGCGAATGCTAATGGGGTGGTCTCACCTGTCACAGGGGCCGAATCTATGACCTTATCACCCTCTCTTCATTTATCCAACACTTTACTTGTTCCCTCTTTATCCCACAACTTATTATCTGTTAGCTAACTTACTACAAAACTAAATTGTGTGGTGCTAATGTTTTCTGATTTTTGTCTTATTCAAGATATTCTCACCAAGGAGATAATTGGGCATGGTACTAAGAGGGGTGGATTGTACTACATGGAAGATTTCAGTTTGGGTCGGACGCATCACGTGTCTTCTTCACTTGGTTCCAAAGCTCGATAGATTTGGTTGTGGCATCGTCGTTTGGGACATCCGTCATTCGGGTACCTACAACATTTGTTTCCTGATTTATTCTCCAACGTAGAGACTTCTGAATTTAACTATGATACATATATTTTAGCCAAAAGTCATAGGGCTACTTATCCATTAAGCATGAATAAAAGTGATACACCTTTTGCTTTAATTCATTCTGATGTATGGGGACCCTCTCCTTTATCTATTGTATCTGGTGTACGTTGGTTTGTGATATTTGTTGATGACTGCACCCTGGATTAACTGGCTATATTTGCTGGAACATAAGGATGAAGTGTTTAGTGTCTTTCAGTCATTTCATGTTATGATTCAGACCTAATTTTTCGTTTAGATCTGGATTCTCCGCTCCAACAATGGTGGCGAATATTATAATCACCACTTTCATTCCTATTTTCAACAACATGGTCTTATCCACGAGACCTCATGTCCCCAGGCCCCTCAACAAAATGGGGTAGTTGAACGAAAGAATCGGCATATCCTTGAGACTGCTCGGGCTCTCCTCCTAGGCGTTCATATCCCCACACGACATTGGCCTGACACTGTTACCACTGTCGTACATTTAATCAACCGCCTTCCTTCCAAAATTTTAAATTTTAAAACCCCATTACAGTCCTTGTCGGCCTCGGTCTCTCTACCTACGGTTCTCATGCTCCCTCCTCGCATATTTGGGTGTGTGGCGTATGTGTAACACCCCAGACTTAATTTTCGATTAATTAATGTAATGAAACCCTTTCTGGAATATGATGTAGTATTTGACTATTTAAACTCCAATTTTTAACACTAGCGAAACCCGTATTGGCTAATTACAAAAATTCTGAGGAAATGATAACCGACACTAGACCTTGGATACTGAGGCTAACTTGAATAGGCGTTGACCAGAAGAAACCACGTCAAAAAAAAAAAAAAAAAAAGAGCAACAGAAAATAAATTAGGGAGGAAATAGCCAAAGCTGATTTCTGTGATAGCCAAACAGGGCATAAGCCAAATAAAGGGAGAAAATGCCCAAAATAAGGCCAAGGGGATTTGAACCCTTGACCAAGTGAACTAGATTCTAAACACCTAAAAAGATTACCAAGTAGGTTGTTAGTGTTTTATGTCTAGATATGCAATGAATTGTATATAACCCAAAATCTGGTTAGGCCACCTCCCAAATTGGCCAATGGCCATGCATGCAACACATCATCACCACCTCACCCTACACACCTAGGTTATCATGTCTCTACATGCACATGACTATATCTTCCCCCAACCAAATTACATGCAAAATAATCATGAAATAAAGGGAAAACAAAAAGGCAACCTGATTATATACACATGAGATTACATTGGTATATGAAACATTAAAGGGAAATCAGATTTGGGGTTGTCTTGTATACTGATATAGAGAGAGAAAGAGAGAGAGAGAGAGAGAGAAAGAGAGGGTTAGAGAGAGTGAAGGAAACACATTGTGTGTGTGTGCTTGTGTGTGGGTTTGGCCATTGAAGGAGCAAGGAAGAAGACTAAGGACTGAGACTGCATGACTGGAATAAGCCAACCCACTGAGGCCTCTTCTTAAGCCACGAACAGAGAGGAAACCGCTATACAAGGTATTAACCTTTAACTGTGAATTTTTTTGTTAAAGTTTTGGTGCTGTTCTAGTAGGATTAAGCTCCATCGATTGCATGCCTGGAGTTTAGAATAATAGATCTTAAGTAAAGGCATGAAAATAGACCACTGAAATGGCCCAAAACACCAAAACCCGTATACAACCACCATGGATGGGCCTTGAGGTGCAGGTCTGAATCGACTTACACCAAACCCATTTTGGCTTCTTGGGACTAGAACTAGGTTCTTCTAGCATCTCAAAAACCTAGATACGCGACCTTAAAGGCTCAAAATAGACCCTTAAATTGCGAGTTGCAGGTTCAGGTTTAAAACCCAAACTCACAAAAACCTCGATTAAACTGGGATTTTAGGACAGAGACTTGAAACCCCGTGATGCAAGTGTCATAACGTAAGAAACCCCATGAGGATTGGACCAAAAATGAGTGTTTGGGAACTAGTTGCAGGTTTCGGCTATCGTTTTCGAAACAGAACCATTGAGCTTGATTCGATGCCCCAAATGAATGTAAGATCGTTAGTATAACTTCCAGAAGTCGATTAAAATAGAAAACAGAGGAAAAAGGTAGCTTCAAAACCATGAAATGGAAGAAAAAGATTTTAGGGTTTCGGATGAACAGTGGCCGTCGAGATGGGGAAGACGACACTGTTCATGGGTCGGGTTGATTTTGGGTCGGGTCGGGACCCGACCGACCGGGCGTATGGATCACACGAAACTACGCCGTTTTGATGTAACTGATTTTAAATTTTAAATCTTAGGGCTAACGCCAGCATGACGTCAGCATTGTGCCTTGGACCGGTTAAAACCGGATTGGTTCAGTCCGGTTCACTTAAGGGAGAACTGAACCCTTTGGTTTAGTTTGATATTTTGGGAAATTCCAGTTTGACCCCACCAATTTTGGGGAATGCTGTTCTGGCCCAGTTTCTAAAAAGATATTACATTAAAGCCCCTGGAAATTAAATAATTAATAAAATAAATTATTTAATTAATTTATTAATTAAGTAAAATGACCAATTTACCCCTCGGTCAAAAATAGATCAAACGAAGTCCGATTAAAGTAAATGAATAGTGTATTTTGACTATTTCGAGCATTCTGGATCCGATGGAAAGGTCCGTTTTACGAGACAAGACTTCAAAAATTAAGACACGTAAAAGTGTAAATTATCATCTTACCCCCAATGATACCCAAGGCCAATTGAATATAAAAGGTAGTCTATCTTGACTATTTTGGGCAATCCAGACTCAATGGTAGAGTCCATTTTGGCAAATGGAGTATCGAAAAATATGACACGTAGAAACATAAAATCACAAAAACGCCCTAGGCTTAAAATAAACTACAGATACGCAAATTCAAATCTAGAAAAACCTAAACCAATTATCTACGACACCTTGAACCTAACGATGACATCCTTGTGAGGAAAATAAGACCCGGTAACAAACTGAAAGATAACCGACGCGTCCCTAAAACTTAATGAAGCTATAGGGAGAGGGTAATTAGAATAGAGAGGGCTCTAAATTAACAGTTAAATTATGTGATAGTTTGAACAAGAAAGTAACAAGGCCTTAAATTATGATTATAGGAACCCTCGTTGAGGAAGGATTTTTGGATTAGCTCTTGGGACTTCATGTGAGTATTTTCATACCATGTTGAGGTGGATTTTCATTATAGATATAAATATCGAACTCTGGTATAATTTGAAAATAGATCATTCTGTTTGAAATCGATTTGAATGACTTATTGATATTGCCATTTCCTGATAGCTTGTAAAATACTCATGACACTATAACAGTTTTTCTCACCAATCTTTGAACTGTTTTGACTAAAGGTTAAATATGAAACTCTTATTTGAAATAATTGAGACTGTTATTGATGTTATTGATTTTGAAAATGATTTTGATGCTTTGAATGATACACCCTTCTATGATTGGTTACTATTGAATAGATTGTGACCTTATCGAACCCTGCCCACGGGGTATATTGGTGATGAGCCGGTGTGATACGGCATATTATTTAATTTGATCTCAGTCAGCGAGGTTCTAATTTGCTGGCCATAGAATCTTCTATGATTTGTCATTATCGAACAGATTGTGACCCTATTGAACCCTAACCACGGGGTATATTAGTGGTATTTTTGAATGTGATCTCAGTCAGCGAGGTGCTAATTTGCTGGCCATAGAAAGGGAAAAATTTGAATGATTTGAACTCTTGTGAATATCGAATGTGAACTATGATTAAACTTTGAATCATCGAATTGAGAACTATTGAATTACGATTTTGATTATTCAGACTATGAAATTGTTATCGAACTATGTTACCAAACTATGATATTGATTTGAACTATGACTATTGAATTTGAAAATGACTTTGAACCGTAACTATGATAGAGTTACAAAACTGAACTACAATGTTGATTTGAACTATGACTATTGAATTTGAAAACGACTTTGAACCGTAACTATGATAGAGTTACAAAACTGAACTACAATGTTGATTTGAACTATGACCATTGAATTTGAAAATGACTTTGAACCGTAACTATGATAGAGTTACAATACTAAACTATGATGTTGATTTGACTATGACTATTGATATTGAAAACGACTTTGAACCATAACTATGATTGAGTTACAATATTATACTACGATGTTGATTTGACTGTGACTATTGATATTGAAAACGACTTTAAACCATGTTTGAATTACAATACAAATCATCGTTACCAACTATGTTATTGGATCGTTATTTTGACTGTGTTATGTTATCGATTTTGATTTACGGACTGTGATTGAACTGAGATTTATTGAAAATGAATTTGATACTAATTTCTGATCTGTTGTGCTTGATATGACGTATTTTAATTCTATATGAGTATATATATTTCAGACTGTACTACATAGTAGTTTTGAAACCCTTGGCATGTTATGGAAGTACTCATTGGGCTTGTTGAAGCTCACCCCATTCTCTTAACATTTTTCAGGTAAGGACTAGACAACTTGCTTTCAGGTGATGCAGGATAAGTGCTTAAGTGACGAAGCAAGTTCTTTTTGATGAGTCCTTAACTGAAGATAGATTAGATATTTTTGGGATCTTATGTATTAAGTTATGTAATATTATGCTACTCTTGACTTGGAGACTATGATCTTTGATGATGGTATTTGAATCGACTAATTAAGTGATGTAGCTTATTTTGTGGATGATAAGAAAGAAAAAAAAAATTATTTCGATGCGTAAATGGTATTTAGAAAAGTATTGTGATTATTGAAATAGGCCTCGGTAGCCAATCACGAACCCCTAATCCGCATAAGCCGGGTTTCGGGTCGTGACAGTATGTACACCTCCCTAAGAGCAGCGCACCAAACTTGATCTATATGCCCTTTGTTGCCTCTTCTTAGGCTATGCTGCGCATCAAAAAGGCTACCGTTGTTATGATCCTGCTACTAAATGTACCTATGTGACTATGGATGTCACCTTTCTAGAGTCCGAACTGTTCTATCATTCTTTGGCATCCACTTCTTCTCTTCAGGGGTAGACACTAGATGAAGAGTTGAATTGGCTAGTTTTTGACTGGCTTGAATAACACACCAATAACTGGCAAGGAATCAACAGGTACATCTTCAGGGCCGGACATATTCTCTGAATCTAGAGGGTCTTCGGAAATTGAGCCTACACCATCAGGAGAATAACCAAAATCCTCCCATCTCTCAGTGCCTGCAGACCCATCTCTTGAGAATATTCCTAAGGTAAGTAATGTCGGCACACCCTCATTTATGCATAACATAGATACTTCTACTGGGTGTAACTTACCTTTCAGGCACAACCGTGGCAAGCCACCAAACAGATACTCTCTAGACATTGACTTTGAACTGATATAATTGTGTCGGTAATGTCGGCATGCCCTTAATATTAATAATTGTTATATAATTGACTTTGAACTGATATAATAAAAAGAAAAACCCTCCATTTAAAACAAAAAAGTAAATTCGTAAATTTGAAAGGAAATACCGACACAATATTTACATACAATTAGGACTTTATGACTATATATGAGTCAAGTCAATTGAGTAGTAGGTTGCTTAAGATTGACTAATTAAAATTAACAAACTTTAAAGTGTGTTTAAATTTTATTTATTTATATATCAAATTAATCTTAAACGAGTCTCTAATTAGATTGAGCTCAAGTAATTTCGTTTTATATATAACATTATAATACAGTCAACTCTCTTATAATTACTAGACATGCGAAATTAAAAATTTATGAAAATTATTAATTATTAAATTTTGTCATATTTTCATTAATTAATCAGTGTTTTTTACATGTAAAGTAATTTTCTTTACAAAAATAAGACATTATAGACAATTTTTTCATAGAATAAATATAATGCTCAATTTAAGCTATAAAAATTTTTTAATGTACTTTTCAAGTAACCAAGTTATGTTTCCTAACGACACTTTGATTTTTCATAAAATGCATACAATGTTCAACTTAATGCATAAAAAAACTCTTAATATAATTTTTGAGTAAACATGTTGTGTTTTCTGATATCGTAATTTTTTTCACTTACAAGACTTTTAAATTCAATTATGTTAAGTTAATAAATATAATTACCAAGACATGTCATAAGCAGGATATATATTACATATATAACTATTTTAGCTCTCTAATAATTAATATTATAAAAAAAATTATGAAAAATACTAATTATTTGGTAATAAATTTTTTAATTATCCACATTCAACTTGGTTTCTTATAAATATATTAATTATTAAAAATTATTAACTTATTAAATATTAATTATAAGAGAGTCAATTGTTATTTACTTTTTTGAACCAAGTCCAAATCAAATTCAATAAATTAACAATTAACAAATTTTAAAAAATATTTATATTTATTATTTATTTATCTTACAAGTTGATCTCAAGAGATAATCTAGCCAACAAGATTATAAATCAATCTCAAATAACCTAATTTGATTTACAATCATACACACGCTCCACTTCTAGACTCAGAGACTCTACTTCACTTTTTTTTTATTACAATAGAATAATACAATATTTGTCTTTTTACATCATATACATCTAATGATGCATTAAGAAAATCTAATACTAAAGATTACCATATCCTTTGAACTAATGCTAGATGATTCACACTTAATCACAAATAGTCCAATTCCTCAATTTCAAACATTATTAGCAACAACTCACAACTTTCAGATGTGCCACCATAAAGGGGCACTAATACTACACATTGCACACATCTATCATCTGTGCCTAAGTGAATTTTGAAGAAATTTTGTGACAAAGATGATCCTAGTCAAACTCTAAACAAACCAATTTGTAAAAACATAATGTGATCACATTTAATTTATCTTGGACATGAATTCCAAAACCAAAATGTAAAAAAATCATGTATTTGAATCATACCCCATACTAGATTCGCTTAATTTCTTCAATGTACCAGTAGGTTGCGTCGCGTGACACTTTATTCCACATGTTACACAATCAGTGCTGCATTGAGAAAATTAAAGATTCACACATTCATGGGCAAAAGAATCATAGGACGTCAATGTGTTCCCTCTCCATTTTGACAGTCATCTTGTCCTGTTGGTCCTTTCTATCGAAACATATTACTTGTTGCATCTGTTGTTATAGGCATTCAACGCATATGATCAAACCTTCCCAACAGAAATGAGTACGGGAGTCTGATTCAAAAGAACCAGAATAATGATGTAGCTAGACTCTAAATAGTTGTGATAAAACCAAGTTAGACTCAAAAGAAGGCTCAACATTCCAAGAGTAAGTGATGCTTTTGCAAGCATTATAAGAGGTAAGCAGAAATCTGCTTATAATGCTAATGGTTATAGGCCCAGAACGCCATCTGCAAGCATCAAGCTCGACAATACAGTCATTTTCGGAGCAACATTGGATCAGGAATTCAGGGTGTTCTCCGTAGAAGCAAAGCCAACAGATAGCTGAGGGCAGAATCAACTGACGACAGTGCAACAATGAGCAGTGCCACGAGAACAAGAGTGAGAGAAGCAGTCTTCAACTGCACAGAGTGAGAGAGACTCAGTTTACTGCCTCATTTGCACCAACATTTCACCATAATAACACGAGAAAAAAAAAACAGTTGCCAACAAAAAAACACAAAATATATTCTAACAGGTGTAAAGCATTTCAATTTACAATTCTGGATCATTATAAAAATGGGTAAATGCATGCGTGTCTATATATAAACCAGTAGTTGGTTGTGTTCCATAGGATGCACAATTGAATAGCTTCCAACTGATCCAAGCAAAGAGAGAGAGAGAGAGAGAGAGAGAGAGTCATCCCAATGAGCCAAGGGCTCTATATTCGACATTATGGCTAAATTTAATATCCCATTTACTACTACTACTGCTAATAATAATAATAAAAAATCATGCATGGGGTAGTTAGACCAGAAATAGTAATTTTTTTTATACTAACCGTGCTCTGAAAGTTTGGCCACTCTATGTACTTCAGCTGGCTAGGTTGCTCAACTAGAAAGACAAATAAAGAATTCAAAGCCCTGGAAAAAATAAATAAATAAATAACATCAGTCAATTCATAAAAACCAAGTCTTTTTCTTTCTATTAGGAATGGCATCAACAATGAACTGTGGAATTTATTTTGACATAGAAGGTAACTTAATGCATGACATTTTCCTTTCAATACATAAAAAACTTGGTGCATATTACAAACACAAAAAAGGCCATCCTATGCATTATAATTGAAATACATTCCTATGGCTCCGCAAGCTTGCATATCATGACCCATGCCTTAACATCAACAGCAATAAGGAACCATCTGCCACAAAAATGCAGGAACTTTTCTGATACAATACGACAATAACAATAAAAATAAAAATCTAAAACTTCATAACTAAACTAATGTTATCTTTCTCAAACACTTGCAATATATATTAAACTACACTTCCATTTTGTTTTATTCTTCTGCAATTGTATCTATGATCCCCATCAATAATAATTGTAGCGTTATAATTACTTTGCAGACAAGACAAAATAACACATTATTCTCTTTATAAACGAGTCTTCATGCTAAGAAACAGTTAGTGAGAAGCAAGACAACAAAGGACAGATTTGAAAATTTTCAACAGGGTATGTGTCAAAGTAGAACCTAATCGGGGGGGAAGCTGCCGGGTATAGGATAAAGTCTGAACCGCATAAATAATACCTTGCTCCAGCCAGGAGTTCACTCTAAATCATAATATATATATATATATATATTTCATTTTTGTGTGTGTCAGCAGACTTGTGTTTGTCAAAGAGATAAGGGAAGAACAAGAAAAAACCAAGGCAAGCCTCACTATTAAATTCCAACTCAGGAAATTCCAAAATCCAAACTGCAATCATCTTGACAAACTAATTTGTGGATCTTACATATCTGTACTTATTGCATAAGCATAACCCTCACTATCGGTGATTTTCTTTTTTTATCAGCAAAAAGAAAGATATATATTTTATTAATGATTAAAAGGTTACAAAAGATAATAGCTATTCCCCCTATAAATTGCCATAAGCAGTACAAACCCAAACTTCAATCTAGAACACCATTCCCGAATCTCCCCAGTTGGCAAGACACCAGCTAATGTTCAGAATAAGAAAAGCAAGACAGAAGAAGAAGAAATAATGACACAATACAGAAACTTCAATACCCAAAACATAAGACAGATTAAGCAACACAAACTCCAGCCCTATACCTTCATAAACTCTGCTGCTGCCAGCCTTATCCCTTCCCCCTTACGCTCTGCAAATTTAAAATCACATCCGGGATAGTGACGTCATTGCAAACCTTCTTCGATTTCCCCCAAAAAACAATCCTTTACTTGATTAACTCAATTTCTTCACACCAATCGACAACTTTATTTACAAAAGCACATTTGTTTCTAACATTCCATAGAGACCAACAAATAGCTAGGGGCATGATCTTCCACAGAATCATATCATCTTTCTTATAGCTCCAACCTGGCCACCATTCCCAAACTTAACGGACAGATTTTGGTAAAACACACTATATTCCCCACCACTTCAAACAAGCTGTCCAAACCTTCCATGCTTTAAAGCATAACAGCAACAAATGACAAGAAGTTTCTAAAACTTCTCCACAAAATCTGCATAAACACCTTTCATTGCTTTCAATCACTCCCCACCTTCTAATCCCTCTGCCGAAAGGACTCTACCCCAACTAATGAACCAACTGAACACTGTACTTTTGGGGGGAGCATCATTTTTCCACACCACCTTATACATATTATAATTTTCTTCTTCTAATATTTCACATAACTCATACATTATTTTAACACAGAGAAACATCAGATTTCTGCCCTTTCCAGCAGAGGAAATCAGGATTGTTATAATTAAATTGAAGAACTCTACCTAGAAGATCCATCAGTTTACACCTTTCTTCCTCTTCCCAAGCAAACAAAATTCTTCTAAACTGAATATGCCATACTGGTCAATTTTCTCTGTAACTCACAAAATCCATTAGTTTACCTTCTTTGTCAATGGCAAGACTGAACAATCTTGGAAATAGTTCCGCAAGAACCACATCACCCACCCACTTGTCCAACCAAAAAGACGTTCTTCTTCCATCTCCTACTCTGATCATGATATTGTCACACACAAAATTAAACATGACAGAATTCCTCTAATCAATTAAAAGAACATCACTCCAAATAATTGATCTTCTTTGATTTAACCTCTTCATGGGCAGCCAGTCATTCAAAGCACCACCATACTAGCATTTATAATTCTCTTTCCACAATGAGTCCTCTCTTGCAAACCTCCAGCACCACTTTAACAAAAGAGCATCATTAAGATTTTTCAAGCCCCTAGCTCCCAGTTCTCCATTTTCCTTTTTCATGGAAATTTTCTTCCAATTAATCAAATGAATCTTTCTTTTGGTCTCCTCATCTCCCCATAAAATCTGCTTTGAATACCCTGTATATCCTTTACTACCTTTACAGGCATCTTGACTAAAGACATATAACATATAGGAAGAGAACTTAAAACTAATTTGACCAAGACAAGCCTACCACTACCACCAAAAGATAAAAACTTCTTTTTCCAGGAGGCCAACCTCAATTTAACTCTATCAATTATGGGCAGCCAAGTCTTTCTTACCCTTGGGTTAGCACCCAAAGGCAAGCCTAAATATTTGATTGGCAAATTCTGCATTTTACATCTCAACAAATGTGCAAATGAATCCATTAGCTTCATCACTTACCCCAACACCGCTCGATAACAAAAGACACTCCCTTGATCAGCCCCAAATCTCTAGCTTTCTTAAACATTAAATTCAGGCCTTCTGCTGCAAGGATGAACAGTAGAGGAGACAATGGGTCTCCTTGTCTCAATCTTTTGCCCACTTTAAATTCTTTTGTAGGGGACCCATTAACAAGAATAGATAGCTGAATAGAAGAGATACATGCTGAAATCCACTCGATCCACTTCTCATGAAATCTGAAATTCTTCAACATTTCCAACAAATAATTCCAATTTAGTCAGTCATAAGCTTTTTCGAAGTCTAACTTTATGATCAAACCTGCTGCTCTTTGTTTCTTCCAATATTCAATGATTTCATTAGCAGTAAACCCTCACTATCGGTGATGTTCTTATAGAAAATGAAGTTTCCATTGACTCCCACCAGTACATAGATATCGGACAAAGCTCCAATACTACAAAAGTAGTAAGAAAGGAAGAAAAAAGAAACATGAAATATATTTCTTGTAAGTTGGTAACTTGGTTTTATCTTTATGAACACAACAGAACTGCTCTCATGGTTATACTACTATTGACTCACAGTTGCCTATTCAAGCTATTAATCAAAAGTAAAAATACTTTCAGTTGGAGATCATAACAGTCAGTAACAGGCTTTGGCTAAGTTGTTTCATAATTGGACTTCCTACGTTCCAAAGAAGACTAGCAATGTGGCTTGTTGGGCAAGAGGAAAAGTAATGGAACTAGTAGATACTATGATTCGGAGGAGGGTGAATATAGCATGCTTGCAAGAAAATAAATGGATAGGAGAGAAATCTAGGGAAATTGAAAACACCGGATATAAACTTTATTATACCGGAAAAGATCACCATAGAAATGGTATAGGGATAATAGTAGATAAGGACCTCAAAGAAGAATTTGTAACAACTATTAGAAAAGGGGACAGGATAATACTCTTAAAACTTGTCTTGGGAGATAGTATAATAAGCGCTTATGTACCCCAAATAAGATTAGACACACACATTAAAACACAATTTTGGGAAAATATGGACGAATTAATTTAAAACATACCCCTGTAAGTGAAAAGATATTTGTGAGAGGTGACTTTAATGGACATGTAGGAAAAGATCATGTAAGATATGAGATGGTACATGGGAGTTACGATTTTGGAGATAGGAATGATGTTGGGGAGGCAATACAAGATTTCGCAATTGTAAATGCTTTTATGATAACAAATACATATTTTAAATAGAGAGATGAACATTTAATAACCTTTAAAAGTGGATAAAATAAAATTCAAATATACTTTTTCCTAAGTAAAGAATAGATTGACTATTATGCAAAGGCCGTAAATTTTTTCATGGGGAAAGCCTAGCCTCACAACATAAATTGATGGTTTCAAACATATAAATTAGAAGACATAAACAAAATAATAAAGAGATTAAAAACTGAATTTAAAAGAAGAGAACATGGAGTAATTTAAAAGTAATATGCTAAAAGAACCTAGATGATGAAACTAATGTAATGTAGAATAGACTGACAACATGCACTTAAAAGAATAGCAAAAGAGGTTCTTGGGTAATAAAAAAAAAAAAGAGGACCACTATACAAGGAAACTTGGTGGTGGAGTGAAGAAACCCAAAAGGTAGTAAAAGAAAAAGCTTAGTTTTAAATAATATGTTAAAAGAACCTAGATGATGAAAATGATGTAATGTAGAATAGACTAACAACATGCATTAAAAGAATAGCAAAAGAGGTTCTTGGGTAATAAAAAAAAAAAGAGGACCACTATACAAGGAAACTTGGTGGTGGAGTGAAGAAACCCAAAAGGTAGTAAAAGAAAAAGCTTAGCAAAAAAATAGAAATAAAGCAAGTTGGGAAGCAGATAAAAATGCAAAGAAGGAAGTAAAGAAAATTGTAAGAGATGTTAAACATAGGGCATATGATGATTTTATATCAAATTGGGTACAAAAGATGGAGAGAAGAATATATAAAAATTTGCTACATTAAGGGAGAGGAAAACCAAATAATTTAATCATATTAAGTGCATAAAGAGTGAAGATTCAAGAATCTCATTGAATGGTGATGAAATTAAAGACAAATGAAAAAACTATATTGAAAAGCTATTGAATAAAAATCATATTGCAAACCTAGGTGTAGAAAACTCTATGAGCAATAGAGAAAAATATAATTTTTTGTAAGATTAGAGTGTTTTGAGGTTAAAAAAAACGTATTGAGAGAGATAAAAACTGATAGGGCTTTAGGACCAGATGGTATTCCTATTGAGATTTGGAAATGATTAGGGGAGGTAGGCATGCCTTGGCTAACAAATTTATTTAACAAGATAATAAAAACTAAGAAAATATCTAAGGAGCAGAGAAAAGGTATTTTAGTACCTAAATATAAAAATAAAGGGGATATCCAAACTTGTACAAATTATCGTGCCATTAAATTAATGAGTCAAACTATGAAACTTTGGAAGAGAGTGATCGAACACTAATTAAGACTTAAGACAACTATATCGGGGAATCAATTTGGATATATGCCAAGAGATCAACAATGAAAGTTATTTACTTATTAAGAAGATTTATGGAGAGATATAGAGAAAATAAGAAAGATCTTCATGTGGTATTGATTGATTTAGAGAGAGCCGATAGGGTATCTCAAGATCTAATATGGTGAGTTTTAGAAAATAAAGGAATTACAAAACGATATATCGAAACGATAAAAGATATGTACGATGGGACAATAACTATCGCAAAGACGACTATTAAAGAAATAAGTAAATTTTCGATCATAGTAGGCTTACATCAAGGGTCAGCATTAAGTCTTTTCCTTTTTGCTTTAGTAATGGATGAGCTAAGAAGCATATACATGATGAAGTTTTACGATGTATACTTTTTGTTGATGATATTGTCTTAATTGATGAAACTAAAAGAGGGATAAGTGTTAAATTATAGGGTTGGAAAAAGACTTTAGAATCAAAAGGGTTCAAGACTGTTAGGATGACAACTGAATATCTTGAGTGTAACTTTAGTAAAATTAGAAATTTAAACGAGGTTGTAGTGAAGATTCAAAATCAAGAGTTAAGAGTTAATAAAAGTGAAAATTTTCATTATCTTAGGTTCACTTATTCATCAAGAGGGAAAACTTGAAGATGATGTTACTCATATAATTAAAACAACAAGGGTTAAGTGGAGAAGTGTGTATGGAGTGTTATGTGATCGACGTATATCTTTAAAATTGAAATACAACAACTATTAGACCAACGATGTTGTATTAAACATAATGTTGGACAATTAATAAACAACATGTTAAAAAAATGAGTGTAGCCGAAATGAGAATGTTAAGATAGAAGTGCAGGTAAGACAAGAAAATATAGAATTAAAAATAAACACATTCGTGAGACGGTAGGAGTAACACTTATAGGAGATAAAAAAAGAGAAAACCGGTTAAGGTGGGCATGGCCATGTACAATGAAGACCAGTAGATGCACTAGTAAGGAAGAGTGACATGATTCATATTGAGGGTCATGCTAAAGAGAGGGGAGCGACCTAAATTAACTTTGATGGAGGTAGTTAAAAAAGACATGATAAGGTATCGTATAACTGCAGGAATGGTATTCCATAGATTAAAATGGCGAGACAAAATTCATGTAATTGACCTCAAATAATTGGGACGAGGGTTGTTGAGTTTAATCAAGTACTATTGTACCATCTATCAACAATCGAGAGTAGCTTTTTCCATGTCATTGGAAGTGTGAATAGCTCTCCCCTTTTGATATTATTTACTTGAGTGTGATTTTATGAAACCGTTATTTCAAATGACACTTTTACTATGTTTTTAAACTTCTACACTAAAAGCGTCATTTCAACTAACACGTAAAAGTGTCATTTCAACTAACGATATGGTTTAGAAGAAAAAAGAGAGTTACAAAACGATATATCGAAACAACAAAAAATATATATGATAGGATTATAATTATCGCAAGGACAATTGTTAGAGAAATAAGTGAATTTTTAATTACAATAGGCTTACATTAGGGGTTAGCATTAAGTCCTTTATTTTTTGCTTTAATAATGGATAAGACTAAGCATATATAGAATGAAGTTCCATAGCGTATATTTTTTGCTAATGATATTGTTTTAATTGATGAAACTAAAAAATTGATAAATATTAAATTACAAGTTATGAGAGACTCTAAAATCAAAATAGTTCAAGATAAAAATAGCACAACACCTAAATATTTTGAATGTGACTTCAGTAAAACTAAAAATACAAACGCAGATGTAATGAAGATTGAAAATCAAGAGTTAATAAAAAGTAAAAAAATTCGTTAAATAGGTTCACTTGTTCTTAAAGAGGGAGAAATTGGAGATGATGTTACTCGTATAATTAAAACAACATGGAATAAGTGGAGAAGTGCCTTTGGCATGTTCTGCGATCAACATATTCCTTTAAAATTGAAAGATAAATTCTATACAACTGCTATTAGACCAACGATATTATATGAAATAGAATGTTGGGCAGTTAAAAAACAAGTTAAGAAAATAAGTATGGCTGAAATGAGGATGTTAAGAAAGAAGTGCAGTAAAACAATCAAAGATGGAATTAAAAATAAAAACATTCGTGAGATGGTAGGAGTAACACTTTAAGTTGGTATGTCCGGTAAATGCACCGATAAAGAAGAGCGACATGGTTCATATTAAGGTTCCTACTAGGGGGCAGGGACGACTAAAATTAACTTTGGTAGTGTTAGTTAAAAAAATATTATAATGTGTGGTATAACCGCAGAAATGGTCTTAAATAAATTAGAATAGTGAGACAAGATTCATGTAGTCGACCTCAAATAATTGGGATAAGGCTTTGTTGTGTTGAGTTGATGTTAGTGTATTATTTTCCACATGCATGAAAGATCATGCTTTTACATAAAGAATGACCTTTGTAAGAGAGCTTGCCTTTGGGGGAAGGGGCTGAAATCCTAGCACATTTTAAGCCTGGACAAGCATGAATTATGACTAGACCTCTATTTACATATAAAATAAGCAAAGAGTTCCAAATGTTATTATTATTATTATTTGAATTAAATTGAAAAAGGAGGAAAGTTTTGTAATGCGGGGAAATTCAGATGACAAAATTTAAACTAGAAACATAGTAATTCAGATAAGAACAAATAATGTTAAACCACCAACTCATCTATAAGCTTAAGCTATTAGAGAGGGTGTAATTTTATTATTATATTCTCTAACACGTCCCCTCACGTGTGGCCAATGTGAGCCTACATGTGTCAATCCATATTATGGGTAATGGTGAGTCTTGAACTCGGGACTTTTTGTCTGCTTTAATATCATGTTAAGCAACCAATTGCCCCGAAAGCTTAAACTATCAAAAAATAGGGACAACAATGTATATCAAGCTCTCAACACTCCCCCCTCACGTGTGACCCCAGACTCGCACGTGAAGAGGCAAACAAACCACAACAAACACGGAGCACAACAGAGTGCAACTTTGCATAAACAAACAAACGGGAGAATAAATGCAAAATATAGAGACTTGAACTTAAGACCTCTCGTAACCAATACTCTGATACCATGTTAGACACCTACTCATCGAAAAGCTCAAGCTATTAGATAGGGTGTAATTTTATTATTATATTCTCTAACAAATACTCTTATATAAACATTTCAGCAAAGAATTATGTGTCATTAAGTAGGTCCATAATCCATTAACTTTTTTTCTTATATAAAACCAATCATATGAAAAACAAGTACAAGGGAAAAGCAGTTGAAGCTCGTGGAAGTAACATAGCAACAATATACACCTTACATTTGATGCAACAAAGTGATATCTATTCCAAAATGCAAATATTAACCATATTAGAGAGGGGGGAGAGAGAGAGAGAGAGAGAGAGAGTCAAATGATAATTAATAAAAACTTATAAGTAAATTGAAAAGGCTACAATCATGAAAACTTGTATGGTTATTAATGAAAAGTAAATTGCAGAAAATACAATTGTTTAACCATGATGCTAAAATGAGTTATACTGGAAATTAATTTGCAAGTGGAAGAGTACAAATGAAGATGCGCAAGACACAGGACGATGATTCTCTTAAAAAAAAAAATGTGAGGGGTATTCGGGTCATCGGCCAGAAGGCAGACCATGAATCTCCTTATGCCACTTTTGAATTGTAATAGATATTGACTCAACAACTGAAATAAGTTCTTGTGGATTTCCGTCACATAGGTGTTGATTTAGACCACATCAGTATATTTGAATATAAAAGAAGGATTGTAGTACAATACCAGAAAGCTTCTTTTATCAGAGTTAACCAAAAGGATTCCTTGGGGAGGTCATCATCAAAGCTCAATTCATGATGATTTCTTCCTACATATGCCGCATATTTGGTGCCAAATCCCTCTGCAAGAAAAGACTGAATCCTTGCTCTAGGAACCTGCGAAGTAAATAAACCAATCCAAAAATTCAAAATATGAGTCAATACATGCCAGTTGCTGAAAAGTTACGAGAAACAAAGAATATCCATTTACCCTTTTAGATAGCAATTGAATAGCATTGTAATTTTTAGATCTTCCCCCACTATACTGCTGAATCTGAAATGGTAGTTTAGGATGAATTAAGCCTATAGAAAATAGAACAGAAACAAGTTAAGCAACCATGCGGACACAACAAAAAAAACTGTAATTGAAGAGAAGAGGGGGAGGGGGTAAGGTAGAACCTGAACAATCTGCCATCAACCCCGAAATGATTGCCATTTTATGCCGATGTTAGTTGCAAACCTAATGAAACAATACAAAGAAAAAAAATTATTTTTCATGGGAAAGAAACCTGAAAATGAATTTTTTTTTCAAAGACAACTCATCATATCTAGGAACTTCACAAGTCATTTAAAGCAAAATACAGTTTAAGAGATACAATACTATAGAGTCATTTAAATTCTGATAGGGACAAATATAAAATATTTATCAAAAACTCCTGATATGGTACATGAGACAAACATGCCTTTAATTGGGCACATACCTGAAAATTATTTTGAATAACAATTTCACAAAGAAACAAATCTAAGAAGGCTTCACTTAGTAAAATAGTAAACATTATGGAGATGATGCACATAAGAACTAGGCTACAAAGGTAAGTTGCTCTTTGCACACCCATTTTCATTCAGATCACTATTCTTCTAAACTAATCCTTGAGGATTAGTGATGTAGGAAGAGGAGAAGGGAAAGAGAATAAGAGAAGAGAAAAAACAAGAGGGAAGAGAAGAAGAAAGAGGGGGGAGAATCTGAGAAGAGAAGAGACCAGAAAGGAGAAGAAAATCCAATATTCAGAGTTATTCAATAACAGCCATATAACCCAACTGGCTCATCAAATTACCAAATCAAAAGGCGCAATGTAGGGAACACAAGGCAATACCTATCCCTCAATATAATACTTCAGTATGAACAAAAATTGTAAAATGCTATAAATAGAAGTAATTCCTCCCAAGAACCACAAGGTAAATCAAGGAATATATATTAGGAACGGGTAGACATATTGCAGAAATTCTTTGAAACCTAAACACCAAGGAAAACCTATGGAAATGAATTTTCTAAGTAAGAACATCGACTCTAAATTTTATTCTCACTATTATCGGAAGTAATTTGTGATCAGATTCTCAATGGATTTTTTGTTGTTAATAGAATGTCCTGTTTGTAATGCATTTGTTTATGCTTGCATAGTTGCATACACATGACTGAAAAAACAAAAAATGCTACTTTAGCAAACTAACAAATCTTTTTGTTTAGTTTCATATTGTCAAGTAATCAAATCATGACCTAAAATATTTATTTTTAAAAAAAAAATTGATCTAAAATACTTAAGTTCAGAGGATTAGTCCTAAACTGAATACCAATAACTGGTGAAAAGGGTAATCAGTGAAAACAACCCAAGCCCAAGAAATCCACGTAGGAATCAAGGCCTGGCATTAAACGAACAAAACAAACGCTTTAGGTCCCACTTATAGAGAAGGCCCTAAATTTTATGTGTTTGAAGTAAAAATACTATAAGTTTAACATCAATAATCCGCTTGGATATACTATAGGTTTAACATCAATAATCCGCTTGGATTGAGGGATTTGGAAAGAAATGAGAGGAAAGGGGAAGGAGGAGATTTTATTTTGTGTTTGGTTTAAAATTAGGGAAGGAGAGGGAGGGAAAGGGAGGGGTCTCTTAACCCTTAGCTCTCCTCCCAAAAGTGAACGGAGAGTCGGAGACAGAAGGAAAGGAGATAGTCTTTAATGAAATTTTTATAATATCAATTCTAACCTTAAAATTATAAAGGAAAAAATAAAAAAAGGCACCTCTATCCCAGGGCATAATAGTAAAAAAGTATATATTCATTTCTTTTCCTTTCTTTCTTCTGTTATTCCCAAGCAAGATGAAAGGATTACACTCTTCTTTCCCTCATTTGTTATCCAAACATGAAGGAGGGATTACGCTATCCTCCCCTCTGCCTCATAACTAATGTTATCCTCTCCTCTCCTTCCCTTCGTATGTAGATGCCTTATAAAGACTCCAAAGAAAAAAATTCAATTCTACCAATAGTCTTATTCCATATTATTCTCATTTTGTATTACTACATGTTTAGATTAAAAAAAAAACATACCATAGAATAGTTATTTTGTATTGCCTAATTTATATTTTTGTAAATTCTATTATTACTGTATTGCTCAATTGTTCAATTATGTAAAACTCTACTATAATTTTATTCAATATATACATCTCTCCTATTAAAATATTGTTGCAATTTAATATTACAATAATGTATGGGAAACAAAGCATTAAAAACATTATATATATATATATATATCAATATATTTTATATATTTATTAGAGATTCGTAATATTATCATTGAATAACAAACTTTACAAAAAAAACTCTTTTAGAGTTATCACTTTGTCGCTTTAGGACTCGAAACTTTACAAAAAAAAACATCATTTGGAGTTATCACTTTGTCACTTTAGGACTCAAATTATCTTGAGCTGGCTTTGGTGGGAATCATAGTTATCAAAACTATCTTGATTATCAATTGAGTGGGGAGACCGAGCGGATTCAAATATTCAATCGATGTTAGATTAGATGCATTTAAATTTAATCTAAAAATAAAAATAACTATTAAAAGAGGAAAAATAATAGGAAATCAAAGAAAAATAGTTGAAAAACATATATCTAGGTGTAGAATATACTAAATACACATCAAGGATCAAAATTTCGTTTCTTTTCCATCGAAACGGCCAAAACGTTTCCATTTCTCAGGGAACCAAAACGAAACACTAGTGAAATATCGAAATTCACATGTTTCCATGGAAACAAAATTGTTTCCATGAAAACATACCGAATCAGAGGAAACATTTCTTTTGTATCAACAATAATTCTAGAAGTTAGTAAAAAATAATATCTACTTATTTTTCAAGGATTAAGACTCAAAATTACAAGAAGAAATTTCTATTATTTTTTATAAAATAATAGAAAAGTAGTAGGAAAAATAAAGTGCGGAGAAATAACTATTTTAATACTAAGTTACTAATTATAATAAGTTTAAATCGCTATTTGTTTTACTTTTTATTTTATATGTAACTTGTGTCAAATTATCTAATTCGTGGATATTACATAGTATATATCTATTATGTCATTTATCATGAATTAGTGTCATTTATCATGAATATGATGTATATGTCTTAAACATGCACAAATATTCAATAAATAGGTTTATTTGTATAAATAAATAAATTTTAAGGTATGTTTCCACATATTTCCAATTTTTTCTTCATTTCTATTATGTTTCTGAAACGTTTCCGTTTCCGAACAGACCAAAACTATACATCGAAACGATATTTTGATCCTTGATGCACATAATAAAAATATAAACATAAGAATGAACCAACAAAATTCTCTTATAGGTTACACACACACAAAAATAAAAAAAATTGTTAACATTATAGAAATTTCTACAAAGCCATTCTGAATTTTTTGCCTCACCCATACACTTTATTTTTTAATTTCCAGAATTCATGCAATTTTTTTATTATTGCCCGAACCCATGTAATTTTTAAAAGCATTTTGAACCAATTTTTTTTCGACAAAAGTGTCTTTTCATTTTCTAGAAACACCTTTTTGAAAAGACGCCTTTCGTTGGATAAAGTTCTAACGGTTAAATAATTCGATCCTCTTTTAAGTTTTCAAATTTCAAGCCAAAATGAGTATTTTGAAAAGATGCATGTATAGGAGTCCTTTTCCAAAAGACGACTTTGGATAATAATTTTAGATCATAGGTGTCTCATCCAAAGCCACTTCTAAAAGCTGCATGGGGCAATAACGGAAAAAAAAATGCATGGATTTGGCCCTTTTTTTTCTTTTAAATATTGCATGGGTTGGGTTAAAAATTCATGTCATTCTTATTTCGCTCATAAAATTGCAATAACAAAAAAAATGGTATCGAATCAGCACCCAAAACATCCACACAGGTACCAGCCTTTTTTCACTCAAAACGAGCACATGGGTTAATTTTCTATAAACTATTTCCTAAAACATTATATTTCCTACAGAACCCAATTACTAGTTAAAAAATGCCTACAACAACATGATTCCCACACAAAATGGCGAAGAAACGCATAAGTTAAAAAAAAGCCCAAATCTAAAAACAAGAAGAAAACTCTTTCTTAGATTAAAAAAAAACAAAAAACACACCAACTAGTCCCAAATTGATTTCCATCTTATTCACATTGGTCATTTGTTTTAAAACTAGTTAATAAATTAGTATATCACAAAGGATGGCGTGAATAACACCTGATACGGTATAAGTATGAAAACCAAACTGGCTGGGGTTAATTGAAATTTGAAAATCAAACACAAATCTTTTAAAAAAAGAAGAAATTAAGATCTATGAATAATACCTGATATGGTTGAAGAATAAAAGCTTCGAGTCGTGAAGTTATCAAGTCTTAAAGATGTTGCCAACTCGCAGAGGAAGTGAGAAACCCTATGGAGGGAAGGAAGAAGCAAAAACACTAAACAGTTACAAGAAGAGAGAGAGAGAGACAACCGGAAATGTAAGAACCAAAAAAGAAGAAGAATAGCTTAATAGCAGATAAATTCGCACACCTTAGAAACGGCGTTTAGAATTCCAAAATGCCAAGAAACGGCGGCAGCGGCACGAAGAGTTCAATGACCGGAGACGTTATGCACCACAACAGTGAAGAGTGGAGACTATAAATTATGCCTTTATCAGTTTCTCAAATTACAACCCAATTTAAAAATGCCTAAAATTTACATCATCGTCATTAGAATTAACCTTTTCCCTTCTCTGTATTCAAAAAATAATAATAATAATTGTTAGTAGAAACCCATCATGGATAAGAAGTGCAATTTGTTAGAATTTTAACAAAAATAAAATAATGAATTGGATATTTTATAAAATAATAGTCTGTAATTCATTAAGGTCATATAAATATCATCCTAATTACATTTTTTATCATCCAACTAAATAGTGATTTATTAAATTTATTATTTTTATTTATTAAAATATTAAATTATGTCATGAGTTACGTTATATATATATATATATATATATTATGACTAATATGAGCCTAATGAGTTACAAAATATTACTTTTATTGTGAAAATTCCAGGGTTATATGTTATATATTTGAGGCACTTTATTCCATTTGGAAAAGAGATTAGAGTAATAAAATTGTTAAAAAAATCACAAGTTCGAATAGTTTTCTTGTCTTCTATTTTTTTTTTTATTGAGTTTTTATGAGTAATGTGATAAAATATTTTGATTGTCACTTGATGAAGATGTGTCCTATATATGGCACTTACTACGAGATTATGAGTTAGATTTTTGAATTTTCAGTAACTGATAATATTTGCACGTGAAAATACACTACAGTTTTAAAATATTGTCTAGGCATGTCTTTCATTAAACACTCGCGAATAAATTTTTCAATCGTATTTTCTCTTTAATTTTTATTGTTTCCATTGTTTATAATGTTGTATTTTAATCCAATACTCGACTTTGTGATTTTTATTGTTATCAAATTGTTTATAAAAAAATATAAAATTACATATAAATTTTTCAACACAATTGTACATTTATTTAAAATCGACAAGTTATAAAATGTTAGACAGAAACTAATATGTTCAATAATCACATTTCTCGAATTTATTCAAACTTGTAATCGACAATAACATGACCTAAAATAACACATTCTTAAAAGTATTATTAATGTCACGACCCGAGACCCTATGCGGATCTCGGATTGCGACCACCGCCTTCAGGCTCGGGAGCCTTTAGGCGAGGCGAACATAAGCAACAGTATCGAACAGCAGTGCAACCTTTGGTTGCGAAAGCGTGAAAAACTTTTTCTTTTCTTTTTAAAATCTGTCGCACATCCGCCCAGTACTATCGCTCTTCATAGCGCTACATATGATAATAAAATCAGAGCATACTAAAATTTAAAGTTTTATTTACATTACATATCTGGTTGCCTCTCGGCTTAAGTACATACTTTCCAAAATCTATGACATCAAAATTTGACCTCCACGGGTCCTAGTATTTCTAACAGTCCTCGATCAAAATGGAGTTGTTGATCAACTACGGGTCCTAGTGCATCAACCCTAATCCCAATAGAGCTGCCAAGCGTCAATCCTCAAAAAGGGCAAGACTCCTATTCATCATCAATACCTGAAAAAGTGTTAGGGAATGGGGTGAGCTTCGAGAAGCTCAGTGAGTAATTCCTGCATCTGTCATGGGTTTTCAATTGGCAGTGGTTTCGCATATGAGAGTTTATAAAATACACACTACCAATTGTTCGTACATTTGAACATAGAGGATATGCATTCTTCATAACAGATAGCTTTGAAACATTAAAAGTATTCAAGCTAAATATGTATTTCTTCAAATAGAGTTTATGCATTTCAAAACAAATAAATATGCATAGTGAAAATGGGGATAAAAACCTGCTTCCATTTTCAAAAGCGTTTCTTCAAAACATATAAATATGCATAGTAAAAATGGGGGTAAAAACCTGCTTCCATTTTCGAAAACCATTTGTCATCTTTTCGCTTTGATTAGGAGGATCCGTTTCGAACCAGACCCTAGTTTTACTTCAGGGAGATATCTCATTACCTGTGGGATCAGATCCTGCTACTAGGCATACACACATGATAGGTCTGAAGTGTTCCGTAGAACCCACAACTCTACCCCTGTGCTTACAAGTGTTGATGCACATGATAGGTCTGTTGAGTTCCGTAGAACCCACAACTCTACCTCTGTGCTTATTATTATCTGGCAAAACATTTGTCATATGGCTTCTTTAAATAAATACTTTTCAAGAGTATTTAAAATATGATGTCATGATTTCATGACAAAATCTTCAAATATGTAGAATAAGAACGTCTTATTCAGAATATGTAGACATGCTAAATACTTTTAAGGAAGACAGTAATATAAATCATTCATTGAGCATGTCACAATAAAGTTTATAAGAACAGAATATTATAAGACAAGAATCATGAAATATGGAATTTAACATTCAATACTTCAGATATTTTGAAGTTTAAAACAGCATTTAAATCGTGGAGTTAAAATCTCCACTTCAAATGCAGGGTTACTCACCTTAGTCCTTTTAGGTTGCTGCTAATATTGGTTGACTGTTCCCTTCCCTTTGTAGTTCCTAAAAACAATTCATAAGTAATCTATTAACGTCAAAGGACTTCAAATATTTCCTATTGATGCTCTTAATTTATGCTTAGTTCGTATTAAATCCCAATGTTTTATCGTAAGCGTTATTTTCTTCACGTATACTCTTCTGGTAGCGTTATTACTTTAAGTATTTACGTTCCCTATTTTTTTGTACGTCATTTCATAACACGGACCTCACCGTTGAATCCGGAACTGTCAAAGAAAGTTAATTTAGACCTGCACCCATATTTCAGGATTTTGTTCCAACTGTAACTCTAAATTCCTCAATGGATTTTTCATCATTTTCCTTCATTTCTGTTGCAAATTAAAGATCATATTATGTAGTTTAACATTTTATAGTTGCATGCTTTAAATTCAGAACAGTAATGGAACAAGATTCAATCTAAATTTACCTGTTTACACTGACTGTTTTGAGAAATTCTCCTTCCTTCCGTTCCTGTTTTGCTACTCCAGTTTCTATCAGTTTCTTGCTACTGTTTGTTCACGTCTCTTTCTCTCTATTTGTCCCGTTTTATTTCTTATCAATCAACCATGCAGTTGGTGGCATTGCCACCTGTTGGCATCATGCCTTGCATGGAGACCACTTGCCTTCATTACATGGCTACCGTTTGTATGAAGAACACCTCATGGTTATTATATTGCAATCACATGGCTGCCATCCGTTTTTGGATTCAGTCGCAAACAGCCCACAGATTCTCTCCCTTAATCCCTTATTTAGTTTACAATTTTCTTCTTCTGATTTCTATTTCTTTCATTTTCTTTATACCAATATATGTATACATATATAGATATATAGATATATATATATATATATGTATTAGGCAGCCGTAGACATGCGTTTATATATATATATATATAATTGTATATATAATTGTATATCTTAAATTATAATTACATTAGTTCATATACATATATGATTTTATATTTTATATTATTGTATAGTAACACTACTATTAAATTTTTGCTTCATTTATTTACGAATGTTCATGCCCAAATTTTATGATCTTAATTAAAGATTGACGGTCATCTTGAATTTCCTATTGGAAATTCATGTATTGGGATTCAAAACTGTCTTTGTTATCCAAGGCCTTTGGTCACTAATTAATAATTAGTGATTGGATGATTATTTTATTAGGTCGGAGTATTACAATTAAGGTCATAAAAAAAAGTATGATTAATATTTTAAATTTTTATACTAAATTTTGAATATCAAATAACGTGTCATGAGTTTATTAATGATGTATTAAAATATATTTTTAATAATATATCAATAATTCATTGACAAGTCATTTAGGACACAAAACTTGTTACAAAAGTTTGGACAAGTAGGATTGCTCTTGAAACACAACTATTATGGTTGTCGGGGAAAATATACTGGCATTATAGAGCACGTGCCTGTATCAGGACGTGGGACTGTCCCGTCTTTGAAAGAATACCGTTGCTTTTTTGCTACCCGCCACAAATTGATCGAGAAAAATAGGGCCCACAAAAACGCATAAACCTCCTCCATAGTCCAACCCAAACACTCTTTCAACTCAAAATATCTCTTCTCTTTCAAACTATCTCCTCTCTACAATGCCTCTGTGTACTTCAATTTCAGCTATCCTTCTCCCCCTTTCCATTTCTACTCCTCATCCTCTAAGAAATTACAAACGATTGTCACCTACACTTGCTTTCGTGCGCTCATCATCTGCATCTCCTGAATCATCATCATCATCATCGTCTCCATCCTCCACTGGAGTCATTGGTTCCCTAAGCCCTTCACTGAAACCCATTGTTGAATCCGATAGACAATAAGATTGAGGCTTCAAATATACTCTAGCCAACCCAAATGGTAACCCAGTTATTCGGTTTGTTTAGTCCACCGAGTCTAACATTGAAAGGGTAAGTCGTGTTACTGTACTCATTCGTATGTTATAATTACAGTTTTCACTTTTCTGTTATTATTGCATCTTGCTTCCATATAATGTTAAGATGCAAAATCGCTCTGCACATGTTTAGAACTTCCCAAGATAGGCCAATTCTTTTTTTCCCCTCACACATTGGTCTACTACAATACTAGTAAATTGATTTGTTTGCCCCTGTAATGTCACGCCTCGAATTTCCACAAATCCGGGAAGTGAATGAAATAAACAAAAGAGGAATAATAAAGGACAATTACATGCATTTCAAATGCTAACCCAATTCATGTTCTGATACTAATCCATAGAGCCTTGCCGTTGTTTCATAACATACAAATAAACATGTATAGTTTAAGGCTTATGCCCTTGTACAACATCAAAATATGCCCCAAGGGCCAACAATCTTCTATGATCCACGTCTCCTCTGTTCTCCAAGACTTCCTCAAGTCTCAAGTATCAGGAGCATCATCTGTAATATGATATCCCACTGAATGGGTCAGCTCAATAGCTGGTATAACATAATGCTAATGTAAGAAACAAGATTAACGCGTGGCAAGTGCAAAGCTTACATTTATAATCTAGATATTTTCTAGTTCATTAATACGATGCAATGAAAATATGTATAACACACCCATGCAGCTCTATGCCACACCCATGTCTCGTTTACAGACCGCATCCGATGGATCTGAGTACCAATACTCGTTCACGGACCTCCCCTGTTGGATCTGGGTACCAATGCAATGGCCAATTTTGGATTTTTCACCACAGGATCTACACCCTCATAATGCATAGCACCACGTGCTCAACCCACACTATGTTTCCAAAGGATTCACTATATGCCAATATGCTTTGATTTCACCACACAATAATATAATCTCAATGAAACATGCTTTAAATAATGTATCACTCTCGAAGCAACAATAACATTTAAATCACAAAATTTGTTCCACATGAATACATGTCTCATATAGTCAATTTAAACACATAGTCACAGTTCACATTCATCACTTTACTAAATTCTCAAAGAATGTAAGAAAGACATATAATAAATAATTCCCTAACAACAGTTAAGCATCTAAATCATTCAATTTATTCATAAAATATTCCTAAACTTAACCATGTTTCTTACTTAGAAAAATATCATACCTAGAAGGGTTTTTCTTAATCCTTGGGAGTCGTGTCCGTTGTGTAGTTGAACCAAACAGTGAGAATGTAGAAGGTCAAACTATCTTTTCCTTTCCTTTCAGTGTTCCTAAAAATCATGAAATATAACTCAGTCTGTTGCTACTTGAATTATGCTATTCATCAAATTTTATGCTTTTATTTCATGAGTTTCTATTTTACTAAAATAAATTCTACCATTGAATCCGGAATGTCGAAGAAAGTCTGTTTAGGCTTTCGAGGAATTCAATTTGGGCATCTGTGCTAAAAAGGGTAAAATGGTCATTTTGTACCTTTACGGATTTTTATTTCTCAAGACCTCTTTTCATAAATTGGACTCTACCACTAAGTCCGGAATGCTTGAAATAATAAAAATTTACTATTCTTTTATTTTAATCGGAGTTCGTTTGACTACTCTTTGACTTAGGGGCATTTTCGTCATTTTAGTATTCCTACGGGTCTTTTATTTTTCGGAACCTCGTCTCGAGTCACGGACCTCTCTGTTGGTCTCAGAAAGTCCAAGATAGTCAAAATACAATAATAATTTGTCTAATTTGGACTCTGGGCCATTTTGCCATTATTTAATTAAATTAATTAATTATTATTATTATATATATATATATATATATATATATATATTTGTGCCAAAATAGGACATGGGATTGTCCTGTCCTAACTGGTTACACGCGCCATATTCCACACGTTCGGTCACGGTTCGATTCGTAGGGGGCGCAGCCCCCTCTTTTTTTTTCTGATTTTTCGTGGTCCAGACAGTGGATAGCCCATTAAACGAGGATAAGATATCCTTGCCCCAATCCAATTCAAATTTCAATTTCTTGAGGCTGCAACCAAACAGTCCAATTTCATCTTTTATTTAAAAATAACTGAACTTAAAACGACGTAGCATTGCCCCGTTTAATCACCAAATGACATCGCATGAGGGATCCTATTCATTGTCTCCCTCGATATTCCGGTGGGCAACCCTAGGGTTCTGTCGCCATCTCCGGCGACGGCGACTATTTTCCAACCATATCCCAACCTAAATCAAATGCAGTTTTATTCCATTTTTCATAAGGGTTTCATATTAAATCTTGGTTTCTGATTTGGATCACTAGATCATCACGAATAGAGAGTCAAACAGTTTTGGCTGATTTGTCGGCCGAGCCTAAAGTTTTATTTTCGTGAGTTCTGGACCACTATCTTCACTCCTATATCATCCTAAGGGTTTCTTGTAGTCAATAGGATCATCTTTCCAAGCTTAAAACAAGGTTTTAAATCATAAAATCCATGAAACCCAAATTATCCTCTAGACCTGCAACTGTCATTTTCTAGCTCGTTTCTTCATTATTCTACTTGATTCTTTTTGTAACTTCTTACATTTTTCATGCTCTATAAGGTCCTATCATCAAACTGAACTTTCATGCTTTAAATCTTAAAAATAGAACTAAACCACTCGCCTATATTTTCTGACCTTCTCGGTGTAGCTTCTTCATTCTCCTTTCTGTTTCAACCTTTGGATCTCTCTACGGTCCTCTCAGCTCCTTCACAATGCTTGCAGACTCTCTACCACTTCTTTCTTTTTGACTTTCTCTCTAACTGACGCACACAGCTAACATATACACAAAGATATATACACAACTTCACGCAAGGTACCTGCAGTCCACTGTTTCTCCTCTTTTCTAACTTCCCCACTGTTCTAATTTCTTTTTTTTTTTTTTCTTTTCAAAATGTAGCTTTGCATTAAATGGGTGGGTTGACATTTGTGTGTTATATGTATATTATATAAAACACACACTACACACACAACAGTACACACACACCTACTTGCACACACAGACCGACACACACCCACACGCTCCCCTTGCCTATATGCTTCTCACTTTTTTTTCCTTTTTATTTTCTTGTATTCTATATTCAAATACTTATATACATGTATTGTATACTTTATACTACATACATCTACACATATATGACACACATTTAATACATACACATATATTCATATATATATATATATATATATATATATGCATATATGCTAGTTTTTAATTACGTTTACATACACTCATTTCTAATAGTCTATACTTACACGTGTACGTACACATGCATGCATTGACGTATGTGCACGCATTACGGTACTTGGTTCTGGGTTGTTCGGGTGTCGCCCAACACTGACTGTATACAATAACCCGTTCATATTCCAAAATTGTTTAGTACATGTGATATAATAACATAAAGCTTTAACAACTCGAGTTACAACTAGTATTACACTACTCGGCCCGGTCTACCTCAATTTACGTGCCACATTTAAAAAATGAAAAATCTATTCTAAATTTTCAGGTCTCTACATCCTTTTTCCCTTAAAGAAATTTTGTCCCGAAATTTAGATATGTACATCAAGGAATAAATAACTCGGGATATCTAGCACGGACCTCAGCCTGACGTTCCCAAGTAGCTTTCTCAACCCCATGATGGCTCCAAATGACCTTGACCAAAGGGATGGTCTTGCATCGTAGATCCTAGTCCCTCGAGTCCAATATCTCTACAGGTCTCTCGTCATAAGAAGCATCCCCCTCTACCTGAAGGTTTACCCAATCAAGCACATGTGAAGGGTCAAACTCGTACTTCCTCAACATCGACACATGAAAGACATTGTGAACCCCAGATAACTGTGGCGGTAATGCCAGCTTATAGGCCACCTCACCAACCTTCCCAAGGATCTCAAATGGGCCTATAAACCACGGCAACAGTTTTCCGCTACGCCCAAATCTCCTTAATCCTCGCCGTGGGCCACCTTGAGGAACACATGTCCCCCAACATCAAATGACAGAGGTCGTCGCCTTCTGTCTGCATAACTCTTTTAGCGGCTTTGTGTGGTCAACAGACGCTGTCTAATCACCTGTATCTTGTCCATGGTCTCACGGACTATGTTAGTCCCTAAAGCAGCTGTCTCCCCTACCTCAGTCCAATATACTGGTGAACGACACGGTCTACCATACAACGCCTCAAATGGTGCCATCTCAATACTAGACTGATAGCTGTTGTTGTAGGCAAACTCTACTAAGGCAAGGTGATCCTCCCAGCTATCCCTGAAGTCCAAAACACAGGTTCTAAGCATGTCCTTAAGGATTTGAATGGTGCGCTCTGACTGACCGTCAGTCTGAGGGTGGAAGGCAGTACTAAATAGTAGCTAAGTTCCTAAGGCTGTCTAAAAACTCTGCCAAAATCATGCAGTGAAACGTGGGTCTTTGTCTGAAACAATGGAAACGGGTATCCCATATAGTCGTACTATCTCTCGAACATACAACCTACTGAGGACATCCACTAAATCAGTCGCTCTAATCGCTAGGAAATGTGCGAACTTCGTCAACCTGTCAACTATAACCCAAACTGCATTGTGACCTCTAGGTGACTTCGGAAGACCCATTACAAAATCTGTAGTAACGTACTCCCACTTCCACTCGGCCACTGGCAATGGCTGTAATAAACCTCCAGGTCTCTGGTGCTCAGCCTTAATCTGTTGGCACGTGAGACATCTCGATACAAACTGCACTACATCTCCCATCATCCTCGTCCACCAATACTGGCGGCGTAAATCATGATACATCTCAGTGCCCCCTATGTGCACTGCTAGGCGTGAATAATGGAAATCTCTAAGGACATTAGCCCTAAGAGATTCGGGAACAAAGACTATACCCATATACCTTAAGCTAAGGTCAGAATGAACTATCCACCCCTCAAAGCCCTCGGTACTAGCAACTCGTGCTCGAATCTGCTCCACCTCTGTGTTCTGTAATTGTGCCTCAATAACCCTGCTCAACAGTGAAGGTTGTGCACACACACTGAACAGTGTGACATGTCCCTCAGACTCGATAAGCTCTAAGTCAAACTCACCAATGTCTCCCATCATCTCCCACTCTCTAATAGCAATGCTAGCTATTGTGCTCCTCGACCTCCTACTAAGTGCATCTGCTATGACATTGGCATTCCCAGGATGGTACTAAAGGTCAAAGTCATAGTCCTCCATATACTCCTCCCATCTCCTCTACCGAAGGTTCAAGTCCTTCTGCGTGAAAATGTATCTAAGGCTCTTGTGATCGGAGAACACCTCGAACCTCACCCCATATAAGTAGTCTCGCCAACTCTTAAGTGCAAAGATGACGGCAGCTAACTCTAAATCATGTGTGGGGTAGTTCTGCTCATGACTCTTCAACTAACGAGAACCATAGGCTACCACTCTAACCTCCTGCATCAACACACAGCCTAATCCCTCTCGTGAAGCATCACACTAAACGGTATAGCTCATACCTCCCTCAGGTATAATTAAGATGGGCACTGAAGTCAGCTTCCTCTTCAACTCTTGAAATGACTGCTCACAGTCATCTGTCCACTCAAATCTAATGCCTTTGCGCGTCAGATGAGTCATCAGCGCGGCAAGATGAGAAAACCTGTCTTCAAACCGAAGGTAGTATCCTGCCAATCCCAAGAAACTCCGAATCTCAAACACATTCTTCGGCCTCTCCCAACTCATAACAAAGTCAATCTTAGAAGGATCCACAGATATTCCATGTCACGCCCCGAATTTCTGACCGAAACCCGAGGTGCGACTGACGAACAGAAAGTAAATAAAATAAAAGATAATTAAACAGATTTATGAATTTACGTCAAATTAAATAGAGTTCTTTAATTTTCTAAAAATTTCGGCAGCACCTCCTTTGTTTTTCGAACCTTTTCCCCCTGATAAACACAATACAACATATATATATATATAACAGTTACAATCCATCCTCACTCGATGGCCACAACTCTATCAAAGTTAAATATACATCACCTACTTATACAATCCATCACGTCTACTCCTACACTTAAACTAAAAGATCACAAATTCATTATTTATTACAATATACAATGTCATTTCCATGCTTTTCAGAAATACACCAATCTTTTATAATGTCTAAATACGCCCCAAGGGCCCAAATATTCTTCCAAATTCATTCCCTCTCATTTCTCCAAGATTTCATCAAGTCCCGCGTGCCAGGAGCTTTATCTGAAACCTGTGCCCACGAATGGGTCAGCGACAACATGCTGGTATGATATAATACTAATGCAAGAAACAAAACTAAGGTCGTGGCATGTGCAAGTGTGCAGTTATTTCTATATGGCATTCGATATCATGATGACAGTATATGAACAATATACAGTATATAAGCAGTATGCGTGACACACCCATGCAACTCCATGCCCACCCATGTCTCATGATACGGTCCTTCCCCGTCGGCATGAGTACCTTGTATGTCTCGCTTCACGGTCCGGAATCCGTCAGGCAGGCGAGTACCTATTGGCCGATTTTGGGTTTTTCACCACAGGATCTGCACCCTCATAATGCACCAGCACCTCGTGCTGACCCACACTATGCTTTCAAGAAATCACACGATGCCAATATGCCATGATTTCGTCATGCAATGATACAGTTCAAATGTAACATCTCTTTCATAAGCATATGCAACATGCTTTAAATAGTGCGTCACATTTAAGATTAACAATAGCATTTAAATTACAAGATTTCATCCATAAATCTACGTGTCATGCTCGATCAATCCCAACACTTATACAATTCTACATGTCGCAATATCAGCGATCCTTCTAAAACATAAATCACATTTGATGACAACTCAAGAAGTAATTCATAACACCCACAGATTCATAAAGAACACGTAAGCATATAAACAATCAAATTCCAAGTGGTTTCCTAATAGCAATTACGCATAGAGAATATTCAATCATCTTATCAAATACTCCTAAGCTTAATCTCATTTCTCACATTAGTAAAATATCATACCTGATAGGGTTGGTCACAACCCTACTAAGCGGTGTCCACTATGCAATCCAACTAACCCGTAAGTAACTTGGTCCTCCAATGGAATCATATCAAGCTTATGCTTATCTCCACTCAGCCAATCTTTGGAGAATTTGCAGTCAAGCGTGAACCAAACCCTCGTGCATCCCGAGTTTGAGGTCGCTCTCCAGTCCATGGTTCAGCAGTTGAAGAAAACACACCCGCAGGCTGATCGAGTCGGCCAGCCATTTTAAATCCAGTTTTATCAGTTTCTTCAGCCTTGACCCCATACTCAAATTGGATAATCGAATTACTACATACATTCCTCACCGTGCCATCATGACAGATAACATCATCCCAGAGGATGGCCATTAAGTCTTTGAATAAAGTTCCAGGCTCAGTCAACCGTCTAGATGAACGGACAATAACTTCTCTTGCTTGAAATTGAGTGAGCCATCTGCACTCGAGTTTGCATCATTAAACTCAGTCCATCTTGAACAGCAGGTGCTGCAGCACTCCTACAGCGCTTACATTCACCGACTATTGAAATTGGAGTTCAAACCATCCAACACCAAGCATGACTCACACTTAACCGACAAGATATACAAAACATCCACAACTCCGAGCTACAAAATAACATCTCGTACCATAACTCCCCTAGCCTTAGCCATCCACGACTCCGAGCTACAACCGTAACATCTAACCAGCCCCTGGAATCACTTCGGTTCAGGAGCATCACACAGCCTTTCTTGAATTCCTATCAATCATCAACAACATCATGTTCTCATTTCACCGCATCGAATTGAACAAGAGAGTCACTCCACCAATTATTTAAAGCAATCTCCATGAATAACCCCTGTTCTCAACCGAAACAACGGGACAGAGGAACCCATCTCAAAATCGCAACCTCAACCTCACAACTGTTCATCAAACCCCAATGATCCTCCCAACAATTTGAGACACAAAATTCCCCATTCATCTCTCCAAAATCAGCCCCCTTTTTACACCACTTCACAAACACACACACAAATATATATATACATATATATTTTCCTGTACACAACTACGTACCACACGGCACACACATACATATTCGCCACTAAATTCATCCAAATCCAGAACTCTGATCACAAATTTTCCATTCTTCATCTTGTGGCCACCTTAGTCATCAATGCACAACTCGCTGCCACTTTCCTTCCCCTACAATTCCCTGCACCGTAACTCCTGTAGCAGCAGCCATACAGTCAACGATCAAACGCCCAACGTGATTCTGCCCCTTGCAGCGAACTGCTTCAGTCTGCACTCCCATTTCCATCAATTTCCTCAAGCCCGCAAAACTAATTCGCACTCAATCCCCGTCGTTCTCACGCAAGAAAGACACACACATATATATATATATATATATATAAATTCTTACTGCTTCGTGCCTCCCTCAATTCAACCACAACAAATCACGCCATACAACTATAAACAAATACTTAGCTCTACTCCTGATTAGCCGCAGCACCTGGCCACCACGCACACACACTACGACCTGCTGCATCGCTGCTTTGCTTCTCTTTCCCTCTTTGTCTCAATTTTCTGCAAGCCGAGATACGCACCTACACAGCAACAATAACCGAACCCCCCCAACAGAACCCGTCAAACAGGGCAACGACTCTCACTGCCCATAACAGTCGCACCAATTTCCCTGCACCGACCTGCACACGCACCGCTACAAAAGACCCAACCAAACCGTGGCAACTCTGACCTCCTTCCTTTCCTCCTGTGTGAAGATATATATATATATATATATATCTATATACAACTCAGCCTAGAGCTCTCCCGATCTTCCAATCTTCTAGCACTTTCGGCCACAACCCCTTTCCATCTCCTGTTCAGCGTCAAACCCAAACAGCCAACACACACCAAATCGCAACACAACTCACAAAATTGTAACCCCAATCGCAATCCAAAATCCGCCGCAAACCGTCGCAAATCCGTCGCACTCTGACGCGAGCTCGGACACGCGAGACGCGATGGCCGCCGACCAGATCTCCCTCCCCTCGCGACCACCGCCGTCCGCAGCCCCGTCCATTCTCTCTCGCGACCATCGCCCCTCTTCTTCTCTCTTCTTCCCTCTCTCTTTTTCCCCTTTCTCTTTTTCTCTCTTTTCTTTTCTTCTTCCCCTGTTCTTCACGCGACCTCCCCTGTTAGCCGTTTCTCTTGCTTTTCTTTATTCCTCTTTTACTCATTTCCCACCACACACCCATATATATATATTATACCATACTTTATATTTTTATTCATGTATACTATTACACATATTTTTATTTTTTTATTTCATTTTATTTTTCATATATTAATTTTGAATGTAAATAAAGTTGGTATAAAGCTGGCTCAATATCAGTATCATTTGTTTTGACGTCTCTGGGTGTCCGTTCGCGTCTTATGTCATTTTTATTATTATTATTATTATTATTATTTTTTTTTTCAAAATTAAATTAATTAGAAATTTAGGACATTCGCAGTGTTCTAATAAAAAAAAAATTTTATCCCAAATTTTCGAATCTTTACATCCTTCCCTCCTTAAAGAAATTTCGTCCCGAAATTTAAAAATATGTATCTTCTCGACGAAATAATAAAAGATCAATTCAAAACGCATTGTATCATGGAGACGTGCAGCCTTACCTATGGATCATTCACCTCTCCCTCAGCCAGGCGATGTGAGACGACTTATCACCTTCTCCCTCCCCCCTTTCCGGCTCAGCCACTTCGGGCAGGCAGGGTCCCTCGGCCCGCGTCTCCACACTCCCTGCTAGGGTCTGGTTCCGATCCCATCCGTAACGACTCACTCCATATGGCACAACACATAATGAAATCTTCAAAACACATTGGCCTATCACTGCCAATCTTCCCTATCCATCCGGGCATCACAACCCATCTCAATAACTCAACACAAAAAAAAAATAAAGAAAATTCCTCAATGATTACTAGGACACCACAAGGTTCCTTACTATTTGACAAATTTCAAATCAAGTCACGAAATCACCTAATGATTCATCACAATGGCATCAACACCATAATCTTAAAATAAGGTCATCATCGTCTACCCTAGTCTATATACAACCGAGACTAAGTGTCATGCATCAATAAAATTAGCCTATTCATTTCAAGCCTATATGTGTTAACTAAACATTCGAATGAAGGCAACATAGTCCATGCATTCTAAATACAAAATTTAAAACAACTTATCGAGGTTCGAGGAAGACAAAACATTAGAGGAGGTAAAAAGAATATCTCAATTCCTTCTAAGATTGTTTCAACTCATCATTGTTCTAATCAACATCCCAAATAAAGTCTCATAACAATAGAGATTCTCAGTGAAACTCGTCACTAATTCCAATTATGAATATACGTCAATCCTTAATCACATGTACCTAAAACACATGTATATATAAATAGAATAAACAAACAACATTCAGTGTCTAACACGAAACTTACCGCATCAGCACTCAAGTATAAAATCCATCCAAGAATATACACATACATAAATAAGCACACCACCTGTCACACAGGTAATTTGGTATACATCCAGCCCTATGGATATCTAGGCTCATAGCCTATATCACAGACAACGAGTTCAAATTCTACCTTTTTAATTTCACTTAGCCTGCCACGTAGATATAAAAATCCAGTCTCAGCTCCTCACTAAACAAGCATACCACATGTTATACACATTTCACATGCTAAAACAACCGTACTTAACCCAATCATGTAATCCCAACCAGTCCAATCAAGTTGAGGTCTAACCTCTCCTATCTCATAACGAAGTCCACCCCAGAAGGATCCACGGACACCCCGTGAAATAAAGAAGAACATCTCCCTCAGGAGTACACACCGTCACTCTCCTCCTGTAGTAGTCTATACTCGCCCAAAAACGTAAATAACTGATCTATCCTCAATGTAATACCAAGACTAGACACGTCAAGTAGAATGAAGTCAAAAGAAAAGATGTAACCAGCTATCTCATTCGAGCAATATCTACAGATCCTTATCCGTATCCCACTATCTAAACTGGTGAACCCTACGATGGTGGAACAAGGCAACCATCGCAAGCCGCTGAATAAAGTAAAATCTCCCAAGTGTAATATTCATTATCCAGATCCAGACAACATAAACATTTATAACTTAATCTAAACCAATCAGATTCATTCACAACCTTTACCCTCGTATTTCTAAATGACAAGAGAGAACTACCATTCACTTATAAGGCGTATAACAATCCAAGCTGTTAAGTCCTAGTGCCTCAACCACACTATTTTCACCACAATGACATTCACACAACCGCATCTCAGACACAAGGTTCATGTTCAAGAAATTCATGTCACCCGACCCTTAACTCGATATACAATTTCCTCCAAAACAACAATCAATGCTTACCCCTTATTCAATCACGATTCTAAAATCAACCTTATAAACTAAGTTAAAACTAAGTTCATAACTGACCCCTCAGCTTGGTCCAATTCATACTACTCATTATTTTTCACAAAGCCTATATTCATAAGTTCATTAAATCCACTCATTATTCTCATCACACCTCATATCGATCATCTCGTAAAGCTAGGTAAGACAATAACGTTCATCACTAGGTTACCTCCACAGTCCACCACAATATAACTAATCTCAATTAAATAAGGAAATCATCAAAACCCCTAACTCTCAAACTCACCTTCGCATCCCAGCTCAATCTTCACCCTAACACGAAATCAAAACACAATTACATCGTAATCCGAGTTTATCCACAATAACATTCTTGTCAAATCATTCGTCTTTATACAACTCTCCTTAGACAAAAGATCATCAATTATCGCCCGAGAATCTAACACATCTTACGGACATACTCGTTTAATCGACACTTATATAACTTAAGTCAATCATCCCCACCCGTTGGTTACACGCAAACAATTAACACCGGGTTCTCACATAGCCTTTCGTAAGGACAAAATTTATGTAAACAATGCAATATTCACATCCTCAAGTCATGTTAGTGTTCAACTAACCTATCAATACTCAACTCTAAGCAAATGCCATCCAAAGATAATGCATCTTTCCACAAAAGAGTTTACCACAAGGACACCTTTAAAATTTTTTTTTTTTTTTTTTTTTTTTTTGTACCACACTCTGATTATCTACTGTCCAGTCTATACACAAGAATCCTCATAAGTTTAAATTCTTATTTTAGCATTTTAAGGTCTTACGTGTCTTTTCATTTATGGTTCTCTACTTCATTGGCATGTGTTTAATTAAGGCTTTTATAATTCTTTCCTTATTTCCTACTCATATAACTAGGTGATAACCCTTCATGGATCACAACTCCTTTTGTTACTGGCTGATGGGGCGCCATCCATCAACTGTAACGCAAGACCTGAGACCAATCCAGTCTGTATAAATATCATAGTCATAGTACTATAATCCATGAATATCGGGTACTAACCTAGCATACCTATACATATATATAATAACACAACCAACCAAATAAATAACTAGGTCTACAGTCTATCCCATAATTAACTAGGCATAACGCCTATCGTATAGATAACTAAGTGCACAACCCATACCTCAAACAACTAGGCATAAAGCCTATCCCACAAAATATACGGTCTATCACATAGACTTGTGTTTCTAACCTTAGTCAACCATTATATCAAACCATCGCGTACTCTCAGTCAATCGGGAAATCCAGTATATTGCATATCAATGTAACACGTGCACATAAAACCTACCACCCAAACTAGTCCAAATAACTTTAAGGCCTAAACTTCTCCCCATGTTCAAAACATTAGATCACCCATCATGTTATCAGACACGGTCATACAAATATACATATTGTCCATATCATACACCACACTGCATCAACTCACGTAATCACATATCATAGTATATCATCAGCTAACACCTAATCGTAACAAGTCATGCACCCAATAAAATAACCACATAACACTCAAATCCTACCACAAACCACCGATAGCTTACACTAAGTCAAATGTTCTCCTCAAAGGTCCCATGGTGTTCAACAACACCTATTATCGCCAAGTATTCCCAAATTTGACTCTAATACTTAACTGTCAAAGTCCACACATTATACAAGGTTTATACAAACTCCCAACAATACGTCATAATCCCATTGTGTTCAACAACACCCCACAGTCTCTAGGTATTCGAACCTATGCTCTGATACCACGTTGTCACGCCCCGAATTTCTGACCGAAACCCGAGGTGCGACTGACGAACAGAAAGTAAATAAAATAAAAGATAATTAAACAGATTTATGAATTTACGTCAAATTAAATAGAGTTCTTTAATTTTCTAAAAATTTCGGCAGCACCTCCTTTGTTTTTCGAACCTTTTCCCCCTGATAAACACAATACAACATATATATATATATATATAACAGTTACAATCCATCCTCACTCGATGGCCACAACTCTATCAAAGTTAAATATACATCACCTACTTATACAATCCATCACGTCTACTCCTACACTTAAACTAAAAGATCACAAATTCATTATTTATTACAATATACAATGTCATTTCCATGCTTTTCAGAAATACACCAATCTTTTATAATGTCTAAATACGCCCCAAGGGCCCAAATATTCTTCCAAATTCATTCCCTCTCATTTCTCCAAGATTTCATCAAGTCCCGCGTGCCAGGAGCTTTATCTGAAACCTGTGCCCACGAATGGGTCAGCGACAACATGCTGGTATGATATAATACTAATGCAAGAAACAAAACTAAGGTCGTGGCATGTGCAAGTGTGCAGTTATTTCTATATGGCATTCGATATCATGATGACAGTATATGAACAATATACAGTATATAAGCAGTATGCGTGACACACCCATGCAACTCCATGCCCACCCATGTCTCATGATACGGTCCTTCCCCGTCGGCATGAGTACCTTGTATGTCTCGCTTCACGGTCCGGAATCCGTCAGGCAGGCGAGTACCTATTGGCCGATTTTGGGTTTTTCACCACAGGATCTGCACCCTCATAATGCACCAGCACCTCGTGCTGACCCACACTATGCTTTCAAGAAATCACACGATGCCAATATGCCATGATTTCGTCATGCAATGATACAGTTCAAATGTAACATCTCTTTCATAAGCATATGCAACATGCTTTAAATAGTGCGTCACATTTAAGATTAACAATAGCATTTAAATTACAAGATTTCATCCATAAATCTACGTGTCATGCTCGATCAATCCCAACACTTATACAATTCTACATGTCGCAATATCAGCGATCCTTCTAAAACATAAATCACATTTGATGACAACTCAAGAAGTAATTCATAACACCCACAGATTCATAAAGAACACGTAAGCATATAAACAATCAAATTCCAAGTGGTTTCCTAATAGCAATTACGCATAGAGAATATTCAATCATCTTATCAAATACTCCTAAGCTTAATCTCATTTCTCACATTAGTAAAATATCATACCTGATAGGGTTGGTCACAACCCTACTAAGCGGTGTCCACTATGCAATCCAACTAACCCGTAAGTAACTTGGTCCTCCAATGGAATCATATCAAGCTTATGCTTATCTCCACTCAGCCAATCTTTGGAGAATTTGCAGTCAAGCGTGAACCAAACCCTCGTGCATCCCGAGTTTGAGGTCGCTCTCCAGTCCATGGTTCAGCAGTTGAAGAAAACACACCCGCAGGCTGATCGAGTCGGCCAGCCATTTTAAATCCAGTTTTATCAGTTTCTTCAGCCTTGACCCCATACTCAAATTGGATAATCGAATTACTACATACATTCCTCACCGTGCCATCATGACAGATAACATCATCCCAGAGGATGGCCATTAAGTCTTTGAATAAAGTTCCAGGCTCAGTCAACCGTCTAGATGAACGGACAATAACTTCTCTTGCTTGAAATTGAGTGAGCCATCTGCACTCGAGTTTGCATCATTAAACTCAGTCCATCTTGAACAGCAGGTGCTGCAGCACTCCTACAGCGCTTACATTCACCGACTATTGAAATTGGAGTTCAAACCATCCAACACCAAGCATGACTCACACTTAACCGACAAGATATACAAAACATCCACAACTCCGAGCTACAAAATAACATCTCGTACCATAACTCCCCTAGCCTTAGCCATCCACGACTCCGAGCTACAACCGTAACATCTAACCAGCCCCTGGAATCACTTCGGTTCAGGAGCATCACACAGCCTTTCTTGAATTCCTATCAATCATCAACAACATCATGTTCTCATTTCACCGCATCGAATTGAACAAGAGAGTCACTCCACCAATTATTTAAAGCAATCTCCATGAATAACCCCTGTTCTCAACCGAAACAACGGGACAGAGGAACCCATCTCAAAATCGCAACCTCAACCTCACAACTGTTCATCAAACCCCAATGATCCTCCCAACAATTTGAGACACAAAATTCCCCATTCATCTCTCCAAAATCAGCCCCCTTTTTACACCACTTCACAAACACACACACAAATATATATATACATATATATTTTCCTGTACACAACTACGTACCACACGGCACACACATACATATTCGCCACTAAATTCATCCAAATCCAGAACTCTGATCACAAATTTTCCATTCTTCATCTTGTGGCCACCTTAGTCATCAATGCACAACCCGCTGCCACTTTCCTTCCCCTACAATTCCCTGCACCGTAACTCCTGTAGCAGCAGCCATACAGTCAACGATCAAACGCCCAACGTGATTCTGCCCCTTGCAGCGAACTGCTTCAGTCTGCACTCCCATTTCCATCAATTTCCTCAAGCCCGCAAAACTAATTCGCACTCAATCCCCGTCGTTCTCACGCAAGAAAGACACACCTATATATATATATATATATATATATATAAATTCTTACTGCTTCGTGCCTCCCTCAATTCAACCACAACAAATCACGCCATACAACTATAAACAAATACTTAGCTCTACTCCTGATTAGCCGCAGCACCTGGCCACCACGCACACACACTGCGACCTGCTGCATCGCTGCTTTGCTTCTCTTTCCCTCTTTGTCTCAATTTTCTGCAAGCCGAGATACGCACCTACACAGCAACAATAACCGAACCCCCCCAACAGAACCCGTCAAACAGGGCAACGACTCTCACTGCCCATAACAGTCGCACCAATTTCCCTGCACCGACCTGCACACGCACCGCTACAAAAGACCCAACCAAACCGTGGCAACTCTGACCTCCTTCCTTTCCTCCTGTGTGAAGATATATATATATATCTATATACAACTCAGCCTAGAGCTCTCCCGATCTTCCAATCTTCTAGCACTTTCGGCCACAACCCCTTTCCATCTCCTGTTCAGCGTCAAACCCAAACAGCCAACACACACCAAATCGCAACACAACTCACAAAATTGTAACCCCAATCGCAATCCAAAATCCGCCGCAAACCGTCGCAAATCCGTCGCACTCTGACGCGAGCTCGGACACGCGAGACGCGATGGCCGCCGACCAGATCTCCCTCCCCTCGCGACCACCGCCGTCCGCAGCCCCGTCCATTCTCTCTCGCGACCATCGCCCCTCTTCTTCTCTCTTCTTCCCTCTCTCTTTTTCCCCTTTCTCTTTTTCTCTCTTTTCTTTTCTTCTTCCCCTGTTCTTCACGCGACCTCCCCTGTTAGCCGTTTCTCTTGCTTTTCTTTATTCCTCTTTTACTCATTTCCCACCACACACCCATATATATATATTATACCATACTTTATATTTTTATTCATGTATACTATTACACATATTTTTATTTTTTTATTTCATTTTATTTTTCATATATTAATTTTGAATGTAAATAAAGTTGGTATAAAGCTGGCTCAATATCAGTATCATTTGTTTTGACGTCTCTGGGTGTCCGTTCGCGTCTTATGTCATTTTTATTATTATTATTATTATTATTTTTTTTTTCAAAATTAAATTAATTAGAAATTTAGGACATTCGCAGTGTTCTAATAAAAAAAAAATTTTATCCCAAATTTTCGAATCTTTACATTCCACTACCCAACATAACATGGCCTAGAAACTGTACCTCCTAAAGCCAAAACTCACACTTCGAGAACTTAGCAAATAACCGGTGCTCCTTCAAAATCTGTAATACAGTCCATAGATGAAAGGCATGCTCATCTTCAGAAGGTGAGTAAATCAAAATATCATCAACGAACACCACGACAAACTGATCTATATAAGGACTAAAAATACGGTGCATCAAGTCCATGAATGCCGTCGGGGCATTCGTCACACCGAATGGCATAACGACAAACTCATAATGGCCATAACGAGTGCGAAAAGCTGTCTTTGCTATATCCTTCTCTCGTACTCTCAACTGATGATACCCAGACCGAAGATCAATCTTTGAGAAACATCTCGAACCCCTAAGATGATCAAACAAGTCATCTATCATCGGTAACGGGTACTTGTTCTTGATAGTAACCCGGTTCAGTCTCTTATAATCCACACACAAACACAATGTCCCATCATTCTTCTTCGCAAACAGTGCCGAGGCACCCCACAGAGAAATACTAGGACGGATAAACCCCTTACTCTGCAAATCAGTCAATTGCTCTTTCAGTTCTCTCAACTCAGCTAGAGCCATACGGTAAGGTGGAATAGAAATAGGCACAGTGCCTGGGATAAGCTCTATCGTGAACTCTATCTCTCGTCTCGGCGGTAGACTAGTCAAGTTATCCGGGAAGACATATGGAAACTCATCCACTACGAGTGGTAACACACTCTCTGTGGTCCCATTCCCATCTGCCACCAAACTAGCCAACATGTAACTATGACCTCCCCAACTCCTCGAGTCATACAAGGGTGGAACTAAGAAATCCCCACGATCTCCGGTGAAGTAAAAGCTATCCCTCTCGGGAGTACACACTGTCACTCTCCCCTTGTAGCAATCTATACTTGTCCGGAAAGCAAACAACCAATCCATCCCTAAAATAATATCAAAACCAGGCATGTCAATCAAAATGAAGTCAAAATAAAGAATGCGATCAACTATTTCTATCGAGCAATCTCTACAGATCCTCGTTAATATCACACTGCCCCCAACTAGGGTGTCAACATGCAATGGTGGATCTAACTGATCTATGTCCAACCCCAATGTCGTGGCAAGCATGGTAGATATGAATGAATGAGATGCACCCGAGTCTATCAGTACACTGGCCCATGAACTAAACACAAGGAATGTACCTCGAACCACTGAAGGTCTAGAAGTAGAGGCCTCTGGTGTGGCTACAGCATAAACACGATCTTGAGTAGTCTAGCCCTGCCTACCTCCCCCTTTCTGTCCCTACTGTTCTCCTCCCTTCTGTGCGGGAGCTCTAACACTCAGTGCGGAGGGTACAGACTGGAAATATGGTGTTGGGGGTCTATGGCCTGGCTATGGTTGTGGCTGTGGTTGAGGCAGAGGCATCTAAGTATGCTGGTAGTAATGTGGCCTCAGTGTGCTCTGTGCGGTCTGCCCTTGAGGACAGTTGGCCCTAATATGGCCCGTCTGGTGGCAGGTGTAGCAAAGTCGTGGAGCTCCTCACATCTGACCCTGTGCCTGAGGTGAAACTGACATTTGACTCGGTCCAGCCCTATATCCCTGACTGGGATCTCTCTATGGGCAATCGACCATTCTATGGCCAGGATATCTACACCGGTAACATGTAATGGGTCCTGTGATACCCCCCTCTCGAGGAGCAACAGACATAATAGGCTGGGGGGCTAGGAACTGAATAGGCCTCTGGGATGTCGATGGGAAAGATGCACCGGTTCGGGACCTCTTCAATGGTCTCCCACTAGTGTGAGTCAGGGTAGGCACAGTAGGTTGGGCAGGCGTAGACACCTGTGTTGTGGCTGTCCTGCCCTGGGTCCGGGATTCCATGATCCCTCTAATGTTAGCCAGCTCCCTCTCCACTCTGGTGGCCCTGGTCACCGCCTCCACATATGTGTCAATAATGTGTCCGACCAACCTGTCCCTAATAGAGGTCTTCAACCCCTTGACAAAATGAAAGACCCTTAGATGCTCATCTCCAATAATGAGTGGGGAAAATCTCCCCAATGTAATAAATCGGGACTCATACTGAGTCACGGTCATATCCCTCTGGAGTGGTGCTCCAAACTCCTCCATAAACCCGATCCTGACAGTCTCTGAAAAATAGCGGTCATTGAACATGGCCATAAAAACATCCCATCTCTCATCGAACCTGTCTATCTGGTCAGCAGCTACTCTTCACCACTGATAAGCCAACTCAGTAAACTGGAAGGTGGCACATCGGATCCTCAAATGCGGCTCAGCGATCCCTTGTGAGTCTAGGATCCTGGTGATCTGATTCAGCCACTCCTCTGTGGCCAACGGGTCAGGCTGCCCAGCGAATGTAGGAGGTCTTATCCTCTAGAACACCTTCATCAGGAAGGTATTCCTGGTCTCACCACCCGTAGTCCGAGTCTCTTGTATGGCTCTAAAACACTCCTATATAATGGCTGCTATGTCTCTAGCGCTAATGGTCTGCTCTACCTCCTTTACTGGAGTAGGTGCAAGAGTAGGAGTAGGGGCAACAACCTCCTTAGCTGTACTATGGGCTGGAGCAGCAGCTCGGGGTCTACCACATCGTGATGGTGTAGCAGCCCTAGGTCTACCTCGCTTAGGTGGTCCAGCTCTCGCAGGGGCTCTCTTCGGTGGCATGAGTCTACAAGTCTAAGAAAAAAAATTAATGCCCCTTTTCACATCTAGACATACGCATTAAAAGAATTTCAGTCTTGTTCTTATCTACAACTTACAATTAACAGGTAGTACGTATAACATGACATAATGTACACTTAACAAATTCTCACACATCACTCATATCATGCATCATAATATAGTATCAATTAAGACATAATCACAGCAAGTCATGCTTCAAGTATAGATAATCACATAACACATAAAATCCTATCGCATACTACTGACAATTCACACTAAGTCTCATTATTTCCTCTAGGGTCTCATGGTGTTCAACAACACCTTACAGTCTCTAGGTATTCGAACCTATGCTCTGATACCACGTTGTCACGCTCCAAATTTTCACAAACCCGAGAAGTGAGTGAAATAAACAAAAAGGGAATAATAAAGGACAATTACATGCATTTCAAATGCTAACCCAATTCATGTTCTGATACTAATCCATAGAGCCTTGCAGTTGTTTCATAACATACAAATAAATATGTATAGTTTAGGGCTTATGCTCTTGTACAACATCAAAATATGCCCCAAGGGCCAACAATCCTCTATGATCCACGTCTTCTCTGTTTTCCAAGACTTCTTCAAGTCTCAAGTATCAGGAGCATCATCTGTCATATGATATCCCATGAATGGGTTAGCTCAACAGCTGGTATAACATAATGCTAATGCAAGAAACAAGATTAAGGCATGGCAGGTGCAAAGTGTACATTTATAATCTAGATACTTTCCAGTTCATTAATACGATGCAATGAAAATATGTATGACACACCCATGTACTCTATGCCACACCCATTGGATCTGAGTACTAACACCTGTTCACGGATCTCCTCCGTTGGATCTGGGTACCAATGCAATGGCCAATTTTGGATTTTTCACCACAGGATCTACACCCTCATAATGCATAGCACCACGTGCTCAACCCACACTATGTTTCCAAAGGATTCACCATATGCCAATATGCTTTGATTTCACCACACAATAATATAATCTCAATGAAACATGCTTTAAATAATGTATCACACTCGAAGCAACAATAACATTTAAATCACAAAATTTGTTCCACATGAATACATGTCTCATATAGTCAATTTAAACACATAGTCACAGTTCACGTTCATCACTTTACTAAATTCTCAAAGAATGCAAGAAACACATAGGCACATAAACAACCAACTCTAGGTTATCAAGCAAACATATTCCTAAATAATTCCCCAACAACAGTTAAACATATAAATTATTCAATTTATTCATAAAATATTCCTAAACTTAACCCTATTTCTTACTTAGAAAAATATCATACCTAGAAGGGTTTTTCTTAATCCTTGGGAGTCAGTGTCCGCTGTGTAGTCGAACCAAACAGTGAGAATGTAGAAGGTCAAACCTGCATTCTCCTTTCCTTTTAGTGTTCCTAAAAATCATGAAATATAACTCAGTCTATTGCTACTTGAATTATGCTATTCATCAAATTTTATGCTTTTATTTCATGAGTTTCTATTTTACTAAAATAAAGTTTACCATTGAATCCGGAATGTCGAAGAAAGTCGGTTTAGGCTTTCGCGGAATTCAATATGGGCAATTGTGCTAAAAAGGGTAAAATGGTCATTTTTTACTTTTACGGGTTTTTATTTCTCGAGACCTCTTTTCATAAATCAGCCTCTACCACTAAGTCCGGAATGCTTGAAATAATAAAAATTTACTCTTATTTTATTTTAATCGAAGTTCGTTTGACTACTCTTTAACTTAGGGGCATTTTGGTCATTTTAGTATTCCTAAGGGTCTTTTATTTTTTAGGATCCCGTCTTGTGTCACAGACCTCACCGTTGGTCTCAGAAGGTCCAAGATAGTCAAAATACACTAAAAACTTGTCTAATTTGGACTCTGGACCATTTTGTCATTATTTAATTAATTAATTAATTAATTATTATTATTATATATATATATATATATATTTGCCAAAATAGGACATGGGATTGTCCTGTCCTAACCGGTTACACGTGCCACATTCCACACGTTCGGTCACAATTAGATTCGCAAGGGGCGCAGCCCCCTCATTTTTTTCTGATTTTTCGTGGTCCAAACAGCAGATAGCCCGTTAAACGAGGATAAGATATCCTCCCCCAATCCAATTCAAATTTCAATTTCCCGAGGTTGCAACCAAACAGTCCAATTTCACCTTTTATTTAAAAATAACTTAACTTAAAACGACGTAGCATCGCCTCATTTAATCACCAAACGACGTCGCATGAGGGATCCTGTTCACTGTCTCCCTCGATATTCCGGTGGGGCAACCCTAGGGTTCCGTCGCCATCTCCGGTGATGGCGACTATTTTCCAACCATATCCCGATCTAAATCAAATGCAGTTTTCTTCCATTTTTCATAAGGATTTCATATTAAATCTTGGTTTATGATTTAGATCATTAGATCATCACGAATAGAGAGTCAAACAGTTCTGGCCGAGCCTAAAGTTTTATTTTCGTGAGTTCTAGACCACTGTCTTCACTCCTATATCATCCTAAGGGTTTCTTGCAGTCAAGAGGATCATCTTTCCAAGCTTAAAACAAGGTTTTAAATCATAAAATCCATGAAACCCAAATTATCCTCTATACCTGCAACTGTCATTTTCTAGCTCGTTTCTTCATTATTCTACTTGATTCTTTTTGTAACTTTTTACATTTTTCATGCTCTATAAGGTCCTATCATCAAACTAAACTTTCATGCTTTAAATATTAAAAATAGAACTAAACCACCCACCTATATTTTCTGACCTTCTCGATGTAGCTTCTTCCTTCTCCTTTCTGTTTCAACCTTTGGATCTCTCTACGGTCCTCTCAGCTCCTTCACAATGCTTGCAGCCTCTCCACCACTTCTTTCTTTCTGATTTTCTCTCTAACCGACGCATACAGCTAACATATACACAACTTCACGTAATGTACCTTAAAACATATAGTACACACACACACCCACTTGCACACACAGACCGACACACATCCACACGCCCCACTTACATGTATGCTTCTCACTTTCTTTTCCTTTTTATTTTCTTGTATTCTATATTCAAATACTTATATACATGTATTGTATACTTTATACTACATACATCCACACATATATACAACATATTTAATACATACACATATTCATATATATGCATATATGCTAGTTTGTAATTACGTTTACATACACTCATTTCTAATAGTCTATACTTATACGTGTATGTACACATGCATGCATCGACGTACGTGCACGTATTACAATGCTTTGTTTTGGGTTGTTCGGGTGTCGCCCGGCATTGACTGTATAAAATAACTCGTTCACATTCCAAAATCGTTCAGTGCATGTGATATAATAACATAAAGCTTTAACAGCTCGGGTTACAACTGGTATTACACTACTCGGCCCGGTTTACCTCAGTTTACGTGCCATATTTAAAAAATAAAAAATCTATTCTAAATTTTCAGGTCTTTACATGTAAACTGTGCCAAAAGGTTCTTTAAGATTGATGACTGATGAGCACCAATTTATTTGCATTAATTCTTTCAATAAAGTCGTATGTAAAGTTTTGTCACTTCAAGCTTGATTCTAAATTAAGGAGAGTTGCAATTTAGGCTTTGCAGTTTATATGTTTGACAAGTTTTATGAACATTAAATTTTAAGGGATCCTTTTATAGGAAAATTAATGAAAGTGACTAAATGGGTGACGGATCCCTTTAGTGCTTATGTAAAACCCTAATGATTTACCTAAGAAAAATAATTTGATCATCAAGTGTGTGTCATGTGCATCAGAATAAATAAGTCAACTATGCGGCGCAAATGAAAATGTGCAAATGCTTTTGCAAAATTAAAATTACTTAAAATTGTTTAGAACGGATCCTTTTAATAGTCTAATCTTATTTTTTCTTTTTTGTGTGAGCGTGTGTATAAATGAACAGAGGAATTACAATTTTTAAATGTATGCAATTTGCCTACTACCACCAGTTGCAGATTTATGCCTAGGTGGCAAAAGTTATATGCAGTAGATTTTTTAGATGCCTTATGAACATACGAAAAATTAGAGAGGGGAGAGGGGGAACCAATTCCTAGTTTTTGAAGAATTTCAACAGAATAGGAAGATGAATACAAAATTTTCAAATATCTCCCTCTTAGCCCCCTTTAGATCCACATGGCCATTTTTGATAATTCAAGTAGTATCTCCTGTTCCCCCATGTAGGGAAGGTGTAAGGTTCAAGTCCCAATAAAAAAAAGGGGTGGGGGGAGGACATGAACATAAGTGTATCTACTCCATAAAAGGGCCATTTCGTAGCATTGGTCCCCATTAATCAAGGGTTCTTCGAGGGTATGGATTGGTTACAGAAACCTTTAGCATTGTTTTCACAAAGTGGTTGTCCTCATACTTGTACCCGTGTTCTTATGCTTGGCAACCCAAAAATTTATTATTTCATCAAATAATGGTTGTTATCTATTCAATATTTTAATGACAAAGAAGAATAATAAGAATGTATAGGCTATATAAGATATTTGAAAGCCTATGTATTCAAATTTATTTTTAGAAGATTAAACAAGGAATTTGTTGAAGCCTTGGAGGTGTGCTTGCAATGTGGTTGATGGGATCTTGCATAGCCAACTTGGTTGATGAGTTCTGTGTATTTTTTTTGTTTTACTTGTTTAGTTGGTATTGAATTTGTTTCTTCTTAAGATTATCTACTTCCCCTAGAGTATATTGTAAGATAATAGGTATTTATCTCATATTTGTTGTTATGGATCTTGTGGACATTATTCTTAATGTTAATTAGTCCATTTAAGTTTAGAGAGTTCTTACATCGATTTTTTTGATGTTATGCACCTTTTAGGACACAAACATAAAGTTTCATATGATTACTAAGCAATTATGATTTGTCCAGTTGAGCTCTATGCTAGTTGTTCAGATTCATGAATCCATAATTATTAAGGGTCTAATCATTATCGCAGTATTTGGCACTCAAAATTTAATTTTCGAGAAAGTTAAAAGCAGCAAATGGTTTAAATATAGTCCTCGTCTTCCAAATAATCTTGTGGGAACAATAGTCATCTCATATAGTAGAAATAGCTGCATAGTAAGAATGCACATAGAATGAACCATGATTTGAATGCCTTAAACGAATAGTTAAACCCTCCCCCAATTGCGCATTATAACTGGTTAAGAACTCCATCAAAATGAACACTAAATCCACTTTCCAATCATGAAAGTTTCAACGAAGAGATCCACATAACACCAGTAGATGAAAGAGTAAGAGAATCTACAACAGAAGCATCCTAATTCTATACAATCTGAAGAAAAAAAAAACTGGGAATTGATCACTAAAAGTATAGACAAACACGTTCCCCTATCTCAATAACAAAATCAATGTCTGACAAATACCTCCCAACCCTTCATAGTACAATTCCAAACACCCACCCATATAGGAAATTCCTACAATCCTACCTCCCTCGAAACATGTCACCCACTCACAACTATGCTTACCAACTACCATTTTCCTCCACAACAACTCTCTCTTTCTCTCTCTCTCTCTCTCTCTCTCTCTCTGTGCATGTGTAAAAAAACTATTTACCCAACAAAGCCTATTTGAAAACCCTCAACCTCTTAATCCCAAGACCTTCCACACTCAACAGCCAATGAACCCTATCTCAACCAACCAAGTGAATTTTTCCCTCTATCACAAATCCCCTTCCCCCCCTAAAAAAAAGGGTCTCCTTGAAACATCTCAAGCCGACATTCCACAAAAGCTGGAATACGAAGTAATGACATAAAGTAAATCAGAAACATTGTCAACGTGTTTTTAATGAGGGTTAATTCACCTTGGAAACACTCTAATGTTTCCAACGAGTAAGTCAGCTCTGAAACCTCCCAACCACACTATTTTAAAATGAAGCCACCTTATAAGGAGCAACCTTGCAATCTTAGCATTTGATTTCTCCTTGAACCTTTTCATATTAAATCTTAACAAGATAACATTTCTTTGAAAGTAATAGCTTATAAGAATATGTTCACCCATGAGTGAGAAAGATTAAGTAAAGGCTAGACATCTAAGCTAACTTGTGGTCCAAGCTGGTTCCCTAGGTATTCATATGCATATCGAGTGAGTATGCATTAAATGTTGATTCCCTTGTCCATTTGGCATTGCATTTTGCAACCATTTTTCCGCTTAATGCCAAATTGAGTTTAATTCCATCAAGTATGGTTTCTATTTCTTAAGAGTGTGTTCTTTCTTGATTGGACTTTAGGCAGAGTGTCACCTCAAGTTTCATAAAATTTAACATAATATATAAAATTGGGTTCATGCACATTTTATATTAATTGGATAGTGGTTTATATTTGATATTAGGTTTTCTTACTCTCTATTACATCAGTGGTCAACGACCTCTATGGAGTTGTAAGAAACCTCATTAAACCTTTAGATACTTTATTAATGACTAAAATTAACTTTTAAAATTATTCATGACTAATCAGGTTAACTTAGTTTATGTTTCCTCACTTACGTTAAGTAAGAATGCCTCCTTAAAGATTGTTATCTTTATGATTGTGCTTATTACTTGGTTATAATGTCTAGAATGATATTTTCTCTTTATTTTATTCAATATAATTGCGTAGCTATGTTGATTGTGGCATTTTTACTATATTCTTGAGATTTTTAAAAATATAGTCTAATTTAATGAAAGCATTTCTTGATTGTTCTTTGCTAAGCAGGTGATATTTGACTTCTACTTTCTAGCATTTCTGGCTATTGGGGGTTCATTGGCTGGTTCCTTACTGTGCTTTTTAAATGTAATTTCTCCTTATAGAGACCTTTGCTTTTAAACAAAATACTTGTGTGTGTTTGTTTGTGTGTATATTATAACAGGAGAAGGAAAACCTGCATTTCTTGCATTAAAGATGGTGTCTGTCTTATCAGTGTCATTGAAATTAGGGTTCACAACATCCACGTATGATCTCTAGAGTGTGTAGTGTGTTTCTCCATGGATTGAAATACCTTTATCTGTCTTTGGATAACTGATGATCTGAAAGGTGTTCTTCTAACTACGGTTGCCAATTACTTTTTGATTAACAATTAATGATTGAATTGGAAAGCTCAATGAAATGTCAAAAATTATGATAGTGATGGCAATGCTTTTCTAAAGTATTGATATTCTATTTGTTCTAACATTTGAATCTGACGAGAAAAATGAATATTTTTTTAATTTACTAAAAATAATTGGGGAGGTTCATTAATACCAGTTCATACTTCCTATAGTTACTGCTCTGAGCTTGAGAATATGCACTGTAAGAACGTTTCGTCCCAGAGACAGTCTCAGTTCATCAGAATTCTGTTCAAGGTTATGGAGCAGTAACTATAGGAAGTATGAACTGGTATTAATGAACCTCCCCAATTATTTTTAGTAAATTAAAAAAATATTCATTTTTCTCGTTAGATTCAAATGTTAGAACAAATAGAATATCAATACTTTAGAAAAGCATTGCCATCACTATCATAATTTTTGACATTTCATTGAGCTTTCCAATTCAATCATTAATTGTTAATCAAAAAGTAATTGGCAACCGTAGTTAGAAGAACACCTTTCAGATCATCAGTTATCCAAAGACAGATAAAGGTATTTCAATCCATGGAGAAACACACTACACACTCTAGAGATCATACGTGGATGTTGTGAACCCTAATTTCAATGACACTGATAAGACAGACACCATCTTTAATGCAAGAAATGCAGGTTTTCCTTCTCCTATTATAATATACACACAAACAAACACACACAAGTATTTTGTTCAAAAGCAAAGGTCTCTATAAGGAGAAATTACATTTAAAAAGCACAGCAAGGAACCAGCCAATGAACCCCCAATAGCCAGAAGTGCCAGAAAGTAGAAGTCAAATATCACCTGCTCAGCAAAGAACAATCAAGAAATGCTTTCATTAAATTAGACTATATTTTTAAAAATCTCAAGAATATAGTAAAAATGCCACAATCAACATAGCTACGCAATTATATTGAATAAAATAAAGAGAAAATATCATTCTAGACATTATGACCAAGTAATAAGCACAATCATAAAGATAACAATCTTTAAGGAGGCATTCTTACTTAACGTAAGTGAGGAAACATAAACTAAGTTAACCTGATTAGTCAAGAATAATTTTAAAAGTTAATTTTAGTCATTAATAAAGTATCTAAAGGTTTAATGAGGTTCTTATTTCCAAAATAAGTATGAACAGAATTCTCTACATTTAATAGGAAATACTGAATTTGTGAATACTGAAACCTCCTATGGTTCCATTCTGTATTGAATTGTCATCAAGCTAAAATATTGGATTAACTTGAGCAACAATATTGTTCACATTATCTATATACTACTATACACACGAGTCACAACTAGAACATTGCACAAGCGGTAGAACAAGAATACTTAGTCACTGAGCTATATTATACTAGGAAGTTCATGTTACAAATTTCCATCTTTAACAGATGTTAAGTCTCCTCACAGAGAAAAGAGTTAATTCCTATTCTCGTAAGTTCCACGAACTTACAACATTTGTTGTTTATCATACTATTATATATAACATTTTCAATACCTTGAAGTCTTGGGTTTGAGTTATGATTTACTCAATGTGTGCGGTTTGGGCGCAGATATGCATATCCAGGGTTTACCTGGGCTAGTACACTATGGTTGTATGGTAGGGGTTCCTCATTATCAATATAAATATTGCATTGTCCTTCTTGTCATCAGTATTATTTCATGTTTACCTAATAAAAGCTATTAATGCTTAGTTTATCCTACATGTTTCAGTTGAAAAACTACACTTTGTGATTTTTAAGTTATTTATAGATTGTGAATGAAATATATCTTATTTTTGTTTTTTGGAATGACTACCTTATGATGTATGAACTTCTGATTTGGGCTAATGTGATTCAACATCAGTGGAAGAATATTAAGAAATAAGAACTATTTTTATATATGTATATGTGTGTTTTGCGTTTGTATTTCTTACTTGTGCTAGATTAGGTCAAACTGACTACTTTAGATCTTTGAAAGGTTGTGTTTACATTGTTGATGCTTATAAAGTTTACTAGAAAATTTGTGTCAAAGGAATCCACACGGGACATACGGTTCTACGATGAGTTGAAACTATTGGTGAGGTTCTGGAACTTTCTGTTTAGAGAACTTCTATCTTGTTAGTAGTTCTATTCAGTTTAGTTATTTCCTCAGAACATGTTTTCCATGGTATTTGGAATTATATAAAAGACTCACTACCCCTGTGGGTAATTGCTTCTTAACTTCACAGCAGAAAAGAGTTACTTCATGTAGGAAGACCTTTTCTCATTCAACTCCAATAGTAACTTCTACTAGAGAATAAAGATTTTACCAAGTGTTTCTTGCCCCGTGAAATTTTGCTCACCATAACCTTGAATCATAACTCCCTTCTAATTTCTCTTTATCTATCATTTATGCCTTATTCCTCTATTTTATTTCTTTATTTTTACGTTGTATACTAGTTTCAGTTTAGTCTTTTGTTGGTTTAGAAGAATGATCAGTTGCAAGAATTATTGAAATAAAATACGTCATAAATGGTTGACATGTAATTAGGTTTGTTAATGCCATGAAAGTTGTTTGCTTGGTGGTTTCAAAATTTTGTTAGATTCAATGAATGGTTCTTTCAGACCAGGATTTGGACAGAATCACCACAAAAAGGAAGTAGGAATGGCTCTTCTCAATGAGAATCATATACAATGACATTTCTGTATATTGACACTTCAATCTACATACACCTCACTACATCCTCCCATCCCACCCCTCAATAAAAAAATGTCTATGAATTTCTCTGTGTCAAAATTTATATTGACTTTTAATTTTGTTGATAGATTTTAGATATCAGGACTTTAAGTCATCAACATTTTGTAATGTAAGTATATACGACCTTGATATTATGGTATGCTGGAATGGTTCACATTAGTCATTCCAAGAAAGGTAATTTGAATTGCTAAACTAACATCACTAACGGGTCTTTGGTATTCCTCGACACAATAATAAAGTCTATGGAAGCTATTATGCCTATGGGATATTTTTTTTGAGGGTTATTAGCCTCCGTGTCTTCAGTTACATGGACTTTCTTTTCTTTTCATGGAGATAGCATAGATATTATTTCCTAAGTTTGTTTCACTTGAAGTGTTCGACTTCCGTGCTAGTCATTTTGAACTTTGGTAACAAATGTTGATAACTCCATCCTACTTATTTTAGCATTGCAAACTTCAATTGTTGACATGATGTAAATTCTCCTTTTGATGTAGACGTATATCTCACTGGAATTGTCATGTTAATTTCCGGTATGGGCTTATATGGACTATTTATCAGTAATTTGCCTCCTAGTGTACCTCCCGCTAATGATCGTGCCCTCAAAGGATCTTCCTTGTTTGGGATGTTCGCTTTGAAGGTAGTATAGATCTGTTTGAACTGTTTACGTTTCTTCTGCATTTATGTTGGCATTTGTATGCATCCTCATTCTCAATCAATCCTAGCTTACATTTTATCTTGTTCATTAACTCTAGTTAAACTTCATTTGGTTTGAAGAGAACGCATAGGGAATGGGAGAATTTTCAATATTACAACTATTTGGGTTTAGAATGGTTGGCATAGGACTTGAGAAATTACTTTTGTATTATGAGTCCTCACAACAAAAGAAGCATCAATTGTTAATCCAAAATTCTTATAAATAGAAAGGGCCCTTGCTTGGTGCAGTGGTAAAAACTTGAGTTGCCTAGCATGAGTGCATGAGTTCAAATCTAATGGCAGCCATTTGATGCAAATAATATGAAGGTTATATATGGACCCAGTCATCTACTATGTCCCTTCCCAGGATCCTGCAATGGCAAGATAAACTCCGCATTATGGCCTTTTGGTAAAATTCTTATAATAGAAGTTTGTTAAAATATAAGGATGAAAGGATCCCACATAATATTTGAATTAGAATCCTAGATAACTTACTTGAGGTAGTGTTACTAGAGTTGAATTTATAAAAAAAAGAAGTGGATGGAAGTTTAATGGTCGAGAATGGAATTTTACTTCATCTGACATCTACAGACCTTAAGATGGAGTGTGCATAAGATCAAATCCAGCCGCTAGGCAAAACTTCCTTCTCCTCGCTTAATCATTCAAAGAACAAAGAGTAAACTTGGAAACAATCTCAATATGGTCCTAACGAATTAAAGACTAGGTCTTGGTGCACCCACTTAAACATCCATGGTATTCTTCACTTAAATGTTGTAATTTTTAGTAAAGGAGCAGTTATCCCATTACACAATAGCCATTGCTTACCATTAGTTGCAATGCAAAACTATTCAGTTATGCCTATATCTAGTCATCCTGATCATCCCAGTGTTTTTGCTCTTTTCCTCGTGTATAATTTCTTATTATACTTTCCAGAAAGTTCAACTTTAAGCTCTTATAGTTCATTAATTTGAAAGCCTGTTTGTTGAAATCAAATCCCTAGTCTTGGAAAGCCTATATAAAAAGCAAGTAACACTTAAACCCATATTTTCCATACAGTTGGCTAAGAACCTCTTAAATGGGTACTTTCTGTTAGTTATGCTAATTGAATATTTTTAAACACCAGATTTGTGAACATTCTCTTCCTACAATCAACTTTGTTTCTACCATCGTTTGATCCTTTTATAGTTATCCGTGTTGTATACCACTGAGAATGAAATCCACCAATTTGGTAATATAGTATGTTTGGGTTCCATAGAGGATCATGGGCTCTTCTTTATGTTAATTACTTTATACTCTATCTTCATCATGGATTCAAGGGATCAATGTTGATTAATGGTGTCAAAAGTGAACGTCATATCTTATTGCAAGCTATTTGTAGTACTTTCACCATCATTTTGTGTGAAAATCATTGTTTCACCATTGAAAAGCCTTCATCTAGACCTAGCAAATATGTGCTAATATACGTGTGCAAACCTTCATTAAACGACAAAGTTTCCTGTATTATTCTCTCTTGCCATGTACTTAAATCACACTTAAAATGATTGAATTATTATTATGGGCTTATAGGAGAGGCCTAAATGGATGCAAATCAGTTCACTTGATGAATTAAAGACAAAAGTGGGACATGTCATTGTCATGATTCGATCTTCTGGTAAAGATGTTTAAGAGGAGCAAGATGGTGACTATAGCTACTGGTTTGGATCTGCTAAGCTATTCTGTATGTATCTTTTTATCTTCTGGTTTCTTGTACATACTCAGCAATTTGCACAAGTCAGAATAAACTGGTCCATAAATACCTTTAGAAAACATGTAACTATTAAATTTTTTATTGCCAAATAATGTAATATTGGATGACATCTAGAGTAAATGTTCATGTATCAGAAAGTCTTTTTTTTTTCCCCTAGATGCAATCAATTTCAAGGCTCTTCATTTTTACTTTTTTTTTTTTTAAATTCCTTTTGCAAAGAAATTTTGAGCATCCTCAAAGTTGAATTTTCTTCGTTGATGTTATGTTTAGGTCTGGGTCAAAGATTTAGCAAGGAAAATGACAAGGGTAAAAAAAATTACTTGTTTGGTTATTATGGAAAATAGGGAGGAAAAGCATAATATGGAGGAGTGCAAGGACGAAATATATATCTTTACAAGTCATTTCACTTATTTTTTCCTAATTCATGATTATTTTTGAAAAAAAAAATTGAGAAAAATTTATTTTCTCTTTTATTTTTGTTCACTAAATCTGCCAACCTAATGAGCCTTAAGGAACCCTTAAATTAGTTTAATGATCTCACAATAATGCTCTTTGTAATATATAACTAGAGAATCTTAAGATCAACTGCTAGTGGTTTATCTTTGGATGTTTTTCGGTCTTGTGGAGGACAAAATTATTTATGATTATTGACTGATGGACTACTTTAATTCTTGAACTCTGATTCTAATTGTACTTTTGCAGACCACTCTCTTTCTCTCTCTCCATTACTGTGGCATTCATTAACAAATGATAAGAAGCACAATTTCATGAAAAGCATAGATCCTTAAGTACTCATCATGGGTTGCTCATTGTTATCCAAGAAGTCCACACAGATTGCCTTTGATATGCCATACTAAATCCAATATCAGAGATGCAACGAGGACGTCAGTTTCTATTGGTGGGGCTGGTTTGTTAGCCCTTCACTGACTTGACATGAGTGTTATGAGCATGGGGAGACATGCCATGTCATGATGGAATTTGGCCAAGATTGGCATTGGCATGGGGAGGCAAGACATGCCTTTGAATGAGTTTTTGAAGTTAAACTAAGTTGGTGGACATTAGCAACAATAGTTGGTGTAGCCTTGGGCAACCATAGCCAATGCAATGCACTTGGGGCACACATGGCTGCAGAAGGGCACGCATAGGTGCAGTTAGCTATGCACAGCAAGGTGTTAGCGTGTGCAACAGATAGGCACACGCGCGCACACGGTTGGGCAGTTTAGCTATGCAAATGGTTGTCTATTCCTGTCAGGTGGGCGATTTGTACTTTGACATATATAAGGAGAGGTACTCCTTGAGCTGGGTGCCTATGGGCAAGCATGCCATGTGGCCAAGGCCTTGGCACCTATGGGGCAAGGCATAGAGTTATTGCATGTAAGGGGGTTATGACATGGTGGTCTAACCTAACACTACCACTGATGGCAATAGCGACAGATGGTGGCAATACTTAGTGCATAAAGACAAAACTAGAAGCTAGGCATGGCTTGGAAATCAGTGGGTTAAGGTGTCTAGCTTGTCTCAAGGGCATGTCATAGGTCTTCCTAGCATGCCAAAGACAAAGACCAAGGCATGAGGGTGGCATGGCTTGGCACAACACTTGGTTGGGCATGAATGGGGTTCATGGTTAAGTGTGTTATGTGGGTTCAGTGGTCCAAGACATGTTGGGAATGGCTGGGGCGTGAGGTTGGAAAAAAGAAACTTCTTCAAACATGAGGCAAAACAGATAAACACATATGTGGGCACATGATAGCATGGCAACGACTGATTGGCTCTCATGAGGCAGCGGTTATATGGCAGTTAGAGTTGTTTACGAGGCAGTTATTGTTGTTTGCACGCACAAATAGCTGAGACAGAAGATAGTTGTTATGCCAAGTGGCGTTGGTATGAACGGGACAACAAGGGTGGCAGTTACGCGTGTAAACTGCTCAACCTATGTGGCAGGATTTGATAGGTGCCAGATATCCTAATGGTTTGGGGATGTCAACTACACATATATGTGGCATTCACTGGTTGGTGCCAGCACACCTAGCAGTTGGGATTGTCAACTGCAAAGGCATATGTGGTTGTTGTTTGTTAGTGCCCACGAAACCCTAGCAGTTGGGGATTGTCATCTGCTTATTTGAATATATTGGTGTGCAAAGTCTCCTGCAATGGAGGAAAACACATGTTGTGTGTTTAATAGTGTGTGCATTGTTTGCCTACGCGATCAGATTCCTTTTGTATTCATAATTCAAAATTAGTGAATAAAAAAGTTGGGGGTGTTTCCTTGTAAAGACTGTGTGTCTTGTTGTTAATTTTTACTGTGCTAAACACTAGTGGGTGTTTGTGTGTGAGGGTTTGAGTGGCTAGTTCTCCAGTGACAACACCATTACAGGCAAGAACTTAGTTTGAAAGTTGACCCTGGGACACTCACCATCATTGTTTGAGACCATTTTTTTTTTCTTTCTTTTGGGGGGCTCAAATCCAAACTTGTTTTTATTATCTAATTTTTTGTTGCAATTATTGATAATAATATTCTCTTTTGTTTTGGTTTTTATGAATAGAGTATTTATTTCCTCAACCTCTTGTTTGTCATTACTTTTCTTTAAACTATTTTCAATTTTTATGTTGAATTTTTTGTTTGATCATTTGCAGTGGCATGTTCAAATCTTGTGCTATGTTTGTTTGTCGGCTTAGAGAGAAGATTAGATAAATTAGTCCCGATCATCTTGTAAATCTAGTATTTGGATAAAAAAGGAAGGGGCTCACTAATAATATCGAGAGTAAATAATGACCCTATAGTGTGGATAAAATAATTAGAGGAAAGGGTTGTGATTATTAATCCTATCACTATTAGTGGAGGGAAAAGTTAATCCACCCTTATCTAATCCACGAAACAAACATGACTAAAAAGCATAAAAGTAATACATATTATAATTTTGAATTTTTAAATAAAAATTTAACAAATATTGAAGGCCAATTCTTAAATTTTAGTTTTTTTGCTAATAATAATAATGAAGATTTTATAATCTTCTAAATAGTTGGATAGAAGGTCAACTCTGTCTTTACCTATCTATATATATTATATCAGAAACGTGTTTAAATCATTTAAATTGAACAAAGGGAATAAGGAGGATAGATGGTCAGTGCTTCTCTAGAATTAAATTTTTTTTTATTTTTTTTAATCAACGGAAAGTACATGTACAATCAATCGTGTTACATTACAAATTAAAAAAGATCAACTCAAAATAAGTCCAACCAATTTCAAAAACGAAAACAAGTGCCAGTTTAAAGTTGAGAGAAATAAATAAACTACACATTCCTCCCTAGTAGAGAATGAGAATAGAATCCATAAGTAATAAGTTACCAACCGAACTAGCTTCCATTAGCGGAATTAAAACTACTTAAATAATCATGCGTGTGTTCCGATGAAACATTGCTTAATCAACTTGTATGAACAACTAATTATGGGGTAATATTATTATTTTTCAAAATAAAATTTCAAATGATATGTAATATCTCATTTGCATTATATCACATCATGAAATAACATTCATTGAATATAATTTTAACAAATTATTTGATAAAATAATTTGTTAGGTACAAAATTTTCATTTAGGGCAATAATAAGATAAATATGACAATGGTAAGGTTGGTTTATTTGACCTAAAAGTTATGGGTCTAACCTTTTCCTAAATACTAAAGTTGCAAAAGTTTCAACTTTGTTTTATATTAAATAAGTAAGAGTTAATTAGTAAAAATTTTATCAAAATAAGTGTTTATAAATCAAGGTTTAAGGAAAAATATTGTAATCTTAAAAATTTCTAAAATTTTAAATTAATTGAGTTTAGATACAAAAGTGATGATGTAGCAATGTGATAGATCTTGATTTTTAGAGTTCAAATATATAATTTTTAGAAAAATAAATTTATATATTTCAAGTTATTTAACGTGTCAGGCGTCAGTGGATTTCAAATGTTATGGCCATTTGAATTTTTATACTAGGAGGACATTGTTGTCAATAAAATATTTAAAAACTTTATGGGTTAAAATATTTTAGATTGAATCTTACGCTAATTAAGTATTTTTTGAAAAATCTATGACCAAATCTCCCAATAATTAATTATTCTATTGATTGATAATTAGTAATCTTTTTTTTTAACATTATTTGTAATTATAGTATTAATTAGAATTCTTCTGGTCACAAGTTTATAAAAAATAATAAAATTATCGATAAGTTTATGAAAAATAACAAAATATTGGTATGGTTTAAATGAGATTTTCCCAATCTATTATCCTTGGCATAAGAAGTAATTGGGAAGCTCAATAGACAAAATTAAAAGACATATACTTAAAGTTAAGTCCAGTGAATTGCTGTGGTAGCACCTAAATCTGACACAATCATGGTTTAAAGGCCCGTAGTGATGATAAAAAAGAGTCTGATGGAAAGGTTTATCTGCTCGGGTTCCCACGTGAATACTTGTCCCCTTAACATTTTTTCCATGGTGCTGATTTGGGTCCCCAAATTCGTGCCCAATTGGATCTTTTGATGGTTCAAACTTGGATAGACAATGTTTCTAATATTTCTTAGGCTGGCCCAAGTTTGGTTGCTTCTACAACAACTTTGCAAAATTGGGCTGTCAACAGGTTGGCTTTGGGTCAACTAATGTCGTGCATAAATTTTACTTTCTCATTTTCCACTTTTCTCTCTTTTTGGTAAGATCATTCACTCACCTCACAAAACTAGTTCTGAATTGGGATCCAATTATTAACACTGAGATCCGAGTTACTTATATATATATATATATATATATATATATATATATATATATATATATATATGAAGAAAAAAAAAAAACACTGAGATCCGAGCTCAAATTCGGTTATAAATTCGAATATCTGAAATTGAACCAAATCCGGAAAAATATAATGATATGCCAATATATTTATAAATTAAAGTTAATGAATATTCTAGGATATTTAATAAAATTATAATATTATCGTATAAAAATATGCAAAAAATCAACAAAGTATTAGGCACAATATTTTTTATCCTATTCGAGTCTTAATAGGATGTAAGAGAATGATGGTATATTTTCACATAAGACTGCAGTGAGGTTAGCCACGGAAATAAGATGTGGTGAGAGTTAAAGTAGAAGTAATTGGAATAAATCAATTTTTTCTTGGTGTTGGAAGTTGAAATGTGTCTCGAAGATTAAGTCTTTCTTGTGGTTATTGCTAAGAAGGAATATCCTTACAAAAGAGTTAATAACCGAGGAATTCATATGGATTTATATGGTGATCTTTGTTCTGTTGAGGCGGAGGATTTAAATCACATTTTTCTAAATTGTAAAGCTGCTAAATATGTTTGGGATTTAATAGCGGATGGGTGTCCAACACTAGGTAGGAATGATGTGGACATAGTGGAATGGCTTGGACAAATTAAGAAATTGGGTACACACAATGTAGATATTGGAGAAAAGGTGGTTAACATCCTTTGACAAATTTGATGCCATCGTAATAACATGATATTTAGGAAAGAAAAGTTTCACCCATTCAAAATCATTGAGAAAACAACCTATAATTTTCAGGCTTTTACCAAGTTAACAGTTTGGTGTGATTCTAGGAAGATCGATATGACTAGGGGCAAAATATCAAAATTTATAAGATGGATCCCGCCAACTAGTAAAAAGAAATTAAATTTTGATAGTTCTAAAAAGAGGCATATTAATTATGGTGGTGGAGGTGCGATTGTCCAAAATGAGGATGACAATATTTGTTGGGCATTGTCGAGCTGATATGATGGGAGTTTATCTGCTCCTCAATTAGAACTTAGAAGATATGGCTCTTCGGGAAGCATTGTTAAGAGTGGATGAGCTTAATGGAATTGATTTTAACATTGAGGGGGATTCAAAAGTTATTATAGATAGTTTTTCTGGGTAGACAACAACGCCCGTGGAGTATTTATAGCATTTTAAGAGATTGTGTCAATATCATTAAGGGCCAATGTTTGAGAGTTAGATTTGGGCATATTTATCGGGAAACTAGTTTTGCAATGGATTGGTTGGCAAAGAAAGCTCATGAGAGAAAAAATAGTGTGGTATGGTTAAATGAATTTTTTAGGGAATTATGGTCGATTGTGATAGATGATATTAGGGGCAGAGTTTTAAAAAGAATGATTTAGTTCAACAAAAAAAAAAATCTACCTAAAATTGAAATTGATTTGATTATAATCAAACATTGCAATTCCAAGTTGGATGTCATTTATTTATGTGATCAAAATCTTAACCTGAATTTCATGGTTTTTTTAGCAAGTCTTGGTTCTAGCCATGGACCTCAAAGCAAGCTTTCCTTAAAAGGCTTGTTATAAGATTACTAATTAAAACTCACAATTTATAAGGATTGGGGTCCCGTCTGAAATGACAAAGTCCTCTTCTCCTATAGTTGCTGTTGAGATTCGAGACCTAGTAAACACAAGAACGTTTACATCTCGGTAGAATTTTCCATCACTCATCGCTTGCATAAAAAAAAAAAAAAGGGAAAAAAATTCACAAATTACCATTGGAATATTCTTGTGCCCTGCATGTGACATTGGCATATCTTAAAACATCTTTCTTTGCTTTCCTTTCTCACAAAAGTAACATTTAAACAGAATGGACCTGAATGGTAAAAAGGGCATGCAAAAAAGAGAGTCAAGAACATGAAAAAAAGGACATCTTGCAGTTACCTCTACTACTCTTTCCTCATGTTTATTGAACTTGGTATCATGATTCTTGAAATTAAAAAGGAATATTACTTTGTCAAGTCTATCTTGTTTGATCTATTAATGATGAAAACACTGTAAAAAAAAATGCATTACAACCAAAGGAATCATGCTTTTCATAGGCTTAGTTAAGAAAGTTCAAAAGCAATTGGTCTTTCTTTTGCTTGATAGCTCTGGAGCCTTCTTGTTTTGGTAGTGATAATATATAATCCCACTTTAAGAGATTGGGTGAGATTGGTTTTGGAAACCTAATGGGCAGCCTGCTCAATTGACTGTAACAGGAGAACAACCATCTGCGCTGTTATAATTGATCATTAAAGAAGAAAAAGAAGAGAAGACGAGACGAGACGAGACGAGACGAGACGAGACGAGACTAAGCTAATTCAGGTCAATATATGTAAATGTATAATTCTTACTAAATATAAAAAATTTTCTTATTCTACTTTTACACTCATACATACAAGAAAGTAGAATCTATTATAATAAAGAATTAATTATTGAAAAGTTCCTTAAAATAAGTGTATAGTGGCTAAGGTCTAAAGAAAAACATCTTAACTCGAAATGTTCCTAAATTTTTAAATTATGTGGTCTCGGATATAATATTGATAATGTGACAATTCTATATTCTTTTTAATGACTAAATTACTCACTTATCCGTCTGCTCAATCTGACTCGTCTCTTACGAGACTCTCTTCTTATGTATCCAATTCGACCAACCGCCTCCGTCTCTCTTCAATGGCATCCATGGCTAATCAATCCGAAGTCGTCAGTGGTCGGTTTGTTTTTTGAATCACTTCCTTAATTGGACAGACATCACTGTCACCTCAACTTTTTTTTCTTCTGATTAATCTATATGCTCTTTAAAGTTTGAACTCGAGCATCTCGAAATATTATGTTGTTATGGGATTTCTTAAGGAATTAGTTCGCATCATTACTGCACTTGAAAGTTCTAGTTTCCTTTGCTAATCAGAATTTTTGATTTGATAGGTTTCATGTTTGAGAATTGCCTTTCTCTTGTGTAATTGAACCAAATTTCTCCTGACCACTTTCCATGTTCACATAGATCCAAAAGTCTGTACCAATGGCTGCCTATAAATAGCTATTATTTTGAAGTGTTTGATTTGTTGCTTTGATTTAGATGATTAGTTGCTGAAGGAAATGAAAGAGTTAAAACCCATTCTAAGAATTTATGGTGCTGCATATTTGAATGAATATGTTTATGTGCTTCCAGACAAACTAAATTACTCGTAAAAAAATTACACCAAAACTAGTGGCGGATCTAGACTATGTATTTAGGGGAGATAAAAATTCAAAAATTTAAATTTAAGGAGATTTTTAGTGAAAATATAAAAACTTTGAGGGGGGAGGGGGGGGGGGGAAATTATAACTTTTAAAAAAATTTCTATTGAAATTAGGAGTAAAAATCCAATTTTATAAAAGTTTGGGGGACCATTGCCACCTCTAGGCTACATGTGGCTCCGTCATGATTATATATATTAGCATTATATAACAAAAAAAAATAGCATTATTGATTCCACTCATTATTCTTGTACAAACAATTTTCAGTTGCTTCCAATAGCTAATAATTGGTACCTCTGCCCTTACCCACGTGCATTTATTATAAGGAGATTCAATAATAGGTCTCTTGCAAAGTGTTTAATTAATTTAAAGTCTAATCAAAGTATTTTTAATCTCAAAAGTCCTTACCTAGTTTCTTGATAAAAATACCCTTCCATGCAAATACGTGGAGAAAACAATTTCTCTCTTCCCAACCTGCGCCTAAGTTATGCCATGTCATCATTTTTTAGTTTTAAAACTTTAAAATAAAATAACTTACAATATATAAATTAGTTTTTCATGAAAATTGTATATTTAGAATCTAAAAATTGAGATTTATCAAATAAGATCTATATTACATACGAAATTTCATAAAAAAAAAAAAAAAATCGTGTTTTTTCAACATAGAATTTTGGTAAAAAGTTCTCTGTCCACTGAACATGGACAGAGAATATTCTCTGTCCTCATATAGAGAAATTTTAGAAATTTCTTAAATAGAAAAAAATATTACACATGTTTTTAACAATGCATCAAATAATTTTTGTTCTTTAGTAAAGTCGTAATACTCTAACATTGATAAAACAAAAAAAAAAAAAAAAATTAGAAAGAGAAAAAACTACACAACTAAAAAAATATAGCAACAAAGAAATATTTTTCGGACAAAGAATTTTGAGAAATTTATTAAACAAAAAAATATTAAACAAGTTTTTAACAATGCATTGAACAATTTTTGTTATTTAAGGAAGTGTTAAAACTCAAACATTGATAAAAAAAAAAAAAAAAAATAGATAAAGAAAAAAATAAACAACTAAAAAAATATAGCAACAATGAAATGTTTCTTGGGCAGAGAAAATTCTCTGTTGAAAAATCCTCTAATACTTTAATGTTTAATGATCATTTATTTTAATATAACATTTTCTTTGAAATAGGATCATAATTATAAAATAAAAAAAAAATCATAGTTCTACTTTATGCCACATGCGAAGCAAGGGCCATATAAACAAGGAGGACCACAATACTTGTTCTAGGTTGGTCCCCCCAAGCCATCCAGCAATTATTAGCTATTTGAAGCACCTGAAATATTTTTTGTGCAAGAATAATGAGCTGAATCAATAATGTTATTTTTTGTTGTTGTATAATGCTAATATATATAATCATGATGTTTCAAGTTTTGGCAACGGTGGAGCCACATGTAGCCTAGAGGGGGCAATGCGCCCCCCTAAACTTTTATGAAATTGGTTTTTTACTGCTAATTTCAATAGAAATTTTTTTAAAAATTATAGTTTTCCCCCCACCCCCAAATTTTTATATTTTCATTAAAAATCTCCAAAATATAATTTTTTGAATTTGTGTCCCCCTAGATACATTGTCATCACTAAATTTTGGTATAATTTTTTTACCAATAATTTATTTTGTTTGGAAACACACAACATATTCATTCAAATATGCAGCACCATAAATGCATAGAATGGGTTTTAACTCTTTCATTTCCTTCAGCAAATAATCATCTTAATCAAAACAACCAATCAAACAATACAAAATAATAGCTATCTATGGGCAGCCATTGGTACAGACTTTTGGATCTGTGTGGACATGGCAAGTGGTCTAGAGAAATTTCGTTCGGTTACATAACAGAGAAGCAACTCTCAAACAAGAAAGCTATCAAATCAAAAATCCTAACTAGCAAAGGAAGATAGAACTTTCAAGTGCGGTAATGGTGCAAACTAATTCCTTAAGAAATCCCAAAACAACATAATATTTCGAGATGCTCGTGTTCAAACTTTAAAGAGCATATAGACTAATTAGAAGAAAAAAAAAGTTGAGGTGACAATGATGTCTGTCCAATTAAGGAACACTAAAAGTAGTAAGAGAATTTTACTTTGAGCAATTAAGTATTTAAAAAAAATGGTTTTCTTATTTATTATGTTTTATGATTTGAAGGTCATCGATTCGAATTATAGATACCGCATTTTTTTATTATTATTGGAATTAGGTTGTATACATTTAGTCCTCAAATCTTACGGTAATAAAAGTCCGACAGACATGAACCAGTGACAATTTTCCTCCCGATGACATTTTTCACTTTTTAAAACTTGAAAAAAAAGTTGCAAACCAAAGTTTCCGTACACCACTCTCACCAACACAAACCTTTTCGGCACAGAGCTCTCGACCAGCTCCAGGACTTTTCTCATCAGCAGTTAGGCCACAGGCCTCCGAGCAGGGAGCAGGATCACAAGTTCCTATTCATGGGAAGGTATTTGCAGTTACCGCAGGCCGAGTCATTTGCTGGCCCATCTGTTGTCCAAGGTACTATTTTAGTGTTCAATTTATGGGCTAATGTTTTAATTAACATGGGTGATTCACACTCCTTTATTTTATCATCATTTGCTCTTACATTGGGATTAAAGGTGGAGATTTTAGACCATCCTCTTAGCGTAGAGGCTCTAGTTGGAGGCAAGGTTATACTTAGGAGGATTTGTCGCTCATACAAGATTGAGATAATGGATCATCTCTTTGTCTTTGATTTCATCGTGTTAGATATGATGGGACTTGACCTTATCATAGGTATGGATTGGCTATCAACTTACCAGTCGACCATCGATTGTTATCGACGGATGGTGACTATTTGTACTCCCAAGGGAGATTGCTTTTACTTCTTGGGTGATAGGAATGACCTAACTACTCCACGTCATTTGGTCTCACACGATCTGAGCGAGCTCAATTGTATGTTTGCCAGTTGAGTTTTAGAGGATGGTAGTAACATTCGAGAGGGACTACCACCAATAACACAGGACTTTCCTGATGTATTTCTCGAGGATTTATTTAAGTTGCCACCCCTCAAGGAGATCGGGTTCTCCATTTATCTTTTACTAGGCACTGTGTCTATTTCTTTGGCACCTTACCACATGACACTTACGGAGCTAAGGGAGCTAAAGGTACAAATTGAGGAGTTGTTGAGCAAGGGCTTTATATGACCTAGCTCTTCACCGTGGGGAGTCCCAGTGTAATTTGTGAAGAAGGGGGATGGGAAACTTCGATTGTGTATTGATTACTGTAGGCTCAATTGAGTGACTATAAAGAACCGGTATCCTTTACCGCATATTGATGACCTATTTGACTAGTTGAAAGGATCTATTTGCTTCTCAAAGATTGACTTAAGATCAAGTTACCATCAGTTGAGGAACAGGGAGGAGGACATTCCAAATACAAAATTCCAGACACGATACGACCGTTATGAGTATCTTGTCATGCCTTTTGGGTAGATGAATGCCCTAGTAGCATTCATGGATTTGATGAATTGCATCTTTCGGCCATACCTTGATACTTTCATTATTGTCTTTATTGATGACATTCCCATTTACTCGCTTTCAAGGGAGAAACAAGAGGAGCTCCTTCGTGTTGCATTGCAAACCTTACGGGAGCATCAATTGTATGCCAAGTTTGAGAAACGTGGTTTTTGGCTTACTGAGGTGAAGCTTCTTGGACATGTTGTCTTGCAGCACTGGGTATCTGTAGATCCTTCTAAGATCGAGGTTGTTACTACATGGGAGAGGCTGCAGAATGTATTTGAGATACGTAGCTTTTTGGGATTGGCTAGGTATTATCGTCGTTTTGTTGAGGGGTTTTCTCAGTTGGCGACACCTATGACATGTCTAACGAGGAAGGGCATTCAATTTGTGTGGGATGAGGCCTGTGAGCTATCTTTTTAGGAGTTGAAAACTTGTCTCACTACCATACTTGTTCTTACTATCTTTGAGAGTATAGTGAGATATATAGTCTACTGTGATGCTTTAGGAAATGGATTGGGATGTGTGCTCATGCAGTAAGGTAGAGTCATTGCCTATGGTTTACGGTAGTTGAAACCTCATGAGAGGAATTACTCGACTCATGACTTAGAGTTAGCCACCGTAATCTTGGCATTAAAAAGTTGGCGACATTACCTTTATGGGGAACTATTTGAGGTGTTCTCGGATCACAAAAGTCTCAGGTACTTTTTCTCCGAAAGACTTGAACTTGAGACAGATGAGATGGATGGAATACATGGAGGACTATGATTTTGACCTATAATATCAATCGAAAAAATCCAATGTTGTGACTGACGCACTTAGAAAGAGATCTCATGGGAACTTGGTGAGTATACTCATTCACGAGTGGGAGATGCTAGAAGCAGTGGCGGAGTTTGATATGTGTCTTGATGAGGTCGATGGAGTTGTCACACTATTCTCCGTTGTTGCGCACCCTAGCTTGCTTAGTCGCGTTATTGACGAACAATTGCAAGATCCTAAAGCCGAGATTGTTTATACTCGTATTATCAGTGGTGACACTATTGACGGTTGGGCACTTCACACCGACCATAGTTTGAGATTCCAGAGTCGAGTTTATGTTTCACAACCTTGTCACGAGGAGGTTTTGCATGAGTTCCACCATTCTAGATTGGCAATGCATCAGGGAAGTATGAAGATGTATCATAATATTTGCAGATAGTACTAGTGGAAGGGCATGAAAGTCGATATGGCAAGATTCGTTAGCCGATGCTGATTTGTCAGCAAGTTAAGGTAGAGCACCAGAGGTTAGCATGATTACTTTAATCACTTCCAGTTGTCGAGTGGAAATGGGAGCATATGACTATGGACTTTGTATTGGGATTATTTAAATCAACACGAGGACACAATGCCATTTGGGTGGTCGTAGATCGACTGACGAAGTCAATACACTTTTTTCCTATCAGGACTACAGATTCAGTGGACACGCTTAGCCAATTGTACATACGTGAGATCACTTGACTTCACGGGGTTCTAGTGTCTCTTGTTTCAAACAGGGATGCACGATTCACAACATGTTTTTAGCAGAGTCTATAGAGAGCCTTGGGCACCGAGTTATAACTTAGCATAAAATTTTACCCAAAGACTGACGGTCAGTCAGAGCGTACCATTTAGACTTTAGAGGATATGCTACGCACTTGCGTCATGGATTCTAGGGTAGTTGTGAGGACCACTTTCCACTTGTGGAGTTTTCTTACAACAATAGCTACCAAGCCAGCATCGAGATGGCACCATTTGAGGCATTGTATGGTAGACCTTGTAGATCACCCATATATTGGACCGAGGTTAGGGATACGACACTTTTAGGCCTACATTTAGTTTGGGAAACCACGAGAAAAATAAATATTATCCAACAACGATTGCTCATGGCATAGAATAAGTAGAAGAGTTATGTAGACAATGGGTGAAAGTCCTTAGCTTTTAAGGTGGAGAATCATCTATTCCTTAAGGTTACCCCTATATAAGGGTTTGGCTAGATTTGGTTGCAGAGGGAAGCTGGCGCCGAAGGTACATAGGACCGTTTGAGATCCTTGAGAATATTAGAGAAGTCATTTACCGTCTTGCTTTACCACCACTCGTAACTGGAGTTTACAATATGTTTCATGTTTCTTTGCTTTGCAAGTATGAGTCAAATCCTTCATATATTTTAGATTGGTCCAATTTAGGAGTTGAGGAGGATGCTTCATATGGGGAACGACCCATTTGGATTCTAGATTCAAGAGAGTAAGTTTTACGAGGTAAAACCATTCCTTTGGTTAAGGTCTTATAGCAACATCATGGCATAGAGAAGGCTATGTGGGGGCGCGAGGATGGAATTCGCACCAAACATCCCGAATTATTTCTTGATAGAGGTATTATTCAAATTTTAGGGACGAAATTTCTTTAAGGGAGAAAGGTTGTAACGTTTTGTAAAATTGAAAAATACATAAAAGAAATAAATAATGAATAATATTACTTTTGCATGATAATAAACCACACGAACATAATAATGATGTGGAAAGAATTTAAACAACGTAATATGGAGTGATGATACATGAGGAATAAATGAAAAATAGTAAAACCTTGAATTATAGAAATCAGAAAAAGGCATAATGGATTATTCGTTCGAATAAGCGCCAGAAAGTCTATTGCAAATTTTGTTTGACACTTATTCGACATTTGTTCGAATGAATGTACGGCAGAACACTTTAAGTTGTGGGCTGAAAAGAAAATTATGCCCAAATTTCACTTTCCTTTCTCTTGTAGACTCCCTTTAGACAAGGGAAAAGTTAGGGTTAGGAAATTTCTTGGGCATTCAAGAATATTCAAGCCTTATAAACACATCACACAATAAGGATTCAAGTATAAGAAGAACTTATACCGATTGAAAAGTTATAAATTCAAGATTTCTTCAAGAACAAAAGGTAAATTTGAGGCTTTTCATTTATTTTTCAAATTTCTTACATTTCTTTGTAGATCTAGCTTAGCTGAGTGAAATAAACGATGTAAATTATTTCTTAAGTTTTGGGAGCAAGGACTAAAGTTTGAAATTGTAATCTCTCTCTCACTCTACTCATAAATTCACACTTGGTTTAAGTTAGGGTTTCTAACCTAGGTGAAGAATGAATGTTAGGGAGAAAATATGCATTACATGACATTTCCATGGACCATCTTGTATGAAAATTGTGTAGAGAATGATGTAAATTTCTAGATGAACCTTGTGTGCTTAGCCCTTGATATTTCTTGTCTAAAATGTTAAAATGTATGCTCGATGCATGGTGTTGGCTTAAAATTTATTTACTTGAATGCTCAAGAATTATTTGCTTGTTATTCATGAACTTGTAGGAAATTTATATGCCCACTAAGTGTTTAATGAAATGCTTAAATGGTGGTGATGATGTTGGATGGTGAAATTATTGGTTGTATTGCATATGTGACATGTTCCTTTTATGTGAATGATATTACCCCCTTTGGATACCCTTGATTAAATGAAAGATTGAATAAATACTTTGTAAGGAATGAATAAGAATCTAGATAGTTGAAGGGTTGAGAAAAGGGAAGAAATGAAAGAAGAAATTACAAGTTGAGAAAAGGGAAGTTATAGATAGTTACCTAGGGTTTTTGTGATGGGAATTGTGTTTCCCTTCGGTTACGAACCACAACTTCGTGCAGGTGGTTGTATGTTTCCATCAGGTTAGTAGCTCGAAAAGCACTTAGGCTCAACTACGAGCCATTAGGTAGTTTTGAAGGATTACGAAAGAAGTAGAAGTAGAAAGTAGTACCGTTGAGATGAGTGAGGTGATGATAATCTAAATAACCTCTTTTTGTGTTCCATTGTTATTAGTGAGAATTGAAATATGTTACTTTTGTTGTATTGATGTTCTTATTTCAATAGATTATGCTATAAATGTTCATTGAATTGAAAGACTTGGTGATGATTGTTGACACTACACTTAACATATGCTTACACTTGTCACTGTTTATTTTTTCCTTTGTTTAATTGCTCTATTGGGGTTGTTTTATTGACCCCTACCAGATGCAAGTAACAACAAAGAGTTAGTCGCTTGATGGCATAGATTAGAAGGACATCTCTTTTGGACTCTTATCTTTATTTTTTAATGTAATTAAATTCACAACTTCTATTTTGGTCTTTTGTTATTTTGAGAATATGAAAGGCCCTTGTGGTCTTTATATGTTGATGTGAAGGCTTGAAAGCCTTAATAAGACTAGTATTCTTTTGACTTAGAAATAGCCATCACAAGATGAAGACACTTTTAAAATTTATGTATGGAAACCTTGTTGGATTATATGTATGGAATGTGAATAAATATTTATGTTATGAAAAACTTAAGTGAGAATATGCATATCACAGGTAGTTTGAGATATACAAAAATTATTTATTAGGTTTGACCTTAATTTACAAGGTCACCCACGGGTCTCTGGGGCCCTGGGGCGTGACACACGTACCTAGCTAAACTTGATCAAAGATGATATCTTCTTCTTTTTTTTTTCAATCTGATTAAGCTTCTTTGTTGATTAAACTAGAACTCTCAGACCTTTTCCTTCATAATTATTTGTGCAACTACCATTGAATATTTTTCCCAATCCAAACAACTAGTTGAATTCAAATCAAACAACTCTTCAACAAAATCATTCAAGATCGCAACCTTGAGCAATACGAGAACCGCAACTCTCTATAATAATCCAGGAATGAAACAATTTTTTTTTTTTTCAATGTAGCCACAATAACCAAAGATCAAGACAAGAGTCTAATAAATTACTCTAAGATTGAGACATGGCACTGATAAGTTTCCCCAAAATCTAGACAAGGCTTACCAAATGTTAGATCGAAAAATTCTTCGATACCAATTGCTAAATCCAAAAGGAAGTAAAACAATAAAGAACAAAAGCTCGAAGAAACAAAACCACAATGCCAAGCTGATATATCAAATACAGGTTAAAACAATAAACTTGAAATAAAGACTATGCAAAATTTTATTAGGAAGAAAACAATCAAAATAGACTACCATGCTCATGGAAATCAGAACTTCACCATACTTTTAGCCCACTTTTGGGCAATCTCATGACCATACACTCGCATGACTATTCAGCCACTTTTTCTCTCCAATTTCTACGACAATAATCACTCTTATATATATTGACCTATTAATTTAAATCTCACTCTATTAAGTACATTTATTCCTGCTAAAACTCAATTAACCTACTCCATATAATATTAGAATTATTCAAAAATATTCCAAATACAACTAAGACTTTATAAAACAAAATTAGGAAACTTCCTAAATTACAGGGCTTGGTTTAATTGGCCCATATTGCTTCCCTTAACTAAGCTTGCCAAAGTATCTCTCCAATAGCCTCACAAGCAATAATCTTATAAATGAACAATTTTTGTACAGTTGCACCTGATGGTAGTTATCCTTAATAAATCTCGTTATGGGACTTGAATAAGCATAAGCATGAAAATGAAACAAAAATAATTCAAAAAAGGGCTTATTTTCATTACACTTGATTAGTTTTATTACCTTCCTATCCGGGTTCAAATGACCCTATTGTCAGGCTTTCTAAGTTATGGTCGTGACAGAAACATAACTTACTTAGTATGAGTCAATTATGTGATAAATGCTACGTTGGCATATTTGAATCAAATAAATGTTTAGTCAAAGATGCATATAATCATGAAAATGTACTATTTTTTGCATATAGAGATAATAATATTTATTACACAAATTTTGATGATATTTGCACGATCTAGAACCCGTTCTTTGCAGATTCAAGGGTTATGACAAACAATGTCACCCTGACAAACCGTACAAAATTAAATGAATTGTAGATGCCAATAAAATTTTTTATTTTTATTTAATTACAGAAGCTACACATGCAACTCCTTAGATACAATACAACATCATCAACCATTAAAAAGATATTCTCAAATTGCAATCACTATGATCAAATCACCATTGATATCATAGGTCAAGTATTATTCTATTAACACCATTATATTCGTCTGACAAAAAATACATTTCACTTGACCACAGAAAGGAACCTACAAAGTTGCCATGCAAAAGATACAATATCATAATATCAAAAATATCACAACCAGTCCAATTGTCTTTCCTATTTACAAAATCAACTACATCCATATCTTTAACTCCTCCATGTCGCCTTCATTGCTTCCTTACTAGTTTGTTCACCTGAAATGTTTGTAATTATGTAATGAACTAACTTAAGTCCAGAGAGTAATTCCTACATCGTGTTACAGTTTTGTAGAAAATCGAAGCATTTTACAAATACCATGACCATCAATTTTTAACAAATATAATTTTTGATAAATCATTGACACATTTCTCAAAATAAATGCAAAGCGGATATTTTTCAACAAAATTCAATATTGAGGTTTTTTGCAAATTAGAGACAAATAACTAACAACATATAGATTAGATGACCAATTTCTTTGAACTAAATATAGAACATATATTCACAAATTCGGATAATGGATATTTAAAATCTGCAATTCCAAAACAAAGCAGATGATACATGAACATATTACGCTGATCGAATAGCATGAGACGAATAATAGATACATGTTACAAGTAACATAGGATCACATATTGAGTCGAAGCACTACATGTGCAAGTCTCATAACAGATACAAAGTGTTGTGTGGGTAAGTCTCATTATAAAAGTTAGGGTACCATATGGGTAAACATATAATTGAGTCAAAGCACCACGTTGGTAAACCTTATAATAACATAAATCAGAGGTCACACATTGAGTCAGCACTCCATATAGGTATGTTCTCATAAAAGAGTTACACCACATAAGTAGGCCTCACATAGAAACATATAAGATTACTCAAGAGTGATCGAATTACACAATGAATGATCATATCATATAAATCATTTCTAAACCAAGGGGTGTCATGGTTTACAAACACACGAATAAGATATAAAATTATTTTATCAAAAGCGTTTAGTTAACATTTATAGTGTAGAGTTGTTTATAAATATCGTTCATAAATCACATTCAAAGACATAGTAGAAGTTCAAAGTTTCAAGATTGTTGGAAAAACATAGAATAGACATTTTTGAACAAGATATAAAAACATCACCGATTCGGGGTACATGATTACTCACAAAACATAGAGTAGGCATTTTTAAAGCAAGATATAAAACATCACTAATATGGGGTACATGATTACTCACTTTAGGTCCTTAGTCTATTTTCTTTATTCGTTGTTTCTAGAACCATAGGTCAAATACACATAACATCTGATCAGAACGTAACTTTAATATTTTTAGTGGCTACTTAATATCTTTAGTCTTATTGGACCTTATTTTTGGACTTAGAAGCCCCAAAAAACTCTAAGATAGGCCCTTTCATAATTTTTCAGTTTATTTGATATATTATTCTTCTATTAAAGGCATAATTATAATTTTATCCTTTCACATTATGTATTTTTTGAAGCTTAATTAGTTTTTATGGACCTCATTTTTAAATCTGGAGGCCCTGAAAACCTTAAGCTAGGTGCCTTTCATTTTTTTGAACTCATTTGGCAACTTAATTATTGTTAGAGACATGTTTAGAATTATTTAAATTCTCGTTCCATATTTTTCGAAATTAAATTTGATGAAACGGACCTCACCATTAAGTTCAGTACATCCAAATTAGTCAGAGTAGTCTCCTTTTTATATTTAATTGGCCTTGGCCATATTCTAAAGGCATTATTCATAATTTTATATTTTATGTATTTAATTTTTGACACATCTCATTTACTAAATAGATTCCATCATTGAGTTTGAAATGTCAAAAAATGATAAGGTAGGCCATTTTTGTATTTTAATTAGGCCCCACTATAAATAATTATATATTTATTGAGCCACGTCAGTGGCTTGGTGGTTAGGTCTTGGCCTCCCTTGAGGTCTTATGTTTGAATTTCTGTAACAGGGCACTGCCTTTTTTATTTTGTTTCCTTTTCATCTAATATATATATATACATATATATATATATATATATATTATTTTAGGTGATTTATGTGCAAGGCCACAACAATGCCCAAATGGTTAAGCGCTTGGGTTTCAAGTCTTAAGATAGGGGTTCGTTCCCTTCAACCACGTGGTTCTTTCCATCTTTTTGTCAAAGACATTGCCCAAAACAATGTTGCGCTATTAACTATAACAATGCCTAAATTCATTTTGACTTGACCCAATTTGATAACTGGTTGACCAACCTAGTTGACCAACTGTTGACCAAGTCAACCCGACCTAGTGAATAGTGTTGTTTTCTCCAACATCTTCGTCGGAGACGGCAACAGAAACTAGGTTTTCCAATGACAAATTTCTCCATGTTTTCGAGCCGTCTTTCATTTCTAGACATGATTTGATTGTTTTTAATATCTAATGGATTCGATTTGAGCGATTAACAATCCCTCAAAACGCAACCTCCAATGAGGCTCAATATTCCGGCGAGGATTTACAATCGTAATTTCTCTATGTTTCAAGCTTGTTTTTCATTCCATTTTGATCTTATTCTCTTTCTGGGTCATCATAGAACCTTTACTATGGTTCCAAACAAGGTCAAGCTCACTTAAACCTACTAGGTCAATCTTTATCAACTGCAGTTGCGATTATCGTTATAGGATTCATTTATTGACCATTTCATGCATTCTTTGTTGCTATATTCTTGGTTTTGAGTTTAATTTCAGTCCTTAGAGTCAAAACAAGCTTTTGTATGGGTTTGTTACAAACCTGGTTTCAAGTTCCCAACAAGGGAAATTTTTACTACATGGTCGGTTCTAGGGCGTTTCGTTCCATTTTTCTACCTGAATTTTAATTGTTTCAACTAGAAATTGATGAATAAAATCAGAAAGATCGGATTCCATTCCTATTTGGTTGTCTCCTCTATTCTCTCTTGATACTTCATTTCTCTCTCTACAGTTCCCTTGTATTCCTTTGTTGTTTCTCCTATCCCCATATTCTTCTCTTGTTCTTCATTCCTTCATTCTGATTTTGCATGCATAAATCTCTCAATTGTTGCTTCACCATTGTCGTTCCATCTTTTTCTCCATCTCCATCTCCTTTTCTCTTATTTCTCCATCAGCTAGAAAGTGTAGACTACTGCACTACACGCCCTCATTCAACCATAGATTTCTGGTATAAATATATATACATATATATATATATATATCATTGTATATAGTTGCATGTATTTTCATTTGAAAAACTTTAGGTTTTTGCCACATATCTCTGCCTGATAGTGAAGACACCTCATTTTTCATACTTATATGTTATAACACATATACTTTTCAAGGAGTTAATATATCAATAATGGGTTGGCAGCCTAGTGGATAAGCTTTTAGGTGAGGCTTTTTTGGTTCAAGTTCAAACATTGTCCAAGACTTTTTGGTTTCTTTTCTTTTCTCTTTTTGTTCATTTGCACTAGTCTTCTAATTTTGTTTATAAATTCACTAATTAATACCATTTTTACCCTTTATGCTAGCTTACTAATTTACACAAATTTGATATTTCCATTTATAGTAGTCTTTATTATTTATCTCAGTTAAGAATTATCAATGCCTAATTATTGACATAATGTAATTATACACTAATGTCATCTAAAACCCGTTAAGCAATCTTGATCACTAAGTGATTAGGTCAAGGTGTTACAATATTGCTTCTCAAAACGTTAGATGCTTTGTGGCCATAAATGAAAATAGTTGGTCATGGCATAAAAGATTAGGTCATGCTAGTATGGACTTAATTTCTAACTTGTTTAGGCATGAACTAGTTAGAGGCCTCCTCAAAATCAGATTTGCAAAATATTGTGTTTAGTGGAGCTTGCCAATTAAAGAAACAAACAAAATCCTGTTTCAAAAAGAAAGAAAAAAAGATATTTCTAACTCAAGGCCATTACAACTATTGCATTTGGGCTTCTTTGGACCAAAGAAAGTAGAAAGTTTAGGTGAAAAATATTATGCTTTTGTGATTGTTGATAATTACTCATGATATACTTGGGTACTATTTTTTGCTTATAAAGATTAGGCAAGTGCAGCCTTAACATAGCTTTGTAGGAGAGTCAAAATGAAAAGGGCTACTATATAATCAATGCAAGAAATGATAGAGGTTGATAATTTGTCATTAAAGACATTGAAAAATATTGTGATAAAAATAAATTTGATCACGATTTTTCTGCACCAAAAACTCCTTAATGAAATGGTATAGTTGAAAGAAAAAATATAAATCTCCAAAAAAATGGTTAGAGTAACCATAAATGAACATAATCTACCTAAGTAATTTTTGTCTGAAGTAGTGAAATTGTTTTCTATGTAATAAATAGGGAGTAAATTAGGCCAAAACTTAACAACACATCATATGAGCTACAGAATGGAAGAAAACCAAACATTAGTTACTTCTACATATTTGGATGCAACTGCTATGTGCTAAATGACAAGAAAAACTTAAGAAAATTCGATGCTAAATGATAGAATTTTCGGAGGATACTCAACAATAAGTAAGGCATATAGAATATTTAATAAAAGAACCCTTACTATGAAAGAATATATCCATGTAACTTTTGATGAGTCTTATCATTTCTCATTAAAAAAAAAAGATGGAAACGATGAAGAAATTCAAAAGGATTCTAATCAAGTCGAACAAGTTCAAGAAGAAAATATTTCAAATGATAAAGATCGTAAAAAAGAAAAGGAAGAAGATGAAATAAAAAATGAAAATGTAACCCAAGATATTGGTTTGGAAACCTCCAAAGGTTGAAAATTTACAAAGGATCACCCTATCGATCAAATCATAAGTGAATCAACTCAAAGGATTTCTGTTAGATCATTGTTAAGAAGCATATGTAATAAGTTGGCATTTTTATATCGAATTGAACTAAAGAACAAGAAGCTGAAATTGATGAATTTTGGATACAAGTTATACGATAAAAGTTGAATCAATTTAAAATAAATGAAGTTTTCCAAGACCTAAAGACAATAGCATAATTGGAACGAGTCTATAGAAACAAAAAGGATGCATTCACAATAATCATTAGAAATAGAGCTAGATTAATAACCCAAGGTTACAACCAAGAAGAGGGTATTGATTATGCAAAAAATATTTCTCCCGTAGTAAGATTAGAAGTTATAAGAATGTCACTTTCTTTTGCATACTATATGAATTTCAAATAATTTCAAATGGATGTAAAAGTAAATTCTCAAATGGATTCAAATATGAAGAGGTTTATGTTGAACAACCACTTGGATTTAAAAGCCATGAGTAACCAAATCATATGTACAAATTGATAAAAGTTTTATATGGTTTGAAATAAGCTTCTAGAGCTTGGTATGAAAGACTTTGTTCATAAAAACAAAAAGATAAAGATATGCTCATAGTTCAAATATATGTAGATTATATTATATTTGGTTCTACTAATGAAAATCTATGTAAAAAGTTTGCCAAATATATGCAAGATAAATTTGAAATGAGCATGACGGGAGAATTAAATTTTTTCCTAGGGTTACAAATTAAGCAATCAAAAGAAGGAATGCTTATCAATCAATCTAAATATGTTAAAGAATTGCTTAAAAATTTTGGTATGAATGAAACAAAACCAATGGGTACACCTACGAGTCCTACCACCAAACTTGACAAAGTTGATAGTGCAAAATCAGCAAATATCAAAAGTATAGAGGAGTAATTTAAAATTTATTTTATCTCACAGGTGATATTATATTCAATGTATGCTTATTTGCAAGATTTCAATTATGTTTAAAAGAATCACATCTAGAAGTTGTGAAAAAGATATTTAGATATCTAATAGGAATAATAGAAATAGGTCTATTTTATCCTAGAAATACATAATTAACCTATTAAGCTACTCAGATGCAGATTTTTCTAAGTGCTAAGATGACAGAAAAAGCACAAGTGGAACTTCTCACTTTCTATGACAATCTCTTGTGTCTTGGTTTAGCAAAAGGAAAAAGAAAAAAAAAATTCATAGATTTATCCACAGCTGAAGTCTGAATATATAGCAGCTGGGAGTTGTTGTGCACAAACCTTATACATGAAACAACAACTCAAGGATTTTAAACTTAACTATGATCATATACCAATCAAATGTGACAATAACGATTCCCTAAATTTTAGTATGAAACCTATTTAACACTAAAGAACAAAACACATTGAGATTCACATCACTTCATTAGAGGTCATGTTCAAAAGTGTGATGTTGTTCTTGATCAATTCATTGATACAAACAATCAATTAGTTAATATATTCACAAACCACTACAAGAAGAAATATTTTCCTTTATTTGAAGAGAACTTGGTATGGTTAATCCAAGGGAATTGAGCAATTGATTGGACTAGGTCATGTATCAATGATTCAGTCGTACTAAAAATAGGAATAAGTCAACTAAATAGGTTTTTGAGCATTTTTGAAATTTGAAAAATGCTTATTAGAAGATTCAATCGACTGAATCTTACAAACCAATTGATTAAATCATAAAATCAATCGGCTGAATGAGAAAAATAGGATAAATATGTTGCTTACTGTTCAAGTAAGTCGACTGATTCAAAACTAAGGCAACATTCAGTCGATTATATGATCAAACTAGTCAATCAAATGATCAAATTTATAAATGTAACACCGATTTCACACATTTTGAAATAGTGCCCTAGTTGACCTTCTGATTTTCTCTCAACCAAACTCTCCAAACCTACTCAAATCACTCTCAAATGGAACCCAAGATTAATATAACATCGATTGAGGGTTGGGTTACCCATGAAAGACAAAGAGCATTTGTTTCAGAGAAGAGTTGGGAGCTCTATTGTAGAAAATGTTTGATCTCCACTTGGAAGAAGCTTATTAGAGGATCACCAAATCAAGAAGATTAAGTCGAAGACGTAAGCCACCAGAACCTCGTAAAAAATTTTGTGTCTATCTCTCAACTCTGTTACTAATATTAATTTATTTTCTTAATCATATAAATACATATATTTTTAATTTACAAAATTTGTCAACCACCTAATTCACGGTCTTGGGTTAATTTCTAGGCATCACTTTTAATAAGTAGAAAAATAAAAATTTCCAAATTTCTTATTTGCTTAAAATATAAAGTAAAAAATGAAAGTGTATTTAATAATAATTTCTAAGTAGTAAAATAAATGAAACACTACTATTAATTTATTTGTTTATTTAAGCAAAAAAGTACTTAAAAAAGTGTTACCAAATAGACACTTACATTTTTAAATTTTTAAAACTCAAACATTACCCGAAATATCTTTTACTTAATTGATCAATTTTTTTTTCTTTTTTATTAGATAATAATTATACAATAAACAGAGTGCCAAAAGAATACAATCAATTGATACTTGTATGAAATTTAACAATGGTAATATATATATATATATATATATAGATAAGAAATTCAAATTTCAAAATCTACCAATTGGAATTTGGCAACTTACGCTTACACTCGGTTGGAAAATTTTAAAATAAAGTTTTTGAAAGTTGTGTATTCAAAAGTTTATTTTGCTATTATAGAAATCTATTGTACTTAGTGACAGATTTAGACCGCAAATTAGAGGAGAAAAAAATATAAAAACAAAAATTTAATAGCATTTTATATATAAACATGAGTATTTTGAAAGAATTATTCATAATTTATAATTTTTTTTATAAAAATAGTGATAGAATATCAAATTTTAATTAGGGCCCTAACTCCCATTTAAATTCATCATCACATCATTTATAATTATATAAAAAATAATCAAAATATGGTAAGGAATGAGTAAGGGATATGGAAAGAGTTGAATGTTCAGAAAATGACCAAATTGTAGATTTTTAATGTATGTCCAGATAATGATCAAATTGTAGACCCTTCCTTATCCTTTAGATCTGTGATTTTTAGATGAAAAGAGTTATTGTCTTTTATTTTTTTTATTTAAAATTTGTAAGAGGGGCTCCATCCATGGAATTAGTCCTAACTATTGCTAGTACCAAGTTAAGCTCAGAACTAGTCTATGGTAATCTTAATTCGGTTAGCCTTAATCCTCATTTTCACTATCACCCGCCTATCAAGGTTGGAAACGTTAAAAAAGCTGTCCTCGTGACAATAATTTCCCAATGTACCATATTTGCCATACTTTTGGTCTCGTTTGATAAGTAGACAATAAAAAATAAAAACTGTCATCTTAAACTTATCATTTTAACTTGCCAATCTCTGTAATCTATTCGATTAAGGACTTCATTTTGTATAGTAATTACTCTCTGATAAAAGAGATTAATATCCATATAAAATCTCAAATTCAAGTTTTAATTTAGATTTTGAGAGATATTTTTTGATGCTGAACTTTTCTGATCAATGAGCTCCAATCTTCTATGCCTTGCCGAACACTCAAAGAGAAAGATCAGAGGGCCACCGGATTGGCTCTGGTGGTAGCTGCTCCGATAATTAAGTCAATAAACTTTATTGAAAGATTTTAATTGAATGTAATTGAATCAGTATGAATGTAACAGCGTACCTTAGGATTTTATTTATAGGCTATGGATTTCCTTATTTGAATAGAATTTGGAGTCGTGAGAGTAGGGATTTGATCATCGGAGAATAGCAGTTACCAAGTTGAATACTGCGCTCCATGAATAACAGTTTCTTTGTTAAAGATTGTTTCCTTATCATTTACTCGGTAGGATGTTTAAGGCGACAATGAGATCAGAACCCTCTTCTGTAAGGCTTCTAAGCTGAAGGTGAAATTGAGGATCGTGTGGGCTTCTGACCTAAGAGCTCTAGATGTTGAGCTTTAACAGCTCTATAGTTACACATTTCATATAGTGGCTGGTCTGTCGTTTTATGATATATCAGCTACTCTGCCCCGAGCCTTAGTTTTAACTCAATGCGTAACTAGGGCTATGGGTTCCCGAAAAGTCATGTGCCCTGTCTCTCCATTTTTCAAGATGACTGTTGATGTGTCATTTATTGCGCTACCGTCGCTTGAGCTTTCAAGGCCACCCCTTCCTCCAACCGTTGCGACGGTTTGGCTGAGTGGCCCCTTAATTTTAAGAGTCTATATAAGGGGGGGAAGGGGGTGTGTTCACACCTATTCCCCCTACTCTTTACTTTCAAGATGTTTCTCCGTCAGAGTGATCGGAGTTTTTGTGGAGGTTGCCGTCGTCCAGAGCTTCCTTCCGTTTCCACTATCCAGGCTTTACTTAACACACATTTTTTTTTTCTCTTCTTCTTTCTTATTTTTGCTACGTCAGCCTTAAACAGTATGTTTGGGGTTGGCGATGGCATTATTATTATTATTATTATTATTATTATTATTATTATTATTATTATTATTATTATTATTATTATTATTATTATTATTATTATTATTATTATTATTATTATTTTATTTTATTTTATTTTATTTTTGCCATGCCAATCCCAATAATGTGTTAGGCATCGGTAATGGCACTAAAAGCTCTTCAGAGTTGATTGTGCCATATGCAGTAGGTTGTAACTCCTCATCTTTCCTTTTGTTATTTTTGTTGCTTTATACTAACTTGTGTATTTGATGTTTTGCTAGTCCATACATGGTCTCATTGCCATCATGGATTCGGAGGTGATTGACAATCTTCAATTCGAGTTGGATGAGATCAGGCTACAGCTAGGGACAGCCCAGTCCACTGCCTCTACTACCGAGGAGAGGTCGAAAGAGGCAAAGACCTTTCTGTCCATCATAGCATCCGATCAGGACTTCCCTGCTCGGAAGTGGGAAGTCCTTGACTTGGCCGGGGCTTGGAGTGTTGATGATGATGATGATGATTGTGATGAAGACGATGGTGAGGTGCCCCCCTCCTATCCTTCCTTTGACAGAAGCTTCTGCTCAGGCTAGTAAGGATGTAAGTGTGCTGAATTTGAGGAGAACGAAGGAGGAGAGTGACGACAACATGGGATTCAAAGCCCTCTTCTTTGATTCAAATCGGAGCTAAGGATAGTGATGATGGTGACTTAGGATTCAGGATGCTTTTCCTTAAATCGGTGAAACCAAAGGAAGAAAGCGATGATGACATGGAGCAAAACGATGACTTTCTTGTCTGAACCAGTTGTAGTCTAGGGTTGTACTTTGTTTCTTTGTAAACCTTCTAAATTGATGTAACTCTTTGCTGATTATCAATGAAACTGAGTTCTTTTCTTCAAAATTGGTGTATTCTTTATTATTTATCAAATGAAAATCTACTTTTCTTCAGAACTTGAGCATTTTCTCATTTTTTTTGAATACTATTGTTAACTGACTCTTCAGAGTAACTTACTTGTGTAATTTTGATTATATGATAAGTAAACTTCCGTAATGTCTCTGCTCTATAATATAAGCTTAGGCTCCAGCCCTGTAAGGAGAGTGTTCAGGAGTTGAACGCACTTCAGACCTCCTTATCAAACTCGTAAACTAAGAATGCTCTAAACGAGATCTTCTGAATAGAAAAACTTGTGTAAATAATCAATCGCCGTAACTTAGACAAATCTTTTGCAATTAGAACTTTGGTCACCAAGATTGATAATAACTGAGCAGGAAGGTTTGTATAGACATTTGAACCAGAGCTGAATCTGCTAATAGGAGTAATTGAATCAAAACAGGTGCTGAATAACTTGGGTAGGAAGACATGTAACGATGCTTGAATACATCCATCACGATCTGTTTGGAAGAATTGTGATGATAATCGAGCAAATTCTCCATAACTGGAGCTTGTGTCCACTAGGACTAATAATAACTGGATAAGAAAACTTTTGAACAAGTCTTTCATAATTTGAGCTTATACTATCATGACTGATAAGGACCGAACACGAAGCTGGTAATAATTGAATTGGAGTTGGTATTGATTGATCAAAAACTTTTATAGCTTAAGTAGTAGAGTGATCAAATTGAGTCTTTTACCCTTAGTTCGGGAGGTAACCGATCGGGTTAAAAAATTGTAGATATTTCTATATGGAGGTGGTCCAGACCTTTAACACTTACATGGGCTGCAAGGTTTTTAGGGGTCTGTACATTGAGATGGATCAGACCTGTGACACTTGCATGGGCTACAAGGTTTTTAGAGGTTTATACATTAAGATGGACCAGACCTATAACACTTGAATGTGTAGTAAGGTTTTTAGGGGTCCTGTACGTTAAGATGGACCAGACCTGTAACACTTGCATGGGCTGTAAGGTTTTTTAGGGGTCTGTACATTGAGATGGATCAGACTTGTAACACTTGCATGGGCTGCAAGGTTTTTAGGGGTCTGTACATCGAGATGTACCAAACCTGTAACACTTGGATGGGCTGCAAGATTTTTAGGGGTCTGTACATCGAGATGGATCAGACCTGTAACACTTGCATGGGCTATAAGGTTTTTATGGGTCTGTACATCGAGATGGACCAGACCCGTAACACTTGCATGGGCTGCAAGCTTTTTAGGGGTCTGTACATTGTGATGGACCAGACCTGTAACACTTGCATGAGCTACAAGTTTTTTAGGGGTCTGTATATTGAGATGGACCAGAACTGTAACACTTGCATAGGCTGCAAGGTTTTTAGGGGTCTGTACATCGAGATGGACCAGACTTGTAACACTTGCATGGGTTGCAAGCTTTTTAGAGGTCTGTACATCGAGATGGACTAGACCTGTAACACTTGAATGGGTTGCAAGATTTTTAGGGGTCTGTACATTGAGATGGACCAGACCTACAACACTTGCATAGGCTATAACATTTTTTAGGGGTTTGTAGATTGAGATGAGAATGCTCGGTAGAGATGAAGAAAATGATATAACTTTATTGATAATATTTCCGTAAGTGCTCTATATTCTATGGCCTAGGTACAAGTTTCCCAGATATGTCTTCTAACCAGTATGTGGTGGGTCTGACAATTTTTGTTACTCGATATGGGCCTTCCTAGTTGGGTAACAGTTTTCCCATGGTAGGATCCTTGGTGTTCGAGAACACTCTTCTTAAGACGAAGTCTCCAAACTGGAAGTTGTAGGGTTTTAACCCTGTTTGGAATGGTTAGCTAGCCTGTGCTGATATGCCTCCATTTTGATTCTGGCCTGGTCTCGCTTTTTTCAAGAAAGTCCAGATTTTTTACAAGTTGCTGATTATTAGTTTCTGGGTTGAAGGCTTCCGTCCTCAAGGTAGGCATACCGATCTCAGTATGAATTATTGCTTCTGAGCCATAGGCTAGCGAGAATGGAGTTTCAGAGGTTGGTGTTCTCCTTGTAGTCCTGTAGGCCCAGAGCACACCAGGGAGTTCTTCAACCCATCTTCCCTTAGCTTCCTTCAACCTCTTTTTAAGAGCATCAAGGATCGTTCAGTTGGTGACTTCTACTTGACCGTTGGCTTGAAGGTGCCCTGGTGAAGCGAAGTGGTGACTTATGTGCAGATCTTAACAGAATTTCTTGAAGACTTTCCCTGCGAATTGTGTACCATTGTCTGTAATAATAACACGCAGTATGCCAAACCTACAGACAATGTTCCTTTAGGTGAAGTTTTTGACTTCTGTCTCTATGATATGTGTTAGGGGCTCAACCTTTACCCATTTGGAGAAGTAGTAAATGGTGACTAAAAAATATCTCCTATTTGGGGTGGCCTTTGGCAGCGGCCCTACAATATCCATTCCCCACTAAGCAAAGGGCCATAGGCTGGCTATATGGATGAGCTTATGGTGGGGCTGGTGCTGATATGGAGCAAATCGTTGACATTTGTCACATTTTCGAACATACTCCTTGGCTTGTTTCAGCATGCTAGGCCAATAGTAGCCGTGGGTTAAAGTTTGGTAGGCTAGGGTACTGCCACTGTTATGGTTGCCACATATTCCTTCGTGGATTTTGGCCATAACATATTGTGACTTCTCCGGAGCCAAGCGCCATAACAAGGGTTGGGAGTAGGATCTGCGGTAGAGTTTTTCATTTACAATCAGGTACCGAGCTGCCCTAATTCGGACTCTTCTGGCCTTGTTCTTATCTTCTGGGAGGAGTCCTTCTTCAATGTATTGGAGGATGGGAGTCATCCAATTTTGGGTTTGTTCGGTAACCTGGGCAACTTGGACCTCTTCTATGCTTAGCCTTGGCTGGTGAAAGATCTTCAGAGTGGAGTTTCCTTCTGCCTTAAAGATGAGAGGCCATGTTTGCCAGTGCGTTGACCCTCGTGTTCTGACCCCTTTTGATTTTTTGTATCGTGAATTCATGAAAGGAATCTTTTAGTGAATTGATTAGCTGTCTTTGATGGAGAATTCTCCCTGAACTTGGCTTACCACTAGTTGGAAGTTAGAGAAGACTTTGAGGTTTTGGGCCTCGTATTCCAAGGCCAGCTTCATTCCAAAAATGAGGGCTTTGTACTTGGTTTCATTATTGGAGGCTCTGAATCCCAAACTTACTGCTTTTTTTTATACAAGCCCATCAGAGGATCGTAACACCAAACTGACGCCAGATTCTTAGTCTATGGATGATCCGTCAATGTAGAGCTGCCATGTAGCCGAACTTTTACAGTTCTGTGCCTTGTCATGCAATGCTGGGGTGAACTCAGCAAAAAAATCTACCAATGCCTGCCTCTTAATAAAGGTCCGTAGAACATAGGATATATCAAATTCCCCTAATTCTACAGACCATTTGAATAGTCGCCCCGAAACTTCAGGCTTCCTCAGGACTGACTTTAGTGGATATGCCGTTGGAATTTCTATGGGATGTGCCTGAAAGTAGGGTCGGAGCTTCGGCGCAGAAATTATTAGGGCGAAGGCCAACTTTTTGATCTTAGGGTACCTTTTTTTGCATCTACCAGTGCTTTACTTACGTAGAATATAGGCTTCTGAATGCCCTTGTCTTGTCTGACTAGAGCAGAACTGACTGCATTCTTCGAGACTGCGAGATAGAGGAGCAGTTTCTCTCTCTGGACTGGTTTTGACAAGAGCTCAAGGGAAGCCAAGTATTCCTTCAATTCTTGAAAGGCCTTTTCACATTCATCGGACCATTGTAAGGCTCTGTTACCCTTTAAAGCTTTGAAGAACAGTAGGCAACGATCTATAGATTTGGAGATGAATGCTCAAAGTCGCAACTCTCGCATTCAAAGCCTGAATGTCCTTCTTGGTCTTTGGTGATTCCAGCTCAATCAAGGTTTTGATCTGAGTAGGGTCTGCTTTAATACTTCTCTAAGAGACAATGTATCCCAAGAACTTCCCCTTAGTTACCCCAAAGGTGCATTTTAAGGGATTCAGCTTCATCTTGTGTTGTTTCAAGATGTCAAATGTCTAACCTAAGTGCTGGAGGTGGCTGCTCTTCTATAGGCTTTTGACCAGCATGTCATATATATAAACCTCCATTGCATTGCCGATCAGAGGATTGAACATCTTATTAACCAAACGTTGATATGTTGCCCCAACATTTTTTTGTTCTAACGGCATCACTCTGTAGAAATAGAGACCTAGTTCGGTAATAAATGTTGTCTTTTCTTGGTCTGGTGGGTACATCTTGATCTGGTTATATCCTAAGTAGGCATCCATGAAGCTCATGAGTTCATGCCCTGTTGTTGCGTTGACTAGCTGGTCAATCCTTAGGAGAGGAAAGTTGTCTTTGGGACAGGCCTTGTTGAGGTCTGTATAATCAACACAGACTCTTCACTTGCCATTTTTCTTTTTGACCAAGACAACATTGGCAAGCCATTCCAGGTAAAATACTTCTCGTATCATCTTGGCCTCCAATAACCTCCGGACTTCCTCTTTGATGATGTGGTGACGCTATGGAGCGAGTGTCCTTTTCTTCTGCCTGACCGGAGGGTGGTCAAGATCTGTCATTAATTTATGAGTGATGAGGTCTGGATCTATCCCCTCCATATCTTTCGTCTCTTAGATAAATACTGACAGGTTGTTCTTTAAGAATTCTACCATCCCCTCTTTCTCTGCAGGTGTCAAGTCTGGACCGATTTGCAAATAATGCCCTTGTTCTTCAGAGCTAACCAACACCTTGATTGGGTCACCTACGGGTTTGGCTCTGCTGTCTTCTTGGACTTAAAGGTTCATCAATTCCGGAGGGGCATTATTCTGTCTTATAATGATGGGTAAAGTCTGAACCCACACCTTCATGAGCATGTTGTAATTGCTATTTGGAGGTCTTCTCCTTGAGCGTGAGAGTATGGCATTCTCGGGCAGTTGGTTGGCATCTTCTGATGGAGTAGACAACATTATTATGCACATACTTTCGGCATTGGTGAAGGGTCGAGGTGACTGCTCCTATTTAGTGGAGCCAGGGCCTACTGATGATTACATTGTAGGGAGACTTGGAGTTCAGAACCATATATTCTGAGATGGTGGTCTTCTGTCCATCTCCCTCCCCCTGCCGTAGTGGACAGGTCAATCCTCCCTAGAGGGGTACTGAGGTTTCCGTCAAATCCCGCCATTATAGCGGCAGTGGGCTTGACGTCATTGGAGCCGAGCTTCATCTGTCTGAGAGGCTCATAGAATAACACATTTTCAAAGCTTTCTATATCTACCAAAACTCATCGGATCTCAAAATTGGCTATTTTTAGAGAGATGACAAAGGCATCACTGTGAGGCCAGTGTACCCCTACAAGATCTTGCTCTGTGAATTGGATCTCAAGTAGTGGCCTTAGCCTCTTCTTGACAGCAGAACTTTGGAAGAGGCTGGGAGCAGTTTTGGCCTCCCGAGCATAACTCTTTCTTGCTCTGTTGGACGTCCTTGTGGCCGGAGTGTCTGAATGAAGGATGAAGATAACTTGGTTGTTATACTGTTGGGGCTCATTCATCTCCTCTGGTCTCTGCTCCTGCCTCTTCGGCAGTGGTCTATCATTATAGGGGTTTTGTCTCCCATCCTGTCGGATGTACTCCGCCAGTCGCCCTCTCCTTATGAGTTGCTTGATCTCATGCTTTAGGGCTATACATCCGTCAGTCGTATGCCCGTAGTCTTTATGGAAGTCATAATACTTGTTCTAGTCTCTGTTGTTGGGGTTGCTCTTTAACGACTCTGGCCATTTCAGGTTTTTGCATGCTCGGACTTGCCAAAATATGTGAGCCAAAGAGGCATTCAAGGGAGTGAAAGTAGCAAACCCTCCGGGACCAGTATTGCTTGGAGCCCTGGGTGCCATTCTTTTGTCAGGGCTCCTCACCCTCTTTTTAGTAGTACTAAAGTCTCTCTTCGACTCATCTTTTTGGGCTTGCTCCTTAATCTTTTGAGAGGTATTTTTTGCTTTCTTCAGATTTATGTATTGCCTAGCACGTACCATGAGAGCGGCCATGTTAGTAGGAGGGCTTTGTTAGGGAGTCCCGGAAGCCTTCTCCGAGCAAGACCAAAAGTTAGGGCGGCAACCAAGAAGCTTGGACCGCAATCTGTGATCTCAGTGAGCTCGGGATTGAAGTGTGTAATGTACTCCCTAAGGGATTCCCCTTTGGTCTGCTTTATGTTTAGCAAGAACTCTGGGCCTTTCCTCAACCTTTTGCTTGTTATGAACCGGTCAAGGAATCATCTGCCGAGCTCGTAGAAGTCGGTGACTAAGCTCGGGGGGAGGTGGTGAAACCACTTTAAGGCAGTCCTTTTGAGGCTGGTGATGACTATTCGGCACATGAAAGCGTTAGTGGCCCCATATAGTGCCATGGTGTGTTGATAATGAGAAAAGTGGTCCCCTGGGTTGCCAGTCCCATCATAGAGAGTGAACTTAGGGACAACAAATTTCTTCGGCCACTCCTCGGCCATGATAACGGGGGTGAATGGTGTGGAGAGCCTTCTGAGCAGCCTGGCTAGCTCGTCCTGTTCGGGTGGGTTGTGAGCTCTTCTCGCAATAATAGTGTGGTCCATAGAGCCCGCAACCTCTTCAGCCCTTAGTGGGTCCTTGAGCGGCATTGGTTGTTGCGCGTTTTGCCTCGCAGCTTCGGGGCCCGAATGGACGGGACGACCCTAACCCATATTAGGAAGATGATTTTGGTCTTCCCGAGCTGAGGGGATTGGTGTTGCTTGAGGTTGGAACTCTTGCGACATTGGGTTTGCCCTTGAAGCCACCAGGGTTGGAACCCTTGTAGTACTCCGGTAGTGGACGTCCGGAATAAAGGCTGGTACCCCCTACCTGTGACTGCCAACGGTTGGGGGTCTCCACCAAAGTGGGTGGTACCTTGGGGGTACACCGGTTGTTCCTTGGGATTTTCTCCGTGGGATCCTCCGCCAATGGTAGGAAGTTGTGTCCTTGGATCAACCGCATTGACGGGTGGATTTGAGGGGTTGGTTCCGTGGTTCAGGGTAAGCATTGCCAGAGTTTTGGAGATGGCGAGAAGCTGTTCCTGCATCAACTCGTTCTGTCGCTTAACTTGGTCAAGCTGCTGCTGCTGCATGAGATCAGATGATTGTTCCCTTTCTCTTCCGGCGGGAGGCTGGTTTGGAGGATTTTGAGCGTTCTTCCTTGGATGGAGATTGGGAGCCATGATCCTCTAGTAAGAAGGACTACGAGTTCGACGAGTTTGCTTGTAAGGAAAGGAACTCTTGGTGAGAAGTGATTGTCGTTCTCACAGACGGCGCCAAACTGATGCTGTATTTTTTCGATCAATATGCTCTAATCTCCTACGCCTGTCGAACACTCAAAGAGAAAGATCAGAGGGCCACCGGTTTGGCTCCGATGGTAGCCGCTCCGATGATTAAGTCAATAAATTGTATTGAAAGACTTTAATTGAATGTAATTGAATCAGCATGAATGTAACAACGTATTTTAGGGTTTTATTTATACGTTATGAATTTTCTTAGTTGATCAAGATTTGGAGTTGTGAGAGTAGCGAATTGATCATCGGAGAATGGTAGTTACCAAGTTGAATACTGCGCTCCATGAATAGTAGTTTCCTTGTTGAAGACTGTTTTCTTATCCTTTGCTCGTTAAGATGTTTAAGGCGACAATGAGATCAGAACCCTCTTTTGTAAAGCTTCTGAGCTGAAGGTGAAACTGAGGGTCGTGTAGGCTTCTGACCTAAGAGCTCTGGATGTTAAGTTTTAACAGCTCTATAGTTACACGTGTCATATGGTGACTGATATACCGTTTTATGGTATATCATTTTTCTTTCTTTCAAGCCTCCATTTGACATGATCGTTGAAGTAATTGTGTCCGTACTCTAACAGTTTTATTTGTATTGTTTGGGATCTTGCTGGAACAGCTGAAATTATTACAGCCGTTCAATGTTATATATATATATATATATATATATAGGCGCGCACACAGTACATAACATGTGCATATCTATGTATAGATGCGTGTGTAGGTGTGTGATTACAAGGCATGAATAAGTTAAAAGAAAGTGAGCTCCAGCCTAAACTGAATTGAAGCCGTGCCCCCAAGACCCACGCACACGCATTACTCTTTTGTGGTTTTGTAGTGTCCTTCACTCCTTACAATGACTAGACACTGAGCGCACAAATGGAAACAAAAGCAATTGCTCCCCAAAGCGCACGACAGCGTGCCGACATATCAAGTGTAACCTGAACCCTCAAACTATGGTCCCACATAACGTCGCAATCTTAACCACTGTTCACCCCACTTCCACTCAATCAACTCTCCAATAACCACATCAGACGGCTCTAATTTGCCCTGCACACATTGAAGCCTGCACATGCACAGTGCAAAAGTAGAACAAGGATTGGTTGGCATTTTTTGTAAATTAATTGAAATTCCCGACGACTTTTCTCTTGCATTTCCGACGTGCATTATTGAGGATGCCTCCATACCGTTGGAGGGCCCCACGGAAGCAGGTTCCTTGTTTGTGGTAAGACGATGGAGCCCCTTACTTTTGGTGTTTATTACAAAAGAGGGATTGAGCACATTTTCCTATTTAATTAGCTTGACTTTTTTTCGTGATCCCGACGAGGACACAAAATTGTCTTAAAACTTGTTCATTGGACAGAATCTTTTGTGTTCATGAACCACGACAAGCTCAGTGTGTGTGTGCCCATTGTTCTTCTAAAATTTACAGGAATGACACTTTACGCAATTTTCTTTTAAGAAAATATAATTAAATATTCCTTCCCTTCCATATTAAAATAAAAAAACTAACTTTTTTTTTTTTTAAAACAAACATTTTTTTTTTTGGTTTTTCAAACTTTTTATAAGTACTTTTTTTTTTTTACTTAAATAAGTAAAGAATTAGAAATAATGTTTAATTTATTTTATTTTTAAGAGATGATTATCGAATATATTTTTGTTTCTTATCTTTCATTTTTAAGTAATAAAATAAATTTAAAGAAATTATTATTTTTACTTATTAAAACTACTTTTTTTAAAAAATATCAAATGGCACAATAAATTTATAAAATTAACATCTGTGAATATTAGTTATTGTATTTACTTCAAATTAGAAAAGAGAATAATTTTAAAATTTTAAAATATTTGTATATTAACTATTTAAATTGGTCTTATATGTTGAGACATTAAAAAAATACTGCGACGAAAGGAGTATAATTTAAATTGTTCCTAAGTTAATATTTAAAAAAAATTAAAATTTTCAATATCACTCAATTGAACATATCATTTTTTTTTATGAGAGTTTGAGTATCTTGTTTAATTTTTACAATTGTGCAGGGTCAGTCCAAAATAATTGGACGCCTAAAGCGACTTTTCAAAATGAGATTTTTAAAAATTTTTAATAATAATATAAAAAAAATTATTTAATATTAATATTAATATTATAAAACTTTAATAAATATAATATATATATATATATATAAAGATTTTAGTTCTTTGTTTCATATATACTCGCATATTTTTATAATATAAAATTATAATAGTGTTCTAATGATAAGAGAGATGTATATGTTTAATAAAATTCTAATAATAGAGTTATTATATAATTTAACGATTGAGTAATTGTAATGGAATCTATAAAATCTAAATTAAGTAATACAAAAATATTCATGTCTTTTTTGTAATCTAAACAGATAGGAATAAAAAATAATACGAATAAGTTCTCTTAATAGAATTTAATTTTTTATTTTTTTGGGAATCATTTTGAGGTTTTATTTGTGAAATTGGATTTCTATTGAACTTAAACTTTTAATTTGAATTCTATTATAAAACATAAAATTTGAGACATTTTTTTATAAGTGAGACCTAAGAGCATCTCCAACCCATAATTTTCAAATTCATCTTTATTTTGGCATATTTTTCTTCATATTTGAAGATAGTGGATCCCAAATTTGTATATTTGCACTCCAACCATACCAGTTTTAAATCACTATTCATTCTTCAAATCTCAGTTTTTATACTCCAATATTATTTATGTCTAAAATATAATTATTTAACATATATTTATCAAAACTTAAATTATTTATTACTTTTTTTTATTAAAAACCCTATGATATATTCAAGATATAACTTGATAATAAATAATAATTTAACAAATTCTTGAAAAAATAATTTTAAATTTTAAATATTTATTTAAATAATATAAAAATAATTAATTATTAGTTTAGATTATTATACAAATAATTAGTGGATGAATAGTAATTTGAAGAATGAATAATAAATTTTTTAATATGAAAATAAAAAACAAAAATACTATTCATGCATTCCTTCAAATTTGATACCAATTTAAAGATGAGTTGGAGAGCCTTTTTTCCTTTCCCATCTCCAAATTTAAAGATTTGAAAATAAATTAAAAATGGTCTAAAATGATTGTTTTCTTCGCTTAAAACACGAGCCGCCATTTGGTAATTCATCGTTTGAACAAACTTTTTAAAATTGCTTTTATTTTTTATAAAAAAAAAATGTTGCGAATATTTATTGAATGGACGTGGGACTTTAAAAATATTGCTAGGTTGTTGGGAGAACCAAGGTTTAAGTTGTATACATGGAAACTTCCCATTCTCACTTTAAGATCGACCTAAGAAAATATATTGAAACAAAGGAAAAAGCAGAAGTGTGAATAAAATAATGTGTCGCATTAATTCACCGTTGACTGCATTATTATTGTTGTATATAAACATAAATAACTCATTAAAAGCGTGCCCGTAAGCATGCATATAACATAACAACCTAGATATTCAAATATCAATAATAAATCTAAAGCATAAGATATATATATATATATATATATATATATATATATATTGTGTGCGTGTGTGTTTGTCCCATAACGTACAAACCTGCTGAATAGTGTACGTAGTATTCTTTGGGAAGTAGCTAGAATATATATAAAAGATGATTATAGAATTAATTTTACTTCCTTAATTTGTCTGTCATTTGAATCAGGTTACCAAAGCTTCTCCAGGAATACCTACTGCAAGCCATAAGTCATGCCAAAAGTAGGTCCTTTTAGCATTCCCAACCTCAATGCCCATTCCTCCTTTAGCCAACTGTTTTAGCTATAAAATTTCCTGAATGTCCAACTGCTATCTTGAGGAACTTGCAATGTTCATAATCATCTATTTTTAATATAGTAACTATGGACCACTTCACCCATAGGATGTCTTTCAAAGAGAACAAGGTCCACAAGTATTTAATCATTGAGGCTCTATTTCAGTCTACTGTATTTCTAATACCAACCCTTCCCTCAAATTTAGGAAGACAAAGTGTTTCCCTACCGACACCTTTGGGAAGAATAAAATTAGCACACCAATAAACTTGCATATGACAGTAGCAGCTACAACATTTCTGCTTAAGTAATGACCTTTGTTGTCCAGTGTCACACTCTAGTAGTAATCTTTTCAATCGATTTTTATTGCAATCAACAACTTTCAACCTTGTTGTGATTAGGGGCACCCCAAGAGAAGTAATTGGAAGCTTAATCTCTTCGATGCCCATATTTTGAACCAATTGCTCCTTTTCTTCTCTAGTTACCCCTGCAAAATACAGTGTTCTAATGCAAATTTGGAACTAAACTAGACATATGTTCAAAATCCATCATGGTTTTTTTCAGAACTTCAAGAGAACCCTCCTCTGCTGCTGATAACAAGAACCTATCATCTACAAACATCAGATGCATGTGTAATCTTTTGTCTTGCACATCTAGGGTAATACTTAAAGGCTTCCACTGAGGTATGACTGTTCAGCAGTCCAGTTAGAGCTTCCATGTCTATTATGAACAAATAAGGAAACAATAGATCTCCTTACCTAACGCCCCTAGAACTTGAGAAATATCCCTATAGTCCCCCCCCCAACCCCCATTCACTTTAACTAGAATTTTACAATAGAGGTACATACTTGATCCATCTAATGAACTTACCAGGAAATCCCATGACTTGAAGAACATCCAACAAAAAATCCCAATTAATTTATTGAATCATATACCTTCATCAAATCAATTTTTAATGCACACCTAGTTGGAGAATGGTTGAAAGGATAATTCTTTAGCAATTCTTCCATTATAAGCACATCAAATTAAGATATTTGTTCTAGGAGTAAAAGAAGGCTGGTTCGAGCTTATTATTCTTGATAACCGTGGCTTTAATATATTTGCAATCACCTTAGAAATGCTTTTATAGGTAACATTGCAACATGAAATTGGCATGTATTCTTTCATAGTGGCTGGTGTTTGTACCTTTGGAATTAGAGAAATCACTGTTGAATTCCATTCTCTTGGTAATTTTCCGGTGGTGAAAAAGGATTGCAATGCTTCCAACACATCACCCTTCACAAGGTCCCAATTCTTCTGATAAAAAGCATTCCATAACCATTAGATCTTGGAGATTTATTTCCATCCATACTAAACAGGGCAGTCTTAATTTCCTCATCAGACACAAATGTCAAGATTTGCATAACTAGGAGGAAAAATATCATTAGAGGTTTAAATCTTTGAATATAAAGAAGAAAAAAAACAAGCAAAAATAACACACATTAATTATAGCTTTTGTGTGTGTGTGTGTGTATATAAGAAAAAAACGGATGCCTTTACACTACAAATATATGCAATTGCAGCTATACAAGATATGATAGCTGCGTCGCAAAAAATTCTATTTATTGCAACAATTACATATCACCAACTAATGTTTCTTGTAATTACGTATCACCAACTAAAAGGGATCACACTTCCCCGACCCCCCCCCCCCCAAAAAAAAAAACTAAAATGGGATCCCAAAATACAGGAAACAGTATTGCTTTTTATTTATCATATCAATTATGGTGTTTTAAATAATCCTCACATTGCTATAACTCAAAAACAGCATTTGGGTGAGCGATTTATAAATATATGTTTATATATGTTGAGCCTATATATTATGTTATTCAGTGGTGAAGGGTTAAATTGTCAAGTATGAAATTAATTTGATTACAAGGACAAGAACAATCACTTTGTGCAAATAATATCAAAAAGTCTGTCATTTTTAATAGCTTTCTAAGTAGAACCAATATTAAATAATTTTTTTTTATCTGTATATAACACACAAATACGTGTGCGTGTAAGATCAATTTATCTTACGTACTCTCTTAGCTAATAAATTATTAGTTACTTTCATCAAAAAAAAATTTTTGGGGGACACACCACCTTTAAAAACTTTACAAGAAACTTAAAATTAAAGATTTGACTCTTACCATCTTTGAATCTAAAGATGAAAAAGAAACGAAAAATGAATAACGCATATTATGGAAAAGGAATGCTATGTACAATAGTGAGTTCTTGACTGTTTAATTTAGAGCATCCGTACATTTCACGCGCCTCACACAACATTTCTAGATGTGGCCATGTACGTGTATATATAGAGGATATAAAATGGACACTACCTTGAAACTACAAACAAACAAGGAATGGCTACACTCAATATTTATTTCTAATATATTAGTTTATTTATTATATCAATTAATGTGCTTTAGATAATCCTCACATTGCTACAAAAAAGAAAGAAAGAAGGAAAGTGCATATATATATATATATATATATATATATATATGGTACATAGCACAGCTGATTGGCCATGTGTTGTGCTTCTAGTTGTGATCATTGACAGCAGGCTTCATGGAAACAGCCAAGCCATGTCCATTCCTACATGAGATAATGTATTCCACATCAGCTTACGCTATATATCACCATAAGAGTTAAACCATATTCATTACCCCTAGCCCTAGGCAATGTAAATACATGGAACTTCTGAGACCATAACTGTAATTCACCATCTTCTTTAATCCATTATATAGTTGAAGCAAAACAACGCTCAAATGGAGAGGGAGAGAGAGAGAGAGAGAGAAGAGGGATGGAAGCAGACAACACAAATAATGTCTACAGAGAGTGTTTGAGAAACCATGCGGCCAGTCTTGGCAGCTATGCCACCGATGGATGCGGAGAGTTCACACTGGACGACACTTCTCCCGGTGGCCTACAATGCGCTGCATGCGGCTGCCACCGAAACTTCCACCGCAAAATCACGCAAGCTGCTGCCGGTGGCAGAGGATTGAGCTGCAGCAGTGGCGGCAGGGACCCAGCAGATGTGGGTGGGGAGATGATAGCATATGGGGGCGGCAGTGGGCAGCAGCTGGTTGTGGAGTCGCCAGAGTCGGAGAGAAGCAGCAAGAAGCGGTTCAGGACAAAGTTTACGGCGGATCAAAAGGAGAAGATGCTGGCATTTGCAGAGAAGATAGGATGGAAGCTACTAAGGAAGGATCAAGAAGAAGAGATCGAACGGTTCTGCAGAGGAGTTGGGGTGAGCAGGCAGGTTTTTAAAGTGTGGATGCACAACCACAAGAACTCTTCCTCTTCTTCTTCTGCATCTACTGGCAATGCTTCCTCTCTCACTCACTAGTGTGGAGACTGGGACTACCTTTTGTTATAAATTCTTTTTCATTTTTTTGGGGTTGGGGATTGGGGAGGAAGTTCATGTTTGGTTGTGATTTTGTTTTTCCCATTGTTGTTATTATTTTTTTCCACTTGCTTCTTTTTGCATTTGCCAAGCCAAAAATGGATAAAAATAAATAATAAACAAGGAAAAATGAACCAAGTGCCATGGTAACACTATAGCCATTATGTTGTAGCAGTTTTAGCAAAAAAAAAAAGTATGGTTTGAAGCAACACAAACTGTAGAAGTTTTGATCCTCAACTTCAAATCATGAGCCCCTTTTATATGATTTTTTTTTTTTTTATCAGAAAAGAGAATATTATTAATAGCCCCTTTTATATGATTCTTTCACTAGCTTAAGAAAAGAGTAATGTCACCTATAACGAATTTTTTCATCCTATTTTCTGATTGTAGGTATAAGGTACTACGTCAATACAAAAGTATCACGACGGTATGCGCTCAAGAAAGGAGAGAATCCTACTAAGAGGATCCCTTCCCTCACGAGGGTCACATGCGCACGTCCAACTGAGACACCCTCGTTAACATGCACTCAAGAGAAGGGAGAACCCCACTAAAAGGGCCCCCTCCCTCACTAGGGTCATATGCGCCCAACAGAGACACCCTCGCCAACATACGCTCAAGAGAGAGGAGAACCCCACTAAGAAAGCCCCCTCCCTCACGCAAGCACTCATAAAGGATTATAAGTATCACATGTAATCATTACCTCACTCGCCCTTCATAAGGGCTCCCTAAAGGCTTGGGGGCAAGTCCTAGGAGACCTCCAAGTCTGGCACAATGACGTAGCGTAACTTTCGCGCGCTACACCCCCCAACAATACAGGATATTTAGGATCATGTGGATTGGCGGCTATGGTAACGGGTAGACCTTTTAGAACAAATAAGGGACTTCACTTTAACTAACTCTTATTTTGGACCATATGGTACACCTGTCAACAACTAAAGGCTCATGTGAGCTCGCTATGGGATGACACATGATCTACCACTATAAATACCCCTACAACTACCATAATAAAGAGGACAATCATGAGAAAGAGGAATTAATCAATCAATCAATCAACAGGATTGACTTTGAGTTCCTCCACTCTCAATTCTAGGTATCTGAAATAGCGTTCTAGTTGAAACCTTGATATTGGGAATCACGTGAACATTGGCATAAGTCTCACACCGAACTCTTGGGAGTCCCTTGTGAAAGGTTTTAGATCTCCTTACCTCGACCCCTCCACTTCGCTCTGAAGTCCCACCCAGTATCCAACGCGCAGGTTGTACTCGCCTTTATAGCTCACATCTCTAACACAACTTCTCACAGCCTCTTAGCCGTCCACACTGATTACTAGACACAGGATGATAAGACTATACATGATCCCATTCCCTTATGTCAATGACTGACAAAATTCATTATGTTTAACATTTTTCTTAAGAAAATCATGTGAAATGAAGAAGATTAATATTCTACTACAAGCCAATATCATAAACTTGAGAAGAAAAACATATCATTTTAGGAACAGGCTGTAATACCCCGACCCAAAATGGCACGAATATCGAGGCAGTCGGGTCGGGCAACACTATATCAATTGTACTTGGAGCTGTTTAATCCTATATTTTATGAATATCAAAATACAAATATATGTGTATTAAATGGATGTATATTATGTATTTATACATTATTATAATATAGGATATATGTATATATATATATATTGTATATAAAATGAAAATATCAAAACCTACTCCACCTAACCTATACCTATAGGTATGGAGAGGGGTATGGGAGAAATCAGAAAATCATGGAGGAGGGTATGGCCAGCCATGCTTGGTTGAGTGTGGTTGGGGCAAAGAAATATAAATATATATTTTATATGAAAATGTATATACATCTCTTGTGTGTGGGAGTGAGGAAATCAGAGAGAGAGTGTGACAGTCTCCATATCCAGGTGGCCAAGCCACTGATTTTAGGCACGGTTGAAGAAGAATTAGAGAGAGAAAGCAGTAGAGAGAGAAAGAAAAGTTTTGGAAGAACCGAAATCTTCAACAGGTAATCAATCTATCCTTGATGCGTTCGTTTTCTAGTATGTTATTGTATATCTTTGTAGAATACATATTAGATCAAAATATGAAACAAAAACGTGAAGGAAAACCAAAAACTAGAAAACTTAGCTTCGGTCAACAATGGCAGATTTTAGTAGGTCCATTTGATCGCGATTTTAGGACTTAAAATGGGTAGCCAAGTTCACTAGGAACCCAACGGAATTTGAATCACTCAAAACGGTCGAGAAACGGCCATTTTATGGCCGATTATCCTCTTGCCGGTGCAACGCCGGAAAACCGACAATGGGTGTCGGAAAATCGTGTCCAATCAAACCCAAAGCTAGTTTAAATTAATTATTAAAACGTTAGGATGCTTTTGGTACAAAAACCGTAAATTTTGGGCTTCAAAATGGTGTAAAACCGTGGGTTAGCCGAGATTCCGGTGACCGGAATTGACAGGGACGACCGGAGAAGACCACCGGAAAAACGGGGGGCCATGTCGGGTCAAGACGGGACCGGATCCGGGTCTGGGTCGGGTCGGGACCCGACCGGATCCAACAGGCGATGAAACTACGCCGTTTCATTAAAGAGTTTTAAAAATATTAAATTAGGGCTGACGTCATCATGACGTCAGCATGACCCATTAAACCGGTTCTCTGGGGAGGACTGAACCGGTTGGTTCGGTGTGGTCTGGGACCGGTCTAGGGTTTCATTAGGTGAACCCTCTGGTCCAATGTTTTAATTAAAATGAATAAACCAAAACTTCTGATATTTACAGTTTGACCCCAACTATTCACCCTATTCCAAATCTGACCCAGACTTTGGAGAATTATTTCAAAAACACCCCTGGAAAATAATAAAATAATAAAATAAATTATTTAAATAATTTATTAAATAGGTAAAATTACCATTTTACCCTTGAGTCACAAATAAGTCAAATGAAGTCCGAACGGGGCGAATGAATAGTCAAACTTTATTATCTCGGGCATTCCGGATCTAATGATGGGACCTGTTTTACGAGACGGGACTCCGAACATTAAAATACAATGAGAACAAGTCTTAAAATGACCAAAATACCCCTGTGTCCTGACAAGGCAAGTTATATGGGTATTCTTACTATCTCGGACCCACTGAATCCAACGGTGAGGTCAAAATTATAAAAAGAGGTTCCGGGAATAAAAGTACCTATAAAGTACAAAAGATGGTTTTGCCCTTTTTAATCCGGACGTCCGATTTAAGATCTGTAAAAGCCTAAACTTATTTTATTCGACGTTCCGAATACAATGACGACATCTAAATCAGTAATAGAGATACCGATAGCCAAGATTAGCAAATTTGAATATCGAGTATGGTTCGATTACAATTATAGACTGAGTTATTTTCAATTGACAGACACGTCAAAAGAGAAGGGGAAGGAGACTTTAATTAGTTGAACTACTGAGAATCATTTTTGAGGTAAGTAATTCTGACGCTTTAATATGAGTTATTCCCAGCCAGTCACGTTATTGTTCATATGCTGCCAATTTGTACTCCATTACTACCTGATGCATTTGATTTGAGCCAATCGACTTGTAGATATCAGTTTACTTGATTTTGGATTTGACTTGCTTGCTTACATCACTTTGAGATTGATCATTGATATTTGAATATTATTACACTATCGTACCATGACCTAGTCTTGAGATACATTCTACTGATTCCATACACTTCGTGTTTTGTTGTTTGTGATATCAAATGTTTGGTACGATTGTACATCTTGTATGGGATTTTGTTGGTCATGATATTTGGTGTGTACTCGGGGTTGTGCTCAGTCACAATGACCCATCTATTCACAGATTACGTGGGGGAAAAGACCCATTAGGGTCTGTTGTGTCCTACGGGACCTGCATTGAAAAGAGCTCTAACGCTTTTCAGAGAGCCCGAGGAACCGTGGCGGATCTGAGCATGCGTTTTAGTGGGGTATGCCGGGCCCCGGGTAATTCACGTATATCTGGGTTACTTGAACTCGATATTGACTTATTATTGTTTCCATTGTATGATCATATTTTTATACCCTATGAAATGATCATATTGTTGCAAGCATGGTATATCTTTGATTGGCTAATGTATTGTTGTGGCAGCAATCCATCATGATAGGCCAGATCCCAATTTCATTTGGCTTTGTTATTGACTCTTGTGTTATATTGTGGGATATGCCTTTTGGACCCTCGGGTCGATACCTTGCACATTTTTGGTGACTGGCTACGCCTTCATTATTGCCCATATTGGCTATCTGTTATTCTTTGATCTATCATTTCATCGGACAAACCCGAACCCACATTAAAGCCAGGAAATTACTTATTGGGCTATTAGCTCACCCCTCCTCCCCTAAATTTTTCAGGACAACAAGAAATCGGGGAACCCTCAGGCGCTCCAGGGATTTAGACGCTGCTAGTTACTGGTAGCTGTTTGGGCGAGTTTTGTATTAAGTTAAATATTGTCAGGTCTTAATACTCCCATGTCACCACGGTCCTGTTTGTTGGTTTTGTTTTTGAAGGATCTGTATTTAACACTTATAATTTTTGGACATGCATCAAATGGTGAACTAACTGTGCTACTAGATATTTTAATGATTAAGAAATGCTTTTGTTAAAACTTACCCAGCATTTCAGATCCTTTTGGACGGGGAACGGCCCACGGGCCGCAGACCCGGGTCACGGACCCCTAATCCGCATAGGGTGGGTTCTGGGTCGTGACACAGGCCTTCCCATTAGCTGCTCGATCGGGTCTTCACTACTTCAAACAACATGAAATTTTCCTAAGGTCATAGGAGAAAACCAATTACTAGACAACCTCCAAGACTACAATGGCTTATGTTAGGTCTTTCAAACAATGTTTGTTGGCTAATCTGTGTTGACAAAACTATCATTGAGTTGTAATGATTCCAATTTAGTGAGTCCAATGTTCTCAAGCCTTATGTTTACTCATCATGATCAAGTTCGGTTCAATTTAGTGTCCACAATGGTAAGTTGTGGTAAGTTGGTTAGTTGCATTTGGTTTGATCTATCACACCCACATTGCATGTTTTAAAATGTATTTTAATCATTTTAGTGTTTTGATTAAGTGTGAGTGGGTTAATGAATAATAATAGCTCGGTTGGTTTTGAATATTCAAAAATTCAGTTTTGACATTATTAGGCTATTATACTTCATTTAACCTTGGAATCTCGTAGGGTTTACTCAGCATTCATTCAAATGAACCTAGATTCGTTCGCACAAATTTTCTAGTATATATAACTGTGATGAAATATTCATTCGATCTTAATTGGTTTGCATGAATATTCCAAAAGCTCATTCGTTCGATGTTGGTTCGAACTAACTATCCATCGAAAATTCTAGTAGGTGGTTCACTTTGGTTCGTTTGAATGAACTCAAGTTCGCACGAATGAATTGTCGTGAAAATAGTTTCCTATTCTAATTCTAACTACCTTTTTTGGGGTTTCCTAAAACCTTCATATAAATGGTTTGATCTCGCTTTTTTGGTTGAACTTTTGGCTACATTATTATAGTTTCTTTATTCTCTACCAAAAGGTTTTCTCTATACATATCATGTTTACATAGATCAAACTATTTCACAAGAACCTTGAAATACATCTTCTACATCGTTCTTAGAGTGCAAACTTCTGGAGTTCAAGTTTTTGCAATTGGTAGAGTTCGAGATTGCATGGAGTTCGTAATTATGCTTAGAGTTTGTCATTCATGGAGTTCAAACCGACTGATTCGCTTAGAGAGTACTTAAGGATTTGAGTTTGAGAATATTCAGATTGTCAACAAGGCTTGAGAGACTAAGTCAAAGTGTGTAATCATCAAACCTCTTCTAGTGGATTCACATCTGAGTCAGCACCCTAAGGTTTTCTAAAGCAGATACAATTGATCTGTAGTAGTTTCCTCGTCAACAAGTTTGGTACATTGTCTCTATCTTTCACTATTGCCTTTTAATATAGCTATAGTTTTATCATTGCATGTTGGCCACTGGATTTGGTTGCACCCACTAGAACATTAATCTTATTCTCCTAAAAGCAAAGTTAAAATTGGTCAAGATAATTTTAATTTATCATATAGACCTATTCACCCCCATTTAGGTCTAATACTTGACATCTAGATATGCATTGGGCCTTTCAAAGTAGTATCAGAGCAAAAATCTCAAGCATTAAATAGTTCCTAATCTTTGTCTAGATGAATAATCAAAAAAGTAGTTCGATATCCCGCCTTCTGCTTTTTTATGGTTCTAATTATGCATTTTGGAAAGCTAGGATGAGAGTTTTCCTTGGGTCTATTGAAGAACGTGTTTGGTTGACTGTTGAAAATGGCTACGATCACTTTAGCCATTGAGGACAAAACTTCAACCTCAAAAACCCCAAACACTTGGAATGAAACTGAACTTAGGATGTATAGGTATAATACCAAGGGGTTGAATGTTATATTCAATACAGTTACAACTGAGGAGTTTCGACATATCATGACATATGAAACATCCAAATAAGTTTGGGATATTTTTTAGATTACCCATAAGGGTACAACTACTATCAAGAGGTTAAAACTCTAAATGCTGACCACTAAGTTTGAAACACTTAGAATGGAAGACTTAGAAACTTTTGATGAATTTTATGCCAAACTAGGTGGTGTGATTAATTCTTTCTATAATCTTGGGTAAAAAATTGAAGAACCAAAAGTTGGGCAAAAAATCTTGAGATCTCTACTTGAGACATTTCAACTAAAAATCATTGCTATTGAAGAAAGTAAAGATATTGACTCCTGAAAGTTGATGAATTGGTAAGTTCCCTTCAAACATATAAGCTGACATGTAGACAATATATATGAGACAACAAAGCATCGGCCTTAAATCTGTTTAAGAGAAATTTGAAGAGGATCATGACACCGAGTTAGCACCTCTTAATGAAGATGAGCTAGCTATTGTTGTCAAAAGATTTAATAAATTCTAGAAAACTAGAAGATCCAATTCCTCCAACCAGGGTAGCTCATCAAATAAGTCGATTTCCAGCTTTAGCAACACAAAAGGAAAATCTTCTTCTAGTAATGATAGGAAAAATTCATCCAATCATTAGGTCAATCTCCCACTGAATACTATGATTGTCACAAATTTGGTCATATAGTTGCGGATTGTCCTAATAAAAAGAAGAATAAAGGAAATAGAAATTCTTGGGCAATTGTAACACCCCGACTTTGTATAATTAATAATTAAATAATTAATTATTAATTAGTACCGGCTTAGGGAATAATTAAGAAAATTAACCTTAATCTCCCGGTGGTCACACTAGACCAATAGAACAATTAAAACATGTTCGGGAATAGGGTATAATACCCGAACCTAATTACCAATTAATTAGGTGAAATAGTGTCAATTTAACACTGACGGAATTCGAATTAATTAACTACGGAAATTCTGAATGACTAATAAATGACACGGAACCTCTGACATTGAAGATAACGGAAATAGGAACTGACCGGAAGAAACTGCATCGAAAAAGGAGTTACGGAATGAAAGTTATGAAGGAAACATTGAAACTGAATTAATGCGCAGCCAAACAAGGCCTTAACCAAAAATGTGAAAAAAGGGCCAAATGGGAGGCCAAGGGAATTGAACCCTTGACCTTGAGAAGGAAGGAATTTTTCTCAAAAAGTTTACCAACTGGGCTGTCATTACTTTGTGCACATATGTATAACCAAAATATATATATCTTTGAATTGCCCAAGGCTCCACCTCAAATTGGGCCAATGGGATTTCATGCAACCATATATGATATATAATATATGTTATATATATATACAATCTGATTGGGCCATTCTCTCCACCAATGGAGAAGCATGCACATCAAATCAACATGCATACAAAAATACATATGTCTACATGTGTATTTGATATATATGGATGCCCTGTGTGTCTCAGAATTGGAGAACAATTCTGTGTGTGTGGGTGCTCGGGTAGAAGAGAATGGGTTGAGAGAGAGAGTCCATGTGAGGCCATGAGGTGTGTTGACCATTGTGTGTGTCTTCATGTGATACACAAAGGAGGAGAGCTGTGCACAATGTGGCTAGACTGAGGGGCACGACTGCACTGGAGCAGCATGCATGAAACCACAACCGAACCTAAGAGGGTCTGATTTTTGAAGGTAAAAATCCGAAATTTGTAATTTCTGTTAAGAAATTCTCTTGCTATTTTCAGTCGATATAAACCACATATTTGAGTTACTGTGAGCTTGGGATGGTTATATAATTAACTGGAAGGGTCGGAATAGCCTAGAACCCCAACCCGTGAGTGAAACCGCCATGGATAGAGCTTCCCTGTAGCAGGTCTGATTCGACCTCCCTAAAACCGAGTTCTGATGGTCTAGAACTAATCTAGACACTGAGAGGGTCCCAAAACCACCAACCCGCGACCCCAAAACCCCATGCAACCCCTCCAACAACTCAGTTGTAGGTTCGGTCACAAAACACCATTTGTGATTTGGATGCGTTAAACTGATTTTCGTGATTGGGACTTGAAACCACATGACTCAAGGTTCATTTTAAAACAAATCTCACAACATTTGGTTGAGAAATAAGGATTTGCAACCGAGTTGTAGGTCCGGTTATTCCCCACCTAGATCAAGCACTTTGGCTTGATTCGAAGCTTAAAAAGAATGCCAAATGGTTGGATTCAATTCTGGTAATCGATTGGGATCAAAACAGGTTGAAAACCGTACCCTAAAACTCACGAAATAGAAGCTAAAAATCTGCAGAAAATAGGGCAACACCGAGTCAGTTTGTGGAGAAGACGGAGTTGACTCGGCCGAGTCGACCGAGTCGATCGAGTCGAGATGGGTTGGGCCGAGCCAACTCGGACACGTGTCTGTCCCAGGGACTGCCACTGCATTAATAAAGCTACGTCGTTTTGAGTAAACTAGTTTTTAAATTATTTTAGGGCTGACGTCATCGTGACGTCAGCAATGTAACAGGACCGGTCAGAACCGGACTGAACCGGACCGGTTCAGTTGCAAGGAGACTGAACCCTTTGGTTCAGTTTTGAACTTTTAAAGATTTGCAAACTGACCCCCACTGTTTGACAGAATTACACTAAGGCCCAGATTTTGAAAATCTTATGTAATTATACCCCTGAAAAATTAATTAAAATAATAAAATAATTATTTAATTATTTTATTAAAAGGGAATAATTACTATAATGCCCCTGGACCTTAAACAAGTCAAACCAAGTCCGAATTTAATGATTAAATAGTGTATTTTCACTATTTCAAGCATTCTGGACTCAATGGTACAGTCCGATTTTGGAAATACAGTCCCGAAAAATACAGACCCGTAAGTGATAAATGACCGAACTGCCCCTAATGGTACCCAGACCCAAATAAAAATATCAGATAGCCTAATTTGACTATCTCGGGCATTCTGAACTCAACGGTGAGGTCCGTTTAATGAACCGAGGTCCCGAAAAATACAGACACGTAGGTATAAATGACTGAATTGCCCTTAATGATACCCAAGGTCGATTAAACATAACAGATAGTCCAATTTCACTATGTTGGACACTCTGGGCCCAATGGTGAGGTCCATTTTATGAACTGACATGCCGAAAAATATGACGCATGAAATTACCAAATTACCCCTGGTACCGTACGAGACCTAAACAAAGTCCGATTGGGACGAAACTGATACCGATAGGAACCCGAACACTGGTGAGACTGTATACTTGATTAGATGACGAATTAGGGTCAGAATTACACAAAACGTAAAATGACCAAAATACCCCTGAGCACTGTAAGTGCAAAGTAGAGGTCGAATAAAGGTCAAACTGATATGATAAATTATCATAGGCATAATTATGAACACAGAAAGGCTAAATAAGACTCCGAGACAGTCAACGCGTAAAACGAGAAATGACCGATGTGTCCCGACGATCTAAAGCAGATACCAAATGAAGTCCAAGGGACTTACAAATTTGTACATGAGATATATGGAACGTTCTGAGGACCATGATAGGGTCCCGGGCAAAAATGACAAAATTACCATTTTGCCCCTAAGACTAAATAAGTACCCAACTGATACCGACTAAAGTCTAAAAGACTTAAAACTTCATATACACGATATATGGGATATTCTGAGGACCATAATAGGGTCCGGGATAAGAATGGCAAAATTACCATTTTGCCCCTATGGTTAAAATGAGAACCTAACTAATACCGATTGGAGTCCAAAGGACGTAGAACTTTGTACTTAAGATATAAAGACTATTTCGAAGACCACGACAGGGTCCGAGACAAAAATGGTAAAATTACCATTTTGCCCCTAAGGTTGAATGAGTGCCTGACTGATAACAATTGAAGTCTAAATGACTTAGGATATAATCCTAATAATTGCTAAGCCTAATTAAAGAATGAAATAGCCTCGGGTGAGACCCAATGGAAGGGCGATAGGCTACTAGGCTATCTTAGGTAATCCGACAGACACCTAAGATGACGAATAAGACCTGAATGGATGAATTCTGATCTATCTATGATTAATGATGATTATTCAGGATGTACAAGGATGTGCCTGAAACAATGTTTGGAGGTTGTCAGATTATTTGCGCAAGGAGATAAACCTAAAAGTTTGTGAGTAACTTCTGACACTGTTTTGATACTGTCCCTTGATTATTGATCTGTTTTGAATGCAATTATTTAAGTGCAATTATTTAAATGCATGCCTTTCCGTACTATATCACTTATGACATGGTTTTAGTCTTTTTAAAATAATTGACTATATTCCTGATCCCTGTGCTAGCATCCCGTACTGTTTTGCCTGTTTTGAACTGTTGAGATAAATGGATGTGTTGAACCATTATTCCCGAAATGATTAAACTAACCATGTGATATAGGCAAAGAACGATATTTTGTCGTACCGTACTACTTGTATAGTATACTGTCTAAATACTATATTGTTTAAATGTACGTACTTAATGTAGGCCCCTTGCCCTACATTTCACACGATGTGATTGTGTCCTTTGAATTAGGAATTCCGTTCAGTTCGGTTATGTGTTATCCGTTAATGCTATGTCTATGTCCCTGATTGATACGTTCGATTCCGTTGTGTACCGCCGATCGATAATAGGTCTGTTTGGATTGATGTATTGTTCAGTTCCGTTATGTTCTACCCGTAATGACATGCCTCTGTCTTGATTTAAACGTTGTTCAGTTCGGTCATGATTCGTTCCGCTAGTGATATGTCTCCGACTTGATTGTTATATCGTTCCTACTCAGCTCCGTTATGTTTCGTTCCGTTCATGATGTGCTTGTGTCTTGATTAGTATATTGTTTTTGTTCAGTTCCGTTATGTTCTAGCTATTGAAAGTATGCTTTCGTCTTGATTGATGTCTTGTTCAGATCCGTTATGTTCTACCCGTGATGATATGCCTCTGTCTTGATTGACTTATTGTTCCCACTCAATCTCAGCTGTGATTCGTTCCGTTAATGAAGTGTTTGTGTCTTAATCGATATATTGGCAATGGTTATTGTTTTGGTCCGATTGGTTATGTTATATTCCGATTCGTTTGTACTGTTTGTGCAATCTTGTTCCATTGTACTAGACTGCTTATGAAATGGATTTAGAAAATTGTTATTTTGAAATGATTAAATTATCCACGTGCCTTGGAAGCAAGGACTGGTTTTGAAACCCATGATAGGGAATCTGTGTTACTCACTGGGCTTATTTAAGCTCACCCCATTATTCTGACATTTTTCAGGAATTACCTCCATTGGATTAGAAGGTACTATGACATGACGTGAATAGGCCAAGTGGTATTGCAAATAAGGATCAGATGGCACTGATTTGTAGAGACTTACATTCTTGTGAATCGAATCCGTAAATCCAGGTAAGTGATATGATACGACTGACTTGATTGATATGCACTAGATATTGGAACATGGCTCATGGAACTAAATGGTACTCTAGAGATTTTAGATCTGCTATGTTGATTATATGCTTGATTTTGGATATGCTCTGAAATTAGAATTGTTGACTGACTGGATTTAGTCTTGCTCTGTGATACATATACTTATGATGGATAAGTGAGTTGCATTCCCGTGACAAAAAGAAAAAGTTTAAAATTCCGCTGCATCTGACCCTACAGTCAGAGTGCAATTCGTCGGAAAGTTCAGAATTTGCCTTTGGTTGGTCGCGTCGCGACCAACTGGCAGTCACGTCCTCGACATCCGCGTAGGGTGGGGTTCGGGATGTGATAGCAATTACTTCCACATTGACTGATGTTGATGGTGAAAAGAATAAGGAAAGTTAGGGTAATTAAAAAGAACAAAAAATAACAATAGGTCTTAGCTTTCACTGTCACCACGGGTATTTCTGAAAGTTTACCCACCCCTGTTGTGAGTGAACAAAATTCTAATGATAAGGATTCCTCAAAAATCGAGTGTATGTAAAAATAATCTTGATATACATGTTACATATGATCAGTTGTATAATGAATCACTCAAGCTTAAGAAACCAAATTTGAAGCTTGCAACCAAACTTAAATTGGTTGAAAAACAAAAGAGTACAAGTGATGAAAATAAAACACTCATTAGTTAGCTCAAGACTCATAGAGCAACTCTTCAAGAGAGGCTCAAGGAAGTTGAGTAAAAGCATAAGTCCCTAGTTATGCATGTTGAAAATCTTAAAAAGGGTTTAGTCTTTAGTAAATTTAAGGGTAAATTACATTGACTTCCCCATAGATTACTAACAATTACACTGACTTCCCCTAAAAATTTTAAAATTACACAAACCTCCTTTACTTTTTCTGACAAACTACACTGACCTCCTTTTCAGTCCAATTTCTTTTTAAAAATGATAAAATTACCCCTCTTAATTTTATTTTATTTTTGTATATTTTTAATTTTGACCATTTTTCTAACTTTTTTTAAAGAAATTTTTTTCATTTTATATAAAATTAAATTTTAAATAAATAATTTATATTTTTTAGCCAAAGAAGATTCTAATTAATATTTATTTGAAAATGAAAAAATAAATAGTTAGAAAAAATTGGTCAAAATTTTTAAAAAAATACAAACAAAAAAATAAAAATAAAAGGGGCAACATTGTCATTTAAAAAAATTAGATTGGAAGGGAGGTCAATGTAATTTCAAAAACCTCAGGAGAGATTAGTGTAATTGTTAGAAATCTCAGAGGAGGTCAGTATAATTTACTCTAAGTTTAAAAATAGCAATCTCCAAACTAAAATATATCACCTTGAACTTGAGCTTAAGAAAGCTAAGGAAGTTAAGGTCACTCTTGAAAATAGGTCTAATAAGTTAGGCAAAATATTGAATTCTTTCTCCGTTAAGAATGACAAGGTTGGTATAGGCTATGATACTGTTAATGATCCTAAAAATCTCATTGTGACATTAGCTTGGACAGGCATCCTTTAAGCCTGATAAGTTTATCCCTCCTCCTTAAAAGCCTATAGAGGTACCGGTACCATGACCTAAAACTTGATTTTGTACTTACTGTCAGGTTGGTGGACATACTAATAAATTTTATAGAGAATCTACGAAGGGCAAAAATCACCAAGTATCAAGTGAGCCAAAATCTAAGTTTTCAATCATGAAGTAACAATTGAACACCTTAGTTCAAAAATCTAAGAGTTTAGCACAAAAAGTCAATCAAATGACCAATGCTACAAAATTCTAAAATAACTCTAAAGTTAGAACTAATGGAAACAATAATAAACCAAAAATTATTGAGACTAAACCAAATCAACCTAAGAGGGTTAGGCAAGTTTGGGTTAGAAATGATAGGTTAAATTGTCTTGTTATCCACACAACCTTGAGAGAACATAATACTACACAGTGGTATTTTGATAATGGGTGTTTTAGGCACATGACTGATGACAAGTCCCTATTTTCTCACTTAGAGGATCACAATGGAGGGGTCGTGACTTTTGGTGATGGGATTAAATCTATTGTTTAGGAAGAAGAACCATTCACATTGATGGATTTTCTAAACTAGATAATGTGTTATATCTTGATGGTCTTAAAACCAATTTAATCCACAAAAGTTAGCCTTGTGATGATAGCCTTGCAGTCCACTTCACAAAAAGATAGCGTAGAGTATATGACACTAAAAGAAAGTATGTCCTACAAGGGATTAGACTATGTATAACTATTATGGGATAAGTCCAAATCTAACTATCACGTGTAATAGTGACAAAGTTGAGAGCTAAAACTTGTGGCATGAAAGATATATCATTTGAATCCAAAGGATTTAAAGAAGTTGTACAATAAAGATCTAGTCTGCAGCCTACCAAATCTAGGAAATACTTCTACAAATGTATGTGGTACATGCCAAAATACTAAACAAACAAGAGTGCCACATAAGAAGTCGACATCTCTTGCAACCTCTAGACCCTTGGAATTAATTCACATGAACTTAATGGGTCTAAAGCACATAGAGAGTGTAAGAGGTAACAGATATATTCTAGTTACAGTAGATGACTTCTCTAAGTATTCCTTTGTGAATTTTCTAAAAGAGAATACAGATGTTTGTAATGTCGTCATTAAGTTTTACAAGAAAATCCAAAATAAAAAGGGCTACAAATTCATTAGGGTGAGAAGTGATCATGGAGCTGAATTTAAAAAATCCTTAGTGACAGACTATTGTGATAACATCAGCATGAACACATGAATTCTCAACTCCTAAAACACCCCAACAGAATGGAGTTGTTGAAAGAAAAAATTAAGTCATTCAAGAGATGGCAAGAGCCATACTCATTAGCAAAGTTGTGTATAGGAAGTTTTGGGCAGAAATAGTTAGTACAACTTGCAACACGATCAATAGGGTTTATCTTAGATCGGGCTCGTGTCAAGCTCCTTATGAATTATGGACTAGTAAGAAACCTATCGTTAAGTAATTCAAAGTCTTTGGTATGTAGTTATTGTTACATTCTTAGAGATAGAGAAATTAAACTTAGAAAAAATTGATCATAGGAGTGAGAATGGGATCTTCCTAAGTTATTTCACTAACAGTAGAGCCTTTAGAGTCTATAATCTTAGGAATTTAACTGTTATGAAGTCTATCAATGTAGTGATTGATGATGAAAAAATGTAGACACTTTAAGAGATCTTGAAGATCTAATTATCCTAGATATGCCTATTATAGAAGACAAAGATAGTGGATTATGTGGTAAAAATGATACTTCATTAACCCATGAAATAAGTACACCTACATAGGTTGAAAAGGCTCGTGATCCCTCCGACATCATTAGTAATTTAGAGAGTGGAGTCAAAATAAGAGCTCAAATTGAGAGTGAATTGAGTTTTCATTACTTTACCTCTCAAATTGAACCCAAGAATATCAAAGAAGCACGTCTTCGTGATGATAGATACTTGGTTACTCAAGACTGTACCCAGGTTGAGGGTATTGACTTTGATGAGACTTTTGCCCCAGTTGCTAAGCTAGAAAGTGTAACGTTACTTCTAGCTATGGCATTCTATTAGAAGTTCAAGATTTTTCAAATGGATGTTAAGAATGCCTTTTTACATGGCATTCTTAATGATGAAGTTTATGTGGAACAACCCAAAGGGTTTGAAGATCCACAAAGTCCAAATAATGTGTACCATTTTAAGAAATACTGGTATGGTTTAAAACAAGTTCTAAGAACTTGGTATGAGAGAGGCTATCTGCTTATCTCCTTGAAAAAGGTTTTTCGAGAGGGGGAGTAGATAAAACAATGTTCATGAAGAAAAATGAAAAGAATTTTGTAATTACTCAAGCCTATGTTAATGTCATAGTCTTTAGTTCCATTAGTGTCAAACATACTCATGACTTTGTAGAAGAGATGATAGTTAGTTTTGATATAAGTATGGTTGGTGAGCTGAATTTCTTTTTAGGACTCCAAGCTAAACAAATGAGAAATAGTATCTTTATTTTTTAAACCAAATATGCCAAAGAGTTGGTGAATAAATTTGGCTTGGAAAGTGCTAAGCATGCTAGAACTCCTATGAGTACTAATACAAAGCTTAGTAAAAACACTACAAGTAAGGATGTTGATATCATACTTTATAGAAGTATGATAGGTAGTCTAGTTTATCTCGCTTTTAGTAAATCTAATATTACCTTTAGTATTAGTGTATGTTCTCGCTTTTAGTTCAATCCTAAAGTGTCAAACTCGATTGTAGTGAATAGGATAGGTAGATATATGATTGCGACTCTTGGATATTGTATTTGGTGTTCCTTTGATACCAATGTTATATTAGGTGTATATTCTGATGCAGACTAGGCAAGAAATGTTGATGACTAGATGAACACCTCTGATGGTTGCTTCTATTTCGGGAATGCCTTAGTGTCTTGTTATAGCAAGAAGCAAAACTCTATTTCTCTCTCCACGGCTCAGGCAGAGTGTATAGTTGTAGGTAGTTGTTGTGCTCAGCTCATATGGATGACACAAATGTTGAAGAACTATGGAGTTGTTGACACAATGATGGTGTATTGTGACAACTCAAGTGCAATAAATATCTTCAAAAATCCTGTTCAACACTCTATGATTAAGCATATTGACATTTTTCATCATTTCATTTGAAGGCTTTTAAAAGAAAATGTCATATCTTTGTAATATATTTTTACTGAACACTAACTTGCTGATATCTTCACAAAACCTCTTAATAGTCTTATATTTGAAAATCTTAGAATGTCTATAGATATATATTCTATTGAGTGAGTGTTTATTCCACCCATAGCCTAGGTTGGTCTTATTGTCTACACTTATTTCCTAGGTTTATGGTTTGTAGTTTAGGATTTCTTGTTTCCTAATTTAGAAATATTTTTTTCCTTGTTTTTCTCTTCTAATGAAAACAAAAAATCCAAAAATAATTTTCTTCTAATTTCATGATTTTCTAATATGCTTTTTGAGTATTGGACGACTATGATTTTTTGTTCTTTATATCTCTATGATTCATATATAATCTTGCATACTTAGTTGCATTAGTGTTAAATGATCTCATGACACTTACACATGCACATGTCTTGTGAGAATGTACTTATTGATATAATGGATCATATTAGCTTTATGTTTATCTTTTAATGAGTCCATGGCTAGAAGAAATAATAAAGGTGTTTTGTGAGTATCTTAAAATTATGCACATGTGATAATGCTCTTGATGTTATGTGTAAGGAAAGAGTTGCCTATGGAATAATGTGAATGTGATAAAAAAGGTTGGTGTACCTTTAAAAAAAGTAGCCTACCCAAATAATGTGAAAGCCACCTTAGAAAATGCAAAGCATTCAAAATAAATGTTGTGTTCAATTTGGCTTGAAATGAAAGGGAGTTTGGCTGAAATCTATCTTTCTTCTCTTACATCATATAGGGTAATTCATTGTTGTTGTTTGTACTTATTAACTAACAAATCATTTAACATTGTAGTGAAATTATTGATGCAAGATCAAACTCATGAGATAAATACTTTAATGTTTATGATTTTTTCACCATGAGAGAGTATAAGGAAGGAATGTTTGCTTGTAATTAAGTGTTCAATGACTTAATTTGAAATTGGACATACTTAGGACATTTATCATTGTCTCCCATGCATCAAAATTCTTGACAAGTGAATGTGAAACATGAGTTTTTTAGGATTTAAGGGATATTAGTTATCCCTATGATTAATTTTTCTTGACTCAATTCCTTTTCTTCAAGTTAGGAATGCTTATTCTATTTAGAACAGTTAGAAATTGATAGAATCCTTCCAATTTTCTACTACTGGAAAATTCATTCGAATGAATTGAGCCTTCATTCGAACAAATTTGCATTCAATTGAGTGTGTGTGATTTGCGTTTGTTCGAACGAATGACCAGTTTGTTTGAATGAATCTTGAAGACGTTCAAAAAATCGTTTGAAATCGCAACTATTCATTTGAGACTCATCTTTCATCATATTTTTCTCTATTTTTCCTTGATTCCTAGCCTTGCAAAGTAGGATCACCATATCATGATCCAGAGCCTAATTCAACCAATTAGTAAACTAGGAAATGAAGGCTTTGGACCAACTCAGAGGGGACCTTTCTAAACAATTTTCAAGATGACAATTCAAGAAAAGATGCATGGGTTCTTCACCAAATTCACACACAAGGCAAGTAGCTTGTTGGTAAAATAACATGTTTTATTAGTTTTAATGAGTATCTAATATATTCTCTTGCATCCGCAGAAATATGATGTCTATTTATACATGTGGGAATACAATGAAATAGTTAATAAATGGTAAGACGAACATGTTCTACTAGTTTTAACAATAATGCTAGGTTACTTAATATCCGGCCAATACAACATTGCTAACTTATGAAGGTAAACACTTTTGAAAAAATCTGAAGGTAAGGCTAGCATTACTCTAGTTTTAAAAGGTATCTAAGAGAGTATATTGGGTATGGAGAAATATGAAGAGTCTATTCATATATGTGGAAATGTGAAATGCTTAGTTTATCGGATTGGATTACCAAATGTGTTCATTGGCTATGTGTTAAAAGGTGTTTTTAAAATTAATAGATATATTTTGTTCTTTTGTTTAGATTTTAAAGAAGAGTTAAACAAATTTATGTTAGCAAGTGAAGAAATTTGGTAACGTTTTTAGATGGATGTAACGTTAGTCATGTGAAAATATATATGGGGAGGTAGATACTAAGAGTGTGCAATGTAACTCGTGGTTAGTGGATGTAATGTAATATGGGTAGATGAAATGATGATTCATCGCTGTATCAATCCCAAAGAATTACCACAAACCATATTAGCCTGAGGTGCTTTATGGTTATAATTAATTAATTAAAAATTAATTTGATCAACTAATTATCTTACAAAGTTATGTAGATAGTCCAAAATAATTTTTAAAATTAATTAGACAAAAATTATGAAATTAACTAATGATTGGTTATTTATCAACTAATGATTCATGATTCATGATTATGCTCATAATTGGTTATTTATCACTTGATAATATATGTGTGTGTGTGTGTTTTTTTGTTACTTTCTTAATTTTTAGTGTGTGTGTGTATATATATATATATATATATATAATATTAATTGTAAAATCAGTTTAACTAGTTAAACCACAAAACCGTGAATCAACTCCTTCACCAGTTCGTTGTCTGATTCTAATAACTATGCTATTAAGTTTGTCTAATGTCTGGTTGGTAGCATTAGACAAATCTCTCACTGACTTAAGTGTCATTTTGAACTTTTATGAAACTTTATGAGATAAAACCTTTTAACTCTCCCACAATGAGTGTTAGAATGAGTCAGCCATGTTATGCATGTTTACTTGGCTGATAGTGCTTTATTTTCTACTTTCTTCTAACTCATTTCCCCTTTATAGAGAAGGACTAAGAGTTGTTTTAGGATCTCCAATGCTAGAAGCCTTACTCTTGTTGTTCATTCCATGGGGTCCCACCAAGCATGCCAAAAACATATTTAGTTTAAAAAGTCTTCAGTGAATGGTTGTGATTGTGTGCAAGCATGTGAGAGTTTGATGGGTTTATAAATAATGCCAAACATTTGATCCCTAAGATGTGTATGTGTGTGAGTGATGGATCAAGTGATTGTAAGAAAGTAGATAATCTCCTTTTGTTGAAAGTTCTCCTTACCTTTGAAAACAAGGACTTTCAATGGACATTGATTAACAAGATGAATGAATAAAGATATTGTATTGAAGTACCAAAAGTACTTTGAATGAACAAATAATTGATGACACGCTTGGATGTACAGACAACAGATTGTAAATACAGGTTGTGTAGTGGTGACACAAGAAGACTTACTTTTTGTATTCATCTCGTCTAGCTCGCCCCTAGAGTCCCCACTAGGCATGCCAAAAATATGTTTGGTCTAAAGATTTTTCAATGAATGGTTGTGATCATGTATGGGCATGCTAGAGCTAGATGGGCTCATATATAATGTCAAACTATTGATCTCTAGGTTGTGTGGGTCATAGATTAGGTGACTATAAGAAAACAAGAAATATCCATTTCTTGTAGATTTTTCTTGCCTCTAAGAACAAAGATTTTCAATAAAGCATGACTAACAAGATGAATAAATAAAGATATTGCATTAAAGTACCAAAAGTACCTTGAATGAACAAGTACTTGTTAACAGCATTGGACATTTATACAATGGAGCGTAAATATAGGATGTTTAAGTGTTAGCAGGGGTAGGTTTAGAGAATGAAAGAATAAGGTAGTTAAGCTAAACTATTACTTCTATGACTATGTTATCCTATACTAGGCTATACTAAATTAAGATATGTTAGGCTAAGCTAGGACTTTATGACAATTGACACCGAGTCATTTGCTCTTCTTCAATTCTAATATTTATAGTTGTATCTAAACAGTAGTTACTTTATGTTTTGCATATTTTCCATTTGTCGTCCGTGTTCCCACGTTTTGAATGATGGACGGTCACATCCTGCTAACTGCTAACACATTGCCCCGAACATACTCCCACATTCTGAGGGAGTAGTCCCTTCCAAATGTCTTGGATTGTTGCCACATGTCCCACGTCTTGTCTTTGAAATGTATTGGTCATGCGCTAATAAGGCTTTAGTTGTAACTGTTACATGTCCCACATCTTTAAAATGATAAGATTGACCACCTGGCCTTGAGCCTCTTATCATCCAAGGTTAATGACTTAATAAATTTACATGTATCTTCCTTAAGTGTCTAACAATCATGAGTTTAAGATGAACCAACCCGAAAGGCCGAAATTTAAGGAAATTATTAAGTTTGGACTAACCCGAACACTAATATGTTTATTTGCTGGTTTGAAAAGGGAATTTGATAAATCAGTTTTCATGACTTTACGAAGTCGGTGTTTGGAAAAAAAGTAAGGAGTTCACTAATAGTATCGAAAGTAAATAACAATTCATAGCATAGATAAAATAATAGGAGGAAAGGGTTAGAATTACTCTATTACTATTAGCAAAGAGAATAACTAATCCACCTTTATCCAATCATCCAATCCATGAAACAAACATAGAAATTATTTAGTCTTGAGCCCAAGAATACTTTAGCACGTGGCGTTATTATTGTTAAGCAACGGACTCAGTCCACTCTCAACACAACAGACTTATCACCAACGGCTTCAACATCTGCAACAACCTTATTAGCTCCAACAAACTGATTTCCTTTTAAACTCTGCTTCCGCATATCTTGTACTTGATATCTATTGTTTATTTCAAATGTATTCTTATCCTTGTAAATTGTAACAACCTGAGCTGTATAAATAAACCAATACACGGACTAGTTTGTACTGAGGCTAGAACCCTTTATTCATATCTCATTTCTTTCATGGTATCAGAGCCACTCTACTCACGCACGTCTACATTGGTCCTTCAATTTTTTTTTTTAACCTCCTCTAATGGCTACCTCATCATCTGTCAACTTTATTGCCCCCAATCTTAGTCAACTTGTTTCGACTAAGTTGGATGAGACCAATTATCTAATGTGGTTGTCTCAAATTGTTCCGGTTCTCAAAAGTCATGATCTAATGGGCTTCATGGATGGTTCTCTACTGTGCCCCTCTCAGTTTCTCATTGATGATCAAGGGAAACCAATAACTACTCTCAATCCTGAGTATATCCTATGGAATCGAAAGGATCAATTTGTTTTGGGCTAGATTAATGCTACTCTTTCTGATAAAATGGCACCATCTATGTATGGTCTCAATTCAGCACGACCTGCTTGGCTTGCCTTGGCCAACAAATTTTCTTTTCCATCTCGATCTCGCATTAACCATTTGAAGTGGCTCCTCCAAACTTTGAATCAAGGTTCCATGAAGTGTACGGCTTACCTTGATTCGGCAAAGCAACTAGCAGCACAACTAGGAGCTGTTGGTAAGACCATTGATGATGATGATTTAATTGCTTATATTGTGAGTGGTTTGAATCATTCATATCACCCCTTTATCACCTCTCTGTCCCTTGTCACCCGAGACAAAGCTCTCTCTCTTTTGAAGACTGCCAAGCCGAGCTATTATCTTGTGAATTACTTCTAGAAAATCAACTCCATTGTGAATTACTTCTAGAAAATCAACTCCATTCAATCCCACTTGAAACCAATAATTTAGCCCTGTTTGCTCCCAAACATCCCCAACAACCTTACAACAGAAAACCAAAATACCCCACAAAATCCCACCCGCAAACCTTTCAACCTCCATACTACTCAAAAAAGTCTGCACCTAATACCCAATCTTATCCTTCTCCTCGACCAAACCATCCTCAACAAACCTTTAATACCCCACGCACACCTTGCCAAATCTGTGGCAAACCAAACCACCAGGCATTTGACTGTTTTCATCGTATGGACTATGCTTATCAAAGTCGCCATCCTCTTACTCAATTAGCGGCTATGGTTACTCAAACTAATGCTACTCCTGTTGCCGAAGATCCTTGGTTCGCTGACAGTGGGGCTAATCAGCATATTACAGCCAATCTTGAGCAGCTAACTCTTGCACAATCGTACACTGGACAGGAACATGTTGCTGTTGGTAATGGACAAGGTTTTCATATCAAAAATACTGGTTCCATCGTTCTCCATACCCCTGCTTCTTCACTTAAACTTAGTCATGTTCTTCATTGCCCTCAAGCTTCTACTAATTTACTCTCTATTAATCAATTTTTGCTTGACAATAACTGTTTCTTCATTCTAATTGCTTCTCATTATTTTGTCAAGGACAACCGCATGGGGAAGACACTGTTGGAAGGATAGAGTAGTGCTGGACTTTATCCCATTAATTTGCAGTCGTTAGTTCTCAATAAACCACTTGCAATGGCAGCAGTAGTAGGAGTCAAAGCATCGGTTCCAGTTTGGCATTCTAGATTAGGACATGCTTCCCATTCAGTTGTTACTCAGTTATTAAATAAACATTCTCTACCTTATGTTGGTTCATTGAATAATGGTGAAGTCTGTGAGCCTTGTCAACTTGGTAAAGGCAAACAACTTCCCTTTTTACGTTCTCATCGAATAACAAATTCACCTTTGGAACTTATTCATTCTGATGTTTGGTCTTGCTCAACTCAATCTCTTAGTGGCTGCCGTTATTATGTTCTTTTCATTAATGATTTCTCTCGATTTACATGACTTTATCCTCTTCAAAATAAATCTGATGTCTATGTATGTTTTCTCAAATTTAAAGTTCTTATTGAAAATTAGTTATCTTGCAAAATTAAGAACTTTCAAACTGACGGAGGTGAGGAATACATGTCTAAACCATTTCAATCATTTCTTACAACAAATGGCATTCATCATCGCATCACATGTCCTCACACTTCTCAACAAATGGTACTGTTGAGAGAAAACATAGAAATATTACTGAAATGGGATTATCCTTACTTGCTCAATCTCATTTACCTCTAACATATTGGGTTGATGCCTTCTTAACTGCCATATACTTTATTAATCGTTTTGCCTACGTTGGTTCTTAACAATGACACACCATTCTTCAAATTGTTTGGGATCATTCCAGATTATACATCTCTTCGTACCTTTGGATGTGCTTGTTATCCGCTTTTAAGACCATATGCATCACATAAACTCATGTTTCGTACTAAGAAGTGTATATTTTTGGGTTATAGTGCTAATCAACGCGGCTATAGGTGTCTAGACCCAGTTTCTCATAAAAGTTTTATCTCTCGTCATGTGGTTTTTGATGAACTTACATTTCCTACAAAGGATGGCTTGAAGTCCTTACCACCTTCCACAGTGGCTACCTCTCATGGTAATTCCTTCCCTATCTTATTTCCTTCAAATTTTAATTCTGATTTACCTCTCTCTAATATTGGACCTGATCTATCTCGTAGCACTCATGCAGATTCATCTACCTCTCATAATTCTCCTGATCGACCCTCTTTCTCATCTTCATATGATTTCGTTGCTCCAACATCCAGTTCAAGTCCAGATATTTCTCCATCTCCTCCTTATTCCTTACCCGCACCTATAATTCCTCTTGCCTCTCACAGATCCCATCCTATGACCACTCAGTCTCAAACAGGCCATCTCAAACCCCGCACCTTCCATGAGTATAAGACATTCTACTCCACAAAACATTCTCTTAAGGCTCTTACCAGTATACCAATGCCAATTGAACCTCGTTCTTACAAACAAGCCTCATTGCATCCTGAATGGTGCACGGTTATGCAAAAAGAATATGATGCTTTGATTACAAACCGTACATAGATACTCTGCCCTCGACCATTGAATCATAATGTTATTGATAACAAATGGGTCTACAAGGTTAAACAAACATCCAATGGTCAGGTTGATCGACTTAAAGCTCGATTAGTGGCTAAAGGTTTTGAACAAGAATGTGGCATAGATTTCACTGATACATTTAGTCCAGTTATTAAAACTTCCACAATTCGAGTTATTCTTGCTCTTGCTGTTTATTTTGATTGGAATATACGACAATTGGATGTTTCTAATGCTTTATTGCATGGTGTTTTACAAGAGGACGTCTATATGAAGCAACCTCAACGCTTTGTTCATCCAGATTTTCTTACCTATGTTTGCAAGCTTGAAAAGTCCTTATATGTACTCAAACATGCCCCACAAGCTTGATTCATGCGACTATCTCAGTCTCTACTTCAGTTTGGATTTATTTCCTCACCGGTGGACTCTTCCTTATTTATTTATCATCAACGAAATATTCACTTGTTCTTTCTTATCTATGTGGATGACATTTTTGTACAAGCACGCATCCTTCTCTTATTGCCAAGTTACAACTGGAATTCAAAATGAAGGATCTTGGTTCATTAAATTATTTTCTTGGCATTTAAGCTCATCGAGACTCTACGGGCTTACACCTACGGCAATCAAAATACATTGATGATCTTCTCCATCGCACTAAAATGATTGGTGCCAAACCTTATCCCTCACCATGCTCCTCGGGACTTAAGCTTTCAGCTCATGATGGTGAACCTCTCTCGGCAGCTCAAATTATTGAATATCGCCAACCTGTTGGTGCTCTACAATATTGCACTTTGACTCATCCGGATATTGCTTTCTCAGTTAACCAACTATGCCAACATATGCATTGTCCAAGATCCACTCACTGGTCTGCTGCAAAGTGGGTTCTCCGCTACCTCAAAGGAACAATTGACAATGGCTTATGGTACCAAAAAGGATCTCTTACTCTTCAAGTTTATTGCGACTCCGATTGGGCTGGTAATTCTGATGATCGTCGTTCAACTACAGGTTATGGTGTATTTTTTGGTTCATGTTTAGTGTCTTCGACTGCTAAAAAACAAACTGTTGTAGCACATTCCAGCACTGAGGCGGAATATCAAGCTTAGCAATCACCATAGCCGAACTTTATTGGGTTAGAATGCTTCTTAAAGAACTTTGTATACCGCTCCCTATCCCTCCCACAATTTGGTGTGACAATGTTGGTTCATTAGCTTTAGCTTCTAATCCTGTCTTCCATGCTAGAACTAAGCATATCAAAGTGGACTACCATTTTATCAGTGAGCAAGTTCAAAATAAAGATATTACACTCCAGTTGATTTGTTCCCAAGATCAGATTGCTGATGTTTTTACAAAAGGATTAAGCACCAGTCGCTTTTGTGAGCTTCAGAACAAGCTACAAGTGTGCCTACCCCCTTCTAGCTTGCAGGGGGGTGTTAAGCAAGAGACTCAGTCCACTCTCAACACAGCAGACTTATCGCCAACAGCTTCAACATCTGTAACAACCTTATCAACCCCAACAAATGATTTCCTTTTACAATCTGCTTCCGCGTATCTTGTATTTGATATCTATTGTTTATTTCAAATGTATTCTTATCCTTGTAAATTGTAACAACCTGAGCTATATAAATAAACCAATATCCGGACTAGTTTGTATTGAGGCCAAAACCCTTTATTCATATGTCATTTCTTTCAATTATTGGATAGGGTGTAAATAAGAATCCATGCAGCCTCTTCCCAACAAGTTGATAGGATCCCACTTCGAGTTAAAGATGCAAATTTGGGCCTTAATGTTACAAATACTGGAAAGATCATCTTGTGTCAAATTTATAGCTCATTTTCAACCATTTCCTTCATATTATTTGGTGATTCGGTTTAATTTGCTTACTTTAGGAATTGTTTAGAAATTCTTTAAATTAGATAGGATCAAATTCATTTTCATTAAGTTATTTGATTTTTAAGAAAAATTAATTCTTTTCTAATATGATTTTATTCAAATTTTAAGTATTTTTTAAAATCAAACATGAACCAATACGTTAGGTATTAAATGATAAAAAATTTAAAATCAATTCATCTGTAATTTACAGAACTAATTCTAGCATTTTCCAAACAAACTCTTAACATTAGAGCATACTATCCAAATCAGCATTGTGTGGATACACACAGTTCCAATTAATATTAATCACTTATTCATCAGATTTTGATTAAACAAGAAGAAAAAATTGTTATTAATTTTCATAAATATTTCCAACTGAGAGCATCACAATTATCTATTAATTCTGATCTCAAAATTAAAAGTGAAAATATTAAAAATTCTTTAAAATAAAATTTTCAATTTAAAAAACTCATTATAATTTTTTTCTATCTAAAAGATGAAAAAATTAAACTTTTAACACAAAAAAAAAAATCTAATTGTTAACTTCTAACTTAATATTATTAAAAAAACATTTTTAATTAAACTAAAATATCATTTAACATATATTTTTAAAAAAATTCTAAATAATTCTTAAAATAAACCTTTTAAATTTTTTTATATATTAAAAACTATTTTAATCTAATTACTAATAATTGTTATCAGTGTTAAGGATACACACAGTTCCAATTAATATTAATCACTTATTCATCAGAGTTTGATTAAACAAGAAGAAAAAATTGTTATTAATTTTCATAAATATTTCCAACTGAGAGCATCACAATTATCTATTAATTCTGATCTCAAATTAAAAGTGAAAAATATTAAAAATTCTTTAAAATAAAATCTTCAATTTAAAAAACTCATTATAGTTTTTTTTCTATCTAAAAGATGAAAAAATTAAACTTTTAACACAAAAAAAAAATCTAATTGTTAACTTCTAACTTAATATTATTAAAAAACATTTTTAATTAAACTAAAATAACATTTAACATATATTTTTAAAAAAATACTAAATAATTCTTAAAATAAACCTTTTAAATTTTTCTATATATTAAAAACTATTTTAATCTAATTACTAATAATTGTTATCAGTGTTAAAATTAAAATTTTTTATATTAAAATTTTCTGTTTAAAATTTTTTAGATAGAACATAAACTTCTTGGAACTTTTTTTGTATTTCTCCCAAAACAAAACTTGTGAGGTCCGACCAGAAAATAGCATAACCTTGAAAGAATTATCTCACTATACAACATAACCTTGAAAGAATTATAATCTATTACATGCGTAGCAGATTGGCTAAGAAGGAAACGTTATCTAACGGTGCAAATGATAGCACTACCAACAGTGGCTGTAAATTAAATAATGTAAGCCACCTAATTAGATTAAGTCAAGGCCGGTGCGCAAACCAATGTGAGGTCCGGTCAGAAAATAGCAAACAAAAAGAAAAAACTATAGTGATTAAAAACCAGTAACTATGATTCAAGAACCCTCAATCCTCTATCTCAAACTGAATGTTGAGTATGCAATAGTACTAATATAATATTATATATGCAAAAGAAAAACAATAAAATTCACTGGATCCATCACTCCGGATAACTGAAATCCAAAATTAAAAATTATATCTGTCTCGCCTTGAGTCATTATCTAGACGAAAATTCCAAGTCTCCAACTAAAACTAATAACAAAAACAAAAAGAAAACTGAAAACTTTCGGGTTCCGCTAAAGGGTAATAGCTTGGGAAGTGAAGGGCCTCGTACAAAAAGGCATTGCATCCCTTAGTCAAAGAGACTGAATCCCATATCCTGCAAAAAGACAAATACACAAGTCAGCCAATATAAACATGTCCATTGTGAGTCTGATAACGAAATGTCAAGAAAATATCATGGCAAGCCTAAATTTACAGGATGACAAATAAAGCATTCAACCAAGGTCCTTGTTGATAAGATGAATATATGGTATCATAAAAGAAAGCTCACATCATCAGACTCTTCTTTCTCCTCCACTTTCTCCTCTTTCTTTGGCTCAGCAGCAGCAGGTGCAGCAGCGCCACCACCACCCCCAGCAGCAACTGCTGCCATTGGAACACCAGCACTGCCACCAGAGGGAACTGAAGCCAACTTCTCCCTTCCAGCTGCAATTAGTTCAGTGATGTCTTTCCCCTTAACTTGAGACAAGAGTAACTCAATCTTATCATCATCAGCCTCAGCTCCAACTGTTGACCAAAAAAATTCTTTCATTCAATGTTAACTGCCAAGTTCTAACTATGGAGCCTCGTATGAAATGAGATTTTTTCCCCCCCTAAAAGTAAGCCATATATGAACGACACACGAGTTTTCAATAGCTTCAAGTCAATCTCAAATTATAACTTCAAAAGTACAAGTAGACATGCCTTGTGCCTAAAAATATATCTTTGCAAGTTTACACAAATAAACTAAATTAAAAAAATAAACAAATGCATTACTTTTTAAATGCATATAGATGACTATATCAATTGTGATGACTCTTGACTCCACTAAGAACAAATGTAGGCAAACAAGCGAATTCCAAATCATTGTAGGTTAAAACTAAAGATCAGCTGCCTTACCAATGGATAAACTGACTCTTCATATAAAGGATGAAGTCCATGTTGTATACTTTTTTGCTAATGACATTATTTTAATTGATGAAACTAAAATAAAAAAACATGTTAAATTAAAAGCTTAAAAATAGGCTTTCAAATCAAGGGTATTTACGATAATAGGACGATAACTGAATGTGGGATCTAAATTTAAAAATTAGGAATACAAACGAAAATGTAACAAAGCTTGAAAATTAAGATATAATGAAAATTGAGAAATTTTGTTGTTTATGATCCTTTATCCACAAGAAGTGAGAAACTGGAGATGATTTTGTTAATAATATTAAAATGGGACGAGTTAAGTGGAAACGTTCTTGTGGCATATAATGTAAAAGAAATATACCCCTAAAATTGAAAAGTAATTTTTATAGAGTATTTATTAAACCATGTTATATAAAGCTGAATATTGGACAACTAAGAAACAATACATTCATAAAAATGTGATTGAAATGAGAATATTAAGGTAAATGTGTGGTACGACAATAAAAAATTAAATTAAATTAAATAGCAATTACATTTGTAAGATTGTAAAAGTAACACCAATTTTAGAGAAAACGAGAGAAAACCAATTAAAGTGGTTTAGCATACAACAAAAACTAGTAACTGCATTAGTAAGAATGAGTGACATGATTCACATTGTTCATCATGTTTAGGACAAGAAAAAAAACAAAATCAACTTATGTTGAGATTGTAAGAAAATATACTACTCAACAACACCCCAAGATCCACTTACCTATCAATATATATATATATAGTAGTGTGCAGTTTAATTGGTGTGATGTCCTTGACGATATAGGATTCATGTATCAAAAAATCTATGATCAAGAAAATAATTCCAACCAAAAGATTCAAGCCACAAAAAGTTCAAAACAAATTACATCAAACCACAGTTAGAGAAGCAATTTAACAAGCATAAACCTACCACCAAACTAAAACTAACAAGACAATACAATGGCACTGATCATCAGAGATCTATAACTGATCCAACCAACCAGCCGCCACTTCACACATGCAATCAAACTGATCGAAAGAACAGAATGCAAATTCAACCCAACACCATCAAACCCAAGCTACCTAGCCCAAACACATGCAAATGTTACATGTTTTACAAACTAGGGGAATATTGTCAAATCAACTAATAGAGTTCAGCAAAATGACAGGCAGATGAAATCTAATTTTTCAGGATAATAAACCAATTAAATAACATTTGAAACACACCTAGAACTATATTTAATACTGTAGAGCATACATATATACATATAAGTATGGGATATTGGGATCTCAATACTACATGATATAAACATGCCAATATTACACTTCTATTAAAAATAGGTTACATATAATTCCAAGGACACAGCACTACAACAGTCTAATATTTGTTTGTGTATATATAAGTCGTCCAGGCATATACACACATTATGACAAAAAAATATCTTTTTCCATGCACATGAATGTGGGACCATAATCACCACTTCTAAGACTTCTTACCATCACTCCATCTCAATTCGTCTTATTTAAAAACATGATAAGAGGTATTAGAAACTTAAGTTATGTTTTCCTAACAATTATGTTCTAATGATATACTACCATCACTCCATCTCAATTCTTCTTATTTAAAAACATGATAAGAGGTATTACAAACTTTAGTTATGTTTTCCTAACAATTATGTTCTAATGATATACTAGAAAAGGTATACCGTATATCTTAAAAACGTGATCAAAATTAAAAGGAAAAAATACATTTTAAGATCCAGGATACATTTAGAGAGCATGTGACAAATCAATAAGTACATGAGTGATGAGTCATATGTAGTATCATTATCTAATACAGATATGGTAGCTCATGGAAGCATCAGTGATTCCTAGAACAGATAATTGGCAAAATATAATCTAAAATTCACTGAAATACTGTCATTCTCAAACTCATCTAGACATACCCTTTAAGCTGTATCTAACAATGGACAATGTACACAACTTACGCTCCATATAAAATAAGTCTTCCACAGTTATAAAAGCCATCCAATAGTTAATATTCCACAACAAAATTCGACGCCAAATTCAAATCGGAAACAAGCCCTGCACTGCAATACAACAGCCCTCCATATGTATTTACATACACATACAAATATAAGCACGTATATAAAACAAGTCTTCCATAGTTATAAAAGCCATCCAATAGTTAATACTCCACAACAAATTTCAACACCAAATTCAAATCGGAAACAAACCCTGAACGAAAATACAATAGCACTCCATATGTATTTACATACACAAATATAAGCACGTATAAATCGAACAAGAGAAAAAAAAAAACACAAAAATTAAAAGAGCTCGGGTCACTGGATCATGTTCAGAGAATCAGAATACAGACAAATGATCGTTTCAACAGATATGCATTAATTTAGGAAAATAAAATCAGAATTGTGAAATATATAAAAGGGGTGTACCTGAACCGAGAATATCCTTAATATCATCAGCCGATGGACAGGTGCTGCCTCCCAACACAGCCAACAGATATGCAGCGACTACCTTCATTTTTCTACTCGGAACAGACGCACAAAAACAAAACCCAATCAATATATAACTTGATACGTATATTTGTATGTGTTAGTATACAAATCTATATATATATATAGAGAGAGAGAGAGAGAGAGGGAGAGAGAGAGAGAGAGTACTTGGCAGATTTGGATCCCGAAAGATGAAAGAAAGAAAAGAAGGGCTAGAGCGCTGGATCGAAGTACGCGAGGCCGCTCCTAGGGTTTTAAGAAGAGGAACTCGATGCCGGACAATATAATGATTATATATACGCTATATGTATCTAGGGTTTTTTAGACGCTGTTCGATCAGGTGGCTGATTTTGATTAGATCTAGTCCCTTGATTTTCGACTTTCCCAATATTATCCTTTTCTTTGCTAAAATTCCCATATTGTTAGCCACGATGCAAGAGTACTGGCAATGCCAAGTAGTTGGAAAATCAAAACCCAGCAGACCTAGGTATCTACCTGGTTCTCCTCTTGGGTCAGATCTGGCCCAATGAACAAGGAAATTTTGGGCCATCTTATCATTTTTTTTTCTCAAAAATAAAAAAAAATAGGGGATTTTTGTATAGAAAATTGTCCTTGGACCAACCAGGATAGGAGCTTGATCCTTGATCCTATTTTTGAGCACTAGTTATGTTGTTTAATTTTTCAAGAAGTTTCAAATTTAAAAAAAAAAAAGAAAAAAAAAAGAAAACGTGTGTTATGAGATAATTTGGAAAGAGTAAGCTTGTTTAAGGTGTTAAATAATATTAAATGTATCCTACAGCTTGAATCTTTTAGTAATTTTTATTAATTATTCATTAAATATAAATTTTATAATATAAATTATACTGATGTTTCGTAAAAATATTTTTAAGAATTGCAAACGATATATCCTTATGATCCAACCATTTATTTTTAAAAACAAAACAAATATATATATATATGTATATAATAAGAAGAAGAATTAATACAAGGCCATGTTATATATTAACAAATGAAGATCACAAAAATTTTAGACTCCTCCAAAAATGTACTATCTACATATTTTCTGGCACTGTATTTCAAAATTTTAATTTTAGAATTATATGTATATATATATATATAAAATCAATCCTATGTGGTCATATGTAGTTTCGAATTATACACCCAAAGCATGTTACCGTTGAAACATTTTTTTTTTTTTTTGGCTTTTGTTATTTTCTGATTGCGATGGTTTCAATTCCTATTCTATTTGTTGCTGCTTGTTCCCCGCTACTCATACTTCCTCACCTATCTTTCTCTCTACAATCCCTAATATAACCCCCTCCCTTTTCTACCCGGTCTGCTATAGAGTCGGTCGCCATACCTATTTCCACCTCAAAAATATATGATATTGTTTGGAAGCCTTGCAAGAAACATAAATCCAAATATTTGTCTTAAACTCTCTTAGTTTTTTTTTTTTTTTTGATAATTGTAAAGATCCGGAATTTTTTATTTATTTACAAATTATAAAATAATAATAATGTAAAATTGTATTAAAGAATTAAATTTGTTAAATGAAATGACTAAAATAGGTTTAGAAATAAAAATGAGAAAAAAAAAAATAAGGAGGAACAAAAATGAAAAATAATCCTTGTCTTACTTTTAGCTTATAAAGCCAAAATTTCTACACACCTAAAACACACACATTCACGTACAAGAAGGAGAGAAAGCAAGAAAAAAAAAAAAAAAGAGAAAGAGAAAAAGAGAGGGAAGGCTAGGGTTTGAAGATCTTTGATGGAGTGAAATTTTTTTTGAAAAATTAAAGAAACACAAAGCCTAACAAATCTCAACCAAGTAAGAAATTTGAAAAATCCATTAAGATTCAACAAAGGAAAAGTTATGGTTTTTACCACAACTTGAAGAAATTGAGATTGGAAATTTCAAAACCTAGGTATAGAACTTGTGTAGATAGGTTTAACATGCATCAATCTCTTATTTTGCTACAGAATTGTTAATTTTTGCATATTTGGGCATATGTTGCATGAATCTTAAAAATCTAATGTATTTATTGAATTCTTGCTATGAAATAAATTATTTTTACCTTATCTTGATGTTGACATAACTTCTAGTTAAACGCGAAAATATTTGATTGGCGAAATCACAAATAGGGTTTTTTGTGTATTATGCTTGATATTATAAATGGCATGCAAAATGTTCGTGAAATTGCTTGAATGAATCCTTGACGTAAAATTATAAAAATTTGAGGAAGTTACTTGAATGCTTAAGCCTTATGATGAAAATATGATGAATTATGAACACAAATATTAATGACAAGTCCTTGGAAGTGTGAGAATGAACACTTGAAAAATGATGAACATAGGGCTCGAATTAGGCACGTCAATTATGTGATTTTGAGCGTGGTAAGATTGCGCTTACCCGGAGTTTTGATTAGTGTTTGGGATGGTGTCTGTAAAGATCTAAAAAATCAGGATAAATTTTTCGTTTTTATCGGTAGAATACTATTCATGCACTATTTACTGGTAGGGCACTATACATACATCATTTAGATATAAGTCATGTTTAGAAGTATAATTTGAGTATGCCATTGAAGAGAAATATGCTTAGAATGTTAAAATACACCTCTTGTGAGAATTTAAGCCTAATCGGAGATAGTTTAAAAAATGAATCCGAAAAGGGCATCCCGAGTGGGATAAATTTTTTGAAAAAATATCATTTAAAATAATTTTAAGAACTTTGGTTAAAGCAGAATGTCAAATTAAGGCATTTCGAGATGGGTTGTAGTGCAACGAGGTCCCGCGACTCATTAAGGGCAAAAAGGTCTTTTCACCTCTTAGCCCCTTTAGTATAAATACAGCCCTTGAGAGTTAAATTTCTCAGAATTGATATGAGAAAACATAGCAGGTCGTGCTTGGAGAAAAAAGGTGAGAACAACCTAAGTTTTTCAACTTTTTACCTTCCAAAACTCATCTCTAGCCTTGGAATTTCACAAGGCTTCCTTCTAAGAAGTTATTCCCCACCTCAAAGGATACATTCTTATCGACTGGTTCAGCTGCATAGCGAGCACAGCTCCCTAGGATTGAGAAAAACCCTTTTAGGTATGATATTTTGCTAAGTAAAGAATATAGTTAAGTTTAGGAGTGTTTTTATATGTTAATTGTATGACTTACATGCTTACTTGTTATTAGAAAATAACCTAGCATATAATTACTTTGAAAACCCAGGGTTGGTACCTTGTGTACTTATGTATTATTTGAGAATTTGGTGAAGTAATGAACATGTAACATGAATATATGTATAATTCATTGGATTATATGCTATATTCATGTAGACAAAGTTTTGTGGTTTAGAAGTTATAATTTGCTTTATATATGATGTATTATTTAAGGTACACTCTATGGATTTGATAAATGTCTCGTTGAAATTGCATAGAAAAATCAAGGCATCTTGGAATACTTGAATCTTTGGAAACATAGTGTGTATTGAGCACTTTGGTGCTAGGCATTATGAGGGCATAGATTCTGTGGTGAAAAACTCAAAATTTGGCCAATGACAATACTCACGTGCTGACGGGGGCGGACTATGAAGCGAGGCATGGGTGGGCATAGAGTTACATGTGTGTGTTATACATATTACCTGTCACGCCCCGAATTCCCGCGAACCCGAGGCGCGACTGAACGAACGGAAAGAAAATAAAATATAAAGTAAATAAAGGATAATCTAACGGATTCAATCCAAACTTACATTCATTTCCTTCAATGTACATCCATGTAAAACACAGTCAATAAAAACGTTCAACATGTCATTCGGACTTAAGCCCTACATTACAAAATATGCCCTCATGGGCCAAATATCCTCTTAAGCTCATAACTCCTCCACTCTGTAAGACTTCCTCAAGTCTTAGGTGCCGGGAGCGTCATCTGAAATGTTTGTCCCACGAATGGGTCAGCTCAACTGCTGGTACAATATAATGCTAATGCAAGAAACAAAATTAAGGGCGTGGCATGTGCAAGTGTACAGTTATATCTACATGGCATTCAACATCATGCATACAATGTACTAGCAATAATCTGCATGTCATCCAACTCATTAACATAATCTAAGGCGTGGCATGTGCAAGTGTACAGTTATATCTCCATGCACAATTATAACCTACATGCCATCCTATTCATTCATACAATGCATTAACAAGATTCAAAACAATTATAACCTATATGCCATCCAATTCATCCATACAATGCATTAACAAGTTTCATCACACATTCGGGAATTCATTAACACAATGCAATAAAAATATGCGTGACACACCCATGCAACTCTATGCCAGGTCAACTCTATGTCACACCCATGTCAACTCATGTAATGTAATGTAATGTCCCTTCACGGATCGCTCCTGTTAGTTTGGGTACCAAATGCAATATCATGTCCCTTCGCGAATCGCTCCTACTGGTTCGGGTACCAAATGCAATATCATGTCCCTTCGCGGATCGCTCCCGCTGGTTCGGGTACCAAATGCAATATCATGTCATGTCATGTAATGTCATGTCCAAGGAATTATACCATGCCAATATGTAATAACCGGAAAAAAAAAATTTAAATAAATTTTCTTGGTTATTTATTGTTATTATTATTATTATAATTATTATTATTTATTATTGTTAGTATTAAAAATGTGAAATTATGTGATATGTATATTATTATTATTACATGGGTATTATGTATGTGTAACATGTATATATGTGTGAGATAATTATATGTATGTGTGGATAACTTTGTGTGTATATATATATACATATATAATCAGGTTGTGTGTGCAACTGACCGTGTGTGTGTGTGTGATGTCGTGTAAGTGTGTGTGTGTCTAGGGTGTGTGTATATGAGTGGATATATATAGGTATAGATGTAGAGCAGCTTTGCATTTAATGCAAAGCTGCCTTGTAGGGAAATTTGGGTGGTTGAACAGAGAGAAAGTCAGGTCAAGGAAGGCTGCAAGTGGAGAGGAATAGAGAGAGAAAGAGAGGAGAGAGAAAAGAGTCGGTTGTGTTTTGTGCATATATACGGACGTGTGTGTTGAGTTAGAAAAGAAAACAGAAGGAAAGAATGGAAGAAGGGAGAAACTGAGAGTGGATTGAAGTGGAACAGAAGAGAAAAGAGGAGACCTGCAACCAAGAAAAATCAGGAAATTAAGGTAAGTGGGTCTCGTTCTGTTTTTAAGATTTAAGAGTTTTCATTTGATTTTAAGTGTAGGGTTTTAGAGAGCATGAAAAATGGAAAATATTGCAAAAAGAATTAGTTAAAATGGTTGAGAAATCAGTGAGTAAACCCTAGTTGCAGGTGTAAGAATAATTTCGGGTATTGACATTTTATGCATGGAACTATGTTTTAAGTGACCTAGAAAAAATCCTAAGAAGTGCAGAAAGAAAATAGAAAAAGAAATAAGTTAAAATAGTCAAGAACCGAGCATGAAATTGGAAATATTCAGCTCACCGGAAAATCGGCCAGAGCTCTTGTTTCCCATACTCGAGATGATTAAGAGGGTCTTGATAGAAATGGAGGATAGATTTGAAATCCCCATGAAAAGGTAGAGAGAATAGCATTTGAAAACTGTTGAAAAAATGGTAGAATTCCGGTGGCCGTCGCCGGAGAAGGTGACTGTTACCACCGGAACCCTACCGGAGAAATAGGGGAGATAACCGGAATGTTGTGGGACATTTCGGGTTAAAACGGAAAACGGATACGGGTTGGATCCGGGTCAGGGCCCAACCGAGTTGAAACGGGTAAGTCAAAATGGTACAGTTTTGTTTAAGTTTTAAATGTTTTAAAATTCAATTAGGAGTGTTTGGTTACAGGTTTTAGAAATTGAAATTGAAATTGATTTGGGGGATGAGGATATCCTATTCTAGGTTTGAGGGATAGCCACTGTTTGGCTATCCATAGTAAGAATAGAGTTTTCTTAAATTACAAATTGGCCCCCCCCTGACTTTTAGTTATTATAATTTGACCTCATGAATTAAATATTAATAAAATAATAATTAAATTAATTAATTAATTTAATTAATTTAATTATTTAAATATTCTAAAATAATCCAGAGTCCAAATGGGACAAGTCATTAGTGTATTTTGACTATCTCGACCATTCTGAGACCAATGGTGAGGTCCGTTTTATGAGACGGGGTCCCAAAAAATAAAAGACCCGTAGTAGCCTTTAAAATTACCAAAATGCCCCTAAATTGAAGTACAGTCAAACGAACTCCGAATTAAGTAAAAAAATAGTGAAACTTTATTATCTTGAACATTCCGGACTCAACCGTGGAGTCCGTTTTGTGAAAAGAGGTCACAAAATGTGAGGACCCGTGAAAAGTGTAAAATGACTGTTTTGCCCTTTTGAACCTAGATGTCCAAATTGAGTTCTACGAGAACCTAAACTTATTTTCTTCGGCGTCCTAGACTTAATGGCAGAGTTTAATTTAGCAGAAAAGAAACCTATGAATTAAAAGACATAAAATTTGATAAATAACATAAATTCAAATGACAATAGACTAAGTTGTAATTTATGCTTTTAGGGACACTGACAGGACAGGAGAGGGCGATCTGATCTCCTGCATTTTCATTGACCAGTTCAGTTACATATCGTGCACGATCTTCTAGGGTTGAGACCAACCCGTCAGGTATGGTGTTTTGCTAATGTTAGAAATGAAGTTAAGTTAGGAATGTTCTGTGAATGACTGGCATGACTTATGTGTTTATGTGGAATGTGTTTACTTGATGATTTAGAATTGGTTGTTCACATGCTTACATGTTACTTGTACTTTATGAATGTTTAGTGAATGATGAACGTGAGTCATGACGTGTGTATATGTTGATTATATGAGATATGCTTACATGTGGAATCAGCTGGTGATTTATGTATTATTGTCTCGAGCATGCTATATGTGGAAACCATGTTTCATTGAGATTGCATTGGTATATTGGCATATGATGAATTCTTTGAGAACATGGCGTGGGTAAGCACGTGGTGCTTTGCATTATGAGGGTGTAGATCCTGTGGTGAAAAACCCAAAATTGGCCATTGCATTGGTACTCCGTGCCATCGGGGAGTACCCGTAAACGAGACATGGGTTGTGGCATAGAGTTGTGCATGGGTGCGTCACGCATACCATTCATATATATATATATATATATATTACTGTGATGCTTTGAATGTCATTTAGATATAAATGTACACTTTGCACATGCCACGCCTTAGCTTTATTTCTTGCATTAGCATTTCATCATACCAGCAGTTGAGCTGACCCATTCGTGGGCAACATTTTTCAGATGAGGACCCTCCAGCCACTTGAGATTCTGTGATACCCTGATAGGGTGAAGCACGCGGTGTATATTTTGGTCCATGGGACTTGTATTTTGTAATGTAAAGGCTTAAGCCCGAATGACCTATGAACAATGCAGTTGTGCAATGTATTTTATGTTATTATATGTATTGATGGGAATGGAGGCTTGCTTAGTGGATTTATTTATATTTGTCCTTTAATTTATTTTATTTCTTGTCTCGTCAGTCGCGCCTCGGGGTTGTAGAAATTCGGGGCGTGACACAATATGCCTTGATTCCACCATACCATAATGTAAACTCAATAAAACATCATATCCACACATGAAGTATGCTTTAAATGATGTATTACACAATAACATTCAAATCAGAAGATCCTTTCATCAAGGTCACATGTCATGCATAGTCCATTTAACACATGCTTTAAGTCACACATTTCATAATCCCAACAATTCTCAAAAAAAAAAACATAATCCACACACTATGCTAACACATGCGGTGTACACATAGTCATGATTCACATTCATCACCAACTTTCAAAAAGGTAACAGGAAACACATAAGCATATAAGCAATAAAACAAACATGTGAATCATCAAGTCAACATGACAGTTATTCCTAACCTAAATTCTATTTCTTACTTAGCACAATATATCGTACCTGATGGTCGGTCTCAACTTGGAGAGATGCACTCGGTGTGTACTGGAACTATTAGTGGAATGCAGAAGATTAGATCACCTTCTCCTTGCCTTTCCGTGTCCCTAAAATCATAAATGTAACTCAGTTCATTTGTTACTTAAATTATGCTATTCATCAAATTTTATGTATTTATTTTAAAAGTTCATATTTTGCCAAATTAAACTCTACTATTGAGTCCGAAACGTCGAAGAAAATTGGTTTAGGTTTTCGCAGAATTCAATTTGGACATCCGAGCTAAAAAGGGCAAAATGGTCATTTTGCACTTTCACAGGTCCTCACTTCCCGAGACCTCTTCTCATAAATTAGACTCCACAGTTGAGTCCGGAACATTCGAAATAATAAAATTCACTATCTTTTTATTTTAAATCGAGGTTCGTTTGACTGTGTTTTGACTCATGGGCATTTTGGTAATTTTTAAAGGTCTCACGGGTCTTTTATTTTTCAGGACCTCATCTCACATCACGGACCTCACCGTTGGTCTTAGGAGGCCTAAGATAGTAAGAAAACATATATGACTTGTCCTATTTGGATTCCGGACATTTTTTGACTATTTAATTTAATTAAATAATTTTAATTAAATTAAATCCATTTAATATGATATATGTATATTTAGTTTGCATATAAAAATTGGATGAAATGGGTGGCACGCTGGCCAGCGTGTCACCTCCCTCCCAATAGATACTGCCTTCGAGTCCCACCAGGTGCAATGCGCCTTTTATATTTTTTTGATTTTATTTAATATAATATATATATATATATATATATATATATATATATCCTTACAGTATTTGGCAACACGCACGCGCGTGGCCGAGTGGAAGGAAGGAGCAGTTGCGCGCGTGAGGACATGGTTCGAACCTCACCGACAACAACTTTTCCCTTTCTCTATTTTTTTTTTTTTTTTGATTTCTTTTGACTGTTAGGCCCAACCCAACAGCCCAAAGATTTAGAATTTAAAACAGCCCACCCTTTTAAATTAAAACAGACCAGCCCAAGCCTTTATTTAAACCCAAACAGGCCCAATACCCTTTAACCTAAAACAGGCCCAATACCCTTTAACCTAAAACAGGCCCAACGCCAACGCAAGGGGGGACACTGTTCATCGTCCCCCTCAGTTTCCTGGTCAAGAAACCCTAGGGTTCCGTCGCCATCTTCGGCGACGGCAACCCAATTCTGGCGTGATTTAGATACTTTTTAAATGCCAACTTTTTCCAATTTTTGTGTAGATCTAATTCCCAGGACTAGTTTTAGATTTCATCCCCTAAATCCACTCGAAACAGTTAGAGTTCGAACTTCCGACCAACCTGGTAACTTTTAATTTTGTGACTGTTTCTCAACTGTTTTGACTCAAAAATTTCCCTATGGGTTTTCTGCACCTCGTAGGGTTAAATTTAAACCATTTTGACAAGGTTTCGCGCATAAAATATTGATCAACCCGAAACTGCCTCACTACCTGTAACTCCAAAGTTCTCTCTCATTTCTCCTCCATTTTAGTTGATTTCTTTTGCATTATTTTCTATCCTTCATACTCTACAATCCTCCATATTTAACTGCACAAATTATGCGTTTTAAAAATTAAAAACAGAACCAACATGCTTACCCATTTTCGGATTTTCTTCTCTGGCGCAGCTCCCCTCCTCCTTTCTCGGTTCAAGCTCGGCTCAGGCTCCTCTCCAGTGTTCACCTCTCCTTCACACAGCTTCTCTCTCTCTCTCTCTTTGTCTTTCACTCTAACTCAACGGACGCACACCAAACACTCAACTTATATCCTCGGTATATACAACCCAGTTGCAAGGTCATCTCAGCAGCCCTATTCTTTCTCTTCCCACTTTCTTTTTTGACTTTTTCCCTTGTCTCATGTAGCAATGCAGCTTTGCATTTAATGCTTAGCTTGCATTGTTGGTTTTTCCTCAATATATATATATATATATATATATATATAATACACATACACACACACGACAACACTCTCCCATTTGCACACAAACTGACACACACACTGCACACACTACTGTTCCCCTTTTTGTATATATGCTCATACGTATACAATTTGCTAAACATACATATATACAACACTTCACACAATATACTTATACATATACAATAAACCTATTATACGTGCATATATATCCCTACCCATACGTATATACCAGTTTTCGAGCATACGCACATATACTGATATCTTGGGGCTTAGGCATATATGCGCACACATGCTTGCATGGGAACGCGTGCGTGCATGCATCACGAGACTCAGTCCCGGGTTGCCCGGGTGTCGTCCGATACCGGCTATACAAAATAAACCGTCGTCATATCCACTATCGCTCAGTCTACAAAATATCATGGTGTAAAGCTTCGACAGTTCGGTTCACAATTGGCCTCACATTACCCATCAGTCTACCTCGATCTACGTGTCATGTCTCGGCTCAGGGTGTTACAGTCCTATTGTCAAAACGAAAAATTTATCCTCAATTTTTCATGTCTCTACATTACCATTTCATTGCATCATTGAATTAGAAGGGATATAGCTTATAAATGTACACTTTGCACATTCCATGCCATATCTTTGTTCTTTATATTAGCATTATGTCACACAAGTAGTCGTGCTTACCCTATATGAGATTACATATTACAAATGAGATTACATATTACAAATGAGACTCCTGACACATGAGACTTGATGAAGTCCTGAAGCATGGAGGAGGAAGTGGACCTTGAAGAACTTTTGGCTTTTGGGGCATATTTTTGGTTTTATGAGGGCATAAGCCCTAAGACATATATATTAACTTGTAAAATTTTGTATAGCATTGAAACAATGGGCAAGGCCGTAAATTTTTCGTGAGCATGGAGCTCATGACACTTAAGCTTCAAGTATATACATGTATATATATATATATATATATATATAGTGGATGTATGTTTTAAATTAAGAATGAATGACTTTGTTGTTTAAATTATGTATGAATTGTTTAGTTGAGTAAGAGGATGTAGTTTGGTAGTTAGTCTAAGAGTAGTGGATTATGTTGTAAAATATTAGGTGGAAAAGGTTTAGAAAACAAAAGAGGTCATGTCAAAAATTTTGTGAATTAAAAAGAGTTTTTGGGTGTGTAAAATGCCCATATTTAAATAGGAAGAGTGCAAAAAAGTAGGGGTTAAAAACTTTGAGGAAGTAGGTTAAAAACTGAAAAAATTAGCTTATAGCACTTTGGAAAAAAATTTAGAAAATAGAGAAAACAGCTTGCAACAAATACACTGTTGCTATAGTAGTTAGTTAGTGAGTCAGCCACCAGCTCAACCGCGCGCCTGAGCGCCCCCCGCGCGCTTGCCGTTCCCCTCACGCCTGCCATGCCCTCCTCGCGCGCGCGCATGCATACGTACCACTGCCTGCGCCCTACGCGCCAGCCCTTTTGCACCTCCATGCCACCAGCCCTTGGCCATTTGTCTTGGGCCATGTTTGACCAACCTTTTTGGGCCATGTTTGACCAACCTTTTTGGGCCATGTTTGGCCACCTTTATGGGTCATGTTTGGCCACCTCCTTAGACAAATTTTGGTAGACTTTTTTACCTATTCTTGGCCTATGTCCTAGGACATTTTGGGCCCATTTGGGTCATTGTTCCAAGGTATATTTAGAGACATTTTGGGCTATTTTGAAAACCATGCTTGAACATGACTTAGACTAATTTTGACTATTGGTTGGGGGGAGATATTTGATTGGCATTTGAAACCCATCTTGGGTAAGTCTAGTAGTGAATTTTCATTCTTAATTTTGGGAAAACATGGAAAAATAAATGTGTAATCAACTAAATCCGTTTACTGGTCTTTTATTAATTTTTCTTAATTCTTTTCCATTCACTCCCCGGGTTTTAGAAATTTGGGGCGTGACAGTGTCTCCCTTTAACTTGCGAGTTGTAAATCGGCGCGAGTGATCGTATGTCTCCATCAAGTTAGTAGCCCGTAAAGCACACAAGGCTTGCCTGAGGCCAACTAGGAATATAGTCTTGGGATTGAGACTTGAGAGAATGGGATTGATATTTTGATAAGTTGAATGAAACTGAATAAATGAAGTCCTAAATTATTTGTCCATGTATATTGTTTCATTAGACAATGTTCTTTTTTCATAGTTATTTACTTTGATATGCTAAGAGTTTGGCTATTTCTTGAATTTCTTGCTTTGTTGATGATGCATGCTTGATGAATACTTGATTACCACTACACGTGCACAAGCATACACGTGCCACCATATTTTCTTACCCATGTTTAGATTTTCTTCTACTAGGGTTGTTAAACTAACCCCTACTAGATGTAGGAGCTGTCAAAGAGAAGTTCGCTAGTTAAAGAACACTTAAAGCTATTTTTGGGAAGACTACATTTTTGTGTGCACTTAGATGACCCCCTCCTTATGTGAAGGCTTATAATGACTTTCATTTTTGAACAAAACTGAATATGTGTATACTTGTGACGGGCTATGTTTTTGGGGTAATGCTTGAAGGACTATTATAAGTTATTTTGGAAAAGATCACCATTTTTGTATATTTGACTACCATGAACTTTTTGGGAAGTTTATTGATTTAATGTTTTTTTGGAATAGACTATGTAAATTGTATCTAGAATGGGTATGAACTCTAATGATTATGTTGATGTAATTATGGTAGGGCACTTGACTATCTTTTGATTCTTTTTAAATTTATGGAACATGAAGTTTGCATAAAACTTAGTATATTTCTTGTTATTTTTAATGCATGAAACCTCATGAAATTGATGCTAAAAATATGAAAAAATATTTAATATATACTTGAAAACCATTAGAGTTGAAAAAGGAACCAAAATAGCTTGAAAAAGTCACAAGAAAACAAGTAATGGGTTAGCCCAACCAATTGATCGGTATTGGTCACCAATTGACTGATTATTTTGCACTTTCAGCACTTTATTTTTTTTTTTAATAGACCGGTTGACCGGTACTGTTCACCGGTTGGCCAGTCCAGCCACATTTTTTTTTTTTTTGTTTTATCATTTCTTTTCAAGTTTCGTTAGGGTTGTTTTAAAGGATTTTTAGGATATTATTTTGGGACTTTAAAATATGATATTGGAAAACTAAAATATCATTAAAAAGATGATGTTTTCACTAGAGTGACCATTAAAACACAACTTAAAGAATAAGGATCTCGAATCACAATCGAGTTTTAGAAACCGGGTCTTGACAATAATAAAAAATAGTATGATAAATTACATTGACTTCTCTCAGGATTAATCGATATTACATACAGATCCTCGTAATCTGAAAAATTACACTAACTTCCTTTGTCAAAAATTGTCCAAAAACAGACGAAACAGAAGTGTTAAAATGTCTATAATACCTATATAATATTCATATTTATTTTCAAATAGTCAAATATGAAACCCTCATTCACACTTTGCTATCATCTTTTTCACACACACACATATATACAAACTAAAACAACAAAATTTCTAACTCAAGAAAGGACCAAGTGAAACAACACATAAGCGAGTGAGAAACATAGATTCATACAATTTTACTCTAATGGCACTTCTTCAACTCAACTCCTCAAGAAACACACACACACACACACAGTCTCGCTCTCTCTCTCTATCTCTCTCTCTCTCTCGTACATCTATAAACCCATTTCACATGGAAACTTGTAGAAAAAAAACCCTATTTCATATAGCTATAAATCTAATTCCCATTTCACATATTTATAAATCATTTCATTTCCATATCTATTTTTTATTCCCATAAACAAAATGTTTCCATTTGCAGCCATGGTTGTATTTGGGTGTGATACATATACCTATATAAGCAATATCATAATCGTACACATATTGATCAATATCACTATCCATATCTTAATGGAGAATACAAACCTACTACAATCATTATCACCCAAAAACTTAATAGTTGATTCCTTGTTGACGTTTCAATGTTGGTTAACCTTCAGTTGCAGGAAAACAATAGAGTTTGTATTACATCCAAAAAGACTTTCAATGTGCAAGTAGTTTGTGCTGGAAACCTATGTTGTTTGTGGTTTGCAAACAAGGATACAATTATAAGGGTTTTGATTTTTCTCAGCATAGTGGGTTCAATCCCATGAAGGGGTTTCGATTTTTTTCAACTTCTCACTTTCACCAATTAGTATACATGTACATTGACGAAGCCGAGTCACAGAGATTTTGCTAGAGGATTGCATATGTTTTTTGCATAGCGAAAAAATGACATCCATTTGGTTAGTGGAAAAATGCAACAAATTAAAGTTTAGATTTTCTTTTAAAAATTTCTAAATATTATATTGTTTTTAAATTATACATATAATAGTAGTAGATTAGGACTTTGTGTGTATCGTGTCTGGGTATATGCACACATACATGGAGGGGACACTTTTTTTTCAAAGAATAGAGATGAAAAATGTTATTTTTAAATGTTAAGAAGGTAAAAATTGGTATTTATGAAAATATTTGAAATGACATAAGAAAAATCTATTTGGTCAACTACCAATTAACTAATAGAAGGGAAGTTTTTTACTACCGACATTAAAATAGAGAGGAGGTTAGTGTAATTTTTCAAGTCACGGGAGTCTATGCGTAATATCGACAAATCTTAAGGGAGGTTAGTGTAATTTACTCAAAATGAAATCGAAACACATACATTTAACAGAAAAAAATAATTTACAAAAATTACAAAAAACGATCACCTGTAATCCCTTTACCATCTCCATATCTTTTTCTTATTCAGCCAATCATTTATATCACATTACTTTTCATAACATAATTCATTATTTCTTCGAAGCTTTTTAATCTTTATCATTCTCTTCTGTCAATATTTGGGCATTTTCCTCCAAAATCTCCATTCTTTTATTCTTTTATTACAATATATACACAAACACACACACACACACGTGTATATTTAAAGTGTCTCTTCAAGACATATTTCTTCCTTAGTTTTTTGTTAAAACATGCCTTTTCAAAAAATGCTTTTGACGTAATGACATAGGTTTAGAGAACAAATTGAATAATACGAGAGTCTAAGAATTTTGATTAAAAAAAGATTTGTTATTGCCCATATATTTACCCTAGAAGGGGGATGAATATGGTGTATTGCAAATATTGGTTTCTTTTAGGAAATTTAAAATTGAATATTGTAAATGCACAAATAAATAAACAATAGAGAGAAAGAGAGAGAGAGAGAGAGAGAGCAAATACAGTCATTTTATGAGGTTCGAAAAACTACCTATGTCCTCGACTCAAGCATCCCCACTAGAGTTTTTTCACTATTGTGGCCTCTTTATAGATGGAGACCAAACATTTACAATGCGAAGACCACAACCCTCTTGTCACACCCCGAATTCTGACCGAACCCGAGGCGCGACTGACGAGACAGAAAGTAAATTAAATAAAAGGACAAAAGTAATTAAATTCACTAAACATGTGTTCATCCTCACCCATACATAAAATAACATCGAATACATTGTTCATCAGTCATTCGGGCTTAAGCCCTTACATAACAAAATACAAGTTTCATGAATCACAAATACATCACAGGCTTCACCCTATCAGGGCATCACAGAGTCTCTAGTGGTTGGAGGATCCTCATCTGAAAAATGTTGCCCACGAATGGGTCAGCTCAACTGCTGGTATGATGAGATGCTAATGCCAGAAATAAAGCTAAGGCGTGGCATGTGCAAAGTGTACATTTATATCTAAATGACAATCAAAGCTTCGCAGTAATATATGAATGATATGCATGACACACCCATGCACAACTCTATGCCACACCCATGTCTCATTTACGGGTACTCCCCGATGGCTCGAAGTACCAATGCAATGGCCAATTTTGGGTTTGTCACCACAGGATCTACACCCTCATAATGCAAAGCACCATGTGCTTACCCACGCCATGTTCTCAAAGGATTCATCATATGCCAATATGCTAATGCAATCTCAATGAAACATGATTTCCACAATATAGCATGCTCGAAACAATGATACATAAATCACCAACTGATTCCACATGTAAGCATATCTCATGTAATCAACTTAAACACATGTCATGATTCGCATTCATCATTCACTAAATTTCCATAAGGTACAAATGACATATAAGTAGATATGCAACCAATTCTAAGTCATCAAGTAAACACCTTCCACATAGGCACATAAGTCATTCACAAAATATTCCTAACTTAACCTCATTTCTAACATTAGCAAAACACCATACCTGATGGGTCAGTCACAACCCAAGAAGAACGTGCAAGATATGTAACTGAACCGGCAAACGAAAATGCAAGAGATCAGATCTCCCTCTCCTGTCCTGTAAGTGTCCCTAAAAAACATAAATTCCCACTCAGTCTATTTTCATTTGAATTTATGCTATTCATCAAATTTTATGTCTTTAAATTTATAGGTTTCTATTCTGCTAAATTAAACTCTACCATTGGTTCTAGGACATTGAAGAAAATAAGTTTAGGTTCTCGTAGAACTCAATTCGGACACCGGGGTTCAAAAGGGCAAAACGGTCATTTTGCACTTTACACGTGTCCTTACATTTCGTTACCTCTTTTCACAAATCGGACTCCACGGTTGAGTCCGGAATGTTCGAGATAATAAAATTTCACTATTTGTTTACCTAATTCGAAGTTCGTTTGACTGTGTTTCAATCTAGGGGCATTTTGGTAATTTTAAAGGTTACTGCGGTTCTTTTAATTTTTGGGACCCCGTCTCGTAAAACGGACCTCACCATTGGTCTCAGAAGGGTCGAGATAGTCAAAATACACTAATGACTTGTCCCATTTGGACTCCGGGATATTTTTGAATATTTAATTAATTAAATTAATTAAATTAAATAATTAATTAATTTAATTAATATTTTATTAATAATTTAATCAAGTGGATAAAAGTGAAATTTCTAACAGTTGGGGGGGTCAATTTGTAATTTCTGAAAGTTCAGGGTTAAGGTTCAAATTCCAAAAGGTTCAAGGTTCAAATTGAAATTAGTTTAATTTGCTATTCTCAATCAGGTTAACCAAACAGGGGCCAATCCTAGAACAGGGATAGGATATCCCTGTTTCAATTTAATTTCAATTCCTTAATTTCTTATCCTTACAACCAAACGGCCAAATTAGGTTTTTAATTTAAAACAGTGGGCCGACACGTGGCAGGGGCGGGTCGGCCTTGGCCCGACCCGAGTCCAGACCCGACCCGAGACCCGGCCCGGACAGTTCTTCTTCCCCGATTTTCCGGCGAGGCTCCGGTAGGGTTCCGGCGCCTTCTCCGGCACAGGCGACCGATCTCCGGCGAGTTTTCCCAGTTTTCAAAACGCCATTTTCTCCCCCTTTTCATGTAGATCACATCGCCAACCTCCATTTCCCTCAAAACCTCCTCCATCTCCACGTAATAGAGGGTCAAACCCTCGGTCAACTCTCCGGCCAACTCCTCCCCTTTCATTTTTGTCACTGTTTGGTTACGGGTTTCCTCCCATTTTCATCCTACAGGTTTCCTGTGTTCAAGAGGAACAGTTCCTCATGGTCTTAGCAAGTTTTTAAACACAAAACCCCTAAAACCCGATTATTGCCCCCGACCTGTAACCCTCATTTTCTCTCTCATTTCTCAACCATTTCTTCTCATTCTTTTTGCAAATTAATCCCTACATTATGCTCTCTAAGATCCTACAATTTAAATCAATTAAAATGCTTTAAAAAAAATTGAAACAGAAGCAGCCCACTTACCAATGATTTCGGCTTTTCCCCTTTTGGTTTGCTTCCCTTCTCCTTCTGTTCCTCTTGGTCATTTCTGCTTCTTCAAGACTCTCTCTTCCTTGCCCTCAGTCCTTCCTTTCTTCTCTTTTCTCCTCCAACCGAGACTAACTCTCTTTTTCTCTTTACTTTCTCTCTCTATATTTCTCTCTCTCTCTCTCTCTCTCTCTCTCTCTATAAATCCCACGGTTTCTGCTCTTCTCTCAACTCTCAGACTTCACCACACACACACACACCTACTCTCTTACACTTCACAGCCCCTCCCATGCTTGTTTGAGTGTGTTACACTCAAACTCACACACACACATAACCGGGTACACACAGTGCACTGTGCACTGTTATATACATATATATATATATATACAAATATACACATATATATATATATTCTCTAATTTAAATATGCATGTAGTATATATATACATGCACATGTAGCATACACATAATTGTACACACACAATACACACATCACATTCTTAATAATAATAATAATAATAATAATAATAATAATAAAAATAATAATATTAACAAAGAAAAAAATAAATAAAAAAAAAAATCTATGTCATAACACCTCTTATCCCAGCAAAATATTCCATTTTGTCTCAACGGGTAGCACCTACTCACAACTCTCACTGCAATGAGTTGATACAAAGATATTTACCAAATAACACTATCTTATAGAGTAGTTTTGACACAATAAGATGCTCACTCTTTATAAATAGATCAGTTATAAGCTCAGAATATTTAAAGATGAGTAGAACTTTTAGATCTAGATTTTTAATGTTTGGATCTAAAGTCAAGAGTAAAGATGTAGAAGTGTAAGCATGTAAGAGATGACATATAATGCCCTAGAAAACCTCTATTTATAGCCCTTAAAAGAATATGTCTGTTGTTTTTCAAAAAAAGTCATTTTCCTCTCTTTTTTGTATATTCAAGTTTTGAATTCGCAATTTCCAGATCGACAGATTCAATCAACTGAATCAACAACCAATTGATTGGATAGAGGACTGGTCAACTAATTAGGTCAACTAAATTTTCTAGATGGTTTGAGGTTCAATTGTTCAAGAACAATCAGTTGACTAGTTCTAATGTACATTGTTTTTAGCCTTAAGAAGTAGTCGACTGATTCTCCTTAGAAGTCGACTATTTCATGAACTAGTTGACTAGTTTGGACAGTGAGTATCTTCTAGTTTATTTTTCTATTACTTTTATAAAAACCTTTTGATTTTTCAAAACTCAAAGTATAGAATTTATTTTGGTTTGAAAAACCATTTGAGGTTAATTCTTTTTTGATCATTTTAAAATAGCAAAAGTTTATGAACGATGATCCGTCTAATCCTAAATCACTCAAAACCTAAAATATGAAAAATAAAAGTTTTCACTTGACTTGACTTGAATCATTGGACTAGAGTGTCTCCATTTGCTTGATTCAACATGAGATCATTTCACTTAATTTGATTATTGCCTTGAAACATGTTTTTGAGTGGAACCATTTTGCTTGATGGACTTTGTCATTTCTTGGTCAAGGTTCTTCTTTAACCTTGATGACCTATTTGCATAGTCACTTAGATAAAACATTATTCCACTAGGATAATATTTTGTTATCATCAAAATTACTGAGATACCCTTAATTGAAAATCTTTAGGGCTAACACTTGTGTTGGGTCAAAAACTCACTAAAAACATATTATACTAAGACTTACCTTCTAGTGAAAATAAAAGATCAAAAGTAATGTTTAGTTTATTAGAGATGAATCATGGTGTCGCATGTTTTGATCACACGGCTTTACTAGCGTGGTACTATGTTGTGTCATAGTGTGGATGATCATATAGAAAAAGTATTTATTGGTCTTACACCTTGTAATGCTGGAAATCATCATGAATTTTTTGTGAAATAAAATTAAAAATTTAAACCAATTAATTTTCTTATCCCATGATCAATTTATAATGTATACAAAATAAACATACACACTAGAAGAAGAAAAATTTTATGATGACATATGTGAACTACTATGCCCAACAATACATGTTTACATTCCTAAATAGAAATAGAAATATCAAGTATTATTAAATCATAATAAAACATACATAAGACAATCATGATGTCCCAAGTTTAAAGATTATTTGTACAACTATAACTAAGAACACTTTATTGATAAGTAAAACTCTATATGGGTGTTCTTCGTAATTGGTCACGTTTAATTTTTTTTTTCTAACAAGCACTCACATGTCTATTTTAGGATCTCTATTTTAGTGACTTGATACTAGTCACAATTTTCTAAACCAAATATACATAACATATGTTGATCTAATTGGATTATTAATGTCCAATTAGTAATCATGTTATTGGAACATATTTAATAATAAAGTATTGAGAAATATATGGTCATGAATTTTTAACACTTTAATAACATATTTCCTCAACTTTTAATTGTTTAAAGTTATCATGTAAATAAATATCAATATAAACATAACAAAATAAACTTACCCTTTAATTAAATAAAGGGCTTTGTTTGCAAACATACTATCCTTAAAACACTCATATTAATGATTTTTAGGACATACTACTAGCATTTAATAAAAAATAGCGATTATCAAATAAATGGGAGATTTAGTCAAAGGTCCTCTAGTATGTTGGTTTTTCAACTCAAATATAAACCTAGCATTTTAAATCTCAAAAGTCCTTTAGAATTTTTGTGACTAGATGTTCCTCCTCTAGTAATAATAGCAAGCCATGTAACACATTCATTGGGATAACTAATATTTGTTCATAACTCTTTTCTAAATTTTGAAATTCAATAACTTACACTATATAAATCCATGTTTTATAATATATATATATATATATATATATATGGATTCTAAAAATTGAGATTTATCAATAAGATTCATAATTCATATGAAGTTATGCAAAAATAAAAATAAAAAAATTCACTACTTGGATAGTGAAATTTTACTATTTTTGAAACAATAAAATTCAAATAAATGGTTGTATATCTGTCCTCACGATTAAGGCATTCATTGTCTTCTCATTAGTCTATCATTATCACTTATGAACTCCCAATTAAAAGAAATATTTTTAAATAATGAACAACATCATTGTGGCTTTTTATTACAAATATATATATATATATATATAATCATAACAAAAGTTTGGCTTGCATTAACTTGCTTATCTTACATTAAAGATAATTTAGAGAAGTATGATCATAATTATCTTACCAAAGGGTCATACTTTCAAACATATAGTGATATGATTCACCCTACGCCTAATGAAAGTATGTAGTCAGATGTTGAACATGACCCATTTGTGCCTCTATATCTTAAACGTATGCCAGATAGACCCGAAAAGAATAGGAGAAGAGATCGAGTTAGATGAACCATCAAACCATAATAGAAGGTCAAGCATTTTAAAGTGCTTTGTTTGCAAAAAGTTGGCTCCAAAGGTGCACCTTGGTCAAAGTGGTGTCGTAAAAGGCAAAGGAAAGTGTAGTTAAACATAAAATACTAGCTACCAAGTAATGTAAAAAAACTCCTTATTTCAATATCCTTTCCAAGTTGATTCCCACACTTTATGCTTACACATGTGTTGGATGTGTAGAGGAGAAATAGTAGAGCATCCGAACATTTATCCCAAGTTAGTGGTTAGAGCAACATGGTACATTAGTTCAGAGTCTGGAAACTCGTCAAATAGTGGAAATAGAGTAGTAAGGAATAATGGTTCTAATTCCTAAGTCAAGACATGTACAATACGTTGGTTCTAATTTTGTGAAGTAGAATTTTACAAACAACAGTGCAATGTGTCTAACGTATACCACATCTCCAATATGTCTCCAAGTCTCCTCTCAAGGTGAATCTCAGCCAACATGTTCTCAAAACAACAAGTCTTTCACAGTGGTTCAGTCATCATCTCAGTGATTCATTACTTCATGATTCAATCATTTTATTGGTTTATCTCATCTATGGTTTAGTCATCTTAGTGGTTTCTCTCACCGTAGTCAATCTTTAATGGTTCACTCATCTGTGGTTTAGTTAGTTTTCAAGCCTTAGTGGTTCTCTCAATGGTTTAGTCCTGAGTGTTTCTATTTTATAGCTACCGCATAGTCTTGAAAAATAATGTAGCTTTATTTTATTAGTATTGTCTAGTCCTTAGTGATTTTAGTATGTTAAGTTTCAAATAAATATCTTTGGTGGATTATATTATGTTTAAAACAAGCTAATAATTTGTTTTTAGATTATGTTATGTTATGAAAATTAGCGCATTCTGTGTTTTAAAAATGAACGGTAATGAAACAATTTTTATATAATTGATGTTTTCAAATTATATTTTATTAAGCATTGCATTCATCTTACTATCAATATCGTATTTGACTTAAATTACAACATGAACATTAGAAATAGAGCCCAAGGAATATAAAAAAAACCATGTTCAACACCATAATCAGTAATCCCTCCTTGGTAGGTTTTCAGGTTTTACACTCTCACTTCCAAGGCTCTTAGTTGTCTTTGCAAATCACCAATTTCACCTGCATTTGTTAATCAATAGCCCAAAATTCATTTGATTGACTTTGTTTCATGTTGACATCCTCATCTTTAGGTTCTCAAAAGCCAATAAATCTTTTGCACATATCACTATCACAATGGTACTACAAGTTTTGAGAGTTTTCATTTGATTAACTCTAAGAATTGTTTTTCTTTCACACCTATGGCACCTCTTATTTATGAACGTTAATAGACCACCATTAATATTAGAAAAGAATATTTCATGGCTGAACAAAGAGGAAAGATCATTGAACCTAATTTTATGTGTAAAAAGGTTCCTTACATAGTAGAAGGTTGAGGCTCCAATGACTAATGGATAAAATCGCTAAATTAGAAGTGTAATGAAGTCAACAATGGTGGTTGTCCACCACCATTAAATGAAGGGAAAAAAAAAAAGGTAACAACTGCAATTGTGACTCTAGTAACACTGACATGGTTGGAAAATTTTCAAGACGTAAGCTACATTTACTAAAAATACTTCAACAGTAACGCGTCAATAAATAGTCATGTATGGGAGAGAAAATCCACAATTGTGGTGATGAATATCTATAAATAGGTGACCTCGTAAGTGTCACGCCCCGAATTCCAGCGAACCCGAGGCGCGAGTAACGAGACAAAAATAATTAAAATAATAAAGAAATAAAATATAATAATGGCAATCGCATACATTCCGTACACTATCTGGTACATACACAAGGTCTAGTCCATTTGTTCACAACATACAAAACAAGATACAATCTCGGGCTTATGCCTTATACAATATCAAACGTGCCCCTTGGGCCTAACATAGTCCCTAATCAGATCATCTCCACGTCTCGTACAGCTGGGACATCATCTGAAATGTTTGCCCCACTAAAGGGGTCAGCTCAACATGCTGGTACAATATAATGCTAATGCAAGAAACAAAACTAAGGTCGTGGCATGTGCAAGTGTGCAGTTATTTCTATATGGCATTCAACATTATCATGGCAGTATATGAACAGTATGCAATATATGAACAGGATGCGTGACACACCCATGCAACTCTATGCCCACCCATGTCTCATGATACGGTCCTTCCCTGTCGGCATGAGTACCTTGTATGTCTCGCTTCACGGTCCGGAATCCGTCAGGCTCACAAGTACCTATTGGCCGATTTTGGGTTTTTCACCACAGGATCTGCACCCTCATAATGCAAAGCACCAAGTGCTTAACCCACGCCATGTCCAAGGAATCACACTATGCCAATATGCTCTGATTTCATCATGTCATAATGTAATCTCAATGATGCATCTCATTCATACATAAAGCATGCTTTCAAATGCATATTTCATAATGTCAACAGTTCTCAAAGCATATAATTCACACACTACTTTAACACATGCGATATACACGTAATCATCATCCACATCATCACTCAACTTTAGCAAGATAGCATGAAGCACATAAGCATGTGAACAATCAAGCAAACATGTGAACAATCAAGGCAGCAGAACAAGTATTCCTAATCTTAATTCTATT